>CM053030.1:449043457-449643457 GCA_028564925.1 Lithobates sylvaticus
TATATAGAGGGGTAGGGTGGAGGGGGATACTGCCTAATGTAATAGAGGCCCCTGGAGCCATACTCTTCCAGGCTTTTTTATTCATTTATTTAAATATTGTTTAAAGTCATAGTAATCACATAAATATTATATATATATATATATATATATATATATATATATATATATATATATATATATATATATATATACAATTTTAATGTTATTATTATTACTATTATTACTGTATGGTCAGATTCAGATTAATTTTGAGACAATGTGAATGAATTATAAGGGGACCTTATTTGTGGAACCAACATTTTCAGAGCAGAAGTGGATCTGCACTACTTTTTTCAGCACATCACAAAGCAACCCACATTATTGTGTTGCAATGCATTGTGCTAAAATACACATCCTAAGGCAGGTGCATTGGGGTGCCGTAGACTGTGAATGGCAATGCAGAGAACCAGCACACCTAACGTGTGTTGCTCTGTGCTGCTATGCTATGAACAAGCTCTTAGGCCCCATTCACACTTATGCAGTGTGTGAACATGGACAATACTGAATGCATTCCTGCAGAGCAAGAAAATCAGTTATGTCCTGGCAAGCATGCCAAGCAAGTTGCAGTGCCATTCATTCTCCAAGTGCACCAGCCGATGCATACTGTATGTACTAAGTTGCACCACATTACATGTGAATGGGTCATGATTGGTGGGTGGTCCTGCAGGTATAATTCTTGATGTGCTGTGAAGAAAAGGATCGCCACTGTGGCAAATATACAACCCTATCCAGTTGCCTTTGCAGCTTAAGGGTGGGTGGTTGGGGGGGGGGGGGGTGCATTTTTACCATGTAAACTTACCCTTCATGTCATTATTCTAAGACATCTATCCACTTATGATTGGATAACCGTAGAAAGGTGCCTTTAAAGTGCATAATATTGTTAACAATCCTAAGACACACACACAGAAAGATCAACAGATGGGCTGAAAATATTAGCTTGTCCTGGAGAAAATGCTGCTCTGAACTCCCTTCAGTGCTAGCCATATGACAGGCTCAATTCTGCCAGCTGAAGTACAAAGTAAAACTCTGGCACCTCAAGTCACGAGGAGCATGCAGCTCACAACCCTGGTGCTTTAGGCACCCAGTACTGACATATGATAGTCATCACCCTGCATAAGGTAAGGGGGGAAAGTGAAGGTGAGGGATGTGGGAAGGTCAAAAATCCATTGTAAACTGAATGGCAGAGGGGTCCAGTGTGGTCTATTAAGGTATTGGCCAGAGTCAATAAGTTTGACCAACATCAAAAAACTTTATTGCACCAAGAGGTACACTTTGTGGCTATAACTCACCACTTTGCCAAATGTTTGACATTTCTCTGTTTACTGGTCCACCCAAGTGTGTCCTACCAGTACTATACCCACCTGAGAATCCAGGATTGGGACCACCGCAGCATCAAGAGCAATTGATCTTACCCCACATATTGACAGGACCTTTTCTCTACCTTCGTTCACGGAAGGTTGCTCTCCTGCCTCTATCCTTTATTTTCTGATGGATACCTTGGGTCTCTCTATGGGTATCCAATCTGCTTTTTGGGTCTGACCCCTCAGACCTTAGAGGACAACCACCTCCTAAATTTCCTGAAGTGAAGGTGAGTAGGTACAGCCGGTGGGACACACATTAGAATAGAGGGCTCAAAACGTTCTAAACAAAGGGCCAGTTTATTGTCCTTCAGACATTAGGGGGGCCAGACTGTGGTCCCCCGTGAGTAAAAATTACCCCAGCATCAGTAGGAGTAAACAATGCCTCTGACTTAATGTTCAGTGGGAGTAAAAAGAAAAGACATAACACCTCTGGTCAGAAGTACCAGGAATGGTGCCTTGTGATTGGTATTGGAGGAATAGTGCCCCATCGTTGGGGTCACTGGGTGGAATAGTGCCCCATCGTTGGTGTCACTGGGTGGAATAGTGCCCATCGTTGGTGTCACTGGGTGGAATAGTGCCCATCGTTGGTGTCATTGGTAGGAAGAGTGCCCCATTGCTGGTGTAAGTGGGAAGAATAGTGCCCCGAGGGCCAGATAAAGGCAAGCAAAGGCCTGCATTTGTGCCACGGGCCACAGTTTGGAGACCACTGCAGTAAAACAAATTTGTTGCTTCCCCTGCATGTGTTCACTTTAAGCCTGCCTGTGTGATTAAACTATATTGTTATACCCTATTGTAGAAGACCTGCCTTCTTATTCACCATGACAGGCTCCATTGCGTGCTTTCTTCTCTTCTTGCTCGGAGTTGTCTCCTGAAAGTTACCTGGTAGCTTTTGTCAGCTATTGGCTGTTTATTCAAACAAAGATAAAATAAAAATAAAATCAGTGGGGAGAAAAAAAGTTGGTGACTGTTTGATGTGGTCTCTAGTGTTGATGTAACAGATAATTGAATTGTGCCAAAGTATAAAACCTGCTTGTAATGTTGTGGGTGAGCTTCAGTTCTTAACTCCCACCTTCCTGGTTCAAACACTCCTTTTCTGATGAATATAATAGACAGCTGAGAACCTGCTACAAGACAAAAGAAAAGCAGCAAAAGCCACGTAAAGAGGCTCCTTTATGAAAAGCATAGGAAAAGTGGAGCTTCTGCCCACATTAACCATAGACCGTTCTCAGAACTCCCTATATTCCTCATTAGTGATTCATTAGCCCACAAGTGGCCAGGGGTAATAAGGCTGGCCATATATTATACAATTCTCTTGTTCAATTTCAATTTAGATTTATCTTCTTCAACTATGTAGTGCAAGGGCCTGCCTGACTGCATACAAATTGAAAGTGTTTAGGTTTGACCTCATAGTATATGGTTTTGGTAAATCTAAAAAACATTGTATAATGTATGGCCAGCTTAAAGTGGAGTTCCACCCCAAAAAGGAAAAATTAATTAATGTGCTTAAAAAAAAAAAAAAAAAAAACATTTGGAGAAAATATTTTTTTACTCACCTCTAAATGCCTGTTGCTAGGGGGTCCCTCGTAGTCTGGCTCCTGACGTCACTTCCCTCAGCACAGGAAGGGACATCACCTCTCCCCCCTCCTTCTAGGCAATCATCTGGGATACGTGACCGGTCCCAGATGATTGCGTGGCCAGTCACGGCGCACGGCGCGGTTTGCACATGCTTTGAATGACAATTGCGCATCCATGCTACACTGTAACCATGTGACATTTTTATCATTTTCTTCACACAAATAGAGCTTTCTTTAGGTGGTATTTAATCACTGCTGGGTTTTTTATTTTTTCCTAAAAAAAAAAAAAAGGTGGCACTTATGGACACTGATGAGGCGGCACTTATGGGCCTTGATTAGGTGGCACTGATGAGGAGTCACGAATATGTCTCACTTATGGGCACTGATAGGGGCACTGATGGGTGGCACCAGTGGGCACTGGGTACAGATAGGTGGTACTGGTGGGCACAGATAGGCGGCACTGATGGGTGGAACTGATTTGACGGCACTGATGGGTGGCATTGATGGGTGGCATTGATGGGCAGCAGTGATGAGCATTGATGGGCACCAGTGATGGGCATTGATGGACAGCACTGATAGCCAGCACTGACTGGCATCACTGATGACCACTGATTGCTGGCACTTGTGGGCACAGACTGGTGCCAATTGTGGGCACTGATTGCTGGCAGTGGCATTGCTGGCACTTAATTGTTTTTAGGGCACTGATGATCAGTGCCCTGATTACATCCCTAGATGTCCTCTGTGAGGAGATGCCGCTGATCGGCTCTCCTCTCCTCACACCCTGTCAGTGTGAGGTGAGTAGCGACGATTACTGGCATCTCTGTGTTTATACGTGACCGGCTGTGATTGGACACAGCTGATCACATGGTTTAAGAGCTGTGGTCGCAGCTCTTTACACAGATCGGGGTCGTGTTATGTCCTAGCAATACGTCACGGCAGTGATCGCCGCGCTGCGCGCCCACGGGGGTGTGCGAGAGCAGTCGTTCTGGAGGGCTGTCATATGACGTCCACCCAGAACGAGATCCGCGCCGCCCAGCCGTCATTTGATGGCCGACGGGTGGGAAGAGGTTAAAGTGTTACTAAACCCAGTACCCTGCATTCATTATATGTGGTCTCCCACAGTACACAGAACATGGAAATGCAAGAGTTTTTGTAAATATAAACAGCTAAATACAATTTCTCATCAGCAGTATATAGCAGTCTTGTGACTTCTATCAGTGTCTGGCTGAGCACTGGTTAAAGCTTGTAGGAGGAGTTTTCATTCTCCTCTGATTGTCCTATGAGGCTGCAGGACCTATGTCTGGACAATGCTGATTGGCCCTGTGCTGATCACATGCACCCTTCCAAGAAAAAAAAAAGAAACCCTCTAGTAATACACACCAAACTGAGCATGTGCAGCTTACCCCCAAGGCTCTGTTCTATCAGGAGATGGATTGGGAACTGTGGAAGAAGGGGAGGACCAGAGAAGACAGTGTCAAACAGCCTTTATACACAATGCGGAGGATTAACCATTAGGTTCCACAGCGAGTATATCAAGCATGCTTTACTGCATATACAGAATGATTTTACTGTTGTGGGTCTAGTAACACTTTAAAGGGGGGAGAGGGCTAATGAGCGAAGTGGGGCCTTTGATGAGGGGGTTGTGAAGTCTGGAGTTGAGCTTTAGCCCCGGGTTTACACATATGCAGTGCAGGAAAAGCAGCAAATCCTGCACCGCATTGAAATCGCACTCTGTTTATGCAACCTGCCACTGGTGTCAATGTTAAATTAATGACACCCCAAAACAGGTCACAAAACACATTCTGGTGCGGCAAAAATAAAAGATGCCTGCGCCTTTTTCGTGTGGTTTGAATTGGGCCCATACAAAATGAATGGGCTCAAATCGCACTGCAAAGAATCGCATCTGATTTTAATTGGAACGGGGTGCGATTCTAATCCGAAGCACATGCAGGGTCCCACACCGCACAAGTTTGAACCCAGGCTTAAGGTGTATTTCCACTTTTGCAGCCAAATTTTAATAACACCTACTCTATGTGTGTTATATAGCATAACTTTAAAAAAGGCAAGTAATATGTTTTATGAGGAGGCTGGGCAGCTGTGTTTGCCATCATTAACCCTATCTGTACTGTGCAGGCAGATCTTCATTAGCAACTGTAACTAGATTTGAACACCGTCTGACCTAACAAAGGGTTAAATTTGTAGAGGCTGGGCTTGCATTGTATGTTACTGAGGACAGACCTGGGACAGGCTCGCTGTGCTCACTGCACTGAGAGAGAGAGCAAGCAGACAGTGGAGGCTTACATTGAAGGATCCAATCTCTGGGAACTTTTTAAAATTGTATTGGCTCATGTCTGGTTTTATTACATGTGAATCATATCTGGTCTTATTACATGTGAGCTGCATTCTATTTTTATGCTGTTTAAATAAAATAACAGTGAGCACTATATAGGTTCTCATTATCTTTTAACATGTAAATACACACTAAATTGTCCATCCATCCACCCACCTGAACTGCTGAGGTTCTGCAAGAGACAGAGTCCTTGCTGATTAAGAAGGAAAGGAGTCAGTTAAAGCCTGGTACACACTAATAATGCACAACCCGGTGGGTTGAAGGAAAAAAACTGATGGTCGGAGCAGCTGTACTAAAAGTCTGATGTTAGTACAGCGATCTACCCCGATGCGCTGTTGGGTTCTGACAGGGGGAACACTCCGGTCAGCGCTCTCAGTCATTTATGAAAGAGAAAAAACTCCCAAGGGCTTATGCGCAGCTTACAATAAATAAATATACTTGTTATGTATAAAAGTATGCTTTATTTTTCCAATTGATATAAAAATCACTAAAAACAGCAACAACAACAAAACAAGACAACAACAAGAGCTCTGGTGTACATTGAAATTTGCATAATGGCTGTCCAAAATGATACAAACATTGAACAATACACAGAAAAACTAAATATATGTCTGTGAATGCTATTGTTAAGGAATAACCCAACGCGTTTCATAATTTTGTTTTGCGATCTTCTTCAGGGGATATGGACATCTTCAATAGAAGAGGTATTGGATGGCCAGAGCAAAAAATGAAAAATAAAAAGTAATAAGGTACAGAACATCACACCAGGGTGTTCTCACGGTGGCCAGCCACCAAGGGAGTGGGCGAGGAGTCCAATTTGGCCTTATTTGACTATATGTGGGATGACCCAGTGGAGATGTATTAATCTGCTTGTGGAAGTCATGCAATGGAATAACCAGCAGATTGTTAGGTTCATCACAAGACTAATAATGTCACAGGTTCCTCCCTGTTGTAGCACCCATATGTAGGAACCCACTGTCACCACTCAATCCTATCCTGCAGCTGTCCAGTGTGTTCGCATAGGAAAGCGCTCTCAGTCATTGGCTGCCATTTCCAGCATGCTCATCCGTTTGGCTGGCTACTATTGGACCAGCTGCCATACACACGCCACGGGCCGAATGTTATGTCCGGTTTTTATTGAACCGTCTTATGTCTCCCGACATTTGGCCCGTGTGTATGGGGCTTTAGTGTTGAAGCGCATATTTACCTTGGTTGTGGGGGTCAGTGAATGTTTGCCCAAAAAGGGATTCACCATGGTGGAGGTGTATTCTACTTGCACGTTTTTGCAGCATTTACCTATGGACTTTTACTTTTTTTTTTGTTTATTGTATGTTTTTTGTTTTTTTTTCTGATTATTTGATGATTGCTGAAAACTCATACAGCATCAGGTCACAGAAAGTGGTTATTACTCACACAGATTTTTTTTCACATTCAAGTGATTTTTTTTTTTACTTCATGCTTGCAGCTTAATTTATTCACACGCTTGTGAGCAGGTAATCAAATACACAACTCACTGTAATATTGTTAACAAAAAACCTTGCAGTCAGCCATGACACCTCCTCCTGGGATGAGAACACACATCGAACATTCAGTGTGGCTTTCTCAAATTTGACTGCAAAAGTGGAATTATGCTTTAAGTTAACAGTTCAGTTATAAGTGTGCCTTCGTCACAGTATAGGGCACAGTAATGACTGGATTGTTGGCTATTAGGTTGGAATTGTATGGCAGGATCTAATATGGGTGTTTACTATTGGATAGCAGTGGCTAGCAGTGTATTGCAATCACAAGTACAAACAACTTCCAAGAACTGGAGTCACCGTCCGATTTCACCTGGTATGACTGTATTTTGAGGATTATTATAGCCTAAACCCGGACAGGCACGCCTTCTTTAAAAGGATTACTCAGTCTTGGATTAAAAAATCCATTTCAGATCCGTTGTCTGCATAAACATAAATCTTAACAGTCTGCAAGACCAAGTTATGGTCACTGCAGTGTTTTCTCGTCTTCATGTTTGCTGAATTATACTTTATATACAAGTACTAGGACACCGGTCTATAAAACCTACAATAACAGCAATAATAGTGAAACATTACTGTACAAACTGACGTTATATTATGTAAATTCAAATAAAAAATAAAATATGAGAGAGACTGAGGAACAATACACCAGGAGTGCAATGAATAAGATATGAACATTTCTGGGAATAGAATTTTATTGTATTCGTTTAGTAAGTTCTGTTCTGTACTTCTGATCAAAACTTGGTGCTCTGATAGCAGTATATTTCATGAAGAAGATTCAAATTCAAATCTCTATACACTAATCAGCCATAACAATATGACCAGCCACCATAACCCATCAAGGCATGAACTGCACCAGACCTCTGAAGGTATCCTGTGGTATCTGGCACCAGGCCATCAGTAGCAGATCCTTTAAGTCCTGTAAGTTGCGAGATGGTGCCTCCATGGATCAGAATTGTTTTATTAGCACATCACACCGATGCGCAATTGCATTGAGATCTGGAGAAATTGGGAGTCAACACCTCAAACTTGTTTTTTGTGTTCCTCAAACCATTCTTGAATTCATCAGACCAGGCCCTCTCCTTCATTGCTCCATGGTCCAGTTCTGATGCTTATGTTCCCATTGTAGGTGCTTTTGTGTGTGGACATGGGTCAGCATGGACACCCTGACTGGTCTGTGGCTACGCAGGACCCCAACAAACTGTGATACACTTTGTGTTGTGACACCTTTCTATCAGAACCAGCCTTAGCTTTTTCATCCATTTGAGCTGCAGTAACTCTTCTATTGGATTGCACCTCATGGACCAACCTTCGCTCCTCCCATGCATCACTGAGCCTTGGCCGCTCATGACCCTGTCACCAGTTTGCTAGTTTGTGAGGGTAGGCGGGTGACAGTTCCTTCTTGTTCCCCTCCTCATTGGGCTCCAAGCAAGGGTCACATGAGAGGCCTACCCTGGGCTGGGTTCATCTGGGCTACACTTATCACTTTGGTTAGGGTCGCTACCTTTTACATGGGGTACCTTCACCTAAACAGACAGCTGAACTCTAATAAACTCTTGCTATATACTGTACACCACCACGGTCTCTTGTGCAATTAGGAGGGGCACGTAGATCCCTTGCCCTCTCCACCTGTCCAGCGTATCACTGACACCCCACCCCCAGGAATGGTATGGAGTCCCACTGTTCACCTAGTGTAGAACAAAATGTGTGCAATTCACTTAACTTCCTCTTCTGTACCTGTGTACAGGCTGAGGGCCCTGGCGGTGCAGATCTGCTCCCGTTGCTATGGGAGACGGATTGCTGCAGAAGGGTGCTGACAACATCTCCCTCACTGCAAGAGGCTATCTCTCCTGCCACATGTACCTTAGACATGTGCATTCGTTTTCGTCCGAATGCATTTTCGTCCAAATTTCAGGTATTTTCGTTATCGTTTTAACAAACAATAACGAAAGTGCAGAATCTGAAAAACAAAAGATCCGACATAAACAAATGCTTTATTTTCGTTGTAACAACAGTTCGATATAGATAGGAGATTCGACGCTGACAATAACAATCTGTGTCCATTGAACCTGTGGTCGAATGTGCCTAAACTTAACTCTATTAGTCCAAGATTATTCTACACAGAGAGAAAAGATTCGACGTAGAAAGGAAAGATTGCTGCTGGAATTGGGTGGAATTGCAGCTAAACTATACAGAGTCATACAGTTTAGCTGCTCCGTCGAATCTTCTTTGAACATTCGACAGACACCATAAGCCTTCAATGACAGATTCGACCTTAATTCATTTGACTTTTCGGAGGAATGCAATTTTTAATGAAAAACGAAATAAATAAAAACGAATTTCGGGAGTAACTAAATAAATTTATTTTTCGGACGAAAACGAAATTCCGAAACGAAATATTTCAGTGTGCACATGTCTAATGTACATGCTTATGACAGGCTGCTAGAGAAACCTTTGTTACCCTTGGTAACCACTTTTATCTTCATGCTGTATAAACTTTTGTACCGTTATCTTCATACCCCAATGTGCATAGCTGACACGAACTTTGGGCTATATGTGTCGGTTACTTACATTACACCACTTTAGTAACTTCAGACCAGGCAAAGCCAAAGTTTCAGAAATGTTACTTAATGCGGCATGATGAGAATCACAAGATAGCAGTTCAACGTAAGGTGCAGTCTTTCTAACATTCCTATTCCCTAACTTCAGGATTGTGGCTGCCCCAGCATACCTGCACAGGATGAAAGTCAATACTTGGTGGAGTCCATAAGTTCATAATAGGTTTCTTCAAGGAGCAGTGCAAGTCCCAGCAGTCTCCTCTAACAGTTGAAATTCCTATCCCAGCATGTCACTGTTGATCCAGGTTCCGGTGACGAGAAGCACATCTCTCTGTCTCAAGATCCTAGGGCACTCGGGGCTCTCTGGGTGCGGAACCCCTGTTCCTTTTATATCACTTTGAACCAGTGGGTTGGATACAGCAAAGCCAGCCAGAAGCAAAACCTGTGAACATAATAAACCATACCCTTCCCAACCAGGGCAGTGTTAACCTTTACCTGCCTACAAGTTTTCCTTCCTTGGACCACTTTTTGTGGGTCCTGACCACTGCAGACCGGTAACATCCCACAAGAGCCGCAGTTTTAGAGTTGCTGTGACCCAGGTGTCTACCCATTAAAATTTGTCCCTTGTCAAAGTCATTCAAATACCTATGCGTGCCTGTTTTTTTCTGCTTTTAACACATCAACTTCAGGGACAACATTTTCACTTGCTGCCTAATATACCTCATCCACATTCAGTGACCATTGTAATGAGATAATCAATGTAATTCACTTTACCTGTCAGTGGTCATAATGTTATGGCTGATCAGTGTATGTTTTATACACTCATGTTATATAATGACTAAGAGCTTATACAGAGAACCTGATTACCACATTTTCAATTCTTTGATATAATTATTTATAACAGATATTTATAAAGCACTAACAATTTATAATATTGCACATTCACATTAGTTCCTTATTACAATCTAAAGCCCCTCTCTCACATGCACACTAGACAGAAGCTGATTAACCTACCAGCATGTCTTTAGAGTATGGAAGGAAACCCACACAAGCACTAGGTGTACATGCAAACTCCATGCAGACAGGGTCCTGGTCAGGTCTGAACCAAGGACCTTGGTGTTGCAAGGCAGGAATGCTAAGCACTAAAACCTCATACAGACAATCAGATTTTCCGCAGGCAAAACCTTGGACTTTTGTCCGAAGGGCATTGGCCAGGAACTTGTCTTGCATACAAATGGCAAGGATTTGTCGGCCAACAAACAGGAACATAGTGACATACTACGTGTTTTTTCAGATCTTTAGCATCACGCTTTGGGCTCCTTCTGCTAATTTTGTGTTAGTAGAAGTTTGGTGAGTGTTGATTCGTGCTTTTCATTTCACGCTTTTCAGTTCGCGCCTTTCAGTTTGTTTCTGAGCGGCCGTTCATCAACCAGCCATGTTGGGGAATCAGAGGAAATAACGTGTTATTTATTATTGGCCTTGGAGTTATTGCTTTGACCCAAGTCCAGTCCAGGAACAGGAGGAGGTTGATTTCTTGGACCAAAAATTGGTTGCTTTATTAATCGTGACCAATTATGTCATATGTCTTTGCTGCGGGAGCTCCAGGAGAATAATCTGGATGATTTTCGGAATTATTTCCGGATGACGGACCCCTGCTTTCACCAACTCTTTGCATTGTTGACCCCTTATAGTAAGAAGCAGGACACATGCATGAGGCTTTTATTTAATTTTTTGGTTGAATGATTTGATTTGGTATATTTTCTATATTTTTGGATGCATAGAATGCACTTTTTCGTTAAGTTCTATTGGCAGATAGCATGTGTAATTTTATTTGTTTTCTTTTTTTAATGCACAATAAAAAAATTGTGTAGAATAATACTTGGCTATGTGTTTTACTTCAAATGACAGTTTGGCAGTAGGTAGTTACATTTTTAAAAATAATGTAAAATTAACAAGGGACACCAACATAGTTGTATCTTTGTTCTCAAAAACTACGGGATAATGGTGTAGTGGTAACTTTCCCAAAAAAACAAAAAAAACAAAAAAAACAAGCATAATAATATTATTCTTGATATCACTAGAAAAAAAAGACCTTGAAAATACGGCAGAACTCCATCAGTATCACCAGCAAAGCAGCTTCATTATTATCCCATGAAAGAAGAAGAGAATGTGCGCTGCATTTGGAGATTTCATAATTTTCCACATCACAAATGTTAATTCTCCATTACGAACGCTAGTTTACAAGACCGACCGCTTCTTGCTCGTCCTTGCTTCCGAGCATGCGTGTTTGTACTTTGGAATTTTGTCCGACGGACTTGTGTACATATGCTCAAAAAATCTGACAACAGACATTTGTCTACGGAAAATTTATAAATCTGCCATCCAACATTTGTCCATGGAAAGTTGGCCAACAATTGTCTGATGGAGCGTACAAACGGTCGGATTTTCCGCCAACAGCCTGTCATCACACAGTTCCTGTCGGAAAATCTGATCGTGTGTAGGAGGCCTAAGACACAGTGCTGCCTGCATACATCTGACTCCTATACATTTTGGTAGTATTTTTTTTTATTGTTGATTCCCTTGAGACCGCAACCCATCCTGAGTTCAAATGCTTCTCATTTCTCTTATGTAGTCAAGCATTCCAAAGTTCCTGGAACAAAAACATATGTATCAGAAAAAAAGTGGCATCCTTATAATGGCAGTGCCATGGGAGTAGAGGAGGTATTGGAAAGTGGCACCATGGAGGAAGCTTCTGATGGACATTCAAAGATAAATTTGCTGGAGATTTAACCCTTACATCTGCCTGAAACTAAAATATTAGTTTTTGGTAGATTTAGCCTCAGTTCTAAATTTCAGTTCTAAGCCCCAGTGGTAGGTTCTAAAGAGCCCTTGGAAGTTAATAGTCAAAAGTAGGTTGAAATATCGTAGAAATCACTTTTTATGTAATAAATTCATTTTGCCATTGTCATGTACGTTGCAGTGTAAAACCCATTGGTAAAATGTCTAACTCCATTGTGGAAAGCTAGGGCTTTTTGGTCCAAATGACACTACAAATCTTTATTTAACCACTTGCCTACCAGGCACGAACACCTCCTTCCTGACCAAGCCATTTTTCAGCTTTCAGCGCTGTCGCATTTTGAATGACAATTGCGCGGTCATGCAACGCTGTACCCAAATAACATTTTTATCATTTTTTCCCCACAGATAGAGCTTTATTTTGGTGGTATTTGATCACCTCTGCGTTTTTTATTTCTTGCGCTATAAACAAAAGAAGAGGGACAAATTTGAAAAAACATAATATTTTTAACTTTTTATTATAATAAATATCCAAATTTTTTTTTTTTTGTAAACAAATTTTTTCCTCAGTTTAGGCCGATACGTATTCTTCTACATATTTTTGGTAAAAAAAATCGCAATAAGCGTATTTTGGTTTGCGCAAAAAAAAAAAATAGGGGATCGATTTATAGCATTTTTATTATTATTTTTTTTTTACTAGTAATGGCGATTTGCGATTTTTATCGTGACTGCGACATTGCGGCGGACACTTCGGACACTTTTGACACATTTTTGGGACCATTCACATTTATACAGCGATCCGTGCTATAAAAATGCATTGATTACTGTATAAATGTGACTGGCAGGGAAGTGGTTAACGCTAGGGGGCGCTGCAGGGGTTAATGTGTACCCTATCTTGGTGATTCTTACTGTGGGGGGAGGGGACCGATCGGTGTCCCTATGTACAAGGGACACACCATCGGTCTCCTCTCCTCTGACATGACGTGGATCTGTGTGTTTACACACACAGATCCATGTCCTGCTCGATTACCGGGCAATCGACCGCCGGGCACGCGCACCGGGGCCCCAGCCACGCGGCGGGCGCGTGCGCCCCCCCCAGTGGCCAAATTGTAGACGACGTCATATGACGGCGGCCCGCCACAGTAGCTGCACCGTCCCGCCTTCATTTGACAGTGGGCAGTCAGCTAGTGGTTAAGAGGGCTACAATTGTCTAACATTATATTTCTTTTATGTGAACCATGACAGATTTGGCAATAGTATCTTATTTTATGTAATAAGTGAATTTCTGCCAGTCTGCCCCAAGACAGGTGCCCTTCAGTACATCTTACAATAGAACAATCACATTGAAATTATATATTTCCCTGTTGTCTTCAAACTTTAGGAAATATTCCTATTCAGTTCTGAATCTTGCTTCTCTTTCTACATCCAAAGCCGTCTATAGTGCATGCACTCAGTTGTCTCTTTTAATAACATTTTGCTGTAACGGACATGGAGTGGAGGTGACAGTGTACTATATATAGGCACTTCCAAATGCACTTTCTTTTCTTAGTGAAATTCCTCATTCTACATGTACTAGAGACCAGATGATTATTTGTAGTAGAGGACATCAGAGAGGAAAATGTAGATGGCATAACTGGTATTAACCAATTGAAGGACATAGCATCCTTCTCAAAGTGCCAATGCAGAGGTTTGATGACCTATGGCAGTGTGTCCTTGACTATAGATAGAAAATAATTGTCTGTAAACCCCGACAAACGATTTCAATGGGTAAAGTTTGTAAAAGCTGAACAAAATCCTTTATTGGAACATATTAGATTATTTAGGAGTATTATTCTGCTTGTGATTAGCTTAAAGAAAAAACACCCATATACATACCTCATAACTGTCCCTCCTCATTTGTCCCTCATTTTGGTCTGATCTATATAGATGTATATAAAATGCACTTTTTTACCTATCCCAGTGCTAAATCATTCATCTGATTTCTAAATTGCTGCATTTGTAAATTCCAAAAGCCAATATAAAGGAATAGTAGTGGTAAAAAAAAAGCACTTGTTGGTTTAACCAATCTTGTTTTTTTGTACATTTCTCCTTTAAGGGGGCGTGGCAAGGGGTGTGTCCTATTCCTGCATACTTTTGCTGATAGGTGTCCCTCATTCCCATCTCAAAAAGTTGGGAGGTATGCATATACCTCTGTTATAGGAAAAACTGCCTAAATTATACCTAGCTACCCATTGCAGGGCCCCTTATCTTATTATGGGGCTGCTGTGGGTGTTGGTGGGCTCAGAGGAAGGGGAGCTCAGGAACCTGCAATTCAACATATCTTGCTGCTTGCCACCATGTTGGTTACTTGGGGAGTGCGATGTTGCTTCTGTTCCATACCTAGCATCAGCTATATTATTCCATATGAAGTGCAGCATGCAAAGTAATGTGTTAGCGTAACCCTGGGTTCTGCAAACTTTATGAGGACCATGTTGTATATTTTAACAGATATTCAGTGTTGGTTCTGTGCGTTCAAACATGCACGTTCCTGTGCGGTCAAGTTTTGCAGCCTATTTATTTTAATAGGCAACAAAATGCACTAGAATGCACAAAAAGTAGTGCACTACTTTTTCATAACGCATTGCACCATATGGCATGGTACTGTGATATACCATGCAATTTCGTGCTCACAAACATGCTGCATTTGCGAGGGTGTGTTTGGGGTGCCATCAAGAATTCATTGGTACCCACATGCAGATCGCAAAGGCAGCATGTTCACCTGTGGCATGGGTAAAGCGGACTAAATGCGCCTTTCCCGCACCACGTTTTGGTGTGAATCGGCCCCTAGGTGCTAAAAAACTGTACCCCTTACATTTAGGAGCGCCCAGCAGAGTCCCCCCTACATCCAGGAGTGCTCAGCATGTTGGCAGGTGTTAGTGCCCTTTAATTGTTGCCCCACCTGTGTGTAGTTTTGTAAAGTTACAGGCAAATCTGTTTTAATGAGGTTATAAATCCTTACAATTACTGATGTGAATGGCCTCAGATGAAACACAGAGATAAATCCTCCTATGTAAGTTGCACCTGTTTATCGGCAGTCTTCTCTTCTATACATCCATTTAAAGTCCAGAATTTAGGCAGCTTGTCTGAGCTTCCAGAAGCAGGGGGCAGGGAGCTGATGTCACACACTGCACAACTCAGAGAGGAAAGCTGAGTGTAATCTGAGACCTGAGTGGATGGAAAGGACACATTCACCTCTATACAATCTCGAGGGAAACATGCACAGTTGAGGCCATCAATCACAGGCTGTGTATTGTAGCTTCCCACCCTACCCCCGTCCATTACACAGAGTCATCACAATCTATCAAAAATGACTCATGCAGGTAACAGAGGAATGAGGCAGCAGACAGAAATCACACACACTGTTTTGGATTAAGGCAAGTACACACTATAGAAGGATATGCTTTGTCAATTTTTCATTAGTAGAATAGTCTGACAGGGATGTTTCCATGGGGGGTGCTCTTTTTAATAAAAAGGCCAGTTTCCTCTTTAAACTAGGTGTAATGAAAACTAGTCACTGCTTTATGCATATTAAGAGCATATACATAAAATGAAAATATTGAATTAAAGTTAAAATTACAAACTTGTAAATATTAAAAAAGTAAAATTAAAGAAACAGCACCGTCCTTTCCCTACAGGCAGCCCTGTGGACTCTGTAATGGTGTCTGGCCTTTTAAATGCACTTTGTCACCCAGCTAGCATGCTCTATTTCCAGCAATTTTCAGCAAGCCCAGCTACACACCTCCTCTCCAAACCATCAGATTCGTGGACATTTACAACGCAAATTGCCCTTTATGGAGCGGCGGATGTCAACGGACATGTGTCCATTGACACCTGCCGACATCCAATTAGATCCTGTCCACAGATGGATAAAGATCTGTTCCTCATCCATCTAGCAGATCTGATCTGATGACATTAAGAAGAAAATGGACATCCCATAGAGCAGTGGTCATCAACCCTGTCCTCAGGGCCCACTAACAGGCCAGATTTGCAAGATAACTGAAATACATCACAGGTGATATCATTTGTTGCTCAGTGATTGCAGCATTCTAGTCTGCACCTCCCCAAGGTAATACTTGAAACCTGGCCTGTTAGTGGGCCCTGAGGACAGGTTTGATGACCACTGCCATAGAGGACAGCGGTCTGTGTCCATGTCCACTCTGCATCAGCTGAGCGGACACGGACCTGTTATCCGCCTGCTCAGCAGGAATTAGTGGAGCGGTTCTCCACTGAACAGACAGATGCCAGTGTGAAAGTGGCCTAAGTTGCTCTGAAACCTGAATTTAGAGTCTCTGTTGTGGTTTTAAGGATGAATTGCTCCACAGTGACTGCTACTATAGAGGTCAGTGAGGACTTGCTTTAAAGAGACACTGCTACAGCACCTATGCAGGTCAAAGTGACAGTGTTTCTGGAAAGGGCATCACCCAGCCAAACATATAAGTACCATACCTGTGCTCCCTCACAGCTTCTTCCTTCTCTGCAGCTGGCGACACTATCTGTTGCTTTTGGGTAAATAGGAGAATAAGACTTGCTCTCCTATGATGGTGTCTGAATATGACTGTAAAGTAAGGTAAATGTAAAAGGCTTAGGGAATGCCAGAGCCTGCATGGGCATGGTGACAATGCCTTTTTATATGTAGCGCACTCCACGTAGGAGCGACAAGTAAAATGAAATCCCCCACCCTGCACAGCCAGGCACACTGAATTTCCACTGTCTCCCAGAGTCAGAAAACAGTCCAGTACATTGTTTTGTTATTTTGTTGAGCGGATATAACTTGGATAGGGATTGGGAATCTTATGGGTTGCCCACTTGACTTCAGTCAACTTCAGGGACAATTCCTTCTATGTACAGTCTATATACACACCTTCTCTTCCTCCAGCACTAATCTTGCTTGCAAAACTCCAGCTGGCACGCTGATGGTTAATCTGACACAGAGAACTCAGTCAGACTTTTAGCAATAGCCCTTTACAGGCAGGGATCCCGGGGCCCTTGGTTGTGTAGCAAAGTCCAGTGTCCAGCTAACATCCCTGTGGCTACTGATCCCAGCACCACCTATTCAGGCACTGGCAGCCCACCTGGCTGCAGCTGCCCTTTCACTCTCCACAGTCCTCCCAGAGTACTCACTCACTAGCCCACCCGGCTGACTCCTCAGGTGATCTCATGAACGTGCTGACTTGCTCCTGCTGTCCTCACACTTGTTCCCATGCCTCCAGAAAAAGATTCCTTCATATGTTGTAGAGGGTCCCTCCTGCACCCAAGCCCAGGGTCACCTTCCCCCCCAGACTAGGGGGCAAGCTCAAGGGCCACCGACAGCCTCCTCAGCACTCTATCTTCCACCCAACTGCCCTGCTGGTATGACTCATGAGTATTTAAGAGGTGCCCGCCCCCTGCCAGCCCACTTTGCTGGGGATCGGCTGGGGCCCTCATCAATATTCCAAGCAGCTTCTCCTAGACTCAACCCTCTACTCCTGAAAGCTTCTCCAAGGTTCCAGAGAGCAGGGGGATTTACCAGAGGTGCTGCTTGCTAAGTCATTCAGCCTCCCTAAGTCACTCAGCCCTGACCCAGATTCAACTCAGGCCTGGCTCTCAGCCAGGCCAATTTACCTACTCTAAGGCTGCTTTCACACTGGGACAGCCGTTGACGGTAAAACGCTGCTAGTTTTAGCAGTACTTTACTGTAGTTTTAGCGGCGCTAGTGAGCGAATAAAGGGTTAAATGCGCCCGTGTAGTGCCACTGCCTAGGTGCTTTACATGCGTTTTGGCAGCAGTGCCCATTCATTTCAATGGGCAGGAGCGGCGGAGGAGCGGTGTATAACCGCTCCTCCACTGCCCCAAAGATGCTGCTTGCAGGACTTTTTTTTAACATCCTGCCAGCGCAGTGCCCCAGTGTGAAAGCACTCTGGCTTTCACACTGGGACTGCAGGGGAGGAGTTTTTAAAGCGATTTACAGGCACTATTTTTAGTCCAAAAGCGCCTGAAAAATGCCCCAGTGTGAAAGGGGTCTAACAACTATGTACACTAGCACCTAGCTAGAGGGTGCTACATATAGCTTGTCTGGGTACACGTGCACTTTACCTTCTCCTCCTTCACCCAGCACATTTTGGCAAATGGGTGAGCATGTGACTCACTCCCCCGATCCCATGTCGCTGTGGTAAGTGTCTCCTGATTGGCCCAGTGCTATTATATAGGGTCCGGAAAGATACCCTGAAAAGTTGGTCAGCAGTGTTTGCTTTACTCATGGAAAGGATCACTTTGAACAAGGACAACTATAATCCAAAATTTTACTCCAACTTCATTTTCCTTCCAGTTCCCCTTTAATACATGCCACCGTAGATGCCAACAGGATAGAAAACTTCAAAGAGACACTACATGTTAAATCATTTTAAAGTCCTTCCATTATGATGATCACATTCCAAATGTTCTGGAGGATACCAGCCAATCCATTTGCAAAAACCTCTCTTCATCAATTTTCTGAAGTAAAAAAATGTGGCTGACATCATTCTGCAGGGCACTACCTAGAAAAATGTGTCCAACTTCATTACCTCATCGAAAAATGATGCCAAGGGAATCTACATCACAGATTGAAGACGCTCTGGTAGAGTATAAGATACTATATTATGTAAGGCAGCATTTTAGGTGGAAAACATGAAATAAAAAGGAGAAAGTCTGCTTTTTCTCCCTATGAATCAAATAAAATTGCTTTATATTGCTGCAGCTCTCATCTAAAATCCATCTAATCCTTCTCTTCTATTTCTGATAGCTACACTGGCTAATCACATGCAATGTAATCACATGTACCAGGGTCCAGTATGTGTTATTCAGAGCAGAATTCAACATTCCTTTTTTTTAAATCCATGCATGCTAAGCAGTGTTGTACACCTTCCCCACGACGTAATAGTGCACAAACACTTACCTAGTCCCTATTTACCACTGCTGGCTCCTGCTCCCTCCAAACTTTTTTTGCACAGAGCAGCCCTGGTGCTCCTTTATTGGGGATCCCAGTAGGCGCTCAGGCCCCCTCTTCTGGCAAGTGCCCCCCCCCCCGGAGTAAACCACTCTCCCTTGGGGCACCCGTGTGTGCTCGCTCCCAAGCCCCCCAGTCTGCGTCTATTAATATAGACAGGGCGACTCGGCTCTACCCCCCGCTCCCTCATCGTGGCAATTGATTGATAGCAGTAGGAGCCAATGGCTGCCGCTGCTTACAATCTGGTCGATGAGGAGGTAGACAGCGGCGAGAGCTCTCATGTACATCGCTGGATTGGACCGGGCTCAGCTAACAATTAGGGGGGTTGGCTGCGGGGCTCCTGCAGCACAGAAGGGTTTTTACCTTAATGGATAGAATGCATTAAAGTGGAGGTAAACCTGATCCATGAAATTTGAGCTAAGCACATATATCTGTAGTGCTTTCTTATCTCTCTCCACAGCCCTGAGTCCTGTGTGTTTCTGTTTCATTGCTCTGTTATCAGCATGATAACTTCTGACAAGTTCTCTGTCAACCAAGATAAAACCAGCCTGAAATTTGCGTTGAGGGAGGTTGCTATAAATAGATTAGCAGAGAACTTGACTTGTCACAGCACAGCTCTGCAAGTCTCTGCCTATGAGGAGAGGGGGTGTGTGCCTTTCCTCTAATCAGCTGTCTTGGCTGTAGGCCAAGACTCCACTCCTAGTGCTTAACAGGAAGAGGAAATCTCTAACATGATCTGCATTTTCTAAAGAATATATGAAGCTGAAGACAGCAGATATACATGTAAAACTTATGTAGGGAGATTTGTTTCACCTCTGTGTTTCACCTGAGGCTGTTCACTTCACTGGGTATATGTGAGGGTTTACATCCACCTTAAGGTAAAAAAAGGCTTTTTTTTTTGAGGCTTTAGAACTACTTAAAAGTGATTATAAACCCATTCAGTTTAAAATAGAGATGGAAGGCAAAACATTTTTGTACAGATATAAAAAAAACATTATAAATGTCTTTTCCCCTTTTTAATAAGTGAGTACCTTCCCTGCATAAGAGCTGGTGGGAGGAGAAGCAACAGTACACTGGTCTTCTCAGTGAATGGCTGTATAGCAGGGTCATGTCAGGGCAAGTCTGATCATTGGAGGAGATCATTGCAGGCTGAGTTCCCAGCACAACTAGAGAACTGACCAAGGTGTGCTCTCCTGCTTAGTGTGGTCAGTAGGAAAGCAAGGGAACTAGCAGGAACATCAGGGATTTCACACAGCAAGGAAGCAATACAAAGTGAACAGGATACTTTCTCATACAAGTACATGGTACAACAGGCAAATCTCAGAAATATGAAGTGATGGGGTAACAAACGTTTTAAAGCGATTGTAAAGCTTCTATTTATTTAATTTTTTTAAATAACAAACATGTCATACTTACCTCCACTGTGCAGTTCGTTTGCACAGAGTGGCCCTGATCCTCAACTTCTGGGGTCCCCCGGTCTGCGCTGGTAGCTCCTCCCCGCATCGTATAACCCCCTAGGAGAAGCGCTCTCCTGGGGGGTTACCTTGCGGGCACGCTCCTGAATCCAGCGTTTGCGACCATAGACGCAGAATGCCGGACTTGGCCCCGCCCCCTGGTGCCCACATCATTGGATTTGATTGACAGCAGCGGGAGGCAATGGCTGCGCTGCTATCAATCTATCTAATCAAGAGCCGAGACAATGGGCAGAGGGGAAGAGTGCTTCTTCGAGGGTTTACAACCTCTTTAAGCTTTGACAATAAAACCTGGAAGCTGATTGGTTAGAATGCAGAGCTGCACCAGGTTCTGCACTCTATCACTTTAAAATGCTAAACTAACTGCATTCAAAGCTGATCTGAACTGATAGCAATCCACAAAACAAATTCATTTTTTGTTATAAAGTGAAAAACTCAGGGGTCCTGAACACATTTCTGAGTGTGTTGTACGGCATGTGCGTTATCATGCGCATCGCAATGCATTACCATTTGCCTTCAATGGCACCTTAGTGTTTATACACAACCCAAAAAATTGCATGGCCTTTGTGATGCACTGGAAAAATGAGGCAAGCACAGCCTGTCATGGGTCCATTAAAAATGAATGGTTATGCTTCATGCAACATGGGTCAACCCACACGTGTAAAAACGCATGCAAAAGTGAGCAGATGCCTTACATTTTATTATTACTAAAACCAAAACTAACACTAATACTATTGCTACTACTATATTATAAGACGCTGCACTTTACATTGAACGATTCATATTAGTCTCACTGCTGCTACCCTTTGAAATAAAGCAAATACTATTACAACATACCAGTTTTACTACTAATTTACTACTATTGCCTCTATTGCTATTACAAGGGTTAGTCATTATCTCTTTATTTATTATGCTTTTTCATCTACTAGTTCTACCGTATTGTAGCATATGAACTCAGTGCTTAGTGCTGTGGCATTACAGGGCTAAAATCATGGGGGTTATCCCACCATGGGGGTTATCTCTTCATATGTGTGTGGCTTTTCTCTGGGTGCTGCAATTTCTTTCTGAAGAAAAACCCAAACACATTCCGGCTGTTAGGTAATTTTTTTTCTCACCAGACAGGCAATAATGTGTTGTTGCAGGATATAATAGATCAAAAAGTTCCACCTACAATTACCAAGGAGCAGACTGCTGTGAAAGCCAAGTACCTGGCTGTCATCAAGAAGCATGAATAATCATACAACAGCCAATCTGGTTCCCTGAGGAAGTCACGTGACGTGACGTAACGCACAGGGCATGGCTGGAGTATACCGTGGACCAGAAGTGACCTGTGAGGTGCCGTGAAACGCTGAATGTTTGCCTCTGTTTTGCGCGCTTGCTGCTGCTTTCATGTAAGCAGGTATTTTATTTAATAAATCATTTTTATTATGGTAATACACTATTGGAGGCTCATTTACTTTACATGTGGATCGTAATATCAGTTACGAGGGGTGGAACCTTTTGATCTATATTATCTTGCTGCTGCTCCTGGATCCTGGAAGTGAAACTCACTATTCCCATTGGATTTATAAAGGCATTTAACCTATGCCCATGAGGTGAGAGTTCTGTGAGCACATGGGTGTGGTGTCAGCAGTTTCACTTATACACTATCTTAAACCACTGGATTACTTCTACTTATGGACTTTTTTTGCACTTACTTAGCTATATTGTGTCACTATTTTTATGAACATTTATTGAACGTTATTTCACATTATTGCATTAATTCAACAATTTTTGATTTATAATGGATTGCTAGGTTATGCGCAAGATCACTGTAATTGTAATTGATTTTTTTTGGTGTAGTTGTGAACACTATTAGGTTTTGCTGCATTTCCACTTTAGTATTCCTATTTATATTTTTGGCCCTCCCTTTGCATTGCATGCTTTCATGTCAATGGTTATACTTATACTGTATGCATAGGCGTGCGCACAGGGTGTGAAAGATCTCTCTCTTACTAGCTCTGCCATAAGAGAAGTGCTTATGCACGTCTCTTTCACTGTACCAACAGTAGGGGCGGCCTGTCCATCAAGGGCGCATGGGCCCTGCCCCCACATCCATGTGCCCTGCCCCCATGCAGGATGCCAGACGCATGGATTCCAATCTAGGGAGTGTTTTTGAAGCACGTGATTAGAGCCAGAGGCTCTAATAGGCTTCAAAGTAGGCTTCAAAATAGGGTGGTCTCGGGGTGGAGAGCACTGCAAACCGAGCCCACCCAGGTGTGTTACAATAGCGAATGAATATTCGCTATTGAAACAATGATCCTCCTCCTGGCCAATCAGGAAGCGGGTCCTGAGTCACCCGATTGGCTGAAAGGACAGGGGATTGGATTGGACGCCCAAGATGAGGAGGGAGGAGATGCACGGTGGAACCCACCATGATGCAGAGGAGAAAAAGACCCGATGGAAGCCGCAAGCGTCGCCCGCCCGCAACCTAGATAATTTACAACGCTCGGGGCGCCAGTGTAAATAGGCCTCAAGCCTGCTTAGTGTCAGTTGCTCTGTTACTTCTCCGTGGAACTACAGATTCCAGTGAGGCCTGTATGTGAGTCTAACTGCGTGTAAAAGTTAACAAACGGTGGGCCGTAACCTGCTCACCAACTGCATCGGAGTTCCGTGTGGTAACCTTGGTCCGGTGACTGCAGCTTGCTTCTCTGTCAGCTGGGCCAGACGCTCTGTACTGCTCCACTGGATGGATCCGGTCCTCCGATGCTCCGATGAGTGTCTCTGGACCTTCTCAATCCGGTCACCGTCTCTCAGGCTCTGTGAGGTCACTTCACAACAAGCAGGTTTTCGCTACGTAGTGGCTGTAGGCCGCTGTCTCCGGGAAGCCTCCTCACAGATCTGCACATGCAGGCAGCGCGATCCCAAGAGACCTAAAATGGCCGCTCGGGTTCCTTTTATCCCCTACCCAGCATGCACTGCGTAAAAGAGTGTTCATGGGTAGGTCACACAGACTCCTGGGTAACAAGGTCAACCTTCTGAATCAAAACAACAGTCACTTCCTGTATAAGTCTTTTGGGTTGTTCAGAGGTAATAATATACAAGTGCATTACCCGTATTTGGTCACTAGATGGCTCTCGATACAGAACCATAGTAATGCCCATTAACCTTATATTAAAGTATGCATAACCACATCATTAGACAAGGATGTCAGCGCTACACACACACACATATATATATATATATATATATATATATATATATATATATATATATACACACACACACACACACACATGTGTTTTTGAGCTTTGGGGTGCACACACCTATGACTGTTGATTGCATACATGTATTATATAAAATATTTATAAACAGTATATTTAGATACACTAACAAACTGAAGCCAAACTCCAGCTAATACTTTATAACTAGTTATAGTAACGTTTTTTTTCTCCTTTTGAGATAGAGGTTTTTAATAAATAAATAAAAGCTGACAATGGTAAGCATCCCCTGCCAGTGATAAATAGTTTGTCTCAAGCCTCTAACTGCTACAACTCCAGAACAGCCTGTTCTGTTGAAAAACAACAGACTCACTGGCCAGATCACCAGGTGAAAATAATAGTAAAAAAGCCTGAAAAAGAAAACGAATGCAGCCATCACATCTAAGAAATGGTAAGGTGCAATAAAATAAATATTTGCTTTTGGGTTTAATGCTGCGTTAAGTGCCAAATTACCAACTAACTAATCAATGACACATATTCATAATGAGAAAACATCTTTAGAAATGAAGGCCCCAATATTTTCGCTCTCTCACCTATTAGGCCTCGTAGCCGTATATTAGATGTTGGAAGTCTTGTGTCTTTAAGATTCTCAACTGAGACAGTAAGAATAAGTGTTATTGACTCCATAATTAGTGGACTGTAATTGGATTCCTGCTGAGTTAATTAAATGCTGTAAATGTATTATTTTTCCTTGTGACTGATTATTAATTGGCATTGCATCGGGGGAAAGATTTCCAGCAAGTTCTATGTTATGTTAATGTGAAATTTGTTTCATTTTACCCAATTTGCCCTTTGAAGCTTTGTGTTAAATTCTAGTATAAAGGGCTCTTACTACAAAGTAGTATGATGTTGCTCATTACACTTCCTACGTTCCGGTATTTATGGTACCCGCATGCCATGTCTTGGATACTCCAAAAGTGAGATCTCTGTCATGATTCCTGACCGGTGTTTCTGTTTTACCAATAGAGTCCCCACGGCGTATATAAGGCGTTTTCAGGCGATTTAACTCTCTAGCATTTACCAAAAACTGCAATATCAATTTTGTGTGGACTGACCCTTAATTATTAGCAGTAGTGCTTGTTAAGCAGATAATGAAAGTACATCTAAACCCTTACTGGATGTCGTTTACTAATGTACCATGAGTAATAAACAACAATGCTGCTGTTCCCCTCCAACCTCTTTCAGACACTTCTTCGCTTCAGTGTTGGCTGCACATTATTCGGGACCGGCTTCCTGATCGTAAAAACTAAGCACTATTACTGCACAATATATGTCACCTAGAGTCATTATCAAGGTAGAGTGACAATGCAGAATTACTATTGGGACACAGGTTTAACCTCATAACAGGAAATGCCCAAACAAGGAACTTAAAGGGGTTGTAAAGCTAAAAAATTTTTTGCCAATATCTGATCTATATGCTATATAGATCATGAATCTAGTTGTTATTTATGCTGAAATGTTTTATTTACCTGTTAGATAAATATGCTTTATCAGCTCTTCCTCCTTTCCTCTCTGTATGTTCGCCTCAACTTCCGAGTTTTTGAGCGTGCTCCTTGCAGCAACGTCACGTCTTCAAAGGATCTACCAGTCCCTTGATGCCCGGGCTCCCCTGCCACCCGTGCCTGTGAACGCACACAGCGTCTCCCCGCAGGGATGTAGTCCCAAGGGAGCGGGCAAGCATGCTGACTAACCCCCATCCAGAATGGCTCGGATTATGGGGGCAAGCTTCTAGAGGAGGAACGGGAAGTTGAAAATTCACACATAGAAAAAAAGCATTTACAAAGGAAAACTAAGGAAAAGGTAAGTGAACCAACAGTACACTACCTTAAAGGAGCACATTTAGAAAATAAAAAACAAACATTTACAACCCCTTTAATTCAGGATTACCAGGCATCCCTTTAACCTTTTAATGGTGCCTCACAGATTTAATGCAGAGCTTATATATCATATGACTACTGTGATTGGCTCTCACAGAGGTCATGTGATCAGGAGTCCATCCTGCCGGCTTCCAATCAGAAGCTGTAAATAAAAACTGTTGGTGAAAGCTCGGTCACTGTGCTGGGAGCGGTGAGCTCACGCTCAGCACACAACCTAAGGCTTGAATGCATCTGTGCGGAGGCTGGGCGTTAAAGTCCACTTTTCTTGCAGCCGCATTTATGCACTATGAAGATAGGTTTCAGCCTAAGCTCATCCTGACAACACTCCTTTGACATGTTTCGTCCCTCCCATGGAGCTTAAAGTTATGTTACGTCAATTCCTTTTTTGGCCACTAGGGGCACGTGCACCCCCTGGAGCCGATGCGAGTGCCTGGCAGTCGCGATTACCGCCGGGCTCCTGCGATTGCTCGGGGCACACCGAGAACCTGGATCAGTGTGTGTAAACACACAGTTTCCGGTTCTCTGAGGGGAGAAGAGACAGATTGTCTGTTCAACCAGAGTATGAACAGCGATCTGTCATCTCCCCTGCACAGTCCTCTCCCCCCGTCAGTTAGAACACACACTAGGGAACACAATTAACACCTTGATTGCCCCTAGTGTTTACCCCTTCCCTGCCAGAGACATTTTTACAGTAATCAATGCATTTTTTATAGCACTGATCGCTGTATAAATGCCAATGGTCCCAAAAATGTGTCAAAATTGTCCGACGTGTCCACCATAATGTCGCAGTCCCAATAAAAATCACAGATCCCCACCATTACTAGTAAAAAAAAAATTAATAATAAAAATGCCATAAAACTATCCCCTATTTTGTAGACGCTATAACTTTTGCGCAAACCAATCAATATATTTATTGCGATTTTTTATTTAACCAAAAATATGTAGAAGAATACGTATCGGCCTAAACTGAGGAAAAAATAGTTTTTTTTATATATTTTTGGGGGAAATTTATTATAGCAAAAAGTTAAAAATATTGTGCTTTTGTCAAAATTGTTGCTTTTTTTTGTTTATAGCGCAAAAAATAAAATAGGCAGCGGTGATCAAATACCACTAAAAGAAAGCTCTATTTGTGGGAAAAAAAGAGAGTTGTAGGCTTGGCAATGAACACATATGTATAAAGAGGGGAATTTAGTACATCATGCCACATCCTATATGTAAACGAAAAAGGTGGGGGCTCCCCTAAGGGTTTGGACTTTTAAGGCATGCTAAATATATGACCCCAGATAGAATCTATCTATCTATTCTATCTGGGGTCATATATTTAGCATGCCTTAAAAGTCCAAACCCTTAGGGGAGCCCCCACCTTTTTCGTTTGTGGGAAAAAAAGGACATCAATTTTTTTTGGTTGCAACATCGCACGACCGTGCAATGGCCAAATGGTCAGGAAGGGGGTAAAATCTTCCGGGGCTCAAGCGGATAAAATGCTGTTTTCGACTTTCAATAGCCCAACCACTCCTAATCTCTGGTTACATAATACGTTATTTATGTCGGTGCCTCTGTGCTGAATCCAAGTATTGGTAGCCTTGAGCAAATCGAAACCTGCATACAAGATTTTTTATGTATATGTGTATATATGGCGTATGTTCCTAAAAAAAAAAAAAAGAACCTTTACATCAAGAAGCCTGAATGCCAATGCTATAACTGAAAAGCAGGTTTCAAGTTGAAAGCAGGTGAAGATTAAAGCGGGTTTGAAAAAAAAAAAACCTACAGAACTCAGACAGTCTGCAGAGAAGGGGGCTGTGAAAAGTGGACACAAAATCAATCAGATAGACAGACTGGGCAGAGCACTTATATACCTTCTTATGCAGAAGTTTGATGATAAAAATTGTATTCTGATAAGCTTTAAAGAAGAAAAGATTCCCTTAATAATATAAAACAACCAGAAACTTTAGTCTTACATTTGTTAGTGCGAGCAATGCAATATGAGTTGTCTTTTAACTTTTATTGGTTGCTGTAAAAATTCCTAGATTATTTATCAGAAACAGTTACTGTATCCTGAAAGTAACAATCTCAGTAGAGATAACACTTATGCCGCGTACACACGATCGGACATTCTGACAACAAAATCCCATGTTTTTTTTCTGATGGATGTTGGCTCAAACTTGTCTTGCATACACACGGTCGCACAAAGTTGGTCGGAAATTCTGAACATCAAGAACGCGGTGACGTACAACACGTACGACGAGCCGAGAAAAATGAAGTTCAATAGCCAGTGCTGCTCTTCTGCTTGATTCCGAGCATGCGTGGCACTTTGTGCGTTGGAATTGTCTACACACGATCGGAATTTACACAAACGGATTTTGTTGTCGGAAAATTTGAGAACCAGAACGAATCTCAAATTTTGTGCGACGGAAATTACGATGTAAACTGTCCGATGGAGCCTACACAAGGTCGGAATTTCCGACAACACGCTCCGATCGCACATTTGCCGTCGGAGAGTCCGACCGTGTATACGTGGCATAAGACATTCGAATTGCAGAAGTTTAGGTTAAAGTGATTGTAAACTTCTGAAATGAAAAATGAGTAAAGCATATTCCTCTATAGTGTGTACTTGCCTCAACCCAAAGCTCCTAGTATGGTTCTGCATTCTCTTCTATTTGCTATCTGTATGAGTCACTTGTGACGTGTAAAGGCGACACCACAGAATCTTGGGGGGTGGACCTGTCCCCCCACCAACACACAAAGGGTGATTGACAGCCTGTGAATGTTCCCTTATGTGACTGTGTAGAGGGGGATGTGCCTTGTCCCTCCTCCCAGATCTCAGATTACACTCAGCTCCCTACTGTATGCTCTGCAGTTTGTGATGTCAGATACCTGCCCCCTGCTTTCTGCAGCTCAGAAATGCTGTGTAAAACGTGTGCTTTAGGGTGTTGAAAAGGAGAGATAGCTGCTGATAAACAGGTACAACTTATGAAGGGGGGTTTGTTTAATCTCTGTGTATTACCTTAGGATAGTCACTTTGCAGTATATGTTAGGATTTACAACCACTTAAATTCACTCAAATGTTTCTTAAAGCGGAGTTCCACTCAAAAGTGGAACTTTCGCTTATCTGTCTCACCCCCCCCTCTGGTGCCACATTTGGCACCTTTCAGGGGGGAGGGGGGAACGGGTACCTGTTTTTGACAGATGCCATTCCCCACTTCCTGGAGACGAGGCAGCAGCCCAGTCTCGCAGAAGTTTGGCCCCCTCCTCTTTCCTCCGCCACCGGACCAATTAGAAAGTGCAGCACGCTTCGAACATGCGCAGCAGGGAACTGGCTTCAAAGCCAAAAGGTTTCACTGCCGGGTTCCCTTACCAGGAATGGCGGCGGCTGCACCCAACAGCCGATCCGAAGATCGGAATGGCAGCGGGTCTCCGTGGGCAGGAACAGACTGGACCCAAAGGTAGCTGGACAGGTGCTAGCAACTTGGTAGCTCTGAAGGGGCTGGAATGTAAACATAGTCAGACAAGCCGGGTCATATACAAAACTATTAGATCAAGTACAGATGCAGAAGCAGGAGAATGGTCAAAGAACAAGTTGGGGTCGGTGCAGGTGGAAAACAGGAATAGTCAGGAACAAGCCAGGTCAATACTTCAAGAGCAGATACAGGTAACAGAATACTCACAGGACGCTGTAGATGAGACAGCACTGATCCTGGGTGCTGATTCAGCCTAAATAGCCCATTTGCCACCCTTATCTGTCATGGAATGCGCAGCACACATTCGCATATGCATGTGCGCGTTAGCACGCGCTAACGCCCCTTTTCTTCCAGGCGTTCGAGGGAACAGGGATTTTTCTGCGGCTATTATTCTGTCTTCTGACAGAGCCTTCCTGACACCTTCCCAATCAATATACGCTTATGGAAAAAAAAATACAGAATTTTTATTTGGGTACAGTGTTGTACGCAATTGTCAGGTAAAGTAACGCAAAAAAAAATGGCCTGGTCAGGAAGGAAAAAACCTTCCAGAGGTCAAGTGGTTAAAGTAAGTTTATGATTTAGTGTTGGGCTGCAATCAGAACCATCTTGAGCCGCCGGTTGGACACCAGTGATTTAGACAGTACTGCCTCTACTGGGAGAAGAAGGAGCTGTGGCCCCTAAGAGTCATTTAGCTGTCCCATTCAGCTGGAAAACACCAATAGGCTTTGTTGGAGTATAAGGCTCATACCCCATATGGGAAATATAAAATACTTTTAGTGATCCAGGTATAACTTGCAGTGCCAGCCGAGATAAAGATCAGCTCGCCACTTGCAGTGAAGGGAGCAGGCGCCTATATGTGAATGAGTGCGGCCTCAGCCAGTTCCTGCTCCAGCCACGCCCTCTGACATGTTTCGTCCCACACACCAGGGCTTGGTCACAGTAAGGCCACACTCATTCATATATTTATGCACTGGGTCATTCCTTCCTTTCGCTGATAAAATATTTTAGATACATCTTTAATTTTACCCCCGGAAATATTGCAAAACTAAATACCTGAAAGGAAAATAGCCCAAACCTGTTCATCTTTCTATCATAGTCTGCATAAAATTTTGTAAAAAGACTCATACCATTGTAACCATTATACAATGTGAAAATTCAATACCACACCTTGGATCTTCAATTGAGTCCAAATGTATTTTTCTTTTGAAGATCACATCACAAACAGAGTAGTGCAATGTTTCGAACACCACATGGTGAGGGGGTCCTGCGCGGCTCTAAAAAGTTGCACTACTCTGTTTGTGATGTGATATTTCTTTAAAAAAATAAAAATAAATTTGGGCTCAACTGAAGATCCACGGTGTGCTGGTGAATATTTACATTTTGTATATGCTCCAGTATGCAGTAAGCACCTGGTACTTTTGAGAGCTCAGTCCAGTGGCGTGTGCAATGGGAATACAGGTTGTCATTGAACCATTATGACACTTTCATTTACTTATTCAAATACCAATAAAAAGATTGAACAAGTAAATAACCCATCTCTTTAAAGTGTTCCGAAACCCAGGACCCTGCATTCACTATATCTGGTCACCCACAGTATACAGAACATGGACATGCAATAGTTTTAGTAAATATAAACTGCTAAATACCTTTTTTCATCATCGGTATATAGCAGTCTTGTGACTTCTATCAGTGTCTAGTTACAGCTTGTAGGAGGAGGTTTCATTCTCCTCTGACTGTCCTATAAGGCTGCAGGACCCCTGACCCTCTGTCTGGACAGTGCTGACTGGCCCTGTGCTGATCACATGCACTCTCCAAAAAAAAAAAAACTCTCTAGCAATACACACCAAACTGAGCATGTGCAGCTTGTCCCTAGCCTCTGTTCTATCAGGAGATGGATTGGGGATTGTGGAAGAAGGGGAGGATCAGAGGAGACAGGATCAAACAGCCTTTCTACACAATGCAGAGGATTAACCCCTTAGGTTCCACAGTGAGTATAACAAGCATGCTTTACTGCATATTCAGACTGATTTTACTGTTGTGGTTTTAGTAACACTGCTAACTGAGACTTGGCAATGGTTTGGATGTGTTTTAATTCTCCAATTTAATTCTCTAACAGATTTGCAGAAAACACCATAGAGTCTAAACTCAAAACACTGCTCCATTTGTGGACACTGCAAATATTTTCAACATGGCTGCACACAATGGAATGCGTTATACTGTACATTTGGCAACATTAAGGACCGGTTCACACTGCTGCTTGGTACGAGATCACATGTGATTCACACCGCACTGCAGTGCAAATCACATGCGATGTCTGGCTGAATTTGCATCGCATTCGGACCAAACTCACACAGGACCCTTTTTTTGGTCCGCAGTAGAATCGGATTGCATGGGTGTTCACACCTGTGCGATCCGATTCCTGTTCAAATTTGCAGATCGCACTGCGATATGCGGACTGATTTGGGGGTTCCATTAACTTTTAATTGACACTCCCAGCAGTTTGCATAGGGCAGTATGAACTGCCGCCGGGAGGAGTGCGATGCAGGGACTGTTTAGTGACATTGTCTGGTGACAGGTGCCCTTCATGTTAGTGTATTAGTTCTTTGTGTTTACATTGTATAAATGGTAGTAATATGACACAATCATTTTTGCTGCACAGTAACCTATCAGGACTTTATTTTTGTGTCTACAAATATCTGTCTGTTGAGAAAAATGATAAATGCAATGAAGTAGTCAGAATTTGTTTGATTATTTTCTGTTTTGTAAGAGCTTGCTTCTGTATGAATGTCCCAAAAAAAAGTTAATAGTTTTCATCAGCACCATGGACAGGGCATATAATAGAGGGCTGTATCATGGAGCACCCAGACATAGGAAACCTGAATGGTTTAAAAGCCGATTTTTTACATTTTGTTTTTAATAAAAAGAGAATCTGAAATGTAAAACAAAGGATAGACAAATGATGTCTGCAAGGCTCGGATCACACTGCAGGGATGCGGGAACCCTATAATCCAGTATGGGTTTCCGCATCGCATGTCTCCTGCCAGCAGTTCACACTGCCCTATGCGAACCACTGGGAGTGTCAATACAAAGTTAATGACACCCCCCCAGATCGGTTCACATATCGCAGTGCAAACTGTCAATTCAGGCAGGAATCGGATCGCATGGGTGATGATCCGATTCTGGTGCGGACCAAAAAAAGGGTCCTGCACGAGTTTGGTCCGAATGCAATGTAAATTCAGCCATTTAGCAGTGCGGCACGAATCACATGCGAGTCACATGTACAAAAAAAGAAGTACAGGTGCTTGCTCCCCCAGAACCTCCTCCCCCCTGTGCATGTCCTGGCCGCCAGCATGGCGGTCTCCCCGGCATTCCGGATTGCATCTCCGTGGCAACCGTGTGATGTTGTGACGTCACACGCACACGCGAACATTACGCGCACATGCACACCTCCCCCTGTGCATGTCCTAGCCGCCAGCATGGCAGTCTCCGCGTGGTCTCCCCGGCATTCTGGATTGCATCTTCGTGGCAACGTTGTGACGCCACATGCACACGCGACTACGTAGCACATACACGCGGCGCCACAGAACGTCCAGCAATGATCACGGTACGCCGCCGGTATGATGAGGCTCCCTCTTGTGGTGCCGATGAAGATTGCACTAACCGGGAGCAAAAGGTAGGAGAAAGGCATATAATGCTTCTCCATTACGTGCCGGGAAGTTGAATGGAAGGCGTGATACTTACCCCTGGATGCAGAGAGGGCACTGGACCAGGGTATCACCAAATACTAAAGAAGTACAATACATATGATGAGCAAATCGTAATCGCAAAATACATGCTGAAATTGATTATCGCTAATGCTCTATAGTATTAATATGTTTTTACAATTCCTTTTTGTTAGACTTTTTTTTATATATTTAAAAAATGTGCTAGAGGTTTGGCTGCCTATGTCTAAGAAATTTTGTTGTTCTAATTTCTGAGAACAATTGAGTTAATTCTGTCAAATAAGCACAAAAGAGAAAGAAGATATTTTACCATTTAACTAGTTTTGCCAGATGCTAAACCTTTTAAAAAGGGAGCATACTTAATAGATTTGTTTAGGCTTGGAAAGGTGGTGGCCTGTAATTTAAAAATCCAGCGTTGCTCGTGTTGGAGCAATACTTTGTTCCAGTCTCCTCCTCGATCAGGAATATGTATCCTCTCGAGGGCGACAAAGGTAACTTTTGGCATTTGGTAATGATGGTGTAATGCTGCGTGTCTGCCTACTGGTAGGTATCTGTTTCCAATTTTTATGCTAGATACATGTTTGGAAATTCGACGCCAAAATTGTTGCTTTGTTTTGCCTACATAATAAGCCCCACATTCACAGGACATCATGTAGACAACTCCACATGTTTGGCAATTGGCAAAATGTTTAAGATTAAACATCTCGCCATTAGGGAGTAGGAAGGATTTCTCTCTTCTAATGAGATAGCAATGTGAACAATGTCCACATGGGAAGGAGCCATACATAGGACAATGTTTAGTGCCGACTTGACCTTGTACTCATTTTGGACCAATTTATCTTTAAACGATGGAGCTTGTATATAGGTAATCAATGGATTGGCTGATATAAATTGTTCAACCTTTTGATTATCCGTCAGAATCGACCAATATTTTTCAATGATTTCTCTAATTTGTAAATGTTGATTGGAAAGGCGCATGATGATCCTCATAGAATAAAATTTAGTATTGTTTTTTGATTTTGGTTTGAATAAAAGGTGTAGACGTGACTGGCCAAACATCTTGTTGTAGCTTTCCACAGACAGGAACGACTATATCCCCGTGCAAGTAGTCTGCAAGTAATCTGTCTTAGAGAGCTTCCTCTCTAAACAACTCATCTTTGGAACAGTTTCTTCGTAACCAAAGATACTGTCCATAGGGGATCAAGTTTTTTAAAGGGGTTGGATGAAAACTTTCAGCATGCAACACTGTGTTGCCTGCAGTGCTTTTTCGGTACAAAGTACTTCCCAGTCTTCCTTCTGAGCTACAAATTATTTGGACATCCAAAAATGTAATCATTTTTTTATCGTATGCCATTGTGGATTTTAAATTATAATTATTAATGTTAATTTTTGAAAGAACTCCTTTAGAGTATCTTCCGGTCCCTCCCATATGATAAAGAAGTCATCAATGTACCTGAGCCACGTAGATACATGGCCCAGTTACTCGACAAGGTCCTCACCATTAAAAAGGTATTGTTCCCACTCCCCCAGGTACAGCTTGGCGTAGAATGGGGCACAGCATATCCCCATCGCTACGCCCTGCACCTGGAGGTAGTGGGAACCATCAAATGAAAAGTAGTTGTGGTTAAGGATATAGTTCATTCCTTTTAGAATTAACTCATTTAGAGCCCCATCATGTCTTGACCTCTGTTGCAGGACTCTGTACAGCTGCCAAACCTCGGGAATGAGGAATGGAGCTGTACAGAGTTTCGACATCAATTGTGACGAGAAGAGAGTCCTTAGAAATAGTAAGTTCGTTGTTGATTTGATTTAAGTTTATTTGTTATTGGCCATGCTGCAGCATCTGAACCAGCAGCAGTGAGCCATCAATAGGTATTTATGTGAGTATGGGACGAAGAGAGGCTTTGGAGAGCTGGGACTTGTTTCACCATGTCAGTGGCTCCTTATTCAGGAGGTATGCATGAATGAAGTGGTGACCAGAATGGTGAGCCGTGAAGTGGCAGGGATTAGCAGCACAGTCCCTCTGGTGTTTCTGCACACTGCATGGTTTGACAGACTGGTCACTGAAGGCACAACAGCAGGAGGAAGAGGAGGACTTCTTGCTGTCTCATACCCAGCAGGATCCTTTGCCTACTGACCTTTATCCCTGAGAGGAAGAGGCAACAGGAGGAAGAGGAGGACTTCTTGCTGTCTCATACCCAGCAGGATCCTTTTCCTACTGCCTCTATCCCTGAGAGGAAGAGGCAACAGGAGGAAGAGGAAGGTTGGGAATGGTTAGGAGGAAGAAGGAACGGGGCTGGCTTCCAGGGGAACAGTTTATTGCTCCAGTTGTACATCGGTGGGGTGTGATCATTAGGGACAATGTTGCCCCAGTGACACTGATGACTCAGGGTCCTCTGCTGTAGGCTATGTGTGGCATATGAACTCCTTTATGCTGATATGCCTGTGGAAGAACCCCAGGATTTGGGCCATGAAAGAGCAGGACCATTACTGGGTGGCCACTCTTTTGAATCCCTGGGCACCAGTGCTCAGGAAGGATGTCCTGGAAATGGAACGAGTACAAAGAAGGACAACAAAGCTAATAAAGTGTCTGGAGGATATTAGTTACGAAGAAAGGTTGCGAGCACTGAACTTGTTCTCTCTCTGGAGAAGAGACGCTTGAGAGGGGATATGATTTCAATTTACAAATACTGTACTGGTGACCCCACAATAGGGATAAAACTTTTTCACGGAAGAGAGTTTAACAAGACACGTTGCCACTCATTAAAATTAGAAGAAAAGAGGTTTAACCATAAGCTACTTAGAGGGTTCTTTACTGTAAGAGCGGCCAGGATGAAGAATTCCCTTCCACAGGCGGTGGTCTCAGCAGGGGGCATCGATAGTTTCAAAAAACGATTAGATAAGCTCCCAAACGACCAAAACATACAGGGATATACAATGTAATACTGACTTATAATCACACACATTGGTTGGACTTGATGGACTTGTGTCTTTTTTCAACCTCACCTACTATGTAACTATGTAACAAGGGGGAGAAATGGCAGATGCCATTCTATCACTCCAAAGGGGGAAGACAATATGTCACTTATGCCGGAAATTCCGACCACAAAATCCGTCTGATTTTTTCCGACGGATTTTGTCCGACACTGGTGTTGCATACACACGGTCAGGCAAAGTTGTCGGAAATTCCGACCGTGTGTACGGGGCATTAGAAGATGTGCTACCGAAGAACCTCTTGGCCACATTTTCAGATTGTGACAGGATACCCTCTGATGCCCACATGCCTCAGATCCCTAAAAAGGAAAAGCAGCAGTGGCAGTTTCTGCCTCGGCAATGCTTTTAAATCCTGCATACAGGTCCCACTACAGGTAGCAGTCAAAGGCAGATCCTAAGTCATATCACTGCAGACTACTTAGAGTCCAGGTCTGATGTGGACACACTTCATAGTGAGGAACCATGGACCATTGGTTGGAGCTTGCACAATATGTGCTGGAGCTTTTGGCTGTGCAGAGGCCTTCAGCACTGCATGCAGTTTTGTTACAGAGAGACAAATCCATCTGTCTCCTGCCACCATTACTAGCTCCTGCCACCATTACCAACTCCTGCCACCTCTCGGTTCCTAAAGTTGCCATTATTACCAGCATCTACTACCTTTGCTGGCCTGCAACCATTGCTAGCTACTTGTCTTGGACTGCTCTGCACCCATCCCAGACTGCTCCATCCCAGTCCTCTCAAGCGTGCCTCTCAGTCCTCCTGACCTCTCCTGGAGACTTGCCTGACAGTATTCTCCCGCTGTCCTCTTTGCTCCCAGTGCCTCCTGGCCAGGGCACCTCCATGGTTCTAGAAAGGCCCAGACTGGGGAGCTCCCTCAAAGCCCACGACAGCCTAACACTTCATATCCAGCTTCCACCCAAACAACTCCTCCCTAGCTGTGCTGACCCTGAGTATTTGAGGAAGCATTCCCCCTGCCAATCAAGTTGAGGATTGGTCATGGCCCTCAGAATTCCCCGGGCAGCTCCACCTTTCCTCCTCTCCCCTTTTCCAGAAGGTTCAGTGATGCTATCTGTGAGTCATCCAGCTCTCGCTGGATTTCTGCCAACCAAGGACAAAACAGACAGGCTTGGCTGCCAGCCAAGCCTGCATAAATTTACCTGCATTTACAAAAACTATCTACATTTCTAGCACTAGAGGGTGCTACAAATATAAAAGGTAAAAAAATCAATTACACATTCAACATAATTAATGCTTAAATATGGTGTCACTGATGCTTAAAGCTATCTCCCAGTCAGATAACTGAAAGGAGTAGCGTTCTTCCTATGTTGCCCTCGAAGTTACATTAAAAGTTGGACTCTCTTCCTGATGTATTGTATACATTTTTTTTTTTTTTACAATCCCTTGCCTATCGGCCTTTAAACTGGGGTTCGATTTTAAGTTTGAATTTTTCAGACTTCGTGGTGCCCCACAAACCAAGCACAGACACAGTAATGCCGTGTACCGACGACCGTTTTTTCCGTCGGAATAAACTCTGACGGTTTTTCCGACAGAGTTCCGACGGAGTTCCGCTGAAACTGTCTTGCTTACACATGATCACACCAAAGTCCGACCGTCTAGAATGGGGTGACGTACAACGCGTACGACGGGACTAGAAAAAGGAAGTTCAATATCCAGTAGCCAATAGCTGCCGTTTCGTACTTGCTTCAGAGCATGCGTCGTTTTTGGTCCGTCGGAAAAAGCATACAGACGAGCGTTTTTTCCGATAGGAATTGATTCAGTCAGAAATATTTAAAACATGTTCTATTTCTAGGTCCGTCAGAATTTTCAAAAAAAAAGTCTGATGAGGCCCACACACGATCGGAATATCTGAGGAAAAGGTTCCTTCTGACTTTTTCTGCTGGAAATTCCAAACGTGTGTATGTGGCATTACTCATCCCTAGACTTTCTGAGCCTGTCTGTGCACAGGGACATAGTCATGCTGAAACAGAAAAGGCCCTTCCTAAAACTTTTGACACAAGATTGGAATCCCACAGCTGTCTAAAATGTATCTGTATGCTGTTGCATTAACATCATTCTTCTGTGTAAAGCATCAAGCTGTTTTTTTATGCCTCCTGTATGCCTATTGGAGAGATTTTTGTTTACTTCCTGTCAGGATGACAGTGATTGAAAATTTCTCTAACTTGGATACAGACAAAAACACATTTTTGGAAGCGTGGGAAGGATTAGAAGTTCCGGCAATGTTCTTATTGTTGTGTGGCCCATCCTGTCCTGGTATTAATCACACCCTCCGTTTCTTGCACTGGGACAGCAAGTGGGAAAACCTCTTAACAATGAAGTAACAGAAAAAGCCTGACATTTATATTCTTTCCCATATTATCCAAAACAAAAACTTGTATAGAATTACGCTTTAAGGGATAAAGTACAAGTCAATATGTGTTTTGCATCTGACATCAGGTTTTTGAAGAATCTGTAATGCAGTGTTTCACTTTTGGTTTGGGTCTTACGAAGCAGAATACCCTTGCATGTATTGTAGTTTTCGGCATGCATCATATCACATTGCTTTTATATACTGTATATACACTCATTGGCCACTTTATTAGGTACACCTTGCCAGTACCGGGTTGGACCTCCTTTTGCCTTCAGAACTGCCTTAATTCTTCGTGGCATAGACTCACCAAGGTGTTGGAAACATTCCTCAGAAATTTTGGTCCATATTGACATGATAGCATCACACAGTTACTGCAGATTTGTCGGCTGCACATCCATGATGTGACTCTACCGTTCCGCCACATCTCAAAGGTGCTCTATTAGATTGAGATCTGGTGACTGTGGAGGCCATTGGAGTATATGAACTCATTGTCATGTTCAAGAAACCAGTTTGAGATGATTTGAGCTTTGTGACATGGTGCATTATCCTGCTGGTGCATTAATATTATTAGCTTAAAAAAGTTGTATACCTTTGGACATTTTTTTTTTTCCGTCCTGCAGGGACAGTCATAACGTGCTAGTATGTGAAACTTACCTTAAAACAAAGCTCTTCCAAGCACCGCAATGTCAGCGCCGCAGCCACTTCCATTTTCACCCATCTTGCTCCTGGGTTCGCGGGCTCCAACTTTGCGATTGGCCGGAGCCACGATGACGTCACTCCCGCGCACGCGTGCGGAAGCCAGCGTTCACGGCAAAGGGCTCGTAAGGAACAGCACCCATGGCTGTTCCTTCAAAGCGCAGTCGCCAGTGATGTCACTGGCTGCATATAATTATACGCTTACCTATAGGTAAATGTTAGCAGTTAACCTATTCAGCCCTTGATTTTACCCTCTTCCCGACCAGAGCATTTTTTGGCGATTCGACACTGCGTCGCTTTAATTGACAATTGTGCGGTCGTGCGACGTTGCACCCAAACAAAATTGATGTCCTTTTTTTTTTTTGAACAGGTGTACCTAATAAAGTGGCCGGTGAGTGTACATTTCAGTCATGTCTAAGGGCCAGTTCACACTGCTGCGATGCTGAAACCCTGCGAATCTACTGCGGGTTCCCGCATCACGTGTCTCCCGGCAGGAGTTCACACTGCCCTATGCAAACTGCTGGGAGTGTCAGTTAAAAGTTAATGACACCTCCAAATCAGTTCGCATATAGCAGTGCGATCTGCAAACTCGGACAGGAATTGGATCGCATGGTGTGAACACCCATGCGATCCGATTCTGCTGCGGACCAAAAAAGGGTCCTGTGCGAGTTTGGTCCGAATGCGATGCGAATTCAGCCGTACTATCTGTACGCACAGAGATCGCATGTGATTTGCACTGCAGTGCAGTGCGAATCACATCCAATCTCGGACATCGCAGCAGTGGGAACCGGCCCTAATACGGATCTCAGTCTTAACCTAAATGCAAGACTTTTTCTCTACAGGGATCTGAGAGCATACTTAATCTGATTTGTACACTAAATTTTGAGCTGTGTATGGTCATCCGCAACCAGGAGTATTTCTCGTCTTTGTACAGCCATAACACTGGAATTCTGCCTTAGGCTTTGAGTTAAACTCCACCCTGCTAACATCAAGCCCCACCCATCTCATTACTGTTCCTTATGTCATGGACTTTGACAACAGTGCAAAGGGGCAAATTTGTCCTTTTACACTGTTTGCTTTAGCTTGCAATGAAACAGAAATCAGACCCACTAAAGAGTGCTTTTCCATTCTTAAACAAGCTATCAGCTCAGCAGAAGCATGTTCTTTTTTTGTTGCTCAGAAGCTTGTTTCATGTTACTCAACATGTCCCTCAAATGCTATTTCAACCTAAATACTGTATATAACTGAGCGACCAGACAACCCACTGGACCATCTACATTGCTGTACCTCACACATGGTCTGCTATGGGCCTAGCTGTGGCTCTAGTTTTCACCTTTTCAGAGTTGAATTAGAAGTCATTCGCATTAATTAAAAAGGGAAATTTCCAGCTTCTATATATCTTTGCTTTTGCCACACATGACAGCTTAATCTAAGTGATGCTAAAAGAGGATGAGATAAAATCCTTCTTAAAACATCTTGGTGACGCTTGAAATGTGAGGTTGCCTTGACCAAAGTACACAAGAAGTCAGACTAGATCATCTTTTTCTATTTGGGCAGAGCTCGGAAACAAAGACTGCCCTCTAAAGTCTACCCAATTGTGTGGGCCAACCATGGTAACCGCTGTATTCACTGGGCCATGGTAGCAGCAAAGGTATGTGCGTGATTGTCCACATTTCACTTGTCGACGTACATTTTCAGACTGTCTTAGCTCACTATATTGACACTTTTACACCCTTGTTTTATCTGCATACTTTTTTGTGTTTAGCAGTTCAGTCCAGAATGGTGGTGTATGTTTGATGGATATGCCTAAATTTTTTATTCGGCATTGTACAGCTGCTTGCTAACAATTTGCTAGACTTTTCTTTTTGCATCATGTTATACAATAATTAGTATTGGATTTCAATAATGCATTAAAATAGGTACAACGCAAATATCAATGAAATTATTTCTTTTGTACAAGCTTTTATGTTAACACAGTATATCATGAATTAGAAGATGTTTCCCACATTTTTGAACTGTATCTAAAGCATGTTTTTTTCTCAGAGAATAGGTGCAGGAACTCAACCACACCCCCCACCTTACCCCGAGTGGGGAGGGGAGTGGTTGAGCATGCCGCAGCAAATGGTGAGTGTGGCCAAAGTGCATTAAGAGTGGGTTGGTCTTAAAGGGGAATTAAATACCAGGAGTGTACTACATACAGAGTGCTGGAGTTCACTACTTACATTGCAGGGTTCAGGAGTGGGCAACGTACAGAATGCAGGGTTCAGGAGTGCGCTGTGTGCAAAGTTCAGGAGTGGGCTACATACAGAGTGCCGGGTAAGACGTGAATTACATACAGAGGGCAGAGTTCAGGAGTGGAATATGTACAGACTGTGGGGTTCAGGTGTGCACCAGGTACAGAGTGCAGAATTCAGGAGTGTTGTCAGGTACTGGCCTGGACCCACACCTGGGACGTCTGCTGTGTCTGGCAATGACTCTTCTTGCTGAGCCACCTGGAATGCTGGACAGCTCCCTGGACAACTTCTTGAATGATCCTAGGAGATACCACACAAAAAAAGCACCAAAATGATATTCAGTAAAGGTCGGCTGTTCTTTCCCAGGTGCTCATTCTTGGATGTCCTCCCACACATCCATGTAGCATAGCTCAGGCAAACAAACAAATGGAGAGCTGGCCACTCTGGAATACCTTCTGAATCTATTGAAATATGGTTCAATAAAAGCAAACGGCTTGAATGATCCTGCCTTGGACCTTGTTTGTCTTGAACCTTGAACTCTTTGCTTCTCCCGCAAACCTCCTGATTTAAGCCATGTCTCTGCAGTTCCTGTTTGCCAGCTTTTTGTGCTCTCTCCAGCCTGTCTGTATATTAACTACCATTTGTTACCACCTTTGGCTTGTTCCTCGACTACGCTTATGCCTAATCCCAGCCTGCAACCATTCGTTATTGAACTTTGGATTGTTTACTGTGCTTTTGCTTAATCCCTACCTGCTTATCTGCTACTGTATCCGGGCTTGCTCACCTCCTGGTGGGGTGATCCTGAGGACCACAACTGTTACTAACCCGCAGAAAAGCCCATCTCCACCATCAGGAGCTCTGGTGAATACTGGTTAGTACTTCGACCCCACGTGAACCTATGTCATCAGCCAGGGTGACCTGTCCCACTTGTCGGTGGGTGTTGCTCCACTGCTATAGCTTCTGGCCTCTGAGCCTGACTCCAGACCGTCACAAGTGCACTACATACAGAGTGCAGGATTCAGGAGTGCACCATGTACAGATTGCAGGGTTCAGGACTGCATTTCCCACTGGCCAGTTTAAATAACACCCCCTTTCCCACCAAATTGCTCCCACCCCCAAATCCCCATCTTAGACAGGATTGACATCCCCCTTCTAGCACAAGACTTCCCAACTCCCCTCTCAGAAAAAAAATACTCTCCCCTCCCAGCACAACCCCCCCCAATCCCCTTTCTGTACAAATGGCACTAAAAAATAAAATCCTTTTACCCCTCCCAGATCTCTCCTTCTAACACATACCTCCCTGTCATTAGAAACATCAAGGAGATTAGGTTAGACTAGTGTGATAGGCAGCAGTCAGCAGGGAGAAATGCTGGCAATTGCATTGGGGTAATGCCTGGTGCCAGCAATGCCATTGGCACCCCCCTGTATGCTGCACCGGTTGCCCCAGGAGAGGGGTCAGTGTAACCGCCCAGAGAGGAGTGCTGTCACTTCTACATACCAAAGCCAGGTTTTTGTGTTTAGAAGTGACAGTAGTGAGTGTAAAGTACAGGGCCAGGATCAGAGGTGGCAGGACTGCGTTCCAACGTGTTCTGGCTAAAAAAAAGCCCTGCTCTAAAGTCAAATCTTTATTTTTATGTTTTGGATAGAGGAGAACATGGTTAAAACCTGTAGGTAAGTATATATGTCTTTCTTACACAGGTTATCTAGCATAGGTGTTATGAGGGGAGTAGATGTAAACTGGATTTCCACTTTAAGAACCACCAATAGTGGACCAATAGGGCTTATATACACAAGTTCCATGTCAGCACTGAAGCCATTGGATTAGCAAAAAAGCCCTATTGGTCCTATAATGTGATGGACTGCCTTAATGACAGATAAAAAGGCTCAGGAATTTTTGATGAAATGCACGGCAGTCAATACATAATTTTAATTAAATTAAGTGTTTAAGGGTGGAATGGAATGGCCCTTATGGGTTATGGAAGCTCCCTTTAACTATCCCCAACCTTGTGCCTAAAACTGCCTCGTTATTTCATGCTTTCTTTTTCACAGATATATTAAAACAGACAATATGAAAATTTATATAAAAAGAATCAAGTAACAATACAACAATAACAACCAAGCACACAAAATAGAAAAGAATCACTATAATACAAAGGACACTAAGCGAAATAAATCAAACTACCATACATAATTCAAAAACCTTCTAAAAAAAGAAGAAAGGAGAAGATATTTTTCAAGTAAATGTCACATAAGCAGTGAAAAACTACAATGCCCAGTGCACAAAAATCCTTTCTTTTATCCTTAGTGATAACAAGACATACGATTGGGAAAAGTGGGGCAATCTTGAAAATGAAACCACAACAATAATATGGGTAACATCTATATTATTAAACTATAGGAATCTTTTTTTCACCCTTTTTTGACAAACATTTTACACTGGCTATATGGACAATCTTGCAACTTTTTAACAATTCTCTTCATTACTATTGCAAGTTTTTAGAGTCTGGCTACCCCGGTAGTTGGGCAATGAGAAGATGAAAAATTTGCTCGGGTGGGTTTCTCTTCACAATAAACTTAGATACAGTACATCCTGTAGAACTATGCAAAAATGTAACAAACAGCTAATGCAAGCATGGCTCACTGTTTCCTTAGCAGCTCTTTATTTAATGACCCCGTGTGTTTGTTTGCCCCTTCAGAAATGTGCAGAACAAACATTTGTGTGAGTTACCCATGGGCTCCCCACGGCCGAACATCTTTTTATTTTTCTCCTGTACAAAGGACGCTTTCCTCCTTGCTAAGTCAGAAGTGGCCAGGATGGCACATCTGTTGTGGCTAATTACTTTTCTCAGTTCTGGGTTCTAAAGCTGATGTTTGCATCATGGCTACATCCAGGAAGATCCTGTACACAGACTTAGGAAACAAATACAGCTTCTTTTCAGGTCTTGTTTATATACCATTCCCCACAATCCTTTGCATTCTGTCCTCTTTGTGGCTGTAATTATATGAAGGGAGATACACTGTGCAAAAAAAGTTTTTCCTTTTAACCATATTTGCTCATCTAATCTCCTCTCCTCTCATTCCCCCATAAAGCTTTCTTTTATAATTCCATCTAGTGTGAAAATTCAGCGTGCAGATGCTTTGGAGTTAGATATTAGCAAGCATAGCCGGCACTGTTAAAGTGAAAATCCAACCAAAATATAAAATTCAGTGGGTTCTATACCCTCCTGGATTCTTATAATGTTCCAGAAAAGAAGGCAAAAAGTGAGTGGGGCTTTCAAGGTACCACAAGACTTCAAATTACTTTAAAATTTGTCTTATATCATTTAGTGTCATATTAACTGATACAAAACAAATACAGCACTGTGCAAAAGTTTTAGGCAGGTGTGAAAAATTCTGAAAATGAAGAATGCTTTCAGAAATAGTAGTGTTAATCGTTTTTTTTTTTTTTTAATCAATTAACAAAATGGAAAGTAAATGAACATAAGAGAACTCCAAATCATATCAATATTTGGTGTGACCACCCTTTGCCTTCAAACAGCAGTAATTCTTCTAGGTAAACTTGCGCACAGTTTTTGAAGGAACTTGGCAGGTAGGTTCTTCTGAACATCTTGGAGAACTAACCACAGGTCTTCTGTGGATGTAGGCTGCTTCAATTACTTCTGTCTCTTCATGTAATCCCAGACAGACTGGATGGTGTTGAAACCAGAGCTCTGTGGGGGACAAAGTATCACTTCCAGGACTCCTTGTTCCTCTTTACACTGAAGCTTTTAATGGCATTGGCTGTATGTTTGGGGTCATTGTCCTGCTGCAGACTACATTTGGGGTCAATCACATGCCTCCTTGATGGTATGGCAAGATGTATAAGTATCTGCCTGTATTTTTCAGCGTTGCGGACACCATTGATCCTTACAAAATCTCCAAATCCATTTGCAGAAATGCAGCCCCAAACATGGAAGGAACCTCCACCATGCTTCACTATTGCCTGCAGGCACTCATCCTACCATAGCCCTTCATGAACAAACTACCTCAAATAATTCAATTTTGGACTCATCAGTCCAGAACACCTGCTGGCATTTTTCTGCACCTCGTTTCCTATGTTTTAATGCATAGGATGTGGAAACAAGGCTAAGCGACTTAACTATGCAACTATTCCACTTTTGCACAGTACTGTGTATCACTGTAAAAAAAGGGCACAACACATACAATATTAGTAAAAGGCCCTAATAGACCTCTTGACTCCCATCCATATTCATCCCATCGGGGGTCATATACATTGGATATACCGTGTCAGATTTGAATGCCCCAAGATACTATGAAAAGGATTGGGGGAACCATCAGGTGCTCCACACATTTTATGGATTGGTGAGATAATTGAAGGTACCCATTAGTAATGCATATAAAAGCTAACACACTCGAAAAATAAAACCATTAGCAAAGCGAAAATTAAAACCATTTGTACTCTTCTCCAGCCTGTCCACATGCTACCATGTTACAGGGGACATAGGAATGCCAGGCTACAGCCAACATTCGCCTATATTAGATCCAATTCTAGGCCACTGTACACACCTTTAATACTTTTCTATATAGGAAATGGGGGAAGTAATGGTAAACTATTGCATGTGACTCTCACTGGTTAAAGAGTTAAAGGGGGGGACCCCTCCATGTCCTCAGGCTCCCTACATCAATTAGTCCACCTTGTAGTAAAAAATATTTCAAAGTCAGCATATGTCTAGAATCAGTGTGGATTTTGTCTATACATATAATCTATCCCCCATAATGTAGTCCTCTGAACCCCCAGTTAGACCTTTAAATTAAATAATCCATTGTAGTCTGTCAGAATGAAAAAGACAATCTGATTGGTTACAAGGCATCAATGACTGGGGGATGTCCTTTTGTCAACAAACACCCATCATCGGTGTTGGATACCAAGGATTTGCAGCCAGCCTGGATGAAATTTTCAGATATACTTAATACATTTTCCATACATCTGTGTATTTCATTAACTGTGCTAACATCTTCTGTTGTTTTCCATTTATTAAGCTTAGCTCAGTATCGCATATTTAAGTTTTATTTCTACTTTTATTGAATAATTGTGAAAGGTGTGGTGAAGTTAAAGGACTTGGACTTTGATCACAAGGTAATAAAATGGGCATGTGCAAACAGCATCTATTATAAATATCAGATTACCAAGCTCACTATTCCCATGAGTGGCATTATTATATCAAGAGATTCCCACAATCCATTTAAACATTTCTTCAGTCATTTCAGTAATGCGTTAACATGACAATTCATGACATATACACGGAATGAAATAAAACTAAACTAGAAGTCACTGAATTGTAATCCAAAAAATACAAACCCTTACAATTAAATATTAGTTAACTTCTAAAAACACATGTATAAGATCACAAATATCTTTTTTTTTTGTGCAAAATCTTAAAAAAATAAATATAGCTCAGAGACCTCTTAGGTTGAGTACTTTTAGCCAAGCGTCATGTGATAATGGTACTGCCAGAATGGATGGAATAGAATGTGAAGTTACTCCCACTGTGACGCATTTACAAAACACTGTCAATAAAGTTGTGAAGGGTAATTTGAATTTGAATATGTAGCTTCTAGCTTTTCTTCTTAGTAAAACAATACAACATAAAATAAGCATGTTATATAATTTTAAATGATTAAAAGCACATAGTTACATAGTAAGTCCATCAAGTCCAACCTGTGCAATTATTGTTATTAAAATATATATTTATTATATGTTACTTAAAAAACAAATCAAACTTTTTAGCAGAAATACATGTTTTAAGAACATGAAATCCAAGCTGGTTTATGTAAATATATTTTTTATTCCAGATACATATAGAAATAGTTTCTGAGGTTATTGGAAACAAAGTTATTCTAAACAAAATATTACATTCTAATGTTATTAAACACGTTGGTATACAGAACTTCTCCAAAATGCAATTTCCTGCTTGTGTGATTGGTTCACTGATTTTCCCAGAAGTCTGCACTAAAGCTGGCCATAGATGGAGCGATTTTTTTTCACCTACAACCACGGGTTGCAGGAAAGAAAATCGCTTGATTTTCCCCATCAACACAGTCATTGTTATTGGGGGGAATCCATCCTGCGGAGCGATTATGTTCTACCTGTGGGGGGAGGGGGGGCAGGGGAAGCTGTCCCCGTCGGGAGAACACAGTGATTACTGCTAGTGGCTATAATATCCGCTAGCAATAATCGCATGTAAAATCCGACAGACTGGTTGACATTCAGCCTGCCCATACATGGTTTGAATCTCGGCCGGTCCCTGCTGAACTGGCCGAGATTTGAACCATCTATGTCCGGCTTACGATACAAGTCAGATTTCAGGCATCCTCTGCAACAAAATCTCCCAAAGGGTTAATTACTTCTAAAGGGATGTAGACTCTGCAACTTTCCTCATTAGAACGCTACAAGTGCATCAATTGATTAAGGGCTCATTCACATGGGCAGAAAAAATTCTGCGTTTAGATGCGCATAGTGCACATCCAAATGCAGCACTGTAGTAATCAATGAGCCCATACACACAGCTAGGCCTCCCAGCAAATATGTATGCTGTTTTTAAATGTACAGGAGAAAAAAAAGGGTCGCACAGATTTGCATATTATATGCGCAAACGTGCCTTTGTGAGCTTAAACACGTATGCGCGTAAATGTGTACCCATTTATTTGAACGTAAGAAGAATTGTACACGTCTATACACTGTACTCATGTAAATGCATCTAAACGCAAGTACTTTACAAACTTATTTTCTGCAGGATCTTCTGCCAGCTCTGCCAGCAAGAACCTTCATTCATGCAGAAAACATGCATATGCCCGTGTCAATGGACCCTAATAATGAAAAAATAACACCCATTCAGATTCACTTGCACTAAATATGAGCGTGAAACACGTTAATGTTGCTCCTGTCTTTGAGGCTGTGATGTTTTTACATAAGGGCTTTCTTCAGTAAAGTTGCTGGATTTCCCATTTAATAGTGTGCGTTCATCTACCTTGTCTTGTGTACATTTCACAGGTGTGAACCAGACCAGCACCTGTTCATGGGGAAGCAGGGATAGAATGTGGTGGACCGACCTGGATCAGTGTCTACATCTCTCTGCTTTGGATCTACATTAACCTTAACATAAACTATGTTTAAACCAGGGATGTGTGTGAACACCACTCTAGGTCAGTCTCTCATCTCCACCTCCACTTACACACAGACCAGGTGCTGGCCCCGTCCATCACTAATTCCAATGCACAAAAAAAGAATTCCGATTGACTGCACGTCCAGTAAAATCACCTTTATTTCAGCAAGTCCATAAAAACATAAGTAGAGGGGAACAGCATCACCAGCTAACGCGTTTCACGCTCCCTTAGCTCTTAGTCATAGCTCACATAAAAATGTCCACTACAGAGATATATACATATATGCAACAATTACTTGTGTTCATAACAATCTGTGTGAAACAATTGGTTTTTGGCTGCCAACAATTGACAGAAGACTGCCCCTGTTTAGGGATGCAAATGCAGAAACTCTAACATATATAACATATATAAAACATCATACAAATCATATAAAGAACAGGCTGAATAAAAAATAAACAGAACCCAATTTAGAAAAGGTAAGGAAAAATTTGAAAAAATTGAAAAAATGTTAATCGGGGGCACCAGTAGCAAAAACCTAGGATGCACTTTATTCATTCATAAAAATGTGACACATCCCATTCATGGTTGAGCCCTACAGGTTTCTATGTACCCAGATGGAAGATCCAGAAAACTTCCTTTTTTACACTGAAGTCTGAACTTATCACTACCTCTCCTGGGGACTATGATCTTTTCTACACCCTGTATAGATACAGCTAAGGTCTAAACCAGGGAAAAGTAGCAGGAGATCTGTCAGCATAGTCAGTACATAACTAGAGACTAGGGACGAGCTCAAAAGTTTGGCTGTTTGGTGTTTGTCCGAACGGTGGACTTCTTACTCATTCAGCAGGAGCTGAACATTGTATATAGTAGTGTATTTTCAACACTTTAAATTGACACTTTAAAGGTTAATGATTGCCATCCAATATAGATGATTGGAGCTGGATGGGACGATGATGGCCCCACCTTCCCAGTGTAGTCGATGGGCTGGGTTGGATTTTTGGCTAATCTTTTTTGATTGCCCAAAGATAAGGCTCTCGGTATCTGAACATGCAGGTGACCAGCATGGGTACTATGCAGCAATCATTCCAGCCACCATCTACAGCTTTGAAACGTGCTTCAGTGATCAAATAGACTCTAGACAGATGATTTGCTAAAGACAAATGGAAGGGTCATGTAGCAGAGTAAATGTCCATTTACTGTACTGAATTCAGTGCAGCTGTATTCAATTTTAATTATGCAAAATGGAAATTGAGAAAAAAAACAGGACTTTTGCTAGTAATTGATTGCTTGATTAAAGTGAACATGGCTTTACCTTATTTACCAAGTTAACGTGAAAATAGACACTCTCTACTGCTTTAGTAAATCAGCCCACATGGCTGATTGTCTCCAATCCATTTACTTTATTCCTTGTTATAAGATAATAGCCACAAATGGAAAATACTTTACAAGCTCTGCAGTCTGATCAGAGATTTTGTATCCTCTACAGAAGAAGGAAGCAGACCTGCAGAATGCCATGTTTTCTCATAATCTAGGCTGGTATGTAACCTCAACCACTGATAGTCTTACTGTGAATCACTGCCTGCATCAGTCATAGGATAACCTAGCCTGTAATGTGTGTTTTTTGGCTCTTAGTGATTTAAATATCCAAAGAAAAACTCACAGGCTTAGAATATTGTGTTTGCTATTGCAAGGTACCCCTCTTACTGGGCGTCCCTAATATCTACTAATGAGTGCATGTGAAGAGTCTGAGCACCAGAGGGCATACACAAGCTGTCCTAGGCCAGACTTATAATTAAAGCCTGCCTATCCTTAAAAGAGATCATTAAATGTTCCTAGTAGCAAGTTTGAATTTAAGCGGTTGATTTACTAAAACTGGAGAGGGCAAAATCTGGTGCAGGACACGAATCAGCTTCCAGGTTTTATTTTTGTCAAAGCTTAATTGAACAAGCTGAAGTGAGAAGCTGGTTGGCTACCATGCACAGCTGCACCAGATTTTGCACTCTCCAGTTTTAGTAAATCAATCCCTAAGTCTCTAAATCTAATTTAAATCCTTAACAAAATAAAACCGTTAAAATATATTTTTTTGGAAAGAAAGTAAACAACAAAAATGGCGGTTTTATGCATAAAGTAAAAAAAAAAAAAATAACAATAAAGATTTGAAAGGGCTGTGATCTGTGTTGTAGGGCCACAGTCCTTCTTCCAGGGGAGTAATGGGATGGTCCCCACTTTTACCTTCCCAATGTAAAACTCACAGTAAAGTGCATGTGGGATATGTGTTGTCTAATGATTATCTATAGAAGACCTGCCTAGGAAAGTTACAGGACTAGTGTAGGGATACTTTTCCATGTGCACCCTGCACTTGGTCATGTGACATCAAAAATCAGGAAACCGGAGTGTACAAACAACATCCAGGAAGCAAGCTCCATTTACAGTAAAATACACACATTGGGGTTGATTTACTAAAACTGCACAGTGCAAAATCTTGAGCAGCTGTGCACAGAAACCAATCAGCTTCCAGGATTTTTGTCAAAGCTTAACCACTTCCCAAGCGTACATCGCTGCCTACTCATACGTCTCTGCTGCCCACTTATGGGTTTAGGGCGCATGCATGCGCGCCGCCTGGCCTGCACCTACTGTTACTGTATACAGCGGGAGCCTGTCAGCAGGTCTCTGCCAATGGTTCATGGCTGGGACCTGCTGATCAGCTGTGTACAATCAACATAGAGCACTGTACAGAGAAAACAATCTCTCTGTTTCTCATCCTTGCAAAGCAGATAACTCACCATCAAATTCAGTCATAGGTGCAAGACATGGCTTCTCTCATCAGCTTGGACATTTTTTGTGGAATCTCCTGGGAACAAGGGAGTGTTCTGGCACCATGTGGTGCCTACTACTGAGCAACTATACTTTTGTATCACTTTAGGATACCTAGTCAAGGCACAGTAGAACTATTTAGAGCACATAGGTCAAACACAAGGCCCGTCTGCCGAATCTGGCCTGCCAGGTCTTGTCATGTGGCCTTTTCACACAGTTTTCCAGCTGGGTTGTGGTGGAACTCTATTCTACCACTTCCAGCTCTCACCCTCTGCTCCCGCACCCCACTGTTATTTTAAATGCAGAAGCCTTTTGTGTTTAGAAGAGACAGCTTTGTTTTCAGAGGTTTCCACAGAACCCTCACGGTGGGGCACGCTCTCCTGAACGTGAGAGTGAGAACATTCTATCTACAAGGCAGCACTGCCTACACAAGGAGCTATAACAGAGCCAAATACACAGGGCGGTACTAGAGCTGCCTACATAGGGAAAGGTAGGAGTGACTAGAGATGCAACAAAGCTTTGGGGGGGGGGGGGGTAGGTGTTGCAAACTGTGCATAGAGGAATCCTAAGCCCTGCACTCTGTATGTAAGGCACTCCTGAGCTCTGCACTTCGTGTGTAGTGCATCCGTAAGCTCTGCACTCTGCACATAGCACACCCCTAAAACCTGCACTCTGTACGTAACGCACTCCTGAGTAGATACATAGGGGTGGATTTACTAAAGGCAAATAGACTGTGCACTTTGCACTTTAATGGAACGATACTGTTGGTGCAGTCAGCAATGAAATTGAGTTTGATACCCCGATTTAGAGCATCGCTTTTGATAAGGTATAGGGGTTTAGGGTTTAACACAAAGTAATCACATTTGAACATCAAAAGCGCAGATCTTCCAATAGAAAGCTTTGTGGTGATCAATAGTTTCTTTCTTTCTCTACTTTCATAGAAAAATCACCTGACATATGGAAAAACTTGCCATTGGGTCAGATATTTTATCCCTTATGCTACCCACAGAGAGATCTTTGGTTGTCAGTCATGCTCACTAAAATATGTTTTATTAGTAATCATGTTCACTGAGAGATCTCCCCAACTATTGTAATTTAGTATTCTAAGTGCATCACTATGCAACTCCTTACAGCCTAACGAAGACTAATACCAACTGTTTCCCGGAAAAAACAATTCAGACGCAGATTAGAGAGGTTGCAGCTCTTTGAAGACACCAGTTTACTCCAGGTCTTTTTTTGTGAGATTAGAAACAAACACCATACACAAATCAGGGCTTACTAGGCTATGCCAGGCAAGAATCTTTTAATTATCATGATGGCAAACAAGACAGGAAATAAAGTCTTACGGAAGATAAAATTCATCCACACAATGAATACACAGTTTCCTGGTAGTTTGTCTGAAGGTGTTTTGATCTCCTGTGGGTTGATAAGCATGCATTTAGGTGCCACCCTTCTTGAATTCTTTTGGTTTCTCACTGAGATGACCTCAGCAGAGAGTTTGCGTGACTGAAGCTAAACATCAATGAGGACATGTATGATCAGGAAGTAGGCCAATGAAAGGCAAATATCATAAATCATTTGGTAACACTGCTAAACTAATATTACACCTCTCTGTCATAATGTTTTAGAAATTTGGTGTGGATAAGACGTTTTGTATGACATTATCCCCTTATCTATAGCTAGTTGACTCAAAATACACAGAAAAGTCTGCTGCAAGTTTCTTCTAAAATCACTGCTATCATGCTATATTTGGGTCCTCTGCAATTGCTTTTTACATGTGGTGGTATGTTTGTTAAGAAAATTTGTTCCTGCAGCTTACTGGGCATTTTCTGCACTAGGTTCTGAAAAAGGACCCGGTACACGCAACTTCCAAAAGGAATTCAACTAAACATAAAAAATGATTACAGGTGCCAGGGGTGCTCACAGCAGTATACTGCCAGCTTTATAGAAGGGTCTGTAGCTTGTGGTACCAGGTCAGGGATGAAGATAGTGGCATATACAATAGAAACAGTGGTCATTAGTCTGATGTTGCCTTTAAACAGAAAGTTTATACGACTGGGTCCTTGTTTCCAAAGCATTGTCTGCCAAACTGCTTTTTAGAGCATCAGCCCAGATGTCACTGGTAAAGCGTACTATTTTTTTTCACCCAATGCCAGATTATGCACATGTAGGCTTAATGACTAGGACCTTGTTTTAGCTTAGATCAACGTCTTCTATTCCAAAGCAATCGCTCATTGAGAAGGCATCCACAAAGTGGCTACTAGTAGTCAGTAACCCCAACCAATTAAGTTAGGTTTTAGGTCAGTCAGCAACAAGGTAAGTGAGATTGTAAGAGTGGATTCTGCATCGCTCATAGGTGGTGTATGGGGCTGGCGTTCTGGTGTAAACTAGGGGGAGACATGTACAGTTTTTTATTTTGTTGTGTGTTGTATGGGAAACAATGGTGGTGGTCCAGAGAGGCATAATGCCAAAGGCTCACAAAAGGGAAATGCAGCCCTGTTCCCTCCAGATATATTATAGATATAGGCAGCTTTATTCCTGGGATGCCTTTTTTTAGTCTTCTTATTTTAAATCCTTATCATAGCACACCTCAGGTGACAGCCTGGCTGTTTTTGACCTGGATCAGATGATGATCTGGTGTTTTATAGGTGTCCCAAAGCCTTCTGACCAGCCGTAGAGACCTTGTCCTGATTGCTATTGTTCCCTCTCTGATAACACGTCATCAGGGAACTGATACTTCACTTTACTCCCCCTTCCCTCTCCATTGAAAGTACTTAAAACTCAGCCAAGCTGAGCTCAAATGTTAGTTGCTCTTTGCAGTTGGCTTCTTAAAGTTTGCTCTAGAGGTGACCAGGGTCCTGCATGAATGACCTTATTCTTCAAGTGTGTAGGCAGGTGCAGTCTACTTTCTCCACTGCAGGTGGTTCTCAACTGCAATGACATTGCAGTTGGAAGGAAAGTCGCAAGGAAGATGGTTCCTCTATAGTTTTCTGGGTCATTGGGGGAGATATATGATTGGATGATGTCGTCCCATGTGACTTTGGTGGCCATCTTGGGTCAGGATGAGTCTATTTAAGATCCTGACTCCCAGTCTTGGTGCACATTTTGTGTGTGGGTAGTGTAGGGACAGGTCACCCATCTATCAAGGACAGTATTAGGGGCAAGGAGAGGCATCAGACGAATAGGGAAAGTACAGGGACATGACATCCTTCTCGGAAGCCTCCCCATTTGGGTTTGAACCGGCCAGGCCGCATTCCATCCCATTCCAACAGACGCTGTTGGTGCAACCAAAACATACTTTTACACTCTTTGCTTCAGCATTCTGTGAGTGTGCCTGGTTGGGTTGTCTTCCCGCTGGGTTGTTGTGCTTTGTTGAAGTTTAACATCAATACAGTTCTGTTTCTGCAATTGGACTCTGTGGGATTGATTTACTAAACCCAGAGAGTGCAAAATCTGGTGCAGCTGTGTATGGTAGCCAATCAGCTTATAACTTCAGATTTGAAACTAATCTTTGACAAAAAGAACCTGGAAGGTGATTGCACCAGATTTGACAATCTCCAGTTTTAGTAAATCAACCCCTATGTGTTCACTGCCGCCACACCACGCTCACCTCCCCACAAGTGTATCTAAACCCAAGAACAAAATTTGTATATATTGCAGCTTACTAGTCTTTGCTTTAGTTGACTGCATTAGTTTACTTTTTTCCATGCTTTTTTCCTTTATTTTCACCTGGTGATTCTGCCAGTAACATACTTCTTGTCTTATCTCTCACCGCACTGTATTAATTGAGAAGCAGCAATGTGACTTCAGGAAAATACTACAGATCACATCTCACTATCCTCTACTTCATAAAATGAGATGGAGTCTACAGAAAAAACTGAGCACAATTCTAACTGACAAAAAGTGCAGCACAGGAAGTAAGCAGTTTTCAAGATTCTCCCTCTCCTCATCTTCATAACACGGGGGAGTGGAGGAGTTGAGGTGTTTTGTAGTCAATAGAGGTAACCTGGGCAGATCTGAAAAGATTCCTTCAGATTTCAATGGAGCACAGGCACTGTGTTATCAGCTTACCAGAGGAAGCTACAAACTCAATTTAAAGTGGACCTTCACCCCCCCCCCAAAAAAAAAATTACACCTGGCTCCAGCCTCCACCCTCTCCCATAAAGTGTTTTTTCTGCAACACAGCCTTTCCTCCTTTCTTGCCTAGGTGAGAATGCTGTTACACTCCTGGTGCCTCATGGTGCCTGCACTCTACTGGTTTCCAATCACGTGTAGGGCTTCAGGGCTGGCAGAGCCTTCTGCACATATATGCCCATGCTGGGGTTTCCCAAAGCATGTTCAATGATGCTGCATACATTGAGGTTCCCGATCTTTGGTTGTCTGGTTGGTGCGCCTGCTCATAAAGCCTCAGTGTGTATTCAGATGTACAGCATGTCCTTCGGCACATCTACGCATGTCTCCTATATCCAGTAAAGTGAACAGCCTCAGATGATACACAGAGATGAAACAAATCTCCCTACATAAGTTTTACATGTATATCTGCTGTCATCAGCTTGCTATATTCTTTAGAAAGTGCACATTGTGTTAGAGATTTTTTCTTCCTGTTCAGCAGTGGGTGTGGAGTCTGGGAACACACTGTGTGACAAAAGAAGGAAGGAATGTGCAGAGCTGTGCTGTGAGTAGACCAGCTCTCTGCTAATCTATTTATAGCATCCACCCCAACACAAATTTTGGGGTTGTCAGAGAATGTCAGACGTTATCATGCTGATAACAGAAGAACAGAGCAGTAGAAAGACACGAGACTTAGGGCTTTGGAGAGAGATAAGAAAACACTACAGATATATGTGCTTAAGTCAAATTTCACGAATCAGGTTTACATCCACTTTAAGTCTGTGGGCAGTTTTAGTCTTTTAGGCTTGGGCAATCATACTGCAGTTTTCTTAAAAAGGAGCTGCACTTGTTTCTTAAAAACATTAAAAGTTAACAGATACAACTACTTTTAATAAAAAGGCACTTACCAGCCTAGGGATCAAAGCGCTGTCCTCACCCAGGCCAGTTCCACTGACATCTTGGATTTTGGAAGCCAGCTGTTTCCCTCTGCGCATGCGCGATTTGCACTGCGCTTTATGAATAGTCAACAGTCTTTTCTGACAAGTGATGTATCCCAGGAGATTCTGGGTGGGGGTGAACTTCCTCTCTGCTTGCCTAGGTGAGCTGAGTGAAAGTGGGAGTGGATCCCTGCCAGAAATAGGTACCTGCTCTCAGGGGAAAATAAATTAATTAATTAATGAGAGAGGCAGGGGGGGGGGGCAGATGAGTGGAACTTCACATTTTATCCCCTCAAGCCTGGTGGTCCATTGAGAGTTTACTGAACAGTGCCCGGTTGAAGTTTAGAAAGGGTCTGGCTGTCCTGTGGCATTGTGAGCATTAAAATCTCCCTCAGTAAAGAGTGTTCAGTGGATACTGGAAGGAGCCATCCGGTGATCCTGTGACATTTTGAGTACTGACCTGATCTCAGGGTCCTAGTGACTGTGTGCTGTGTGGCAGTGGTAGTCCTGTATGGGATAGCTTTTAAAAAGGGACTCGGGTCTGCTCCTGCATAGAGACTGTTGAAGGAGGCTTAGCAAATTGGAGTGTTCTGCAAATGTTCAGTGAATCTGGAGTATCCCATAACTTCCTACACCCCATCTAAGTTCTTCAGCAATAATACTCCTAAAAAGACATCCCCTAGACCAGTGATGGCGAACCTATGGCACGCGTGCCACAGCTGGCACACAAAGCCGTCTCTGTGGGCACACAGAAGCTCCAGCACACAAAGGCTCCTCACACTTCACTAAAAGGACAAAGCGCCCAGTGACCCCACATTGTCCAGGCACCGCCTACCTCCTCCGGATCACATACAGCACTTTGACTCAGCCGACAACTCTTTGGAGAAAGCACTGAGGGACCAACTCACAGACGGGCAGGAAAGGTGGCCAATCAGCTCCCTTGGCCAGGGAATGAACAGCCAATTGACTGGGCGGGAGGAGAAGTAGGTGTTTGTTTGCCTAGGAGTCGGCCTGTGTGCAGCCGCTTCCTTCCATTGGTGAGAAAGCCCAGAGATGTGGCCGGAGCAGCCGGTGATGAGCTGCGCCACGTGAGCATGTTTTGTGCTATGGTGATAGGAGAGTTGTGTATGGGCAGAGGGAGCAAGATGGGCTACATGAGTGTCACTGCACCACTGCTGTACCACAGCAAAGGGGGGAGGGAGTGGTGAGTTGCAGAGGGGGGGGGACCGGATGTGTGATTGAGTGTGCCATGAGCTGCATGCAGGGGCGTGGAGCATGGTGAGGAGGTGTGCCATGAGTTACATGGCGATATATAATGTGCTGTAGCTCACTAATGTGATGTGGCAGGACAACAGAGAGGTGTGAGCTGAAGGCCAATACATAATATGTGCTAGAAGTTTACAGTGTGATGGAGATGTTGGCACTTTGAAATTAATAAGTTGGTTTTATGTTGCAGTTTGGGCACTCGGGCTCAAAAAGGTTCACCATCACTGCCCTAGCCTAATTACTGAGCCAGAGTGAGTGAACGTTTGCTGTGTGCCTGGCTGCCTCTGCACTAATCTTGGGAAAGAAACTGCTAAATTTCAGCGGCTCCTTTGGGGGGTAGCTCTACATGTAAAAAGGGCAATGCTGATGTGCAAATTGATGTAGCCAACAGCAACCAGAGTTTAAAAGTTTATTTTTATTTTTATCTTGATTCAATGGGTTACTACAGTTTGCACACCGCCATTGCTGCTTGCAGTACTTAACGTGCCTGTTCGTATTTAAATATATTTTAATATGACATCCTGAGATCAGCAGCTAATTCTGTGTTCTCTATATTATGCTGCTCGGAACTGTTTATCTATGCTGGAAAGCAAGCTCATTTAACTCAGTGATTGCCAAAGTTCTATTAATGGTGGCGGTTGCACCTAAGTCAAAGCAGGTTAACCGGCAATCAGATCTATGCAGTCTTATTGACTATGACACAGGGCTGAGAATAGCAGATGCATTTAGCATAAAAGCCCCAGTGGAAGCAGACTTTTAAACAGTCTATAGCTCAGGACCATTTAGCATCGTCACTTTTTAAGTGCTATCTCTAGTAAGCATGAGTGATGCAGAGCACACTCTGTAGGATGACATCATCCACTGCAAAGCCAGCTCAGGTATTTGAACAACAATATTTTCTATGCTCAGATGTGCAGCCATTAATAGTTGTTTCCCTTCAAATACCAAGGTGTGCATATCATTAAATGACCATAGTAGAAGTGAGACATCAAAGACACCCTGCGCATTCCCCAGGGTCTATAAACATAGGAATTTAGTCTCAGTGGCATTTTTTTATTATTATTTTTATTATCCGATAGGACTCAGAATAGCTGATATTCTTATCAGAAATGTTGTCCAAGGCACAAGATCCACCCATTCCTATTTCTTCATACCTGCCCTATTGATTTTATTAGTCATACTTTACAGCAGATAGCAATTGACTGCAAACATTTGTTTTGTTGTGCTATTGTTCCGGGATCAGTATAAACCATTTGTGTTTCATATAGTGTATTGATTATTGCCCTTGTTATTGCTTTTAATGCAAGGTACTTTAATTCCCATCTGCATAGATAAGCTGCCCCTCTGTGATTTAAATAGCCTACTTAGCTCTTTTTAAAAAAACAAAACAATTTTTAAGCCATGAAATCACTGAACATAAATAGTTTTGTTATTTACTCATCTGCCTTGATTATAGAGATGATTTTATTATAAAAGACAAAACTCACAAATGCAAACTTAAAGTGGTTCTAAAGTCTAAAGCCTCGTAGAAACGATCGGATTTTCTGCAGAAAAAGCGTCAGACTTTTGTCCGAAGGGCACATGCCGTGGATTTGTCTTGGGTGCAAACAGAACACAATTGTCGGCCAACAAACACAAACGTAGTGACGTACTACGTGCAATTTCAGCTCTTGAGGCACCTTCTGCTAATGTCATGTTTGGTGAGCATTGATTCCGAGCATGCATGTTTGTACTTTGGACTTTTGTGTGACGGACTTGTGTACACATGATAGGAAAATCTGACAACAGACCGTTGTCCACTGAAAATTTACTAGCCTGCCATCCAAGGCGTCAGATACCAATGGGAGCCATAGGCTCCTGCTGCTGTTAGCCAATACCAGTGAGGAGTGAGCGAGGAGAGGGGGGGATTGATCAGGTGTGGCCAAGCCCTGCTATGGATGCTGTCTATGGATGCACATAGCCCGGCTCAAGGGTGCTCCGATGGCACAGGGCTTCTTATGGGGTAGGGTTGCCACTTTTTCTTCAAACTCGAACACTTTAACAACGCACAGCAATTTTTTTTTGTAGTATACACTATAGGATTGTAACAGACCTGGGACATCTTTGGGCACTCCAAAGAGAATAGTAATGCGGTGAACATAGTGCCCCTTGACCCTCCTGTCAGGCCCTAAGCCACAATCTGTCTGAATAATGTGTCTGGGTTTCAGGCGGACTGAAACCTGAACACATGATTCAAAACCCGGACTGTCTGGGGGAATCCTGGACAGGTGGCAACCAAATTATGGGGGCACCCTGAGGAAGAAGAACCGGGAACAGCACTGGTGGGAAACTCAAGAAGAGGAGGTAAGGGACTGCTCTGTGCAGTTCAATGCAGCTTGTTCTGTGCATGGTGATTAGAGAGAGGAGAGCCGCCAGATTACACAGTGTGGGGATCACCCGCTTACCCGGCACGGCTGCTGTTATATGAAGTCCTGCCTCCTGGATCGGCTTCTAAGATAGACGTCATCAGTGTGCAATATATCATAGGATCCCATCCAGGAGGCACTCACCCCCCCTTCCCCTCCGAGGCAGACCAATGTGCACAGTGGGACCCATGGTAGGGTTGGCCCTAGGACCCCCCCTGTGCCCCAGCAGTGGGGACAGTTTTGGTCCAGGGACAGTGTCCTCAGCCCGGGGACTGTCCCTGGAAAATAGGGACTTCTGGTCACCCTAGGCTAGTGGCCAGCAGGACTCACCAGTCAGTGGCCAGCAGGACCCACATGTCCATGGCCAGCAGGACTCACAGATCCGTGGCCAGCTCCCAGCAGGACCCACAGCCTGTGGGTCCTGCTGGGAGCTGGCTCCAGAACTGTGGGTCCTGCTGGGAGCTGGCTCCGGAACTGTGGGTCCTGCTGGGAGCTGGCTCCGGAACTGTGGGTCCTGCTGGCCACTGACCTGTGGATCCTGCTGGGAGCAGACAATAGTCCATGGGTCCTGCTAGGAGCGGACAATAGCCTATGGGTCCTGCTGGGAGCGGAAAATAGCCTATGGGTTCTGCTGCCCTGTGGGTCCTGCTTGGAGTAGAAAATAGCCTATAGGTCCTGCTGGCCTGTGGGTCCTGCTGGGTGCTAGCTGCTGGCCTGTGGGTCCTGCTGGGAGCAGACAATAGTATATGGGTCCTGCTGGCCACTGGCCTGTGGGTCCTGCTGGGAGCAGACAATAGCCTATGGGTCCTGTTGGCCACTAACCTATGGGTCCTGCTGGCCGCTGGCCTGTAGGTCATGGTCAACTCCCAGCAGGACCCATAGGCCAGCGTTCAGTAGGACCCACAGGCCATGGACACTTGGGCAGCTCCCAGCAGGAGTGGACCCACAGTGTTGAGGGCATTTTTGAGGTTACTGCGTAGACACTGGGGCAGGGTAAATTAGGTGTATGGGGGGATAGATAGCTGGGGGTGTCAGGGTCTCTCACCTCAGCAGCTGCCAGCTTAGCAGGACAGGTCCTCCTCCTTGCATGGCCCCTTCCAGTCCTGGGGGGGTGGATGATGCTCCTGTCTCCTGGGGTCAACTTCTGTTGCATGCACAGTGTATTGCAGCAAGTTGTGCGCCCGGGCCAGCCACATGTGTGTCCAACTCCAAGAAAGATCTGACCGTGGCGACCGGGAGTTGTAGTTTTACTCTCACTAGGCGCAGGCTGGCTGCACTGCTCTGCAGACTCCACCCACTAGAAGCAGAGGGCTTTAGCCCGCAGCAGCGGACTAAAACTCCCAGAAGCAACAGCGGCGGCCGTCACGTGACGTCAGCTAGCCCCAACTTCCTCAAGGCTCCAAAACAGACAAGTCAGTCAGACAGTGTCAGTCCACCACCAAGAAAAAAAAAAATCGTGAGCGGGTGGCTGCGGCGCCAGCCGTTATACGAGTTATACCTGTAACCTGTTGGGGGGAGCACATGGTGGGGCACACTATAATAATGGGGGTGTCGTGGCCCCCTCAGGCCCCCCATAGTGACGCCACTGCTTCTTATGAATCTGGATTCGCTCAAGTAAAAAATTCAGAATAAAATCTAAACCAAGAAACAAACATTTTATATATTGCAATTTATCAGTCCTTAGACATGGTAACTGCAGTAGTTTTATCTGATCATCCTGCCAGCAACACACTTCCAGTTCTTATATGACAATTGTCACTCACTGTACTGAAACAATAGGGGAGCAACCTAGTTACCCTAAGTGTCTCTCTTGATTGGGGCTACAAACACCTTTTTCTCTACTCACCTCTATTACAAAGGGAAATTAAAGATTGTATTTTACAGAAGATAGCTGAGAAATCTGATAACATTGTTTGAGATTTCAGTTCAGTGAACAGGAAGTCACAAGAACACCAGAATTCTGGCAGGATCAACAGAAATTTTTCTGTAATTAAGAACACGCACTTAGCATGCAAAAAGAAACCCAAAGCAGCTGCCATAACTAAGGACTTAGTTATTAGGACTTAGGTAAGCTGCAATGCAGTAAATTACATTCTTGTTCTTTAGGTTTAAAGCTGATCTCCAGCTTTACTTTCAACTTAAATTGCTTATTTGGGCCAGGCTGCCCAAAGAACTATGCCCTACAGTACCATGTGCACCCACTGTGCATGCTGTATTAACTGTATATGAGCAGGCTTGCAGTGTGTTGCGGTGACGGCAGTAATCACACAGAGGCCAAGTAATGTGAACTGTGTAGTGCAGTGGATTCAACAACATACAATCAGGCCCGGCGTTAGAGCACAACTGTCCAGAGCCATGGAGACTGTAGCAAATACTTTAGCTTGACTCGATGCCAACATCTTCTAAAACACGGAGCAGGAATGTGGCCTTGCCAGTCCGACCCAACAGACAGGCTTCCTAAGTGAAGAGTAGCGTATTCCCTGCACTGTCCCTATTGCTCCGGAACCTCTTGTAAACACTAGATACTTTCCCTGAAAGACAGGGAACCTGTTGCTACGCTAACCACTCCTAGAATGTGTGCCAGCCCAGGGAGTCTGTACCCTAAATAGGCACTGCCCTCACTAAAGATGGCCAAGCAGGTCACGAGAGGCACCAGCATCCAATCGGACAGCTGTTCCTCTGGTCACTGCAGGAAATCATAGAGGAATCAAGTTCCTCACAGCTTCCTTCCCCTTCTGCATTGCCTTTTCGGTCAGGACCCACCTACAGTGGGGAGTACAGACTGCACCTGCCAACATGTTTAACTGCTTCAGCCCCAGAAGATTTTACCCCCTTCCTGACCAGAGCACTTTTTGCGATTCGGCACTGCGTCGATTTAACTGACAATTGTGCGGTCGTGCGACGTTGCACCCAAACAAAATTTATGTCCTTTTTTTCCCATTAATAGAGCTTTCTTTTGGTGGTATTTGACCTCTGCGGTTTTTATTTTTTGCGCTATAAACAAAATAAGAGCAAAAATTTTGAGTAAAAAATCATTATTTTTTACTTTTTGCTATAATAAATATCCCCCAAAAATATGTAAAAAAACTTTTTTTTCCCCTCAGTTTAGGCCGATATGTATTTAACATATTTTTGGTAAAAAAAAAATCGCAAGTGTATATTGATTGGTTTGCGCAAGTTTTAGCGTCTACAAAATAGGGAATAGTTCTATAGCATTTTTATTAAAAAACATTTTTATTTGTAATGGCAGCGATCTGCGATTTTTATTGGGACTGCGACATTATGGTGGACACATCGGACACTTTTGACACTATTTTGGGACCATTGTCATTTATACATCGATCAGTGCTATAAAAATGCACTGATTACTGTGTAAATGACACTGGCAGTGAAGGGTTAACCACTAGGGGCGATAAAGGGGTTAAGTGTGTCTTAGGGAGTGATTCTAACTGTGGGGGGATGGGCTTTAAGTCACATGACAGCGATCACCGCTCCCGATGACAGGGCACAGTGATCTCTGTCATGACACAAGCCAGAACAGGGAAATGCCTTGTTTACATAGGCACTTCCCCTTTCTGAGGCTCCATGACACGATCGCCAGGAGACCGGCAGGCATGGAGTCCGCCGGTCCCGCGGGCACGGTCACACTGTACGTGGCAGGCACCCTGCTATCCCGACTCTTAAAGGGGACGTACAGGTACTCCCATTTGCCCACTGCTGCCATTGTGCCGACATATATCATCGTGCAGCGGTCGGCAAGTGAATATAGCCTCACCTACATAGAATATACAGCAGTGAGTTTCCTTTGATTGGGTGAGTCAGAGATCATGATGCAATTGGCACGCCTCTCTGACTCAATCAGAGAAAGCTTTGTATTCATCGATGGAATACAAAGCTGCCTATGAATGCCTGAGTGTCGCTCAGGCCAACACTATTTTGCTCAAGGTGTGGGACAGGAACACAGTGCTGCATAAAGTGCTGATCACCTCACCATTATGATCGGCTGTCACAGTAGTGACATGATCAGGAGCTGTTCCCGCAGGCTACTGATTATTGCCTTCCACTGGTCAGTCTCTGTGCTGGGAGTGCGCAGTGAGCACGCTCTCAGTACAGAAACACCAGCAACGCTTATGTGTAGCATATGGGCGTTAAAGCCCCATTTTGCCACCGCACTTATGCAGTTGTAAAGGGGCTAAGATAGGTCATAAAAATTTAAATAAATATTTTGACAAAGAGTGGTAGAGCATATATGTTTAAAAAGGAATGAACACATACAAATGTAACTTATAAATAAATAGCATATAATTTAACATATAAAAAATGAACAGGTATTTATTATATAGATCTAACAAAACACTTCAATAGTATATTACATAATCCAAAAAGGGTCAACTAAGAGAAGTTCATTGTTAAAGTTTACATATTTTTTATGATGTATGCAAATCCATATTCAGACATAAAGTTGTGCTCATAAGTTTACATACCCTGGCAGAATTATGATTTCTTGGCCATTTTTCAATATTCAATATCAATGATAACAAAAACTTTTCTTTCACTAATAGTTAGTGTTTGGCTGAAGCCATTTATTATCAATCAACTCTGTTTACTCTTTTTAAATCATAATGGCAACAGAAACTACCCAAATGACCCTGATCAAAAGTTTACATACCCCAGTTCTTAATACCGTCTATTGCCCCCTTTAACATCAATAAGAGCTTGAAGTTGTTTGTGGTATTTGTGGATGAGGCTTTTTATCTTCTCATATGGTAAAGTTGCATTCCTATTGGCAAAAAGCCTCCAGTTCTTGTAAATTATTGGGCTATCTTGCATGAACTGCATGTTTGAGATCTCCCCAGAGTGGCTCAATGATATTGAGGTCAGGAGACTGAGATGGCCACTCCAGAACCTTCACTTTGTTCTGCTGTAGCCAATGACAGGTCAACTTGGCCTTGTGTTTTGGATCATTGTCATGTTGGAATGTCCAAGTACGTCCCATGCGCAGCTTCCTGGCTGATGAATGCAAATATTCCTCCAGTATTTTTTGATACCATACTGCATTCATCTTGCCATCAATTTTGACCAAATTTCCTGTGCCTTTGTAGCTCACACATCCCCAAAACATCAGTGATCCACCTCCGTGTTTCACAGTAGGAATAGTGTACCTTTCATCATAGGCCTTGTTGACTCCTCTCCAAATGTAGAGTTTATAGTTGTGGCAAAAAAAAACAAAATTTTGGTCTCATCACTCCAAATGACGTTGTGCCAGAATGTTTGAGGCTTGTCTCTGTGCTGTTTGGTGTATTGTAAGCGGGATACTTTGTGACATTTGCGTAGTAATGGCTTTCTTCTGGCGACTCGACCATGCACCTCATATTTCTTCAAGTGCCTCCTTATTGTGCATCTTGAAACAGCCACATCATGTGTGTTCAGAGTTCTGTATTTCACCTGAAGTTATTTGCTGGTTTTTCTTTGCATCCTGAACAATTTTCCTGGCAGTTGTGACTGAAACCTTAGTTGGTCTACCTGACCGTAGTTTGGTTTCAACAGAACCCCTAATTTTCCACTTCTTGATTAGAGTTTGAACACTGCTGATTGGCATTCTCATTAGACATGTGCACACTGAAATATTTTGTTTCGGAATTTCGTTTTCGTCCGAAAATTTTTTTTATTTAGTTACTCCCGAAATTTGTTTTTATTTATTTTGTTTTTCGTTAAAAATTGCATTCGTCCAAATATCCAAATGAATTAAGGTCGAATGTGTCATTGAAGGCTTATGATGTCTGTCGAATGTTCAAAGAAGATTCGACGGAGCCGCTAAACTGTATGACTCTGTATAGTTTAGCTGCAATTCCACCCAATTCCAGCAGCAATCTTTTCTCTCTACATCGAATCTTTTCTCTATGTCGAATCTTCTCTCTACGTCAAATCTTTTCTCTCTACGTCAAATCTTTTCTCTCTATGTAGAATATACTTGGACTAATAGAGTTAAGGTTAGGCACATTTGACCACAGGTTCAATGGACACAGATTGTTATTGTCAGCGTCGAATCTCCTATCTATATCGAACAGTTGTCACAACGAAAACTAAAATAAAGCATTTGTTTATGTCGGATCTTTCGTTTTTCGGATTCTGCACTTTCATTATCATTTGTTAAAACGATAACGAAAATACCTTAAATTCGGACGAAAATGCATTTGGACGAAAACGAATGCACATGTCTAATTCTCATCTCCTTGAATATCTTTTTATATTCCTTTCCTGTTTTATACAGTTCAACTACCTTTTCCCACAGATCCTTTGACAATTCTTTTGCTTTCCCCATGACTCAGAATCCAGAAACATCAATGCAGCACTGGATGAAAGATGCAAGGGCCTGTCAGGAGTCCAGAAACTCATTGACCTTTTATACACACACACTAATTGCAAACAAACAGATCACAAGTAAGGATCATTACCATTTAAACCCCTTTGTGTCAACTTGTGTGCATCTTATCAGGCCAAAATCTTTTGATCAGGGTTATTTGGGTAGTTTCTATTGCAATTATGATTTAAAAAGAGTAAACACAGCCGATTGATAATAAATAGCTTCAGCCATACACTAACCATGAGTGAAAGAAAAGTTTTTGTGTTATCATTTATATTCTCTGAAAAATGGCCAAGAAATCATACATTTTGCCAGGGTATGTAAACTTATGAGCACAACTGTATATGAGTGGTTTTCTTGGAAATTAATCAGTGTGGCGGATCTTTTATAAAATCATTATGATTGGATGATTCATGCCGAGGGCCTCCCCGATACTCACCCCTATGTGCCTGTATTTATCATGGCTTACTTTTGTTTCACCATTGTGAGAATTGTTCCCTGTGATAACTATAACTATACATGGAAACATTGCTGACCTTTTTTTAGGTACTGTACACTTTAGAGGCATCATGGTGTAAGCAAAATGTTGAAGACTATTGGCAACAGAAATTATTCTTTTGATATAACATGCATGCTAAATTTTGGCAGTGGTGATTTATCAATTCACATTTCTTAGTATAAGCCCTTATCTATCTGACATAAAGCATATCTATGATCAAAATGTTAAATCATATATTCATTTCTGCAGCATTTCATTTAACACAATTTATCTAGCTTAATTCTATTCTGAAAAATCTTGAAGTTTCTAAACTTACTTTGTGAAGATCCCCATGCTTTTACTTCCTTGTGACACATGTAGCGCACCCCCCTAAGGAGCTGCAAGTAAATTGGGATCCCCCACCCTGCACAGCCAGGGTGGGTAATAACTTGGATAGGGATGGGGGGGTTATGGGATGCCCATTTGACCTCAACAACTTCAGGGACAACTTTTCCTAGATACAGTACAGTCCATATATTCAGCTCCTCTTCTTCACTCCAGCACCATAGCTCCCAACTGTCCCTGATTTCAAGCAATGTCCCTCTGTCCTTTATTCCTCCTCATGTATCCCTAATTTTCATTTGATCTATATAGTTGTATATAAAATGCACTTTTTATAAAAAAAAAAGTGTTTTCCAGCACTAAACCTTTCATCTGATTTCTAAATTGCTGCATTTGTAAATTCCCAGTATAAAGGAATATTGGTGGTAAAAAAAGCATTTGTGGGTTTAACAAATCTTGTTTTTGTCTTACAGTTTTCCTTTAAAGGGGTGTGGTAAGGGATGTGTCCTATGCCTGCATACTTGTGCTGATAGGTGTCCCTCATTCCCATTTCAAAAAGTTGGGAGGTATGCAGCACACACTTGCTTGCAGAACCTAGCTGGAACACTGTGAGTACCTGACAGTCACATTCAGATGAAAAAATCACCCATTACAGGCAGGAACCCGAAGCCGCTTAGTTGTTTAGCAAAATTTCAGTGTCCAGCTTGCATCACTCCTGTGGTTACTGATCCCAGCACCACCTCTTCAGGCACTCCCAACCTGCCTGGCTGCAGCTGCCCCTTTCACTAATCCTCCAGGCTAACTTCTACCAACAGTCCTCCAGATTGAAACTAACCAGCCCACCCATCTGACTCTCAGGAAATCTCCCAGACGTGCTGACCTGCTCCCGCTGTCATCTCCCATGGAAGGGCTTCCGCCATTTGTTTTGGTAGGTATCTTCCAGGATCCGAGCCCCAAGCCCAAGGTCACCCTCAAGGGCCACCAACAGCCTCCTCAGGCCTCCATTTCCATCTTCCACTCGACTGCCCCTGCTGGCATGCCTCATGCTTATTTATGCGGAGGCCTGCCACCTGTCAGCCCTTTACTGGAGATTGGCTGAGGTCCTCATAAATATTCCAAGCAGCGCCTCTTAATCCTCCACCTACTATGTCTAGAACATTCTCCAATGTCTCCGAAAACAGAGGGAGGCCCCAGAGAAGCTGCTAGAATGAGTCACTCAGCCCTGAACTAAAGTAACCCTGAACCAGATTACACAGCTGAGGCTTAGCCCTGAGCTACCTATTCCTACACTAACAAACCTAAATTAACTCTAGCAGACTTCTAGAGGGTGCTACACACATATTCACTATGCCCTATGAGTAGGCACTGCTTTGTCACACATTTCACAGAGCCTGCCTTCTGAACTACAGAGGTGCTGAGAGGTGTAGTTTCAGGAGCTGGAGTCAGTACTGGAATCACTGATTGCAGGCAACAGGGTACCATGGGATATGTAGTCCTTAGAAATGCAAAGTAAACAGCAGTGAAGGAGCTTTAAAGCCAGTGTTGGTCATCTTACTTTAAAAAAATAATTAGTTAAATTACAAATTACTTCTCTTAAAAAGTAATTGCGTTAGTAACTCAGTTACTACATTGGAAAAGTAATTAGTTACGCAGCAAAGTAACTGACTTTTTTTTAAATATTCTATCGTGTAACTAAGGGGCGGGTCTAGTATTACTGTAACCAAGGGGCGCATTTATTATTATTGTTATATATCGTGTAACCAAGGGGCTGCTCTATTATTACTCTAACCAAGGGGCAGATCTGTTATAGCGTGTAAGCAAGTGGCGGGTCTATTATTATTATATCGTGTAAGGGGCGGATGGCTACAGAAGAGGGTGAATGTTAAATTAATGGGCAGAGCTCGATATATAACAATAATAATAAATGCGCCCCTTGGTTACAGTAATACTAGACCCGCCCCTTACTTACACGATAGACGCCCCCTTGCAGAGTAGCATGAGCATCAGGAGCGTGCGGCATCGCCTCGTACAATTACATGTTAACTGCACCTGCGCGGTGTAGAGTTCACTCAGAGCTGTTAAGGTTCGGCAATTTTCGGAAGCTCCGTAGTCCTTCGTACTGCGCAAGCGCTGCGCCTGCGCAGTACAGGGGGTCCTTATCCGGCTGGGGAACTTTTTCGGCAGGACACCGGAATTACACTACTGCCCACTAGTGGCAGTAGATGTAATTGGGGTAACTAAGCCAAAGTAATGGGAACTGAGTTACCATGAGGGGAAAAGTAATCAGTTAGATTACTAGTTTCCCTCTAAAGTAACTGAGTTAGGTAACTCAGTTTATTTTAACTCAGTTACTTACATCACTGTTTAAAGCATACAGGGAAGTTGTAGAAAGAGATGGCCAGCAGACAGGCAGCACTCACAACATGAAAGGAGATTTTTCAAGTAACATATTTTATTGTCAAATATAACTATTGCTTGTATTTTTATCCCATTGCTGATGTTAATAAATGAAAGCATATGCTATGAACACAGATTTTCTTTAGGCCACTTTCACGCTTGTTCGACCTGCAAAGTTTGCTGCGCAACTTTGATGAGCAACTTTGACGTGATTTGAAGTAATGCCTGTGTAATCTTGAGGTCTATGGACCTCAAGTCGCATCAAAGTCGAACCAAAGTAGTTCAGGGACTACTTTAAAGTCGCACAGATATGAAAGGTACTCATTGGAAATCATGGGGGAAGGCTTGTCATGCGACTTTGCAGTCCCAAGTGTGAAAGGGGCCTTAAAAGATATCTGCACACACATGCTACTTGGTCATACTTCCTCCTGATGGGAGAGCCCTAGCTGTTATTTAGCAGGGTGTGTGTCAGATCTCTGCAGAAAGACCACTGCTTTCACACAGAAAGCAATGGTCCTTCTCTACAGCATGATGCCAAGGGACAGGATTTATCTGGGGCTGCTTTCTAAAGAAAATGAATGACCTGACATTGCACACCTTTTGATTTGATGTACCTGTAAAGTATTTCGTTGTTTTAGCCCTGGTTTACACCAGTGTGACTTATTATGACAGTTTAAAGTCGCACCCCATTTGTGGCAATGGAACCGTTCAAATCACTGCGACTCAAGTCACAGCAACTTTGAAAAAGAATCCTGCACTCTTTCTGTGCGATTTCATTTGTTAAAGTAAGTCTCACAGAGCCGCAAGCTGCACATAAAATTGCACTGACTTGGTTTTGAAGTTGCGCTGGTGTGAACCAAACTTAAACCAAAAGTTCTATATAGAGGTCCTTAAAATTACATTCCATACCTCCAAAGAAACAGTAAGACCCCTTTGACACTGAGCCTCGGCCATGTTAGCGCTAAAGTGCTTCTCCTTTTAGCGGCGCTTTAGCGCTGTTTAAGCTGAGCTTTTGTGCCGCTTTTTGCATGCCAGCGGGGCACTTTTAACCTCAAAGAAGGGTTTAAAAATGCATGTGTTGCAGTGCTTCCAAAGTAATTTTCAGGCGGGCGATTCATTTCAATAGGCAAGGTGTTTTGGGAGCGCTGTATACAGTGCTCCCAAACCACCATAAAGATGCTGCCTGCGGGACTTTTCCTAACGTCCCTCAAGCGCACTGCCCCAGTGTGAAAAGACGCACTGAAATGAATAGGAGGCGGTTGTCAGGCGCTATTTAGAGGCTATATCTAGTGCTAAAACGCCTGAAAACCGCCTCAGTGTGAAATGGGTATACGCTAAGATATCAGAAATGAGAACCACGGTGGCTTAGTGACCCATTTAGTTACAATAATGTTAACTAATATAAATGGTTTACACATACTCCATGGAACACGTGAAGTCTATCTTAGGGCAATTTAGTCTTTCTATCATTTGTAATTTCAAGGAAATTGTGCATTGCCATCTTAAAATAAGAGAAAATGTCAAGGTCTTATATCTGCTATATCATAGTTGTGTCAGCTATATTGTAGTTGTGTCAGTCCTTGCTTTGAGAAACTCCCTGTTTGGCAGACTACAGTATACTCTGATTGTACACTGCAGGAGTGTAAATTACATTTCTAACAGAAACCGTTGCCTAGTGACAATCCATTTATTGCTTTATGGCACCATTTAGTTTGTTTGGAATAGGGGCATAACTGATTATTTTGAGAATCTTCCTGTCAGAGTTCAAAATGGTTCCTCCTTTCCCAGCCCCACTTGACCTTCACTGCTTTGTGCAAATTGCTTATTAGTTTTTGTTTAAAAATCTTCAAAGCATTTCAAGTTTTTTTAAAGTGGTTGTAAACCTAGTTACACTACTTGTACCTACAGGTAAGCCTATAATAACGCTTACCTAGGTACTGAAAATATCTCCCAAACCTGTACAGTTTAGGAGATATTTACCATATATGCTTGCGACGATGACAGGCGTACTGAAGAAACGGCTCGATTGTGCCGTTTCTTCAGCAGCCGTGCTGTGACCGGTGGCTCCTGCGCGCATGCGCGGGAGTGACGTCATCGCGGCTCCGGCCAATCACAGCGCCAGAGCCCGCAAACCTGGAAATAACTCCAGGAGACATGTCGATGGTCACAGCAGTGTGCGGCGCCGCTGCAACAGCTTCAATCTAAGGTATTTCATAATGAGTTAGTATGCGATGCATTTAAACCTTACAATGCAGGATGGGAAGGGGGTGGTGAGGAATGAGGGGCAAATGTGGTAGGAGAGTTGTCATCATAGTCAGAAGGGACCAAAGCTCCAGACAGAATTTGTTAGGTTAGAGGGGGGCTACTCTGTCCTACTCTGTATCTCAAGTTACAGCAGAAGCAGGCTGCCAGCGGCGCACACGAGCCCCCTAGGTGGAAGTGCAGAATCACGTATATATATGTGATTCTGCACAGGAGAGCCACCCTGTAGCAGTAAATCTGCTATGGGGCAGACAGTAAGGCAAGGGAAGTGTTTGTTGCCCAATTCAGGAGAGAAGCCTAGGGTGACAACACTTCGCCTTTAAGGATTGGTAAGATGCGCTCTCTCTCTCCCTCTTTATGTATATAAAACCATAATTTCAACTGGATTTCCTTTTCGTTGGTGTTTCGTTTTCTGGTTCTGGTTACACTTATGAAAAAATTCTCCTTAAAGAGGAAGTAAACTCAAATGTATTACTTGTACCTACAGGTAAGCCTATCATAAGGCTTACCTGTAGGTACTGTGAATATCTCCTAAACTTGCACCGGAGCCCGCGAACCCAGAAGAAACACTGCGGAGGATGTCAGCCATCTCAGCAGTCTGCGAGCGCCGCTGGAGGGATTCGTTCTAAGGTAAGTATTTCATAATGAGCTAGTATGCGATGCATACTAGCTCATTATGACTTTGTCTTAATGTCCTTCTTTATTGACTTTGTTAATTCTTGTGCCCTAGCTATGAAACAATACATATAGGTACAGTACATGGACTAAAACTAGCCATAGATGGATTGGAATTTGGTCAGTTCAACAGGGACGGGCTGAAATTCGGTCCATCTTCGACTGTTGTAGTTGAAGCAGAGTTGAATTAGTGATCAACTCCCCTTGAAAAGGACTGTTGGAAAATCGGAAAATTTGCGTTTGATCAGCGCATGCAGCCAACCGGCTGTAGCACTGATCTATGTATTCTGGCACAGGAGGAGCATAGCTCCCAACTGTCCCTGATTTGAAACAATGTCCCTCTGTCCCTCATTCCTCCTCATTTGTCCCTCATTTTGGTCTGATCTATATAAATGTATATAAAATGCACTTTTTATCTATCAAAAAGTGTTTCCCAGTTCTAAACCTTTCATCTGATTTCTAAATGGCTGCATTTGTAAATTGAAGAAGCCAATATAAAGGAATAGTAGTGGTAAAAAAAAGCCCTTGTGTGTTTACCCAATCTTGTTTTTTTTGTACAATTCTTCTTTAAGGGGGTGTGGCAGGGGGTGTGTCCTATGCCTGCATACTTTTGCTGATAGGTGTCCCTCATTCCCATCTCAAAAAGTTGGGAGGTATGAAGGAGTCCTACTGTCAGAATATATAAACGCAGTGGGGATGATTTCTTCCTCCACCTAAAATGTATGGAAGGGGGACTCCAAAAGGGGAAAAAAATGAATCATCTATGGTCAGCTTTACATGCATGGAATTTACAGTTCTTGAACATATACTATATTTTTGTGGTTTGTAATATGTATTTTTTTTATATTGTTGCTGTCAATGTTTTAAAAAGCAAAAACAAAAAGTTGCATGCTTGTCTGCATTTCTAAGTTTGAAATAATAAAAAAAAAATAGATATAGAATAATATAATAAACAGTGCCCTTGAACCTCTTTGTCATAATTTACTGTTTCTACTAATGCACTAAACAAACGTATATAATTATTCTGTTTGTTTTTTTTTTCAAAGGACATTAAAATGTGTCCTGACCCCACAAGCATCTCATATCAGGTGATTTTCAGGTAAATAAGACATAGATAAGGGCCAGGATTTATCTCATTTTAATTGTCTTCTTGCACCAAAGTGGTTAACCATATTTTTACAACTTCCTGCACTTTTATGCTAAATGCATTTTTTATTCTGTGTCCTGGCGCCTTTTACAATTGAAATAGTGTTGTAAGTTAGGCAATGAAGTAGATTAAGTGATAGGACAAAAATAGAACTTGCAGACTTGAATTTTCAGCATAGAAAATATAAGAGAGATTAATGTACATAGATAATGTTTGCCTACTGAAAGGAAAAAATATGCTATTTACAAACAGGCTTCATCCTCTCTATTTATGCACACATTTTTATTCATTACTATGTGATGTATTAATAATCAAAATTGTATTTATTAGATATAATTAGTTATACTACTTCTTAATCCAAAAAACAAAAAGGTATGAAGATCTGTGATCTGCTGTTAGGCTAGATTCACACCTATGCGTTTTTTTTCTCTTCAAAACGCACTACAGTCCATTTAAAATGGTTTCCTATGGGACACGTTCACATCTATGCGTTTTTCAGCCACTGTGTTTTGTGACTTCTTTCCCACAGGAGATTGCGTTTTGTGTGTAATAGACTTCAATGGACCCACACCAAAAAAGTTTTTGATGCGTTTTTACATGTATTTTGAATTTTTCTTCTTCTCCTTAACAATCTGTACGGGCGGCCGCCACGTCCTTAGTCATCCTGAGTCATCAGCTGTTAGCTGAATGTAAAAAAAAGATTTGCTCCTGTCGCCTCTGTGGTATGGAAAAAATACCACAGCAAAAAGATTTGCTCCTGTCGCCTCTGTGGCAAAGAAAAAATAAGAAAAAAAAAAAAAAAACGCATGGGGTCCCCCCAAAATTCATACTAGACACCTATCCGAGCATGAAGCCCAGCAAAACGGGGGGGGGGGAGGGGGTGGGAGTGAGTGCCCTCCCCCAAGCAAGTTGGTGGGGACAAGGGCCTCTTCCCCACAACCCTGGCCGGCGGTTGTGGAACTCTACAAGCAGGGGGCTTATCAGAATCCTGTTGCCCCCTATGTGAATAAGTATGGGGTACATTGTACCCCTACTTATTCACAAAGAAGTGTCAAAAATAAATAAAAACACACAGTTTTTGACAATTCCTTTATATAAAAAATAAAACAACAAAGTAAATCCAGCGTCAATCACAATGAATGCCGCCACTGCCATTTGACAGCTCCACAGTCTGACAGTTAGTGCTCTCACTCTAACGATCATGGTGATACCTCACATGTGTGGTTTGAACACCATTTTCATATGCGGGTGCTACTCACGTTCGCTTCTTCACGTGAGCTCGGTGGGACGGGGTGTGTTTAAAAAAAAAATTTCGCATTTATTTTACCTTTTATTTTTACACTGTTCTTTTAAAAAAAAAATTGTGTCACTTTTATTCCTATTACAAGGAATGTAAACATCCACTGTAATAGAAAAAAAGCATGACAGGACCTCTTAAATATGAGATCTGGGGTCAAAAAGACCTCAGATCTCATATTTACACTAAAATGCAAAAAAAAAAAAAATTGTTGCTTTAAGAGCTATGGGCGGAAGTAACGTTTTGACATCGCTTCCGCCCTGCAATGGTATGGAGCCGGGTGGGGGCCATCTTCCCCCTCACTCAGCTCCATACCACAGAGGCGACAGGATCCGATCAGCTCTATTAAAGCGAAGTTCTGCTTAAAAAAAAAAAAATTAAAAGTCAGCAGCTACAAATACTGCAGATGCTGACTTTTAATAATCGGACACTTACCTGTCCCAGGGTCCAGCGTTGCGGGGGAATGAAGCCCCGCTCGTCTCCCCCTCCTCTCTGCGGTGCCGGCATTGTAACTGTGGGCGCAGGCTGTGACTTCTCAGCCGGGGCACACACTGCGCATGCGCAAGCCGTGACTGGCCGGGCAATCATCTGGGACCTGTGACGTGTCCCAGATGATTGCTGAGAGGGAGGGGAAGAGGTGATCTCCCTTCCGGTGCTGTGGTGCGCCGGGAGGAAGTGGGAGCTGGGACCCTCTAAAAAGAGGGTATCTGCTCCCTCCCAAAAAAATGACATGCCAAATGTGGCATGTCAGGGGGTCACCTCCCTTAAAGCGGAAGTTACATTTTTGGGTGGAACTCCGCTTTAAATAAGGGTAGATCTTCGGTGCCCTTACTTTATCTATCCAATAGTCCCTTGATGGATAAATTAAACTTATGCTTGTCATCCGAGGCTTGAATTAAGGCTCATTCGGCAGGAATTGGCCGAAATTCAAATTGTAGGTGGCATCGCTGGAACTGCCGGGTTTGACAAACTTCAATTGAACAATCAGAAGAGCCAGGTGGAAAAGTGTCAAAAAGGCACTGACTGCATCCTATTAGATATAGTCACTGTTCAGGTATTCAGACAGCCACAGGGGCCCCGGCTATGTGAATACAATAGCAGGCAGTGTAGATTCCTCCATCCACATTGTTTAGTATGGGTGGAGGAATCTTTTAGATTTCTCTTCCTTCATCCTGTCGGCTGAAGGATAGAAATCTATCCTTGTACAGCTAGCATTAGTAAGACTTCCTTCCTCTGCTGGTAGTTAGTAAGGAACACAAATAAGCTGGTTTAGTGTTGTACGATGAGGGTTTCATCATAAAATAATAAGAGAACTTTCAACCAATATTTTTTTCCATAATTTTTTTCCATTCTATGCTGCTGATCTCCTTTAGCTTTATGTAGCCACTGTCGGGTTGAGTTACTAAAAGTGGAGAGTGCAAAATCTGGCACAGCTCTGCATAGAAACCAATCAGCTTCCAGTTTTTTGGTGAAAGCTTAACCACTTGCCGACCGGCACACGACGATATACGTCGACAGAATGGCACGTACAGGCAGGAGGGCGTATATATAAGTCCCTCCTTTAGCCTGTCCATGCCATCTGGAGCGCGCCGGGAGCGGCGCGCTCCCGCGCCGGTCGGGACCCCCGTGAGTCCGATCGCGGTCCCCGTGGACTCGATCGCCGCGGGGACCCCCGCGATCGTCTCACGGGGCGGCTGAACGGGGAGATGCCGAGATAAACAGCATCTCCCCGTTCTGCCTAGCAACTAGTGACGCCGATCTCTGCTCCCTGTGATTGGAGCAGAGATCAGCATTCACTAGCTGACAGCCACGCCCCCCCCCCCACAGTAAAAAACACACCCCTAGTCATACTTAACTCTTACACTGCCCCCTTGTGGTTAACCCCTTCACTGCCAGTGTCATTCATACAGAAATCAATGCATTTAAATGCATTAATTGCTGTAAAAATGACAATGGTCCCAAAAATGTGTCAAAAATGTCCGATGTGTCCGCCATAATGTCGCAGTCACAAAAAAAATCGCAGATCTCCGCCATTACTAATAAAAAAAAATTATTAATAAAAATGCTATAAAACTATCCCCTATCTTGTAAACGCTATAACTTCTGCGCAAACCGATCAATAATCGATTTTTTTTTACCAAAAATATGTAGAAGAATACGTATCGGCCTAAACTGAGGAAAAAAATGTTTTTTTATATATTTTTTGGGGATATTTATTATAGCAAAAAACAAAAAATAATGCATTTTTTTCAAAATTGTCGGTCTATTTTTGTTTATAGCGCAAAAAATAAAAACCGCAGGGGCGATCAAATACCACCAAAAGAAAGCTCTATTTGTGGGGAAAAAAAGGACGTCAATTTTGTTTGGGAGCCACGTCGCACGACCGCGCAATTGTCAGTTAAAGCGACGCAGTGCCGAATCGCAAAAAGGGGCCTGGTCCTTTGGCTGCAAATTGGTCCGGTCTGAAAGTGGTTAACTGAACAGGCCAAAGTTGGAAGCTAATTGGCTATCATTGATGTTTGGCTTCAATGTGTAATGCCGTGTACACACAGTCGGACTTGCCAACGGGATAACCTCCGTCGGCATTTCCAACGGAAAAATTTAGAAGATGTTCTCTATCTAACTCCGTCGGAAATTCCGACAGAAAAAGTCTGATGGGGCATACACACGGTCGGAATATCCTACCAAAAGCTCCCATCTGACTTTTTCTGTTGGAAATTCCGACCGTGTGTACGCGGCATTAGTGTATCTAAATCTGCTAGTTCATCTAATACTCCCCTCCTCCAGACTGTCAATACTGTGCTCTTTCATCCAGACTGGGGGCATCCTAATACAGGTGTGTTACTGGCCAGATCCCCAGGTGAAAACAGAGAGGGAAAAAACCTAAAAAGAAAAAAACGAATGCAGCCACCACATCTAATGATTGGTAAACTACAATATATTGCATTTTTGGTTTTGAGTTTATTACTGCTTTAAAGTTATTGAAAACAACTTTTGAAATGACGTTAACTTAGTAAAGCATTTATGCAATGTAATTGATTTTTTTTGTGGGTTTTGATTTTAAAAGGTGTTTTTGTTTAATTACAAAAATATTAATTATCAGTGCTAAATAAAATTTTTTATATGGATTTCTAGTAGAGGTGCTTGATCTGTATAAAAATTAATTTTATTAAGATTATTGGTCATATTCTCTGGATATAGAGTCAAGTGGGATTGTGCCCTGCAATATAAATGCTTGTGTCTGCATGTCCTCTTTCAATAATTATTGGGTCATTTTCATTAATTACAAGTAGAGTCCCACTGAAAACCTCTGCTTTGTCACTGGTGCCTTATAAAATATATTTACCTACATCTGGTGCCAAGTACAGTATAAATGTCTGAGCCAGATCTGAGTCTATGTTTAGTATATATACAATGTATATGGTGTCAGATGTTGCACACTAAGCAGCAGTTAATTTCTATACTAATTATTACTGTAGTAATATGCTTATATTTTGCCTTTCTTGATCTCCCCACCCCTTTATCAACATAATAATGACATTTTTCTAATAAACCTTTTTGTGTTTAATAGATATCCTATTTTAGACATCAATAGAAGAAAACTGTGTTATTACCCCAGATTATGTGGAAATCCTTCTGAGCTGTCGGGTGCAGGATGTGCAGTCGCTTAGCTGCCAACAAAGTAAATGGGTAGAAGACAGTCCACAACTCCTTACATGCTCTTAAATAAGTCCAAGTTTATAGTAACTCCATAAAAGATGAATATTTACAGTAGATGTTAACGCGTTTAAGGCTGAAACGTGTTAACATCTGCTGTATATAGTCATCTTTTATGGAGTTACAATAAACTTGACTTATTTAAAAGCGTGTATGGTTTTGTGGACTGTCTTCTACCCATCCTATGTTAGACCCAGTGATATCAGTGATATCATGCTTCAGGGCTTCTCCGGAGCCTTTCCCAACCTCTGGAATTCCCTGCCCCGGTATATCCAATCAGCCAATCACCATATCCAATCACTATATCACTATATCCAATCACCTTTCCACCTTTAGGAGATCCCTGAAAACTCACTTATTCAGGGAAGCCTATCCCACCCCCACCTAACAACTGTCCCTGAGCCACCCCCCTCAAATCATTCCCTGCATCTATTACCTTTTGTACTACCACCCCCTCCCTTTAGAATGTAAGCTCTATGAGCAGGGCCCTCCTGTCCCTTCTGTATTGAACTGTACTGTAATTGTGCTGTCCCCCCTCTACATTGTAAAGCGCTGCGTAAACTGTTGACGCTATATAAATCGGGAATAATAATAATCATCGTCAGGTCTCTGCTTTTCTCTGCAATGTAGGCAGATCACAGCTGATGGGAGGGGCCTGGCAGGGTGTAGCTTCCTGAAAACACCACAGCGCCCCCTGCCTCAGTACTGTCATGGAAACGGAATTCAATAAATTAAAGGGGTGGGCCAGGGATATGCTGGGTGTCCTCCAGCCAGGAAATGAGACAGGCTCTATCAGCGTTTCTGTAGCTTATAATGCACACTGTGAGAAGCTTACAGTGTGCCAGAAAATCTGACTAAGCATTTTCAGTACAGGACAGGAGACTACAACTGTGCAGACTGAAGTTAGGGCTTGAGTTCAGCTTTAAAGCATAACTCCACTTTTGTTGAGAAAAAAACATTCTCCTCTGGGTGATCTATGTACATTGCAATGATTATAACAACCTTTGTTGCCGATTCCTACCTTTAGTTATTCTGAAGAAATCACTATTTGTTCCTCTGTGCTGAGTGTGTCTAATGGGAGTGGTTTCATAATTATCAGTCAGTTGTGTAGCTGCAGAGCACTTTTTTTTTTACCAAAAATATGTAGCAGAATACAAATTGGCCTAAATTGATAAAGAAATTTGATTTTTTACATTTTGTTATTGGGTATGTTTTATAACAGAAAATAAAAAATATTGTTTTTTTTTTTTTTTTATAAATTGTCGGTTTATAGCGCAAAAAATAAAAATTGCAGAGGAGATCAAATGCCACCAAATGAGCTCTATTTGTGGGGAAAAAAAGGACATCAATGTTATTTGGGTACAGCGTTGCACGACCGCGCAATTGTCAGCTAAAGTAACGCAGTGCCGTATCGCAAAAAAAATGGCCTGGTCGTTAAGGGGGTAAATCTTTCTGGGGCTGAAGTTGTTAAATAAGCAAAATTCAGGGCATTGCTCTCAGTTTCACTCTATAAACAGGAACAGCAGGCTATTTGACTAAACGTCTCTCACCATTCTCTAGCCATTTTTTGCCTGTGAGATGATTTCCCCAAGATATTTTCTGCAATGAATGATACTTCGCAGACAATCCTGACTGTCATCCAAAAAATGCAGATAATTTGGATAACTGGTCTCTGATGTTGTTGAGAACATTTATTAAAATTATATGTAAACTCAATCTTAATTTCAAAATGTTGGTGCTGAAACCATTGATCTATGGTTAGTATCTTTTCTTTATGACAGCTAAGATATAAAGGAACAATTCTTTTATATCCAACTCAGAATGCTCCTTTTTCTTCTCTCCTGAGTAGTCACCTCACCCTTACTGCAGTCACAAACTAGCTAGTGGACTTTACTTAGTCACTTAGGACTGGAAAGCCATTCTTGTTGGGGATGTGATTCAGAAAGTAGAGTGGTTACAGAAGCAGCAACAGAAATGGACTTATATGGGTTCCAAAGGATCCCCTTTAGCTCTTCCCCTAATGCCGGCAATATACGTTGGCTAACCAGACCCGTAAAGTGGACCCTTGGTTCAGATTTCCTGGTGGATCATATCCAGTTGGGTTGAATGTATGTGAACAGTAAGTGCAGCGCTCAGAATAGATATCAGAAAAAAATGAATAATATATATATATATATATATATATATATATATATATATATACATAAAGTGCACATAAATGATCTAAGAAGAAACTCAAACAACATATATATGCGGACAATGTGTATAAACACTAAAATATACGTGTATAATAGACCAAAAAATGAATGTACTATGTGACAATCAAAATATGAGTGAATGATGTCCAATAATGTGAAGGAAAAAAATATTTAAATGATAAATTATAGTCCTTAGTGGACAGGTGAACCAAACAATAAATCGTAGATATCCAAAACATGGTTCAAAATAACTGACACTTGAACTGGATAACGATGTGACAAAGGAAAACGTGCCCAAACTTGATGATAAGTGATCCACCACCAGAGAGTCAAAAGGCTTACCGGAGCAAATGAACCCAAATGAGTGTACACCCAATGGGTCAATCAGGCTTGAATGTATGTACTGTATATTGTGTAATATTCATAGATTAGTATGGTGGACAGTGGTATTGTTGCATTGCAAGCACAGCATTTTCAGTACAAAATGTTTACCAAAATTTACCAAAATTGTATGACTGCCTATTGCAAATGCTCTTCCACATGTTGTATCTTTTTTATTCTAGCTTTATCTGTTAGAGCTCTTTCATCCATGCCATCTCCACCATAAATGGCGATATCTGTCACAGAATACACAGATCTTATTAGAACAGAGAGCATTGTCTGTCATGAAATACTACATATTAATATTCTTCTGTGAATGACTTATATAACATAAAAACTCGATTTGGCCTAGAAAATCACATTGTACAATATAAATCCAGTAAAATATCATTTTTTTGTAGAAATCTGAAAATAACACTGGCTCTCCTGCCTTTAACTTAGAGCAAAGCATATCGATTTACAGCTCATTCGATTGATTTTACGTCACTTGTGTGATTTAATCATGTTCCACTTGTTATCTCTCTGCTACGTTCTCTCTATTGTCTGGTGTGAACTCCAGCCAAGACCTTTTAGCCTCCTGTGCAGCTCAAAATAACTTTGCTTTCCATCTGCATTGTCTTCAGGGAATGATCAAACAGTCATGTCTCAATAGCTCAATACTTTTTTGAAGCAAAGTTCTATACACCACGCACAACTGAAACCTTTGCTGCATTAATCATTAAAATAATGCTGGAATCTTCTCAATATTGAAATAAACTCATGCTAAAGTGTCTAAGATCACCCCAGGGATAAGGGCTAGAAACTGCAGTGCAGTAATCATCTGTCATAACTGGTAAGATGACCTGTCTGCTCTTAGTATAAGACCTTCTTCAATAAAAGCTAATACATGATATCTAAGAGTTGGGTGCCCCTCAGTGGGCTGAATCAAATATCTATTTCTCTTTTTCTCTCAGACACTGCACTGTTATGATTTGTTCGTAGTCATTTTTGGTTGCTCTACCTGCAATAAGGAATAAGGATTTTACTTCCTTGTACCTGGAACTTCCTGTTGGCCTCCAGTGCCTCCTATACAGTTCCACTGATCTATCTCCAGTACCCCTCCCCATAATGCTCTTCCTATTGGCCTCCATTGCTCCTCTGTACTGCTCCTCTCATCCTCCTCTGGTACCCCCTTCTATAATGGTCTTCCTATACACCTCCATTGCCCCCCCCCGTGCTGCTTCTTTTATCTACCTCCAGTGCCCTCCTCCATACTGCTCTTCCTATTGACCTCCAGTGTCCTCTTCGTAGTGCTCATCCCATATGCTTCCTGAAGCCTTCACATATTGTTACTTTTATCTGCCTACCTGACTTCAGTGCCTCTCCCCTCTAATGCTTCTCTAATCCAACACTTCCACCTTACTATTACTTTCATCCACCTCCAGTCCTGTCATACTGCTCTTCTTTTCTGCCTCCAGCAACCCCTCTGTACTGCTACTTTTATCTGCCTCCAGCAACCCCATATTCATTTTTTAATTTACCACCAGCCTCCGGAACTTCTGTATTCATCCACCTCTAACTCCCCCGTACTACTCCTTTTATCTGCCCCTAACACTCTTCCCCATATTGCTCCTCTCGTCTTCCTCCAGAACACTCCCCCCCCCTAATACTATTGTTTCATCCAACTCCAACCCCCTTCCATCTGCCTTCAGCACCCCCCCCCCCCCCACCTTATACTATTACTTTCATCTCCTGTTCCACCTACTGTTATGCTTCTCTTGTTTGTCTCCAATGCCTCTGTATACTTACCTGCCTCCATCATTCCTCAGTATTGTTCTTGTCATTTGCCTTTGGTGCCTCCCCACCATACATTCATCAATCTTCAGGCTCCAACACCCCCTTCCCTTCCTGTGGGTTACTTTCTTCTCTACTCCCCCATAATGCTCTATTTATTTGCCTCCAGCATTTTTCGATACTCACCTGCCACTATTGCTCCTTAGTACTGTCCCTAAGGGCTAGTTTACACTTGTTTCAAAACATGGCTTCGGATACGCTTTGTTAAAGCTCTCTGAATGCCAGTCAATGCTCCTGTTACTAAAATAAAATGATTAGCTTACAGTCTGGTTTACACCTTGCTTTTGCTTGGTGCTTCGATGAGGTTTCGATGAGGCTTTGGTGGAGCTTTGGTGGAGCTTCGATGGGGCTTTGGTGAGGCTTCATGGGGCTTCGTGAGGCTTCGTGGAGCTTCGATGAGGCTTCGGCTGGGCTTTAGTGGGGCTTCAATCGAGCTTTGCCATAGAATTCTATGAAGGCTTTCGAAGACGCTTTGAAGCACCACTAAAACTTCATGGGGTATAATTTTTGAACGAAGCAGAAGCAAAGCCAAGCAAAAGCAGGTGTAAACGGGACTGTAAGCTAACCATTTTATTTAGTGATAGGAGCTTGGACTAGCGTTCAGAGAGATTTAATAAAGCCTGTCCGAAGCCTTGTTTTGAGGCAAGTGTAAACTAACCGTTAATGTGTGTTGAAGCCGAAGCAAGTGTAAATAAGCCCTTATAAGCTTGCCAGCAAACTCCCTACTGCTTCAGTCTTCCAGTGACCCCCTGTCTTGCATCTTTCCCCCTACCACAGCTCCAGCCTTATATTGCTCCTCTTATCTACCTTAATCATCTCCCCTACAACATCCCTCCTTTATTACTCCATCCCCTCCCTGTACTCCAGTTGAAGAGATTTCTCATCACTTTTCAGTTAACAAGCCATGGAGACAGGAAGGGGAAATATTTCCTATGGGCACACAGACAGAAGCAAAACCAGTGGGGTAGGTAGAACCTCTCATAGTTTATTTCTGTCTGTGTCTTCTTATCCCCCCTTTGCCCTCAATTCTTGTTCCGTTATCACAGCATCAGGAAAAGAGAAGAAATCTCTTCAATGACAAAAGTCATTACCCTTCCCCACACTATCTTGAAAATTTGTCAGGAGTTCGGGTTTTATGTAGCCTAAGCCAAGGTTAAAGTCTCTGTCAGTCAAAGCACCACTAAACTTAACTTTTTGGTTTTCCGGGAAACTCTTGTCTGTCCCTCTAGAAGACGTAATCGTTTTGTTAATGTGAGTCAGGACAGGGTGAGAAATTGTAAAAAAAAGAAAGGGATGAAAAAACATATATTTTGGGAAATGTAGATATTAATTTATAACAATGTGATAATTATTGGAATAATGAGTACTTTGTATTTATAATCTTTCACATTAAAGACTTTTAAATTCTATTACTTGTTTTACAGTAATGATTCCAAGATTGAGTTGAGGAGGTCTGAGTTATAAAGTAATTATAAGCATATTCGATGTGACAGCTCTATTCAGAGCTCTCAGAAATATAGTGCTCTGTATTGGAAGGTGAATTACATGCTGCAGGTCCTGCTGAACTCGAGAGGCAGATAGGCAAATCATTATTTCATTACTGCAAAAGGAAGCTGAAGTCCAGGTACAGTATCCAAATGTAAGTTTTAATCCTGTCACTTCTAGGCTTGTAATAGATTGAGTCCATGCACCAGCTAGTATGGTCATTACTGCCAGTCAGCCTTAGGCCAGATTCCCTCTACTCTACTGTATGCATTATAGAATACATGTCAAAGCGGAACTAAACTCTCTCAATCAACATTACCTATTTTTAATCCCTACGCTGCTAGAATTAGTAAATAGATAGAAAGGTATATTATATTTACTTAGAATGACTGAATACAATACCCAAGCTCTACTGCTGGCGATGCTATCCAAGGCTAAAGACCGGTGCTCGTGTCTGGGATGTGCAGTCCCACAATACTTCTAAAGGGTTTGTTAACCTAACATTTCATATTCCTGATATGTGTCTGCAGTACCATGTACTTGTATGGAAAAGTATCCTGTTCTCTTTGTATTGCTTCCTTTGTATGAAATCCCTGGTGTTCCTGCCAGTTCCTTTGAATGAATGAATGAATTAATAATTTATATAGCGCTGCAATGTGAACTGAATCTCCTCAAGGCACTTGATTCGTCCTGTGTTGTCCAGCTTCTTAGAAGAGGTAGGTCTTGAGTTTTTTCCTGAAGGCCTGATGGTTTTCTTCCATGCGGATGTGAGTCAGTAGAGCGTTCCATAGCCGTGGTCCTTTGAATTGCGAATCTTCGTTCTCCCTTTGATTTGTAGCGGGATTTGGGAATGAGGAGGAGGTTTTGATTAGATGATCGAAGACTTTGATTGGGTGCGTAGTGTTTTATTTTCCCGCGTAGGTATTGAGGAGCGTTTCCTTGTATGCATTTGGGAGTGAGGCAGAGGGTCTTGAATGTGATCCGATTCTTTACGGTTAGCCAATGTAGGTTCCTCAGGGAAGGGGAGATGGATTCCCAGGTTTTTTTTCCTGTTATCCGTCTTGCCGCCATGTTTTGGATGAGTTGCAAGTGCGCAAGTTTATATTGGTGTAGTCCTATGTAGAGGGAGTTTGCGTAGTCGAGTTGGGAATTAATGACTGTTCCAACTACCGCTGCTTTGTCCTCTTTTGGAATGAAGTGGATGAGTTTACATAGCAGGCAGAGGAGATGGTGAGATCCGCTGACTACTGATCCTATTTGTGCATCCATTGACATTTCTGAGTCAAAGATGACTCCAAGACTCTTGGCTTTGGTGCTTGGAGAGATGGTCTGTTCAAAGATGGTGGGTAGTATCCACGGGGTCTCAGGTTTGGAGTTTTGGTTTGCGTGTAGGAGAAGAAGCTCTGTTTTCGATTCGTTGAGTTTGAGGGAGCTAGTGGTCATCCAGTTGTTTATCAAAGTGAGGCATTTTTCTAGTTGCTGATGATGGTCTTTTTGCCCGGTGATGCAAAAGTAGAGTTGAGTGTCATCAGCGTATGAGTGGAAGCAGAGGTCTGATATTCTGATGATCTTGAGGAGTGGGCGAATGTGTATGTTGAACAGCACTGGTGACAATGGTGAACCTTGAGGGACTCCGCAAGAGATATCCCGGGTTTCAGAGGTAAATGCTCCTAGTTTCACTGTCTGAGAACGATTTCTTTGCTATTAAAAACTGACCACACTAAGCAGGAGAACACACCATGATCCATTCTCTAGCTACTCAGCATGCTCTCCTCTAATGATCAGACTTGTCCTGACACATCCCCCCCTCCCCTACACAGACTTTCACCTGGAAAGATCAGTGTGCTGCTGCATCTCCTCCTCCCCCAGCTATTATGCAGCTGAGAACAGAGGGAATGTGATCACTTGGAAAAAGGTATTTATAATGTTTTTTTATATCTGTACACAAATGTTTCCCTTTCATTTCTATTTTAACCCCTTCATGCTGACATAACGCAAATATGCGGCTTTCGGCTTGAAGGTGTTGTACCAGGGTGATTTATGCAGCTGCATGCATCATCCGGTATTGTTTTTTAGAGCTGACGGTTGGCTTTTTTATGATGACAACTGATGTGGCTAAGCAGCCGCTGTTATCTCAAGGGGCAGGAGGGGACGTTCCGCGGCTCGCCAGTCCCACCAGGAGGCCCGAGCGACCAGCCGTCATTTCCGCCGGCTGGCCGGAGACCCGAGCAAAGACAGACTTGGTTTTGGCTCGCCAGTTCCTAAATGTCTTACAGGACAATTTTATGGCACCAATTATAAATAAAGTGTTACTGGATCTACTGATTACCAACAATACAGACCTGATCACGGATGTGGAAATACGGGGCAATTTAGGTAACAGCGATCACAGGTCAATTGGCTTAAGTATAAATCACACAAATAGGAAACATAAGGGGAATACAAAGACACTGAATTTCAAAAGAGCCAACTTCCCTAAACTACGAACCTTGCTAGAAGGCATAAATTGGGATAAAATCTCAGGAACAAAGAACACGGAGGAGAGATTGGTTTGCTTTAAGAGCATATTAAATAAGGGCATTAGCTAATGCATCCCATTGGTTAATAAATTTAAAAGAGCAAACAAAACTCCAGTGTAAAAAAGGCATATAAAAGCAAAGGAGAAGGCCTTCAAAAAATACAAGGTTGAGGGATCATCGTCAGCATTCAGACTTTATAAAGAATGCAACAAGAAATGTAAGGTTGCAATTAGGACGGCTAAGGTAGAACATGAAAGACACATAGCGGAGGAGAGTAAAAAAAATCTCAAGAAATTCTTTAAGTATGTAAACAGTAAAAAAGGGAGGACAGACCATATTGGCCCCATAAAGAATGAGGAAGGACATCTGGTTACAAAGGATGGGGAGATTGCGTAGGTATTGAATGTATTCTTCTCCTCAGTCTTCACAAGGAAATCGGGGGGCTTCAGTAACCAAAACTGCAGTGTTTATCCTCATGCCACATCACAGGATGCACCTCCATGGTTAACAGAGGACAGAATTAAAATTAGACTTGAGAAACTTAACATTAATAAATCACAGGGACCAGATGGCTTGCACCCGAGGGTACTTAGGGAACTCAGTCAAGTAATTGCCAGACCATTGTTCCTAATTTTTACTGACAATCTACTGACTGGAATGGTACCAGCTGATTGAAGAATAGCCAATGGAGCTCCAATATTTTAAAAGGGCCCAAAATACATCCCTGGGAATTACAGACCAGTTAGCCTAACATCAATAGTATGTAAACTCATTAGGGGATGCTAAGGGACTATATACAAGATTTTAGTAATGAGAACGGTATCATTAGCAGTAATCAGCATGGATTCATGAAGAATCGTTCTTGCCAAACCAATCTACTAACCTTCAATGAGGAGGTGAGTTGCCAGCTAGATAAAGGAAGGCCCGTAGGCATGGTGTATCTGGATTTTGCAAAAGCATTTGACACAGTTCCCCATAAACATTTACTATACAAACTAAGGACCATTGGCATGGACCATAGGGTGAGTACATGGATTGAAAACTGGCTACAAGGGCAAGTTCATAGGGTGGTGATAAATGGGGAGTACTCGGAATGGTCAGGAGTGTGTAGTGGGGTCCCCCAGGGTTCTGTGCAGGGACCAATTCTATTTTATGTGTTTATAAACGACCTGGAGGATGGGGTAAACAGTTCAATCTCTGTATTTGTGTATGACACTAAGCTAAGCAGGGCAATAACTTCTCTGCAGGATGTGGAAACCTTGCCAAAAGATCTGAACAAATTAATGGGGTGGGCAACTACATGGCAAATGAGGTTCAATGTAGAAAAATGTAAAATAATGCATTTGGGTGGCAAAAATATGAATGCAATCTATACAGGGGGGGGGGGGGGGAGAACCTCTGGGGGAATCTAGGATGAAAAAGGACCTGGGGGTCCTAGTAGATGATAGGCTCAGCAATGGCATGCAATGCCAAGCTGCTGCTAACAAAGCAAACAGAATATTGACATGCATTAAAAAGAGGATCAACTCCAGAGATAAAACGATAATTCTCCCGCTGTACAAGACTCTGGTCCGGCCACACCTAGAGTAGGCTGTCCAGTTCTGGGCACCAGTCTTCAGGAAGGATGTACTGGAAATGGAGTGAGTACAAAGAAGGGCAACACAGCTAATAAAGGGTCTGGAGAATATTAGTTATGAGGAAAGGTTGCGAGCACTGAACTTATTCTCTCTGGAGAAGAGACGCTTGAGAGGGGATATGATTTCAATATACAAATACCATACTGGTGACCCCACAATAGGGATAAAACTTTTTTGCAGAAGCGAGTTTAACAAGACTGGTGGCCACTCATTAAAATAAGAAAAGAGATTTAACCTTAAACTACGTAGAGGGTTCTTTACTGTAAGAACGGCAAGGATGTGGCATTCCCTTCCACAGGCGGTGGTCTCAGCGGGGGGCATTGATAGTTTGAAGAAACTATTAGATACAGTAAGCACCTGAACGACCGCAACATACTGGAATATGCAATGTAATACTGACATATAATCATACACACAGGTTGGACTTGATGGACTTGTGTCTTTTTTCAACCTCACCTACTATGTAACTATGTGTGTGTTACTGCCAGTTTAACGCCATATAGTTTTGCGCGTGTTACTGCCAGTTTAACGCCATATAGTTTTGTGTGCATTACTGCAAGTTTAATGCCATATAGTTCTGTGCGTCACTGTAAGTTTGGCGCATTATATTATAGTGTATCTGTGGAGTGTGTCTGTGTAGTGTGAGTACTCAAATTAAATTGCACCAAACACCTCTTTACATTCATTAAAGTGCATCTACGTACAGATTTCAACTTCTTCTTTACATTTGCTTATAAGCACCGCCTCTCCCCTCCCTCCCAATAATGTCTGAGAGGACAACAAGGAGAGACAGATGTTCCCTCGGCACTGTAAGGGGGTCAGCAACAAATGTGTCCACAGGCAAAGGTGGACGTGGTGGTCAGTCCTCAGGCAGGGCATCATTTCCTCTGTTTAGTGAGTTTGCCCGTGCTATCCAGCCACAGCCTGCAGAGGAGGTGGTGGCTTACTAAACCTTCCTCATCCTCCTCATCATCTTTAACGCAAGTAGAGACAAGTGTACATTCCCCTGCAGTTGCCAGAGTGGATAAACCTGCCTGATTGTCCACATTTATTCCTGCCATAGCCCCAACATCAGCCATTGAGGAGTTAGCTGAGTTATTTGACCACAGCGTCAGCCACTTGCTCCGTGATGAAGCCCAGCCATTACTGGATTCAGATGTTGGTTCTGAGGTTGAGGATGACAGGAACATGAGCCTAGAGAGAGGGAGGAACACTGGTAGACAAATTGGCAGTGATGTTCCCCAAGCCGCAGCGTATTGCCAAGTTGTCACCAGTGGTAATTATGAAGATGGAGGAGATGGAGATGATGATGATGATGAGGTCACTGATGCGACTTGGGTGCCAGATAGAGCAGAGGAGGAAACTGAAGGTGAGGTGGCACAACCCCAAGGAGGCCGACATCAAGAAAGAGTAGAGAGCAGCCACCCTATTCCATCACATTCCTCAGCTGTTATCTCCTGGCCCACTCCCCAAAGCTCAGCTGTCTGGGCCTTTTTCAGCACATCTGCAGCAGATCACACTGTTGCTATCTGCAAACTGTGTCTCAGGCACATCAAACGTGGCAAAAACACCAACCATTTGGGTACCACATGCCTAACAAGGCATTTAACAAGCAACCACTCAGCCCGTTGGCAAGAGCACCTAAAAGCCTCACAAAAGGGGCACAAATCTGGGTCTCCTCCTCCTTACCCACTTCAGTCTGCCCCTGCGATACTGAGTCATTACCTTTCAGCAGCCTCCACTGACAGGGATGATGGTATAGCACAGGGTGTCCCAGGTCCTAGCAGCACATCTACCAGCAGCATACCACCAGCTGTAGACTGTAGCCAGCAAATTTCTCTGCCCCATCTGCTGCAGCAGAAAAAAAAATGTCCCTGCCACATGCCCAGCATCTGGATGCAAGCTTGTCAAAGCTGTTGGCTCTCTAACTTCTGCCTTTCAGCCTGGGGGATTCTGCCCCCTTATGTGAATTCGCACAATGTGCTGTACCACAATGGCAGGTTCCCAGTTGCTACTACTTTTCACGTAAGGCCGTTCCATCTCTCTACCATCATGTGGAAGGGAATGTTCTGGCATCATTGGGCAAGGCAGTCAGCCGTAAAATCCACCTTACTGCTGACACGTGGTCCAGCAAGCATGGGACGATATATTTTGTTCACAGCACACTGGGTAACGCTGCTTGCAACGGATGCAGGACAGGGCTCGGTGCTGCAGCTTGTTGTGCCCCCACGTTTCCATACAGCTGGTGGTGATGATGCCAGACCTGTGAGCTCTACCCCTCCTCCTTCTCCTCCTCCACCTCCATGCCCTCCTCTACAGAATTATCCTATGAACATCAGGTACCCCCCTAAGCATTCAAAGGGCTATTCCCAGAGCCAGGCTAAAAGGTGCCATGCAGTGCTTCAGCTGGTGTGTTTAGGGGACAGGAACCACACCGGAGCAGAGATTCTAGCAGCTCTGCAGGGACAGGCCCAGAGGTGGCAAGAATTCAGAGGCACTGTGAGCTCATCCTCTCAGTCTGCTGCAAACAGCCTATGCCAGCTTGTATTTAAACTGGCCCACTCTGTATGTAGCTTCTGACAGGCTGCACAAGGAGACCCGTATCTCCAGAACCATAGGTGCCCCAAATTTGGGGTCTCTGTGACCCCAGGTCGCCGAGCTACAACCCTCGAAGCTCGATAGTTTTTTTTTTTTAATGTTCATGGCTCTGCCTCATCTGCCTCCCCAGACTTCATGTCCCTGCCTCCCATATATGTGTTCCTATGCTGTATCCCTGGGCTGAGGAGTTGAAGACTTGAGCTGAAGTAGTAAAAGTGGAGTGCTCATTGATCCTCACATAAAATTCTTGTATGACTGTCCCTCCTGGGTGAGGTCCATTCTAACAGGTGAGAGGCCACCCAAAAGGGGATTGTCGAGCAAGGGGTGTGGTGTCTGGGATTATACACACAACTACCATATCTGATGCACTAACTGGGTAATTAAATGAACGCATCTTATATATTTTATGCATGAACTGGACTGTATATGGATGCACTTTATATTTTCTTTGCATTAATTGGACTTCATTTTTAGCACTCTATATATATATTGATCTTGCACTGGACTGATTGATTATATATCATTTTTAACTATTTATTTGCTTAGTTGCACATATTATTTGTTTACATATTTGTATATTTGCACAAATTGATACACTGAGGTTATGTTTTCAAAATTAGTGGTAGCTGTGGGTTATGCACTAGTTTTAATATATTTGAAGATTTTTGATTGATTTACTTCATTAATAGATAGCGCTTTACAAGCTTTTAGTTTATCGAGTGTTGTTTGCATTAGTGAATGTTTTTTGGTAGGAGCTGCTATCTGTAGATATTGTTTGAGGATTTGGGGCATGATAGTGAGGGGGATTAGCGCAGGAAATCACCTATTTTTTTGTTAAAATCACTCCCTCTGTCACTTCTCCTGTCAGCCATGAAACAGAAGGAAGGCACCCCCATCCTTACAGTGAACCCTTGCGCCAAGAGCAACCACCTCTACCGCCCACCCCTTGTCCCGGCCCTACCCACCAGTGTTGTTCCTGAGTGTGACAAACAGTGGATTCAGTCTAGCAGAAATTCTACACACACTAAAGTGTTGGATGCTAAAGATGAGCATCTCTATGTCTGCAAAAGAGTTAGTAATGGCAAGTGTTAAGTGGTATGCATGTATATTACTGAGCTGTACTTTACTAATCAATTTTAAACTGATGTCCAAGCATAAAAAATTACAAATTGAAGCAAGTGCCCCAACATTATTTTTTGTGAGTTTTAGTTGACCTGTAGCTCTGCAACCAGCAAAGCTCCCCTCCTATCAATTGGAGATATCTAGTCTGAGCAGGGCCGGCCCTACCATGGGTCCAGGTGGGCATATTGGACCCAGGTGGCGCTCTGAGAGGGGTGGCAAATCAGGGGCCGACTGGGCTGGGGGGTTGCAGAAAGGAGGCATGAGCGCAATGTTGAGGGGGGAAGGAAGCGTGCTGGGAGCTTCAGGTTTGGGGAACTTCAGGCTTCTCTGCTGCTGCAGGGTTCTCCTCTCTGGCCGCCTGCCCACCACCTGTAGCACAGAGCCAACCGGGTTTTGTAGCACTTCCTTTGGCTCTGTGATAGGTGTCTGATAGGTGGTGGGCGGGGACAGAAGTCCTCTGACAGCCGCTACAGCTCCATCCTCCCAATCATCCCCGGGGTTAGTGTGTGGACAGCGTGTGACAGCCAACTCAGTGCAGCTGTCCTAGAAGGAGGGGATCTGCACACTGCTCCGTCCAGCATGCCTAAGCTTGTCACACACATCCCTTCTCCCACCCCTCCCTCCCTGCCCGTGTGCTGCATCTGTGAAGGGGATGTGGGAAGATTAAACAAGCAGCTGACAGCCCCACTCTCTCTCCCTGCCCCCCCTCTCTATCCCCTCTCTCTTTCTCTCCCTGCACTCCCTATTTCCCTGCCCTCTCTCTGATGGCAGGTGATGTGGCAAGTGACACACTGCATCTGGTGGCAGATGATGGTGGCAAGTGACATGCTGCATCTGGCAGCAAGTGATAGTGGCAAGTGACAAGCTGCATCTGGTGGCAGGCGATGACGGCAAGGGACAGGCTGCATGTGGTGGCAGGCGATAGTGGCAAGTGACAAGCTGCATCTGGCAGCAGGCGACAGTGGCACGCTGCATCTGGTGGCCGGCCTACGATGACACACTGCATCTGGTGGCAAGCGACGGTGGCACGCTGCATCTGGTGGCAAGTGGCAAGCTCAGGGTTCGCACTGATTCTGCATTATGGTGAGTTGAACTATTTCATTTTATATTATAATGTAATAATATAAATAATGCGCTTCAATCATCCTGACACCATATCAACAATGGTGTCGGGATGATTTAAGTGTTAACACCAGCCATTTGCCCGACAAATCACCCCTGCCACTGATTAACCCTGAGACTACATCCCCCCCCCTCCCGTCCTTGGAAAAATTGTCCTTGAATGGCAGTTTGGAAATGTGGTCAAATGTGGGGGGCAGGGTGCCAATTCCCCCCTGGGCTGCTCTGATGTCCCATATAAAGGCTGCACCGCTTTTCTTAGTCTGTGCATGCCCTCCGTCCCCTCTCCGACTCAACCAATGGCAGGCAGGCGTCAGTAGCTGAACGGCTCCTCAGCTCGCTCCGCATGAAAAGTATAGTTTGGGGTGCAAAAGTATGTAGACTGTCGAGCAGCCGCTGGTGGTGATGGAGGTCGGGGTCAGCGGGGTGCTTGTTAACCTCACCAGCCTGTGTATGTTCCGGGACAGTGCCGGGGCCGGACTTGGATACTCGCACAGAGTAGGAGGACACGGGCATGCGCATAGGGGGTAGAAGAACCAAAGCCGCGGGAGAACTCCTAATGTGAAGGGGTGGACTTCTGATGTAAAGAGGGATTCTGACATAATGGGAGACACCTTATGTTCAGTAGGAGGCAATTGATGTAAAGAGGGACTCTGATGTTAAAGGCGGACTTCTGATGTAAAGGTGGTGACTTCTGATGTAAAAGGAGACTCTTGATGTTAATTGGGGGCTCAGAATGTGAAAGGGGGCTCCTGATGCTAAATTTGGAGCTCTTGATGTTAAGGGGGGACTCCTGATGTGAAGTTGGGGGTGCTGTTGCATGTAAATCTGATTTCCTGATAAATTTTTATTTAGTTTTAATTATCATGATATAAAATAATGGATGTGGGGGCCTTTTGGTGGGCGTGATTTTTATTTGGGGTTGGGGGCAGCTTTTTATTCTTGGACCCAAGCAGCACAACGTCTTGGGCCAGTCCTGAATCTGAGACATTATGGGGCATATGTGACCACTACTTCCCATGAGAGAAAGGCTCCTTCTCTAAAGCATGCTGGTGAGGAACAAGCACTCCTACTCAAGCTGTGGCTGCTTTCTAAGAAAACAAACGGTAAGACTTCTCCTTTCAGACCGGACCATTTTGCTGGCTTAAGACCAGACCACTTTTTGCGATTCGGCACTGCGTCGATTTAACTGAAAATTGAGCGGTCGTGCTACTTGGCTTCCAAACAGAATTAACGTCCTTTTTTTTCCCACAAATAGAGCTTTCTTTTGGTGGTATTTGATCACCCCCTGCGGTTTTTATTTTTTGCGCTATAAACAAAAAAAGAGCGACAATTTAGAAAAAAACACATTATTTTTTACTTTTTGCTACAATAAATATCTACCCAAAAATATATAAAAAAATATTTTTTTTCCTCATTTTAGGCCGATACGTATTCTTTTACATATTTTTGGTAAAAAAAATCGCAATAAGCGATTATTGATTGGTTTGCGCAAAAGTTATAGTCTACAAAATAGGGGATAGTTTTATGGCATTTTTATGAATAATTTTTTTTTTACTAGTAATGGCGGCGATCAGTGATTTTTATTGTGACTGCGACATTATGGCGGACACATCGGACATTTTTGACCCATTTTTGGGACCATTGTCATTTATACAGCAATCAGTGCTATACAAATGCACTGATTCCTGTGTAAATGACACTGGCAGTGAAGGGGTTAACCAGGGGGTGGCAGTGTAGGGGTTAAGTGTGTCCTAGGGGGCGTGTTACTAACTGTGGGAGGCGTGGCTGTGTGTTAGTGAACACTGATCTCTGCTCCAATCACAGGGAGCAGAGATCAGTGTCACTTGTTGCTAGGCAGAATGGGGAGATACTGTTTACTTCCGCATCTCCCCGTTCAGCCTTCCCGTGAGACGATTGCGGGTATCCCCGCGGAGATCGAGTTTGCGGGACCCGCGACTGGACTCATGGGGGTCCCGACTGGCCGGCGGCGCGCACGCGATGGCACAGCGCCATTCTTAAAGGGACGTACCTGTACGCCCTTATGCCTGTCCATGCCATTCTGCCGACGTGCATCGTCATGCGCCGGTCGGGAACCGGTTAAGCAGATTTGGTTATAATGCAGCTGGAATTTTCGGGTATTAAATATGTATGGTAAACAAGAATTCTATTGAACATTACTTGAATCAAATATGTACTGAAAACATGGGAAATCGTTTTATAATATACAGCACTGATCATACACAATATTTTCCTTTTAAAGGGGTTGTATAGGTAAGATATAAAAGTACTCTTAGGAGATTGCTAACATTTTAACCAGAGACATGTGTTGTACTTATTAGTGTCTACTTTTACACTGGACTCTACATTACTTAATCATTGGCCTTATAAGCTACTAGTGTTTTTGTAGGAAATGGCCCACTGTAACTTTTTTTCAGTTCACTTCAGCAAAATGCACTCCATTTACTGTATATCAAAAGTAGTCCAAATGGTTTTCTTTTACTGATTTTATAAATTCCCTAATCACTCCTGGCATTATAATGACCCTTACTGTATATTTAGATTATAATACAAACACTAAGCATTCAGCCTGTGCCTTCAAGACCTTTACTTTTTTATGATTAGTTTATTGCTATTTGGTTTATTTTTATGTTTATATGACAGCTAACATAGGTCAATGCCTTGAAAATTCAAAGGAACACCTTTAAATTAAATATTGGGCCATACCTTTGTTACCATAAAAAGAAAAAAAAGGAAGCAAATCAAGTCAGCGTTAAGAAAACATTCACAGCTTTGTTCTTTTCAATGCTGACTGTGAAGTCATTGGTGATAAAATTTCAGAGAGAACTTGGGGTTAGCAACTGTTAATGAATGGTGAATCCAAGAATGTGTCAGTACGGTGTAGAGACAGTAAATAATGACAGATACTCTTTTTTTGATCAGAGGCTGTATAATGGGTGAGATTATGTGTTGATGATAATGTCTATCGAGACACCTTTGCCTAAATAATCTTTTAATGTATTCTTTGCCTGATCTGCATCATTACTTTTTCTCTTCATTTTTTTAAGTTAAATGAGCAGAATTAAAGTGTCCGTTGATGTTTTATTAAACATACTGGTACAATTTCTGTGGTCCCCGCTCTAACAGTCAGGCACGTAAGGAAGACTAAAAAAAATGAGGATCTGCATATATACCTCTCTTTCTCAGAATGTGCAGAAATAAACACAATCATGAAAAGGAGACTACAAAATATTTGTTCAATTTTATTATGTTTTTATACTGATATACTATGGGGGAGATTTACTAAAACTGGTATACAGCTGTGCATAGTAACCAATCAGCTTCTAACTTCAGCTTGTTCAATTAAACTTTGACAATAAGGCCGGGTTCACACTACTCTGAAACGGACGTCTCACAAATTCCGATCCAACTTTGCCCTGCGACTTCAGGTCCTACTTCTATGTGATTTCAATGAACAGGATCCGACTTTGAGATGATTGCGACTTGTCCTTTGACAAATTTATAAAGCAAAAATTGCGTGGGGTACCCCCAGATTCATACCAGGCCCTTTGAGTCTGGTATGGATCTTGTGGGGGATCTCACGCTGACATAAAAAAAAATGGTGTTGGGTCCCCCCCCAAGACCATACCAGACTCTTTGGTCCAGTATGGTTTTTGAGGGGAACCCCACGTCAAAATTAAAAAAAAAAACATGACATGGGGTCCCCCACAAAATTCAAACCAGACCCATATCCAAGCATGCAGCTTGTTGCCCTCAACATGGGGGGTGGGTGCTTTGGGCAGGGGGGCTCTGTGCCCCCCCCCATGGTAATGGGGACAAGGGCCTCTTCCCGACAACCCTGGGCAGTGGTTGTGGGCGTCTGCGGGCAGGGGACTTATCGGAATCTGGAAGCCCACTTTAACAAGGGGGCTCCCAGATCCCAATCCTTCAATGTGAATGAGTATGGGGTACATTGTACCCCTACCCATTCACCAGAAAAAAGAGGTGCAGTGTTACAAAAAACATGAGACGGTTTTTGACAAGTCCTTTATTAAAAATTAAGAATGTTCCCCGTTGTAGCTCCACAATGTCTTCCTCCTCGGGTCTTCTCCCTCCTATGATATCTTCTACCTCTGCAGATGTCTTCTCCCTCCAGTAATGTCTCCTTCCTCCAGGCTTCTCCCTCCTCTGATGTCTTCTTCCTCCGGTCTTCTTCCGGCGATGTGATGTCTTCTCCCTCCGGTGTTCTCTTCTAGCGACCCGACCCGCTAAAAATAAATAAACAGTCCTCCTTCGAAGCTGGCTCCCGTCGTTGTGTCAGCTCTATTGTCTGCCGGTTTTTGTACAGCTATGAGGCATAGCCATCCAGTGACGTCACCTGGATTCCACACCCCTTGTGATGGAACTATGTATAGTACAGTTTTAACAGAGAAAGGGTTCCCATGCACTGTAAGCCTTCTCTACCCTTTGGGCAGTCACAAATCTTCAGCATTCCTTAAAATGTATTTTTGATATGCAAGATAACTAAATAAAGGTGTGAATGTGAGATGATGCTGTACATTATTTGCTGCAGTGTCTGCAAATGTTTTTTTCACTGGGTACCGTGCAGCATTTGAGAGACTTGGGTTAGTGTGGAGACCTTCAAAGTAGATTGACACACATCTTGTCTTTGCTGGCATTGCTTTTATCAGTACTCCACTTCTTCTGAGTAAAGGTTTATGATTTACCTTTCTAGGTATGTTTCCCGGACCCACAAGTCAACATTGTCCCCTATACTGACCTCTGGGCACTGGTATCATCTTTCATTAACAACCTCCATAAAGCAAGACGTTCTTCAGTTGCTTTATGAAAGCTACAGTAGAGGTTAACGTTTCATTTCGGACTTTGTCCAAGCTTTTTGGGAGTGATGTCATATTTGGCAGACACTTCACATATAGATCAGTGTATTCCTACTATTTACGTTATTTAATTTAATCTGAAAGGCAAATTTGGCATCTCCCTTTATACCACTTGCCTGGTGAGTGACAAGAATTTGCTATGAGATACAGAAGGTTTAAGTAGAGATTCCGGGATGAGTTTGGCAGTGATGTTTTTAATGTACAAGCATTGCGTCCTTTGAAGCCAATTGTTGGCCTGGCATATTCACTGATTAATTTAATTTGGAGACAATACAATACAATAGGATTTATACAGCACTTTTCTCCCTCAGGACTCAAAACCCTTTACAATTTTACAATGCATATTTGAAGATGGTGAATTTGACTTTACCCACAGCCATAGGCTAAGCTGAACAGGGGTGTTGGATGTGAAATCTGAAAATCTTCAGAGATGGACTTTTCAAGCATTTAAGGAAATTACTGAAACTGAAAAGTGGAAAAAGAAGGCATTTCTAAAGAAGATTGTATTTGTATTTATACATGAATAACTTTACATTATCATTAATAACTATTTATCTGTAATGTAATGGGCATATATTGGCAAACCAAGGCTAATGTGTTTTCAAATACTCTATAGTTATCTGTCTACCCAGTTGCAGTTATGCTGCTCTTAATCTAAGATATCTGAAATATTCTCAAACATTCAGTTAGGAAAATTGCTAATTCCACTTCTGAAATTTTTACAGGACAAATGTACCATCCATCTTACTAAGTATCACTTTTTAAAGAATCCCTTGCCAGCTACCCTGCTAGATATAGAGTATAAGGTTCGGAAATTAGAATCTCTTCGGAAGGCACAGCTTTTAACACAATTTGCAACTATGATCCCAACATAGTGCATATTTTAGAAAGAGCCCTGGATGGTTGAAACTAGCTCCTTACAATCAAATGTCTGCATACAGTTTAGAGCAATCTTGATCAGAAATTACTTAATCTGACAGTATTTTTACAGGTTATGGGTGAAACAGGGGTCCTCGAATGAGGCCCGCCATGTCTTGCTCTGAGGTGGCGGGTCGGCAAGCCCAGATCGGGGGTTCCCGACCCGCCATCTCTGAGCATTAGTGCGAAGGACGGAGCCGCCGCTAGAGGAAGTAGAGCCGAGGCTTCCTGTATAACGCCGGCTCCTTCACAGGCGGAGTGATACCACATGTACTCCGCCTGTGACAGGAAGCATCGGCTCTGCTCTCTACTGCAGCTGCATGCTTCTGCCACAATTATGCTCGGGGATGGCGGGTCGGGATACAGGAACCCGCGATCTGGGACAGCAGCCACCAGTATCAATTCCAGCCACCAGTAACAGTACCAGCCACCAGTATCAGTACCAGTACCAGCCAGCAGTACCAGTACCAACCAACAGTACCAGTACCAACCAACAGTACCAGTACCAACCAGCAGTACAAGTACCAGCCAGCAGTACCAGTACCAACAGTACAAGTACCAACCAGCAGTGAAGCCAGTAGTACCAGTCATCAGTACCAGTACCTGCCAGCAGTACTAGTACCCACCATCCATACCAGTCATCAGTACCATCCAGCAGTTTAAACCAGCAGTACCAGTACCTGCCAGCAGTACCAGTCACCAGTATCAGTACCAGCCAGCAGTACCAGTACCCACCAGCAGTACCAGTCAGCAGTACCAGTACCCACCAGCAGTACTAGCCAGCAGTACCAGCACCTGTCAGCAGTACCCACCAGCAGTACCAGCCAGCTGCAGGAATCCTGAGGAAGAAGTGAAGATTGAGGTCAGTTGAGGAGTAGGTAAACCGCTGTGCATGAGTGTGAAAGCAGCCTTAGGCCCCTTTCACATGATCGGTTCGATTGGGTCCTCCTGTCTGTTTTTCAGGTGGATTCTCTCCATTCACCTCTATATATTGGTAGATGTAAACAGACTCGTGTCTGTTTACACCCACCTATCTGCAGTCCGATCTCCGTAAAAAAAAACAGAAGGGTATCTGTCCCCTTCTGTCTGGGCAGATCTGAGGGCCCTTAGGGTAGAACGGGTTGCATCCGTATCTGCTCTATATATGCAGAGTGGACACAGACCTGCTATCCCCCCTTTATGCTCATTGTGGCCCGCGACCAGTTACCAAGTCGATAAAGTGGCCCTCGCTCCTCAAAAGGTTGGGCACCCCTGGGTCCTATTATTAAAAGTCAGCAGCTACAGTTTGTTTAGCTGCTGGCTTTTAATTTTTTTATTTTTTGGGCGGACCTCCACTTTAACACAAGACATGCTCTAAAAGTCTCATATAAAGTGCAGAGGTCCGTATACCACGGAAATTAGCTCCATTTGTGAAGTTTTAAACTAATTAAATATGGCAACTGCAGAATACCCTCTGCACAGCCAACACAAGCTATGTGTAGACAGTAACACTAACATTCGTTTAAAATATAAGAATAGTATTTGACTACAAGTCAAAACAATCAATAAGCTACAAATTCGATACAGTAAGTACCACAGTTGCGCTTAAATAACAAAATTTAAAGCAGAGACTGCAAGCCAGGCCTTCTTGTCCAACAACAGTGCCTGACGTCACAAATGCACTTCTGGAAGAATGGTCTAACATTTTCATAGACACACTCCTAAACATTGTGGACAGCCTTTCCAGAAGAGTTGAAGCTGTTATAGCTGCAAAGGGTGGGCCAACTCAATATTGAACCCTACGGACTAAGACTGGAATGCCATTAAAGTTTATGTGTGTGTAAAGGCCCAATACTTTTGACAATATAGTGTAGCAAGGAGTCTGCAGTAAGCATATTTCCATTACAAGCAGGGCCCCTCAGGTCCCAGTTTCTGACAAATAGGAGTGGGGTGGATGGTAATACAAAAAGAAAATGCAGCGCTTACATATACAGTTGAAGAATAATGATAATATATGCGTGACCAAATATAACACAATATAAATCATTCCCTGATGAAGTCATGTGACATGTGACGACACTTGTAGGAACAGTAAGATACACTCGGACACTGGAAGAGACGCCCGGAACACGAGCGCGGCGCTCGTTTTTACACTGAATTCTGCCTTATGTGTTTTGTGAGTACCCCTTTGTTTTATCTATGTGATTTTAAATAAAATATGCATACTTCACCATTTGGGGCTCCCTCCTCTTCCCTCCATGATTTATATTCCTTTTTTCCGGTTGAACAAAAAGTGAAATTATACCCCAGATGTGACAGAGTGATATACCAAGCCCCAATACAGATCCAGGATACAGAGCTCGGGAGATCATTATTGATTTGCGCTGTTTACCTTGCAGCAGTGATGTAAGGAGCCGCTGCATCTGTTATGCGGCGTACACACGGTCGGAATTTCCGATGGAAACAGTCCGATGGGAGCTTTTCAACGGATTTTCCGACCGTGTGTATGCCCATCTGTCTTTTTCTGTCGGAATTTCCGACGGACTTTGGATTGAGAACCTGTTCTCAATTTTTCAGACGGAAAACCTTTCTATCGGATTTTCAGATCGTGTGTATGCAATTCCGACACGCAAAATTCCAACGCAAGCTCGGAAACAATTCGACGCATGCTCGGAAGCATTAAACTTCCCTTTTATAGTGCTGTCGAACGTGTTTTATGTCGCTGTGTTACTGATCGTCGGAATTTGGTGTGACCGTGTGTAGGCAAGACAGTTTGAGCAAAATTCCCTCGGAATTCCGACGGGAAAACCATCAGAGCTTTTTCCGACGAGAATTCCGACCGTGTGTACGCGGCATTAGTTGCAGGCACCCTGAAGATTTGGTTTGGATCACCACGCACATACACATCAAGCCATATCGTTTTTTCTCCCCTGCATTTCTGCACAGACTTTATTTATCACACTCCATTTATTCTAAACGAAGTTTCACCATTTTTGTGGACATTGCTTGTCATTTGTTTTGGCATAGCCATACCTCATCCCTTTGGATGTTTTCTTGCTGCACTTTATATTTATTCTTTGGACGACCACTGTTGCACTTTATATTTTTTTGCACATATTTATTATGTTTTGATCACCTGCGCAGTTCATCCTTTTAAACATTACTGCTTATTTATTGCACCATTTTGCACAGATTCACTGTGATTAGGATTTGATCACCAGTGTGAGTTATTTATTTATTTGGATATATTTGTATAGCATTCTATGTCTTAGCACATTTATTTATTTATTTGCTTAGGAGAGCACATTATCATTTGTTTTATTGATATTCACCATATCCAGATATATATATAGTCATTTTCGATTTATCTATTTAATACCTTATTGTTTGTACACACTTGGAGCGCAACACCATATATTGATTTTCTTACATATTCCTTTAGGGTGGGGTTTGCACCCCTGTCGGTGGTTTGCTGCAACTAATTTTTTTTTCATTTTAGTATTTACATATCTGCCATTTTTATCCACTACTGTGTTCACTACTGTAGTAGCGCGGGAATACTCTTTTACCTTTATCAAAGTGGTTTCAATATCCTGACTGGGCGTCATATGATGTCCTCAGGATATTAAGCCCCTTCGTGCTCCCGGGGGCGCGCATCGCGGCGATCATTGTTGAGGGGTGTCAGTCTGACACAATGCAACTACCATCTCGGTAAGGAGTCTCCGACAGAGACTCTTTACCACACGATCAGCCGTGTCCAATCACGGCTGATCACAGTGTAAATAGGAAGAGCCGTTGACCGGCTATTCCTCACTCGCGTCTGTCAGAGCTGCTCCTCTGACAGGGGGGGTCTTTGCTGATCGATTATCAGCGCATTCCCCCCGAGGATGCCCACACTGGACCACCAGGGATGCCACCAGACCACCAGGGATGTCCAGCACCAGGTATGCAACCCTAGACCACCATGCCAGTCAGTGCCCACAATGGATGCCAATCAGTGCCCACAATGGTCATCACTGATTGGCATGCATTATTGTTTGGCACTGATTGGCATCCATCAGTACAATACTTTACACTACAATGCTGCCATCCATGCCGCCTATCAGTGCCCATCCATGCCACCTATCCGTGCTCATCTGTGCCTCCTATCCATGCTCATCTGTGCTGCCTAGCCATACCCATCTGTGCCGCCTATCCATGCCCATCCGTGCCGCCTATCAGTGCCTATTTGTGCCACCTATCAGTGCCCATCCGTGTTGCATATCAGTGCCCATCCGTGTCGCATATCAGTGCCCATCAGTGCCGCCTATCAGTGCCGCATATCAGTGCCCATCAATGCCACCTCATCAGTGCGACTTCATTGGTGCCTCCTCATCATTGCCCATCAGTGCCGCTTTATCAGTGCCCGTCAGTGAAGGAGAAAACGTACTTATTTACAAAGTTTTGTAACTGAAACAAAAAAAAATTATTTTTTCAAAATTTTCGGTCTTTTTTTATTTGTTTAGCAGAAAATAAAAGTCGCAGAGGTGATCAAATGCTACCAAAAGAAAGCTCTATTTGTGGGAACAAAATGATAAAAGTTTGGGTACAGTGTAGTATGACCGCGCAATTGTCATTCAAAGTGCGACAGCGCTGAAAGCTGAAAATTGGTCTGGGCAGGAAGGTGTATAAGTGCCATGTATTGAAGTGGTTAAGTCATGCAGGCTTGTGGTGATATTCACTATTTAAAGTGGAAACAATCACAGATCCAGGTCACCACGATCACATTTCTGGGTCTAAATGGTACTGGTCATCAGCAAGTTCACAGTAAACATACGGATGTCGTACACATGGAGGGAAGGAGGACCAAAGGATATCCACGTACTCACATGATAAAACCAAAAATTAAAGTAAGGTTCCACATGGTGTGATATCATTTAAAAAATAGATTTTAATAAAAAGAGGGTAAACAGGAACCCTCACATTTCAGATGTAAATAAAGGCTCTTACAGAGACATGGAATAGCGCAATGATGTTGGCAGGACTTAATGGGAATAGTAAGTGGAAAGGATTAGCTTCCTGTATGTGTTTTAAGTCCTTATTTATTACCACATTATACACACCCTAAGGCTACTTTCACACTGAGGCGTTGCAAAAACGCCTGTTTACCGCCTAGCGCTATTGCCGCGTTTTTTAGGCGTTTTTGCCGCGTTAGCGCTAAAATTAGCGCTAACGCCCAAGCGTTTTTGCCGCGTTTTTTAGGCGTTAGCGTTAGTATAAAAACCAACCCCCTTTTACATCATATCCTGTTCACTTCCTGAATTTCATGGCTGAAGAGACTGAATCCAGCGAAAATGGAGTTTACTGAGCTCTTGTTACTTTTTGTGCTTATGTTTTGGGAACATACCCTGAAACAGAGGCAGGAACGTCGCTATTGGATCCATCCCATCCTCCAAACACACTCCTCCAGAGGTCAATTTGTGTTGCTGTATCAGAACTTGAGAGAGCACCCTGAAAAGTTTAAAAATTACACACGGATGAGCATCACAACGTAAGTGATAATATACCATTACAAACTCTGAACCCTAACCCTAAGCCCACTTTTAATACTCCCAAACTCTCAACCCTAACCCTAATCCCACTTTTAATACTCCCAAACTTTCAACCCTAACCCTAATCCCACTTTTAATACTCCCAAACTCTCCACCCTAACCCTAATCCCACTTTTAATACTCCCAAACTCTCAACCCTAACCCTAATCCCACTTTTAATACTCCCAAACTCTCAACCCTAACCCTAATCCCACTTTTAATACTCCCAAACTCTCAACCCTAACCCTAATCCCACTTTTAATACTCCCAAACTCTCAACCCTAGCCCTAATCCCACTTTTAATACTCCCAAACTCTCAACCCTAACCCTAATACCACTTTTAATACTCCCAAACTCTCAACCCTAACCCTAATCCCACTTTTAATACTCCCAAACTCTCAACCCTAACCCTAATCCCACTTTTAATACTCCCAAACTCTGAACTCTAATCCCTGGATTATGTTTTGCCGTGGATTAGCAGAAATGTATGGTTAATTTATATTTTTTTCTTTACCAGATTTGACTTTCTGCTTGACATCTTAACCCCTGACTTGTTAAGGCAGGATACCAATTGCAGGTTGGCAATATCACCATGTGAACGTTTACTGATTACGCTAAGGTAATTTCCGTATATACTCGAGTATAAGCCGACCCAAACATAAGGGGAGGCACCTAATTTTTAAAATAAAAAATGTGTAAATACAATTTCCACGCAAAATGTGTAGTCTCTGGACCCAAAGGGTGCCTAAATCACATTGCTGCAGATGTGCAGAAATGTTGGAATTAGTGGCCCCGTATCTGGCACTATAACATATACAAATTGTGGTTTACTAGCCCAAAGTGGGGCCAAAATCTGTTGAGCCAAAGTAGTTTGTGAAAAATTCATTCTCTGCTTTGGAAAATATATTGACTCTAGTATAAGCTGAGGGGGGCCTTTTTAGACATGTGCACTGACCAAAAAAGGGTTTATTTTCATTTTAGCTTCCTTTTTTGTTCTATTTTTTGTCAAAATTGGGAAATGCTAAAAAGCAAAATTTGTCATTAATAAAATGCTCAAATCACAAATGCAAAACTTCTGAAATGCAAAAATTTGAAAATAATAATTTACGAAGTTATTACAATTCGTGAAACTAGTAATTATTCAAGCAAACAATTGCACATGTCTATTTTCAGCCTTAAAAAGTGTAACAAAAATATGTTTTGACTGGAGTATATATGGTGTATATGAATAATGAAGAAGTGGAAGTTTAAACACATAAGAAAATGACACCACGAATTTGAATTGGAAACTAAATATAATTTTTATTCAATTTATTGTGAAAAATGCACCACATGTGCAAAGCCTAAAAAAAATAAATACACCATAAACCTGGTCATTATCCATAAAAAATTAAATTCACAAAAGTCAAAATTAAATTAGATGAAACTCGAGTTTTTACATATTCAGAAAGGTGGGAGCAGGGTGTGTCTCCTCTAGAGGGGTGGGAGGGGGAGCTGGGACATTTGGGTAATATGGCTGCACATCAAAATGTGGGGCGGGAAAATGTTGGGGGTTTTGGGGCATTTGAAAATTGGGATAGGGGTTTTGGGACATGACGGGATACCTTGCAGCTGATGGGTAGGATTGGGAACGTGAGGGACCTTGACCCTCGTACCTGCCATAAAAATTTTGTCTTGTATTGGCCTCATATGGAGCATCTCGATTTGGAATGGGTTGCTGCTGGAAATGATGAATCACCTTAAAAATTTCAGAACGCATGGAGCATTGATGCTCTGATGGAACTTTGGCCATTTGAGGAACTAGGCTTCGGGCAAAAGTTTCTAACTCTCCCCCATCCTTTTTCTTGTTTTTTAAGTAATTCTTTAACCACATCGATAAAGTCCTCAGACATTTGGTGTTTGTTTTTTTTCCTGGATTTTTGCCTTTGGCTCGCCACTGGTGCTTCGGTGGTTTCGGCTTCCGTTTCAGACATTTGTGTGAAGTCTGTTGCCTCAACCAATTGGCTGTTCTGCTCGCCATCCTCAGGGTCCTCCTCTGTCTCCGTTTCAATATTGCTTTCTGTACTGCAAAATGACATTATTTAAAAAAAAACGTTCAAAATTGCACTCCTCAAAAATCAAAAACGATGTTACACAATTCTAAATAAAAACTAAAAACATTGACATAATAAATGTTGGTATACTTACGGTCTCATCTCCATGACGGGCTTCAGGAACATCAGCTCTTCATAATGGCAATAAACTCGCCCTCTTTTTTTGCCAGAAGAACCACTCCTTACACTATTTTGCAGAAGGAGCTCTCTTCGATAATTATCGCGCATTGTTTTCCACCTTTTTTTAGTACATGTACTGAAATAAATTAATAAAACTTTATTTTATTACAGATATCTGGGCACTGGAAATACCTATACATCATTACACTATGAATTCAGAACAGGAATCTCAACAATTGGAGAAATAGTCAAGCTAACATGTGATGCTATTTGGAAATTGAAAACGACTTTCATGCCAATTCCCAATCAAGAAAAATGGAAGAATGTTGCCAAGCAGTTCTGGATCAAAACAAACTTTCCAAACTGCCTGGGAGCAATTGATGGGAAACACATTTGCCTAATAAAACCCTGTCACAGTGGTAGCCGGAGTATCATGGGAAAGAAAGGGGCGGGGGAAAAAGTTGGGACTTTATATGGTAGCCGATATTTTAATTATAAAAAATATTTTTCTGTAGTGCTAATGGCTGTGGTTGATGCAGATTATAAATTCCTATATATTGATGTAGGAGCATTTGGCAGTTCAGCAGACTCTTTTGTTTTCATGAATTCAACATTTGGGAAACGTCTTAAATCTAATCGACTCGATTTACCCGAAAACAAACCATTACCCGGTACACAAAGTCCAGATATGCCATTTGTTTTTGTGGCTGATGAGGCTTTTGCTATCAACGAACACTTAATGAAGCCGTACTCACAGAGGAATCTAGACACTCAGAAGATAATCTTCAATTATCGTCTCTGTCGGGCACGTAGGCTGGTTGAATGTTCCTTTGGGATTCTTGCTAACAAATGGCAAATATTCCTAAAGCCTATCAATCTTAAGGTTGAAAATGCCTGTAAATTAATCAAGGCAGCGTGTGTTTTGCACAATGTAGTAAGGGATAGGGATGGTGTTAATTTTGAGGACACATTGTCTCATAATTTACAACCTGCTGATTTTCCTCATGTCCGTGGTCCAACAGCAGGTTTCAGAATTTGGGAGGAATTTGCAGATTATTTTATGAGCCCTGCAGGAGCAGTAAATTGGCAACAAAATATGATTTAATAATTACAGGGATCACATTATAATTATCATTAAGATGTTGAATCTAATTTTGGGTTTGTGTTTACAACTATATACTTAGAAACCAAACAGCATATTGTTATCTAGTTTATCTTGAAAATTATTATTGTATTGATTAAAGACAATAAAAATATGTTTCATTCAACCTTGTTTATACTTACTTTAGGAGTTCACTAATAACAATAATATTCAGTATCTCACAAAAGTGAGTACACCCCTAAGTAAAAATTTGAAAATTGTGCACAGTGTGACAATATTTTGTGTGGCCACCATGAATTCCTAGACATGTGCACTGGCCAAAAATGTTACTTTGACATTTCCATTAAAATTATTTGTTTGTCTTTTTGTGTGAAATTGTTCATTAACAAATTTGTCATAATTAGTTGAACAAACAATTCTGAACGTAACAAATTCCACATGTCTATGAATTCCCAGCAACGACCTAACACTCTTTGACATGTAGTTCAATCGAGCTTCCCAGGTTGCCACTGGAGTCCTCTTCCACTCCTCAATGACGACGTCACGGAGCTGGTGGATGTTAGAGAACTTGTGCTCCTCCACCTCCTGTTTGAGGATGCCCCACAGATGATCAATAGGGTTTAGCTCTGGAAACATGCTAGGCCATTCCATCACCTTTACCCTCAGCTTCATTAGCTTGGTAGTCATCATCTTGGAGGGGTGTTTGGGGTCGTTAGGTTGGAATACTGGCCTGCGGCCCAGTCTCAGAAGGGAGGGGATCATACTCTGCTTCAGTATGTCACAGTACATGTTGGCATTCATGGTTCCCTCAATGAACTGTAGCTCTCTAGTGCTACCATCACTCATGCAGCCCCAGACCATGACAATCACACCCAGGGTCGCCATCAGGGGGGTACAACCCATACACTTGTAAGGGGACCTGTTGTATGGATGGCCCGGCCGACTGGCAGGGATATGAGAAGGCGGGTCGGGTGCAGGGGAGTACAGGTGTGAGGGGGCTGAGGCACTGAAGGACTTGGTGGGACGGCAAGTAGGCATGAACCTGGTTAATTTTGGTGATCAGACTTGGGGGGGCAGGCTTAAAGCTGTATAAGGGGCCCCGCAATTTATGATGGCTGCCATGCTCACACCACCATATTTGAATTCACTTCTGAAGTCATTGTCGGTCAAAATTATAATAATTAGTTAATTACTATTGTCTAAAAAGTTGACTTTTCACAATTTTCATTGCTCAATAATTTTTAAACATTTTGTAAATGAAAAAGTGAAGAAATTCTAAATTAGAAAATTAGCCAAAAATACATACATTCTAAGTTAGCAAATGTTTAGGGTTAGGGTGTTAATGTTATAGGGTTATGAGTTAGTGGTAATATTCAGAGTTTGGGAGTATTAAAAGTGGGATTAGGGTTAGGGTTCAGCGTTTGGGAGTATTAAAAGTGGAATTAGGGTTAGGGTTCAGCGTTTGGGACTAGGAAAAGTGGGATTAGGGTTAGGGTCCAGAGTTTGGGACTAGGAAAAGTGGGATTAGGGTTAGGGTTCAGCGTTTGGGAGTATTAAAAGTGGGATTAGGGTTAGGGTTCAGCGTTTGGGACTAGGAAAAGTGGGATTAGGGTTATGGTTCAGAGTTTGGGACTAGGAAAAGTGGGATTAAGGTTGGGGTTCAGCGTTTGGGACTAGGAAAAGTGGGATTAGGGTTAGGGTTCAGCGTTTGGGAGTATTAAAAGTGGGATTAGGGTTAGGGTTCAGCGTTTGGGACTAGGAAAAGTGGGATTAGGGTTAGGGTTCAGCGTTTGGGAGTATTAAAAGTGGGATTAGGGTTAGGGTTCAGCGTTTGGGACTAGGAAAAGTGGGATTAGGGTTAGGGTTCAGCGTTTGGGACTAGGAAAAGTGGGATTAGGGTTAGGGTTCAGCGTTTGGGAGTATTAAAAGTGGGATTAGGGTTAGGGTTCAGCGTTTGGGACTAGGAAAAGTGGGATTAGGGTTAGGGTTCAGCGTTTGGGACTAGGAAAAGTGGGATTAGGGTTGGGGTTCAGCGTTTGGGAGTATTAAAAGTGGGATTAGGGTTAGGGTTTAGCGTTTGGGACTAGGAAAAGTGGTATTAGGGTTAGGGTTCAGCGTTTGGGAGTATTAAAAGTGGGATTAGGGTTAGGGTTCAGCGTTTGGGACTAGGAAAAGTGGGATTAGAGTTAAGGGTTCAGAGTTTGGGACTAGGAAAAGTGGGATTAGGGTTAGGGTTCAGCGTTTGGGAGTATTAAAAGTGGGATTAGGGTTAGGGTTCAGCGTTTGGGACTAGGAAAAGTGGAATTAGGGTTAGGGTTCAGCGTTTGGGAGTATTAAAAGTGGGATTAGGGTTAGGGTTCAGCGTTTGGGACTAGGAAAAGTGGGATTAGGGTTAGGGTTCAGAGTTTGGGACTAGGAAAAGTGGTATTAGGGTTAGGGTTCAGAGTTTGGCACTAGGAAAAGTGGGATTAGGGTTAGGGTTCAGCGTTTGGGAGTATTAAGTGGGATTAGGGTTAGGGTTCAGAGTTTGGGAGTATTAAAAGTGGGATTAGGGTTAGGGTTCAGAGTTTGGGAGTATTAAAAGTGGGATTAGAGTTTGGGACTAGGAAAAGTGGGATTAGGACTGTTTTGGGGTAGATTTTTTGGGACGTGGGACTACTCTAAATGGAATTAGGAATGGTTTTGCAGTTGAACTTTTTGGACTTGGGACTACACTAAATGGGATTAGGACTGTTTTGGGGTTGATTTTTTGGGACTTGGGACTACTCTAAATGGGATTAGGAATGGTTTTGCGGTTGAACTTTTTGGACTTGGGACTACTCTAAATGGGATTAGGACTGTTTTGGGGTAGATTTTTTGGGACTTGGGACTACTCTAAATGGGATTAGGAATGGTTTTGCGGTTGAACTTTTTGGACTTGGGACTACTCTAAATGGGATTAGGACTGTTTTGGGGTAGATTTTTGGGACTTGGGACTACTCTAAATGGGATTAGGAATGGTTTTGCGGTTGAACTTTTTGGATTTGGGACTACTCTAAATGGGATTAGGACTGTTTTGGGGTAGATTTTTTGGGACTTGGGACTACTCTAAATGGGATTAGGAATGGTTTTGCGGTTGAACTTTTTGGACTTGGGACTACTCTAAATGGGATTAGGATTGTTTTGGGGTAGATTTTTTGGGACTTGGGACTACTCTAAATGGGATTAGGAATGGTTTTGCGGTTGAACTTTTTGGACTTGGGACTACTCTAAATGGGATTAGGACTGTTTTGGGGTAGATTTTTTGGGACTTGGGACTACTCTAAATGGGATTAGGAATGGTTTTGCGGTTGAACTTTTTGGACTTGGGACTACTCTAAATGGGATTAGGACTGTTTTGGGGTTGATTTTTTGGGACTTGGGACTACTCTAAATGGGATTAGGAATGGTTTTGCGGTTGAACTTTTTGGACTTGGGACTACTCTAAATGGGATTAGGACTGTTTTGGGGTAGATTTTTTGGGACTTGGGACTACTCTAAATGGGATTAGGAATGGTTTTGCGGTTGAACTTTTTGGACTTGGGACTACTCTAAATGGGATTAGGACTGTTTTGGGGTAGATTTTTTGGGACTTGGGACTACTCTAAATGGGATTAGGAATGGTTTTGCGGTTGAACTTTTTGGACTTGGGACTACTCTAAATGGGATTAGGACTGTTTTGGGGTAGATTTTTTGGGACTTGGGACTACTCTAAATGGGATTAGGAATGGTTTTGCGGACTTGGGACTACTCTAAATGGGATTAGGACTGTTTTGGGGTAGCTTTTTGGGACTTGGGACTACTCTAAATGGGATTAGGAATGGTTTTGCGGTTGAACTTTTTGGATTTGGGATTACTCTAAATGGGATTAGGACTGTTTTGGGGTTGATTTTTTGGGACTTGGGACTACTCTAAATGGGATTAGGACTGTTTTGGGGTTGATTTTTTGGGACTTGGGACTACTCTAAATGGGATTAGGAATGGTTTTGCGGTTGAACTTTTTGGACTTGGGACTACTCTAAATGGGATTAGGATTGTTTTGGGGTAGATTTTTTGGGACTTGGGACTACTCTAAATGGGATTAGGAATGGTTTTGCGGTTGAACTTTTTTGGTTTACAATCACACTCCTGCATATCTGACAAGGATTATGGCATTTGTACTCACTTTTTGCAGATTGTTGTTTTCTTGGAAGGTCATGCCAGTCAAGAATATGCTGTTCAGCAATGCTCTCCCATGCTACTATTTTTTTGCTGCGGTTAGCATAGAGTGTATTTTTTGTATCCCAAAGCTCTGGGTGTTCCCGCACTGAATCTATAAACTCTTCTGGTTCAATTGTTGATCCTCTGGACCTGGATGATCTGGCCACATTTTCGGCCCTGCTGGCTTCCATCCTCCTCTCTGCAGCGTCCATACTTCCTGGTCTTCCTCCTCAACCCCTCACAACAGCACTTCCTTATATCCCAGCATGCTACACTTCCCTGCGGTCAAGTGACCTTTTCTCTGCTTCAGTTTACTGGCTTGGACGTTTTTCAGGCGCTTTTAAGGCGCTTTTAAAGCGCTTTACATTATGTTCAATGGACTTGGGCGTTTTTGAAGCCCTTTTTTTAGCGCTAGAAACAAGCTCAAAAAAAGCTGCTTGCAGGACTTTTCTCAACGCCCCTCCAGCGCAACGCCTCAGTGTGAAAGCACACATTAAGATGCATGGGAGGCAGTTTTGATGCATTTTTCAAGCGCTATTTTTAGCGCTAAAACGCCTGAAAAAGGCCTCAGTGTGAAAGGGGCCTAAATCTATTTTTCAGTATTTTTGGCATCTTTATTAATTTTATTTATTTTTTTAAGAAAATTTTTCTTTGAGAATCTGTTGCAAAGTTTCTCACCTGGAGATCCTATCAGTAACAGAACATCCTTTTGCAGCTGACAACTCTTATGCCCCGTACACACGATCGGACTTCCAGCCAACAAGCTCACATCCAACATTTCCCGTCAGAAAGTCCGATCGTGTGTACGCGGCATTAAAGTGATTGTAAACCCTTTACTTCCACTTTTACCTACAGGTAAGGCTATAATAATAATTGTAGGTACAATGAATATCTCCTAAACTTGCACCGTTAAGAGAAATTCACTATATCCGCATGTGCCGACGTCATCGTCACATGCGCATTGAAGAAACAGCTCGCTCATGCCATTTCTTCAGTAGCCATGACAAGACCGGCAGCACCCGCGCGCATGCACGGGAGTGATGTCATAGCAGCTCCAGCCAATCACCGGGCCGGAGCCCGCGAACCTGGAAATAACTGTCCCCGGTTACAGCTGTGTACGGGGACCGCTGCAACAGCTAAGGTATTTCATAATGAGCTAGTATGTGATGCATACTAGCTCAATATGCCTTTGTCTTGCAGGTTGCTTTTTGAATTTTTATTTTTTTAGAGAGTTTACAACCACTTTAAACAATGTTTCTTTACTAGCAGCAACACTGCAGTGCAAGTGCCATCAGTTGGCCTTTGGGCCACTATTTAAAACACCTGTCTAGACATGTGTGCCGTCAATAAATTTGTTTTGTTTCGTTCCGTTACGTTTCGTATTAAAATTAATTCGTATTTCGTATTTGGATTCACACGGAATGCGAATTTTCGTTAGGTTCGTAAACTTTTCGTAACAATTACGAATGTTCATTATGATGAATTTATCATTATGAGGGGCTCCCACCATCCCTGCGCTGTGCTGACTTCCTGGGTTTTTAACTTTTAGGTTCGTTAACTTTACGTAACAATTACGAATGTTCGTTATGATGAATTTCAATTTATCACCTGTCACATTTCCGTTGTAACGGAATTTGGATCTGAAATTCGTAAACCAAATTTTGTACAGAATTCGGAAGCATAGCAATTCGTATTTCGGATCCTCCCGAATGTACGAATTTACGTAAATTTGTACAAATTTTCGATTCGTACGAAACTAGTCGCACATGTCTAACACCTGATAGGAAGCATAATGGCCAAATAAAGGAGCGTGCACAGCAGGTTGACAACACTGTCGCTAGTTGCGAGACAGTAGCTTAACACCAGACAGACATGTGCTGTTACTGGCAGGATCTTAGATCAGAAACTTGCTAATAAAATAATAAAAAATCAGATTAATAAAATTTTTTTTTGCGCAAGAAAACTGTATACAGTGAGACATGATATGAAACAAGCTGAAAAATAGATTTGGGTTTACATCCACTTTAACTGCTTGCCGACCGCTAGCTGTCAAATGACAGCCAGGCGGCGCGGCTCTCGTGGCGGGAGGGCGTCACATGACGTCCTCCCCTTCCCGGCCCACCAGGGGGCACGCGTGCCCCCGCCGTGTCACTGGGGACTCGATTGCCCGGTAACACAGCAGGACCATGGATCTGTGTATGTAAACACACAGATCCACGGTCATGTCAGAGGAGAGGACACCGATGGTGTGTTTTCAGTACAGAGAAACACCGATCGGTCTCCTCCCCTTGTGAATCCCCTCCCCCTACAGTTAGAATCACTGCCAGGGAACATATTAACCCCTTCAGCGCCCCCTAGTGTTAACCCCTTCCCTGCCAGTCACATATATATTATATATATTATACAGTAATCGATGCATTTTTATAGCACTGATCGCTATAACACACAAAAATGTGTCTAAAGTGTCCGATATGTCTACCGCAATATCGCAGTCATGATAAAAATCGCAGATCGCCGCCATTAATAGTTAAAAAAAAATTATAATAAAAATGCTACAAATCTATCCTCTATTTTGTAAACGCTATAACTTTTGCGCAAACCAATCAATATAGGCTTATTGCGATTTTTTTTTACCAAAAATGTGTAGAAGAATACATATCGGCCTAAACTGAGGAAAACATTTGTGTTTTTTTTTTTTTTATTGGATATTTATTATAGCAAAAAGTAAAAAATATTGTTTTTTTTTCAAACGTGTCCCTCTTCTTTTGTTTATAGCACAAAAAATAAAAAACGCGCAAATGTCATTTAAAGTGTGACAGCGCTGAAAGCTGAAAGATGGCTTGGGCAGGAAGGGGGTGAAAAATGCCCTGTATTGAGGTGGTTAAACACTTTATTTATAATTTTTTTTAAAGCTATGCAGAATTTTGTATAACTAACATCAGTTAGAAATTGCCCCATGTTCATTGTGATTTACATTAAAGCTGCTCCAGACTTTTGTCACACTGAGGCCAAACACAACCGCATTGAGATTTGATGCATAATATTCACAAAACAATACCGTCCAAATAATGTGTTTAGTGTCTGCAAATCTCTGTATTTCTCAGTGGCATTTGAAAGCTGACCAACAAGCAAATAATGTGACAGCAAGGCCAAGGCAGTTGAATAGCCGACATTTGTATCTTTAGAAATCAAGTCTTGTAGGAGTTCTAAAATGTTATATATTGCATCAAATGGGCCTTTTGGAACATCTATTGACTATTCATATTCTCTTACTTATTTGAGAAAAGAATGTGAAAAAGCTCCGCAAAAATGTAACCGTTTTGGCATATCATAAAAGAAGGCATTTTGGACAAGAATAATGGATGCCATTTCTGACAACACATAGCATGCTTATTTTTCTTTTGTTTTCACCTTCGTATAACTGCGTTGTGTTCTTCATTCTTCCACAAATAATTATGTAAAAAAACAATGTTTCCTTTTTGTGACTGTCGGCCAATTCCCAGCAGTTATATTTTCTGGGACTGCCAGGCAGTGCTGCTGTGACACTCGGCCAGTTTATTCTTACACTTCTTTCATAGAAATGGCAAGTAAGTGAATAAAATTGCACCCACGTGTGAAATTATATACCCCGTCTGAATAGTTTCAATGGTGTACAGTATCCAGGAATGTGACTGTGCAGAGAGCTATTAACTAATTCAAGTGAAGCAGTGAACGCAGTCTGTGGATAATGCAGAATGCTGGGGATGTGCGGTCTGTCATTGCCATTCATATGATCAACCAGAGCAATATGACCACCTTCAGTACATATTATCAGTGGAGGGTTGGCAAAGATTCCAAGTAAGGGCATAACTACTGCCATAGTGGCTAATACAACTACTATGGGGCCTGGAAGCAGGGGGGACCAGACCAGGAAAACATGCTCCTTAGTGTAATTATTAATTTTCCCTTGCTGGTAAAAGGTTGCCTGATTGTCTGATTTCTGGACTTCAATCCAACTACCCAACCCAGCTTAGTTCCGACTGATTGCAAAAGTTAGCTCTGCTCTTTTAGTACACAGAACAACCTTACAATTGGACAGGGAGTCTCTGAGAAGCCCTACACCAGTAATGGCGAACCTTGGCACCCCAGATGTTTTAGAACTACATTTCCCATTATGCACAAGTACACTGCAGAGTGCATGAGCATCATGGGAAATGTAGTTCCAAAACACCTGGGGTGCCAAGGTTCGCCATCACTGCCCTACACCTATTTATGGTCTCTGAAAGTGACCCATTCAGATTGTCTGGCTTCAACTTGTAAGTGTTTGGTTACCGTGGCCACCAGTGTTAAGAGTTACCAACAGAAATCCTATGAAGGCACGTTACATGCATCACGCTACTTATATCCACCAGTGTTAAAGCAGCATAAATAGGAGTGCAGTGTAGGTCACCTACCCTGATCAAATGAAAAAGTGGTGTTAATAGGGGCACATTTATGGCCTCTTACGAAGATAGGGACTTGATTACATTTTTGCTTTTGGGTCCTTTTTACTTCTAGTTACACTCCTGGTTACAAGGAAGCAACCATAGATTCTTCAAACATTCTTCCCACTAACCCTTTAGGTAATCTTAACACATGCTTGTCACACACTGTGGTCATGAAGAAATTAAAGCGGCACATAAAGAAGAAGGCTTATTTCATTTAAACACCAAAGTTCACAGAGCAGGGATGACAGCCAGACAGAAATTAATGGTTACCGCAGAGCAGAAAGATGCCAAATGGATAAACACATCCTAGTACTGCCATCTGTTTACTGGGTGGAGTATGGGCTTCCAAATCATATGATCATTGTTATTGATTGTCACAGTGATCATATGATTGAGAGCTCATCTTGCCAGATCCCCAATCACTGCTACGTGACTGGGAGCTGTCAGTAACAGCACGGTCACAGTGATGGGGGTACACAATTAAGCCTACTCCCATGGGGAGTATGCAGCGTTGTGACAGCATGGAATGAGGTCCACCTCCTTGCTACCACATACAGTGTATGTGTACAGTTGTCAGGAATTGGTTAATAAAGCAATCATGGGTTTCATACCAGGTGAATTTCAGCATTCCTCTCCTACATGTGCTATAAAATTATTTAGAACCCCCAAATATTATATATACTTTTTATGCTATGCAGAGACTCTAGGGAATAAAATGGCGGTTATTGCAATTTTTTATGTCACACAATATTTGCGCAGCAATTTTTCCAACGCAAATTTTTTTGGAGGAAAAAAAACACTTTTGTGAATTAAAAAAAAGAAAACAGTAAAGTTATCCCAATTTTTTTGTATAATATGAAAGATGATGTTACACCGAGTAAATAGATACCTAACATGTCATGCTTTAAAATTGCGCATACTCATGGAATTGCGCCAAACTTTGATACTTAAAAATCTCTATAGGCTACGCTTGAAAAATTTTAACAGGTTACCAATTTTTAGAGCCTTAGATGAGATCTTGTGCTAGAATTATTTTTCTTAAAGATTGCCAAGACCCTGAAACTGAGCTGCAGCACTGTGGCCAAGACCATACAGCCGTTTAACAGGACAGGTTCCACTCAGAACATTGGTACAAAAAAGATGCCACTTGCCCCCATCTATAACTGGCCATCGCAGTAAGAAGCATTTGAAGGATAACAACAGGTATAAACAAGACCAAGGATAAATCCAAGGGGAAAAAAACAAGCTTAATTTACCGTCCAGCCAGCAGACAACCAATTAATCCTGTCTAACAGTATGCGTTAAAAGCAGGGGTTTAGTCTGCACACATTTGAAAATGCATGCGTAAGCCACAGAGCCTCGTCACGGTACCCTGGTATCTGTGGTACCTAACACTAACTTATAAGTGTCGCCACAGTGAATGCACATACATTCTGATGGAAAAGTGAGAGCAGGTGGACTGAATGGGAGCCACACCTTCTTAAAGGTACAGGGGCACACTGTCCCAATCTGGACATTTTCACTTAGGGGTGTACTCACTTTTGTTGCCAGCGGTTTAGACATTAATGGCTGTGTGTCGAGTTATTTTGAGGGGACAGCAAATTTACACTGTTATACAAGCTGTACACTCACTACTTTACATTGTAGCAAAGTGTAATTTCTTCAGTGTTGTCACATGAAAAGATATAATAAAATATTTCCAAAAATGTGAGGGGTGTACTCACTTTTGTGAGATATTTATTATAAATACAAAAATAAAGTGCAGCTCTTATTGAATAAAGTGCAATATGTGTATTACACACTGCATGTGGTTAATGAAAAATCATTAGTGCTGTGGAAATTAAAGATTAATTCCTCGATTAATCGATTAATATTTTTGATCATGATGATTTTTGATGGTACTCACCTCTCCACTGGCTTCCGGGTCTTCAGGGAGTTCCGTCGGAGGTCCGGTGACATTACAGACATCGACATCACTGGACTCCCCCCCCCCCTTCCCCAAGTGCCTCCGTCTGCTAACGAAGGGAAGGGGGAGGAGTCCGGTGACGTTGAAGTTCTGATTGAACGTAACACATATGGGGGAGGAGCTACGCATGACGTCACCCACTGCTGCCCTACGAAACTAACACGATTGTCAACTTTACATGCTGTGTTTTTATCATCTTTATGTGAGTAGTTTGTGTTTGAACTCAAAAATTATATCTTATACTTAAGCGGTGAGCACTTAGATCTTTTCTTTCTACCCATGACCTGGCGTCCTTGCTGAGATCTAAGGAGACGTGAGAGAAGTTTATGGTTCATGTTAACCCTTTTGATACCCGCTTGCATGACCACCTGTTTGCATAGGGGTCCATGCCATAAGGTGAGAGTGATTAGTTAGCCTGGAGGTGGAGGGATTGTCACGCTACTGTGGAAAAAAAATTACTTACGTCAGTGCTACAGTTTGAATTTAAAACGTATTTGTGAACTGTGAAGTTAAGTCATGGATTGTGGAAACTAACTAGTGTCGGGTGATTGTATATAGTGTATACCACATTTACCACAGACTAATGCAGAGTTGCAATGCAAGGAGATCAGCTGAAAGTAGTAGGATCTGTATGTGCGTTAGAATTAATCGAAATTAGTCGATTAATCGATAAAAAAAAAAATCGATTAATCGAACACAAAAATTTGAATCAGTAACAGCCCTAAAAATTATGCAATTGAAAATCACAAATACAAATTAAAGTGCAATTAGTGCTATCAATTGGGCATAACAGAAAATATTTATAGGCTGAAGTCTTAAACATATATAACGGTGTGATATAAAAATGAAAAAAGTGCAGTTCCCTGCAAAAATTCATATAAAACTAAAGTCCATGTGCAAAGACCATAGAGAAAAAAATGTGTGTTGAAATGATGATCAAACACCCAACGGTGTGACACCCATCACCAAAAGGCTGAGATGGAGGCTTACCATAAAGACGGCGACCCCCCCTTACTTGGGGAGGTCATACAACGCTTGACAGGAACTGTGATCCACTGAAAGGAAGCCCGGGTGTCCTTGTTGGTATACCGGAAGGGTCTCAACAGATCAGGAAGTGGTACCAAAAGATTGTTAATAGACCACAATGCTGGAGTATATATGGAACAAAACACTCCACATAAGTGGTTTTAGATTACATTACTGTATCAATTTATTTCACATCCCTTTTGTCCCTAGTGGTTTGTCCGGTGCCCTGCATGCAGTTTTATATTATAAATACTGTTCTTTCTGCCTGGAAACTGGAGATTGTCCATAGCAACCAAAAAGTGTCCCTTTACATCAAAAGTGGTTTTAGACCAGCTAGAAAACAGCGATAATAAATTAGAATCACTTTCAGAATTGAGCGATAGTGATTTGTGGGGAAATATGTCATCAAATACTGAAGGTAACGACAGCAACAATTCTGCAACTGAGCAAATTTATGATTTTGTTTTTCAAACGTTATCATACCCGGGATATCTACTAGACTCTTGTTTGGAAAGATTTAAGTAAGTTATTCCTAAGAATTACAGACCTACAATACAAAATGGCAAATTTCCATGAAAAATAATTGTACCGCTTTCAGCATCAAAAATCTGAAATAATCATAGCGCCTGGGAGGTTAAGCGCTGCACTTTATTTTTATAGTGTTAATGTGCCTGGTGTCTGGGTTATAGTGCACAGCTGCTGTTTATTTTATGTTTCTAGCGCAGGTACATTTTTCACAATATATGATAAATACCTTTTTATTTATTTTCTTTTCTTTTTTTCTTTATAAGTGATGGCATCATCTCTGTTCTCAGCTGCAGTAGAGGACTGGGGGTGGATAAACAGCAGTACACTAATCTTCTCAGTGAATGGCTGTGCAGGGTTGTGTGTCAGCACAAGTCTTGGCCATTAGAGGACAGGCAGGCTATGCACACAGCATAGCCAGAAAACTCACCATGCTGAGATGGATCTGCTCTCATGCCCAGCGTGGTTAGTTTGAAATAGGAAAGCATGGGGACTGGCAAGTATTATGGTGGCAGGTTAGGGTAATACAGGGTATTATAGTGTCAGGTCTGGGCAGTATAGGGTATTATGGTGGCAGGTGAGGGCAGTATAGGGTTTTATGGTGGCAGGCTAGGGCTGTATAGGGTATTATAGTGGCAGGCTAGGGCTGTACAGGGTATTATAGGGGCAGGCTAGGGCTGTATAGGGTATTATGGTGGCAGGCTAGGGCTGTATAGGGTATTATGGTGGCAGGTTAGGGCTGTATAGGGTATAATAGTGACAGGTCTGGGCAGTATATGGTGGAGGAGGCAGCCACACCCCTGGCTTTGCCCACCAACTCCAGCTGCCTCAGGACTAGGTAGACATTTAAGATTGTCGAGGGACAGCCTGCCTGATTGGATGACTGGGGAGACAGGCAGCCACCCTCCCCCGCACCGATGGGCCCCCTGCCAACCCGATGAACTTCTAATGCTTACAAAGCTGGGAAAGTGCAGGGGCGCCCGCTCCTTATGACTGCCCTACTGCGATCTCCTCTCAGGATCACCCCACACTGCACACCCCTGGACTAACACCCCCCTAATGTGTGGCACCCGGGTGGTCCACCCACCCACCCCACCTCTTGGTAAGCCACTGATCTATGTACATTGCAAGGATTATAACAACCTTTGTTGAAGATTCCTACCTTTTGTTATTCTGAAGAAATCCATGTGTGTTTGTCTGTGCCTCTGTGCTCAGTGGGTCTAATGGGAGTGGTTTCATAATTAACTGTCAGCTGTGCAGCTGCAGAGCACTAATGAGGAAAGCTGCTGGGCCTGCATCCCTTTAGACATGCTCCTAGTGAAAGTATCTCTCCAAAAATGACATTTTTGTTGCAGGGGATGTCTGAAATCTGACTTGTATCTTAGGCAGACTTCTGGGAAAATTGGTGAGCCAATCACACAAGCAGGAAATTATGTTTCTGGGGAGTGATCAGTACACACTCTGTGTACAGACCAACTCCAGGTAACCATATTGCACTGCATTCTCAGAAAAATACAGAGCTGCAGATTGAAAATGTAATTTTTAGTAACATTCAATTACAATATGACTTGTGTCTCACTTATATGCTCTATATTATTTTTTCTTCATTTGCTATTTTCCCCATGAAAGTGGAGTTACCCTTTAAGTGTCTGTAACCATTATTCTGTACTATTCAGGAATAACGACACAGCACATACCTGCATAGACATGTTATGCATATTCATTAATCTCACGGGGAAGGCAATTTGACAATTAGTAACTGTTGTAGAGTGGAGAGCTGGTGTAATCCTTAAAACAAGTGCAGCGGTTGAGAGTGACCCAAGAGCAGATGGAGAGCTTCAATTATCTTGGATCTATGAAGAATGAGCTTTTTTGGCAGATGTCACACAATTGAATAAAATGTAATCATGTCACAAGCAATTATGAAGCCAATATTAAACAAGCCACTTCTGAACTTCCTTAAATGATTGCAATGAACCAGGCTCACTTGAAAGGGCAATTTGTACTTAATTCCAAATCTTAAACATGTTTTACAGTATTTGAAATCCTCAGTCTAGTATATGTGTCATTCCAAAAGACACATTCGCAGATCATTTTATACATTATTTTTGGGGTATTAGCTTTGGATAAAACACAAAAAATGTTGTGCTCCAAGAACCTTAAAAGCCAAAGAACAAAAATGAACATACCTGGGAATTTTTGTATTTCCCCTGAAATTGTAATTTACCAGACACAAGTAATACAGACTAACCCTTCCTCAAACATATTCTTAAATTTGCATGTCTGGCCTTTGAAAATTTTAAGAAAATTCTGGGTGCACGGATTTTCCATCTGCTATGATATGCAGAAACTTCCTGGGTCAGATGAGTCAGGAGCCTTGTCCTACCCCCTGCTGCCACCTAAGCCTCCCTGTAGACCAGTGATGTTATGTATTACCACTTGCCTACAGGGCATTTTTACCCTCTTCTTACCCAGGGCAATTTTCAGTTTTCAGCACTGTCACACTGGACAAGTATGCAGTCATGCAGCACAGTAACCATATAACATTTTTATAATTTATAATTTTATTTGTTGCTAAACAACCAAAAATTTGGTAAAAAAAAAAGTTTTTGTTAGTTTCTGTTATGAAATGTTGCAAACAAATATTTTTTCTCCTTCACTGATGTGCGCTGATGAGGCTGCACTGATGGGCACTGATAGGCAGCACTGATAGGCTGCACTGATGGGCACTGATGAGGTGGCACTGATGAGGCGGCACTTATAGGCAGCACTGATGGGCAGTACTGCAGGCTGTACTGATATTTGTGAATGCCGCTGCAAGACTCATCCACCTCATCCACTGATAAGTGGCACAAATAGACACTGATGGGCACTAATATGCAGCACTGAAGCGCACTGATAGGCAGCACTTATATGTGGCACTGGTAGACGTCACTGATGGGTACTAATAGATGGCACTGAGGAGGAGGCACTGATTGGCAAGGCCGATGGGCACTGTTTGGCAGCACTGATGGGCACTGATTAGCACAGATAGGCAGCAATTATGGGCACTGTTAGGGCTGCACTGATCATCAGGACACTGATGATCAGTGCCCTGAATATCAGTGCAGATTTCCCCTTTCACACTAGTTGGTTACCGCTTCTCTCCTCTCCTCACGCTATGACAGCGTGAGGAAACAAATGCTGATAAGCAGCAAGTGTGTTTACACCGTGATCAGCTGTAATTGGACAGAGCTGATCACATGGGAAAGAGTCAATGTGAGTGGCTCTTTACCCCGATCTGTGATCGGCTGTTCACAGAGCCAGCCGGTTGCACACCGCAGTGGGGGCACGGGAGACGGGATCATGGGAGGACATCATATGGCGCCCTCCCAAAACTGGCCGACCACGCTGTAGCCATCATTTTGCTATAGCGCGGTCGGCAAGTGGTTAAAGTAATGGGCCAATGGTGAAGCTAAGAAGGCAGGGATGGAGCTAGGTGTTAGATTCATCCTTCCTGGAATCCTCCCCTGCAGTGGGACTGTCCCCGGATTGCAAGGGTTAAATGCTGGTCTAGGTCTAAGGGACCAGGAAAAGCAGTTTTACTTACCTGATCCTTTGATCCTCCAGAAGCCAGTGTTGTCCTCTTCCGCCCTACACCCTCAGCCTCACCATGTCCAATGCAGGGCTATGGATTCCTGATGATGTCAGAGGGTATCCAGTCACTGGATTGTAGGGGAGAAGAGGCTGCAGGAACCAGACAAACAGCAGAAAGGAACCCAGGGGAGCAGAGGATTAGGAAAGTAGAATTGCTTTAACCAGTTCCCTAGACTTAAACAAGCATCATCTAACCCTTGCAGCGGTGGGCAATCCTAAAGAAAGGGAGGATTTTTACTTTCCCCAGAGTTCAGCTTTAAAATGACATTTAACATGCCAATTATATCATAAACAACAATCATTTATTTTATTTTATTTTTTATAAAATATTTGTTTTCAACTTTTCTTAATTGCATCTTAGTGCTGCTGATTACCTGAATCCTCTTTCTAGCCACGTCTGTCTACATGCATGCCTTCCAGTAATGTATGCATGGCATTTCTCAGGGTAGGTTTCCTGATGGTGGCAATATTGGACTGTGCCCTTCTAATGTGTGTTGAAACAGCCACATGTAGTCTGCAATTAAAGTCAATGTGGCAGAATTACAACCCAGGAGTAAAAAAAGACAGAAGCCAGGGAGTTATAACAGGAAATACCTAAACAACGACCTTCATGGAGGGATCACCAGGTAATATTTTAATGAAATCTGTAGATTAAAAAAAAAAAATTTGAAAAAACTTTTGGAAACACAATCAATTGTAACATTGAGTAACACTGTTTTTTGATCATTATTATATTTTTATTATTATACAGGATTTATATAGTACCAACAGTTTGCGCAGCGCTTAACAAAATAAAGGCAGACATTACGGTTACATTACAATTTGGTACAAGAGGAATCAGAGGGACCTGCTCGCTAGAGCTTACAATCTAAAAAGGGAGGGTCAATTGATACAAAAGGTAAAAGCTGTGGGGGGTGAGCTGAGGAATTAAAACAGTGTATTAGTTAGAAGCAGGATAGGCTTCTTTAAAGAGAAGGGTTTTCAGGGATCATCTAAAGATGGATTAGGGGACAGTCGGACAGATTGGGGTAGGGAGTTCCAAAGGATGGGAGAAGCTCTGGAGAAATCCTGGCAAGCATGGGAGGAGGTGACAAGGGATCCAGAGAGCAGTAGGGATCTGGGAGGACTGAAGAGAGCGGCTTGGTTGGTATTTTGAGACTATGTTAGGGATGTAGCTGGGGCAGAGTTATGGGTGGCTTTGTAAATTATTGTTAGTACTTTGACGTTTATTCGTTGGGTGAGGGGAAGCCAGAGCAGGGATTGGCAGAAAGGGGTGGAGGACACTGAATGGTTGGTAAGGTGGATGAGTCTTGCAGCGGCATTCATTATGGACTGAAGGGGGGAAAGTCTATGTAAAGGTAGTCCAATGAGGAGTGAGTTTCAGTAGTCGAGGCGAGAGATAACCAGGGAGTGAATTAGAAGCTTGGTGATGTCAGTTAAAAAGGGGCGTATTATGGAAATGTTGCTTAGGTTAAGGCGGCATGCTTTGGACAGGGATTGGATGTGGGCCTGAAAGGACAGTTCAGAGTCTAAGGTTACCCCTAGCACCCTGGCATGTAGGTACAGACTGATAGATGTGCCATTCATCTTGACAGAGAAGTCAGGGGAAGGGGCACGTGGGGAGGAAATATTAAGAGCTCGGTTTTGGATAGATTCAGTTTGAGGACGTGGTTTGACATCCAGGCTGATGTCTGTTAGTAAATCAGTGATGCATAAGGAGACTGTCAGGGCTGGGATCAGCCCTTCCTTCTCAAAGCTGGCCACTCAGCTGACGGCTAATTGCCAGCTCCTATCTCTCCACAGTGACTCACCTGTTGATGATATCCTGCTCGTCAGTCCTGCCTACTTAAGCCGTCCTGTCCAGATGATCTCTGCCTTCACCTTGGTCACATCTCTAGAGACGCTCTCCTGTGCTCCTGTTAAAGACTTGCTTGGCTGACATCCCTTCTGGCTCCAGATCCTGTTCTACTACTGTTCTATTACGCTCACCTCTGGCTCCCTGACGTTTTGGCTTGTCTGACTATCCGTTCCAGTTCCTGAACTTTACTCTGTTTACCTTTTTTTATTATTATTAAACAAGTGTGATTTAACTGTACTTCTGTCTCAGTCTGATTCATGGTTTCTGACAGAGACTGATGGGGTGAGCTGAGGAGCAGAGAGATAGATTTGGGTGTCATCAGCATATAAATGGTAGTGGAAGCCATGGGAGGCTATCAGCTGACCCAGGGAGGACGTGTATATCAAGAATAGCAGAGGTCTAAGGACAGAACCTTGGGGGACCCCAATGGTAAGAGGACTTGGAGAGGATTTATACATACCTATAAAAACGTTTAGTCATATCTGTTCAAAAAGTGCAACAAATACCTGTTGATCCTGCTGATTGATGTTGATGATGTTATCACAAACAATGTTAGGCCGGTTTCACACTGGGGCGGTGCAGGCGGCGACGGTAAAGCAGCGCTATATTTAGCGCTGCTTTACCGTCATTTTAGCCGCGGTATTCGGCCGCTAGCGGCGTGGTTTTAAATAACAAACATATCATACTTACCTCCACTGTGCAGTTCGTTTTGCACAGAGTGGCCCCGATCCTAGTATTCTGGGGTCCCCCAACGGCGATTGCGTCTCCTCCCTGCATCGGGAAACCCCGTAGGAGAAACGCTTTCCCTGGGGGTTACCGTGCAGGCGTGTGTGCTAGACACAGGATGCCGGACTCGGCCCTGCCCCCCGGTGCCCACGTCATTGAATTTGATTGACAGCAGCGGCAGCCAATAGCTGGGCTGCTATCAATCTAACCAATCAAGAACCGAGACAACTGGCAGAGAGGTAGAGTGCCTTTCTGCCGTGGGAACAAACGGGCTCAGGTGAGTAAAACGGGAGGGCTGCTCAGTGACTGAAGTTTTTTTACCTTACTGCATATGATGCAATAAGGTGAAAAAAACGAGGGTTTACAACCCCTTTAATGATATTATCGCAAACAATTTTGTCATCCCTGCCCAGTGAACTAAAGAACACCTCCCACTATATTATGAATATGAGGAGAGAGGAAGCTGTTCTGTAGTCCTAACATACCTTCTGTACTAGGGTAACAGTGCTGCTTCTCCATTAATATAGTTGAGTGAGTATTATCACCATAGGGGAAAGCCAATCAACTTCTAACTTCAGCTTGTTCAATTAAGCTTTGAAAAAAAAAATGTAAAACTGATTGATTTCTATGCAGACTTCGGTTTTGGTAACCGCCCCCCCCCCCCCCCCCATAGGTCAGGGTTTAGATGGTTGCAATATAACTACATCAATGGATTAATATATTCCATTTAACATTTTCTTTATCTCTTCACCTAACAGTACCCCTAAATCTAACATTTACCTTGCTCTAAACCTATATCACTAAACTTAACCATAGTCTTATACCCCATACACACAAGCGGATTTTCCGTCTGAAAATTTTTTTCCGATGGAATTCCGCTCAAGCTTGGCTTGCATACACACGGTCACACAAAAGTTCTATGAACTTTCGACCATCAAGAACGTGGTGACGTACAACACTACGACGAGCCAAGAAAATTAAGTTCAATGCTTCCGAGCAGGCGTTGAATTGTTTCCGAGGATGCGTAGGAATTTTGCGCGTCAGAATTTGTACAGTAGATCAGAATTTCGGATTGGAACTTTTTCCGACCGAAAAATAGAGAACGTGCTCTCAATCTTTTGCTGGCGGGAATTCCACCAGAAAAAGTCAGATGGAGCATACACACGGTCGGAATTTCCGACCAAAAGCTCTCATCGGACTTTTGCTGGTGGAATTTCCGATCGTGTGTACTGGGCATTAGGGTGGATATGCAATCCCCCTAATTTAATGCTGATATATTGAAATGCCTCAAAAGCTGAAATTCCCAGAATTGAATCCCCTCTTTCCGCTTCCTGTGAACCCAGGCTGTCATGTACACACCTGCTGGAGTGGTTGGTCCTCATGCAGCTTTGCAGATTGCTTTAGAGAATGGCGCTCATATGGAAGGGGATGAGCGCAGTTCTCTTTAGCACTGGGGATCGCCAACCATCAGAAAGGAGAAGCTGAAAGAAGAGGAAATGGACCCTGCTTGTCACATGATTTTCCTGAAGATGTCACTAATTTAGGGTTATTCTGAAAATGCCTTATCCGAAGTTGGTGTTGAATTTCAACTTATACTATGTTATGGAAAGATAAAAGATGCAGCGCTCTCAACAGAAGCAATCCAGGGGCACCAAAGTAAACATTTTCAATTCAGAAAAAGGGAGTCTAAAACTTTAAAGTAAATTAGACAGATTGCATTAGAGCCCTGGGCTTTACAGGAACAGAAATGATTTTAGTAATAGGGAGTATTCTGTATACCTGCCTGATTATATTGAGTTTTCCTTTGACAAATATGAAAATAGAGAGGTATGATTAGAAAAATTCCTACAACAGGGTCAATAACATGCTGAATGTGGTTAGCTTAATCCATAATGGCTTTCAAATCCCCAGGCGCTTGGTAATAAAATGGACAGTTGGTGAGTAATTCACAGTTTTTCTGCTTTTCCAAGATGTGTGGCAAGTGTCAGCTATATTATTGCATGTGCCGTGATATTATCCCATCATCACTAATAATAGGGGTAAGTAAAACAGAGGAGGACATTAAGTAATTAGATTGAAAATTGTGTTAGTGGGATCGAATGAAGGACAATAAACGTAATTTGTTCAGTGTGACAATGACTGCTAAGTTCATTGTGTGACCCATTACATCTGCTCTGAGTCAAACAAGAGTGAAAATAATCAAACATTTATAAAATAAAGGTTTTACCCAAATAACTATTTTTTTGAATGACGAGAATAAAAAAAAAAAATCTGAACTTAGGTAAATTCACTGAAGAAATATATATATATATAAATGATTGATAATTAGTTATTTAAAAAAATAATAAAATGATCTGCAGCACCAGATATATAATCCAACCAATCACAAAGCAGCTTTTATTTGGTCCACTTAGTTTCTGAAACTGATTAATAGCTGGTGCTATGAAGTGCTACACTACTGCTATTTGGAAAAAAATTTCAAAAGACCACTATAATGAACACATACTAACGGTATATGGTGTGGGGTTAATGCATAAGATAGTATTCTCTTTATGAATTCCTTTTTTTTCTTTAGTCTTTATTATATTTTTTCCAAGTTTACATGCATACAAAGGTGTCCAGCAAAGTGGCAATAACAGGAGCTGGGATGACCAAAAAAGAATATTCTTTATAAGAGCTAGTTAAACCATGTGAATAAAGGGTAACATTTGAAAACATTACAATGTGGAAAACAGATAATGGGTAAAAACATTAAAATTATATACAGAATACAGTGAATAAATACAGTTATTTGAATGCATTTTTATGATAATAGTAATCATATAAAACTGCATGCAGGGCACTGGACAAACCACTAGGGACAAAAGGGATGTGAAATAATTTCATACAGTAATGTAATCTATAAGATTACAGTATACTGTATGTATAGTGTGTGTTTCACTTTTTGAATTTTGCGCCGTTCTCCGTCCCAATCCGTTGCAATGCTCGCAGGGAACGGAGCCCGACTCCGTGATGAATCGAGCGGAGGACGAGCTGCTCACACTGCGGGGAGACTTCGCAGGATCCAGGGGACAAGGTAAGTAAGCTCTTCCTGGATCCTGCGATGCGATCCCGAGTCTGGCTCAGGGTTACTGCTTTTGGTTCTGAAATTCCACCCCGAGCCAGACTCGGGAATACCACCAGGGAGGCTAGAGGAGGGAGGAAAAATAAATTAAATTCTGGGTCTTCATCAAATCCCCCCCCCCCCCCCCAACTCAAGAGGACAAAAAAGGGGGGTAGAAAGAAAAGAAAGTGAAGAAAGAGGGGCAAAACAAGGAATATGAAAAAAGAGAGAAAGAAGGAGGGGGGGGGGGGAGTTTGAACTTTTTCCTTATTTTTCCCCTTATTCATAGAGTCAATGGGGTTGATTTACTAAAGGCAACTAAACTGTGCACTTTGGAAAATGCAATTGCACTCTGCAAGTGCAGTTGCTCCAGAGCTTAGTAAATGATTTGGTGACTTGGGGGGTCACCCATTCCTCACATTTTTGTTAATAACATTTTTTTTTTTTCTTTTGAGGATTTGAAAGCTCGGAATGTAGTGACTAACAAATTATTTTTCAAATATCTATTATGTCATGCCGTTCAGGCACAATTTGGAGATTTGACCTAAGAGCTCTTAGAATTGCCATTAGAGGTGCTACTGTCATATCCAGATATTACTAAATTGGTTACGACTGTTTACTCACATTTTCAGTCGGCTGGGTGCAACCCCTTTCAACTTGCTCAGAAGAAGTGGGAGGTATTGATCCCTGGGCTGTCTGAGGAGGGGTGGGAGGAGGCCTCGGAGGTCTGTTTTCAGGATCTTATTGGTTCTAATGATCAATTTATACAATTTAAGTTTATACACCAGCTGCACTATACTCCTGCTAAGCCAGTATGGGCTTTGTCTCCGCTGCTGGTGGCTCCCACTGTGGTTCTAAGGAAGCAGATCATTTAGATATGTTTTGGTCTTGCCCTGCTCTGTCAACATATTGGAAAGACATATTTTCTTTCTTTGATAGCACTTTACATCTTCCGGTACCACACGCTCCAGAGGTTGGACTGCTTGGTGTGCTGAATGACTTTATACACCGGACTAATGCTAGAACTCTTGTTCATGTATTACTGTTCTATGCTAGTAAATTGATTCTGCTACAATGGAAAAATGCTTCTGCTCCTGATATACAAACCTTTTATTGTATGGTGAATAAAGTTTTCCAGTTTTCAAGCTAATATGTAACGGAAGGGCTTGCCCAAAAACTCTCTTTAAAGTTTGGCAGCCCTAGCTTGATATAGTGGACTCCTTTTGGAAGGATACTCCACTATCCCAACAGTCGTAAGGTGGTTGACATAACCTTTTACCATTGTATCTGTGGTTTGCTAAATGTCATGTTGTGGGCTTCTTGGTGGTTCTGCCTGAATGAGAGGAAGGGGATGGTGTGGGTATGAGTGGCAAATGTCTGTTAGTGTGGTTGTTTGGATGTTTACTCTGTTATAAGATAGAAGAGCAATATTCTGGGCCTTTCTGATATGTTATTCTACGGCACATTCCTCCATAAAGGGGGATATATGGGACGTGTTACTGTTTTGTTAATATGTTGGCCTATACTGGCCATGTGCTATATACAATTATTGCGTATTCATGTTCCTATGAGATGTGCCTTTGGTAATGTATAAAGAAAATGTATAAATAAATACTTAAAAAATTAGGTAAAGCTTCACTTTGCAAAGAGTATCCTATCACGTGCAAGGAAAATTAATAAAAAAAAAGCATTTTTGCTTGCACATGATTGGATGATGGAAGTCAGGAGAGCTCATACTAAGCTCTGGAGCAGCTGTACTCGCAGAGTGCACAGCCTATTTTCCTTTAGTAAGTCAACCCCAATGAGTCAGGGCAGTAAGCAGGTGGTAAATTAAACTTCATCCATGGTTCTAAAACCATATCTACAATATTATTATTGTCATTTTATTATTTGGAACAAACTTTGCTGGAAATTTATTTTTGAAATATTAACGTTATTTTGAAATTTATTTTCAAAACTTCTTTAATAAAGAATACCTGGTAATCCTGCCCTAAAGGTTCTTGCTGAGACAATACCTGTTATAGGATCACAATGGTTTTTCAGTTGTGTCCTTGCATTGTCACCTGTATGAGTTACCCAGAAATCAATGGGTAGGAGCGGTGTATTCACCGCTCCTATACCGCTCCAAAGATGCTGCTAGCAGGACTTTTTTTACCGCCCTGCCAGCGCACCGCTCCAGTGTAAAAACCCGCCGGCTTTCACACTGGAGTGAATGGGGCCGGTTTTTTCAGGCGGTGTACAGGCGCTATTTTTAGCGCTGTACCGCCTGAAAAACGCCCCAGTGTGAAAGGGGCCTTAAGGAAAAAACTTTTAGGTGGGAAGTTTAAGGAAAAAACTTACATTTAAATGCCCATCAATGCAGCCTTATCAGTGTCCATCTGCAGCCTTGCCCATCCATCTGCAGCCTTGTCAGTGTCATTTGCAGCCTTGTCAGTGTAGCCTTGTCATTTGCAGCCTTGCCCCAGTGTCATTTCCAGCCTTGTCATTGCATTCTTGAAGTTTAAAAATGGCGCCGCAGAGATACAGAGTCCTGTGTATCTCTGCGGCTCTCGGGTCCCCTCGGGTCCTCTCGGCGGCACTCGGTGGCTCTCGGGTCCTCTCGCAGTCCCAAGCGGAGCCGAGAGTAGCCGAGTGTACTCGGCTCGGCTCACAGTCCCTGTGTTATGTCCATCATAGGGCGTAACTGTGAGCGGAGCCGAGTACACTCAGCTATGTTTCTCGGTGGGGCCCGCAGGGCCCCCTATTGGGCGGGGCCCATGGGCTTGAGCCCAGTCAAGCCCAATGGTAAGTCCGGCCCTGCTTATATCTTATAACTGTAAAGTTAAACTCCAAGTCGACATAAACATTTTGAAGCTAAAATCCAGGCAGATAAAAAATATTATTTAATCCAGTTATTTATTTAATGGATGCATATTTGCATAAATTCCGGAATATTTCCTGAAATCAGCCCCCCCGTAATCATCTTCACATTAGTACTGGCTGTAATACATCTGGCTGAACAAAATTACTTTTGGTAGGTCAAACTGTTCTCACATATGTATTTAAACCATGTATTTAACCGTTTACCTAGATTTTAATCACTCCCAGGTCAAAGGTAGCATGCCTAGCTGTTATGTAATTGACAAGCAATAAAAATCAATCATCGAAGTCTAAACTTCATCCAGTAAATTCGGCAGCTGTGCTAAAGTGAGAAACCTCCCTCTTGTGCTCCAATGTGTGTAAATGAAGCTTAAGGTGTTACCCAGGACCCTGCATTCTCTAGATCTGGTCTCCCACTACACAGAACATGGAAATGCAATTACTTTAGTAAATATAAACTGCTAAATACCTTTTCTCATCAGCAGTATATAGCAGTCTTGTGACTTTTATCAGTGTGAATTAATTAATGACTTGTATAGCGCAACCTATGCGAACTGAATCGCCTCAGTGTGCTTTTTGCCACTGGTGTCCATCTGTGGTATAGAGCGGTCCTTGCCCTGTGGGGTCCAGACATGCTTACAAACACATACACATATTTGGCCAATTTTATCGACAGGATCTAATTAACCTACCAGCATGTCTTTGGAGTGTGGGAGGAAACTGGAGTACCCGGAGGAAACCCACGCAGGCACAGGGAGAACATGCAAACTCCAGGCAGGTAGTGTCATGGTTGGGATTTGAACCAGCGACCCTTCTTACTGCTAGGTGAAAGTGCTAACCACTACACCACTGTGCTGTCCAGCCAAGCACTGGTTAAAGCTTGTAGGAGGAGTTTTCATTCTCCTCTGACTGTCCTATGAGGCTGCATGACCCTTGACCCTCTGTGTGAAAAATGCTGATTGGCCCTTTTGCACCTTCCCAAAAAAAAAAAAAAAAAAACTCTAGCAGTACACAACAAACTGAGCATGTGGAGAGTAACTCCAAAGGCTCTGTCCTTATCAGGAGATGGATTGGGGACAGTGGAAGACAAGAAGGATCAGAGAAGACAGGATCAAACAGCCTTTTTACAAAATGCAGAGGATTAACCCCTTAGGTTCCCCAGTGAGTATAACAAGCATGCTTTACTGCATATACAGACAGACTTTACTGTTTTGGTAACACTATGGGGTTGATTTACTATAACGCGAATATACCAATGCATGAATAAATACTCGCAAAATAGCCAAACCACGTAAATTAGCGTGAAAATGGAATTCACTACAGCGCTCGGGGAAAAAATACTCACAAAACTAATTCTCTATAGGTCACAGACAACGAGACTGTCCATATCATTAGTCGTGCTATAAACATGGGAATTGCACAGGGAAATAATGTTTAGAGTATGATATGATAAATATGTGGTATATTGTTCAAAGATAATCTGCTTTTAAACTGTTGAAAAAAGTGATGTATAAACTGAAATATCATTGAAAGTCTGAGAAGAGATACATTCCCCCTCTTTCTACAACTATGCACCAGCACAAGTGTGCATGCTCAGACATGCAAAATACAAAAATTTTACCAAGTGCTATCGTAAACTTGCAAATTAGCAGTTGGCTAAAAAGCGTTTGTGAGCGTGAAAATGTGCGTTATATAGCCAAATGCAAGTTTCAACCATTGATTATAATGGTACAATTGTTATTTCCACAAAAAAAATACTTTTTAATTTTGAGATGAATTGTTTGTCACCTGTCCAGGATTCACCCGGACAGTTCGGGTTTTGAATCATCTATTCGGGTTTCTGTCCATCTGAAACCCGGAATCATCTATTCGGGTTTCAGTCCATCTGAAACCCAGACACAATATGTGCACAGCATTGCTATTCTCTTTGGAGTGCCCAAAGGTGTCCCAGGTCTGTTACAATCCTATAGTGTATATTAAGAAAAAATGTTTTTGCAGTGCGCCGCTAAAGTGTTCGGGTTTGGCTTGAAGAAGAAGTGGCAACCCTACTGCGTTTTTATGTTGCTTTTTTTTTATTTATTTTTTTCGTGTTTTGGTATATTTTTCACAAAACTTTTTTTTCACTAATCCGAAACTCCCACAGGTGTCTTCACAAGCTACCACAATACCATTTCTGATGCAAATTTTAAATGAGTCACAGTTTTGTGTGTTTAGTATTTCCAAATGATCATAATTTGACCCCAAAAATTGTACCAACATCAGAAATCAAAATGTCATTCCCAAAATTCAGAGGGTAACATCACTATTCTACACTCACATACCAAGAACCACCAAATATCACAGAATACAGCAAGAAGCATAACTCCTGACTAATGTCATTCCACCACCTATAGGTATACAGTTGTGTGAAAAAGTATTTGCCCCCTTCCTGTTTTAAAATTATTATTTAATTTATTAAGGGAAAAAGGCTGTTTAAACCTGATTGGCCCTATGTGAAAAAGTAATTACCCCCTCCCATGCTGAATCATGAATGAATTATGACTATCTGGCCTTCCACAGTACATCTGCATTGATTAACTTATTGCACCCCTGGGACTTAGGACTGTTTGACACCACAGAGATGCAGCTTCCATCCATGTGGCAGCACAGTGGCTAACTGGTTAGCACTTCTGCTTAGCACCACTGGGGGTGATGGTTTGAATCCGAAATATGCCATTACCTGGCTAGAGGTTTGTATGTTCTTCCTCTGTTGTGGTTTTACATTTTATTTTTCACCAGTGATAACATTTTGGATGGGTTTACATAATGGAAACCCAAGAAATGACATTATAAATCAATTTATAAATTATAAATGTGCACCAAATTTTGAACTGTGTGTTTTGGGCCAGATATGGATGTATAAGTCTGGTGTGATCCTGCACACATTTAATGTTGTATGCTGATTATGAATGACAAATGCGTTTGTCACCAATTTGTGTGAAACAGCCCTCACAAAGTTGTAATTTCCTGTTTTGGACCCTCCACATGCCCAACAACTTACAAGTAAAATTTTTTGATTTTTGGTATCACTGATCATGGCCAGAGCTTTGGACATTTGTTATTTTTAGGTTTAACCTGCACAGATATACTGTATATGCTGATGCATTCTTTCATTTGAAAAGAGTGTATGTTCCTGAGCACTTGAGGCATACATGAAGAGACAGAATCAATTACACTGGTGTTCTTTACTGGGTAGGTGTAGCTGTGCTAGCAATCCTAGCTAGGTTATATAAAGGCCTGCCGTTGTAGCAGTTGTTTGGCATGAGAAGAAGCCAGAATCTTTGTTTGCAATGCTTATATTGGTTTACAAATAGATATGTTTTTTTTTGTTTTTTTTTTGCTGGACCCACATCCCACTAAGGCTGTGGTTTGATGTGTTTGCTGGTATAAGTTTGCATTAGGGGCTTCAAAAGTGTGTTTTTGTGGGCATGGTTTTTGTTTGTGCACTGCCTTTTTGAATTTTGTATTAATTTTGCCTGTTTTTGCTTATGATCCTGCAATTTAACTTTTTAGGGGTTTGGGGCGAGGAGTTCTGATCACCTAAAAGGTTTGTCATGGAACTGCTTCTTTGGCAGTTTCACTTTATGGGCAGCCAGCTGTGCAAGACAAAGGTCACTTTGTGTCTTTGTGTCACTTTTGCACCCTGGATGTTAAAATAGCGTTATAAAAACGCCAGTAGCTTTGCAGTGAGTCTTTCAAAGTTTTTTTAAAGTTTTTGCGCTTTTCTGCGTTATCGGTTTTTATATATTTTTATTTTCAATGGATCTCAAAAACGTTAAAAAACACTGGTAAGTGCCAATTTTTTTGAGCGTTTATTGACGTTTATCAGCGTTTAGGAGAATTTGGCGTTTTTTGTAGTCAGAAAAACGACTCCTAAACGCAATTTTATGGCATTCAGAAAACAGCCCATAAACTCCACTGCTGATAAACATCCAAAAACGTCCATGTGTGCATGGACACATAGGATAACATAGAGGGGAGTTTATGGGCTGTTCAAAAAAACGCCCAAACCCCCAGAAACTGACGTTTATGAGCTTCAGTGTGCATGGAGACTTATTCTGTGCTATTTGTATCCTTATTGGAGATTTTGACTCACTTACTATCCTGGTCACCATTTTGTCACTGGGACAATGAAACCCCAGGCAGTATTATTATCCTGACTGAGGTTTAAATCTCTACACCACTACACCTAAAACCAAAAAAGCTATTTAGATGTCATTACAAATTAAATATTTTAATAACAGGCTAGAGCCAAATTCTCACAAACATAGCATACAATTATCTGTTAATGTAACTTTTTTGTCTTGTCTTTGAGTGTCCAAATAACCCTACCACTAATACTGTCACCTCATTTTACAGTATAAATCCTGGCATTAAGGCAGAAATATTTTTATGAGGCCATACTCATCTGCTATAATAATAAAAGAAAAAAGAATTACATACCAGTCAATTCATTGCTACCATAATAGATATTAGAATATCTGGACGTCTTAAATGAATCAGCTAAGTGGCTTTGACATTGCCGTGGCTAATAAATGACTAGGATGGCACTGGTGATTTAATCAATGATGGTGGTCTATGGGGAATTTTAAGACATTTGAAATGCACACTGAATTGTGCACATGGTAAGGGGATGTTAGAAGTTTAATTCTGATAGTTATATATTATACTGTTATAAAGATGTCACAATTTAGCAAGTGTTCAAGTGGATTATTTATTCTGACACGTCGCTCTGTTACATAGATCTGGACTGTTGCTGATTGGTAAATAATATGTGTGTTGCATTACCCAGGTCATTTAGAGATAGAAAAGTGTAATTACTGTATTTGCCTGGAAAAATATTGCATTTAGAGTAAGACCATGCAGAAAGAAAACCTATAAAACACAGATGTTAAAGACATCCTAATAATAAAAGAGATATTCTTTTAAAAAGTGATACAAACCCATCTAGGTACATTTTGCTGGGAGTTTGATGAATCTTGTTAAAAACTCAGAGATTCTGAACTTTGCTGTAAAATGCATGGAAGTCTATAGGAGGGGGAGTCTTGTTAGTAAATTCTGGACGTTTGCAGGGCTAAAGCCAAGTTATTGCTAAAAAAAAAAAAAAAAGCTCTGTCAGATTGGATGGAGAGCGTCTGTGAACAGCAATTTTAAAGTTCTGCCACAGATTCTCAATTGGATTTAGGTCTGGAGATTGACTGGGCCATTCTAACACATGAATATGCTTTGATCGAAATCATCCAATTCCATTGTAGATCTGGCTGTATGTTTAGGGTCGTTGTCCTGTCGTTGTCCTGCAGACTCTAACAGGTTTTCTTCTAAGATTCCCCGGTATTTGGCTCCATCTTCCCATAAACTCTGACCAGCTTCCCTGTCCCTGCTGAAAAAAAGCATCCCCACAACAACATGATGCTGCCACCACCATGTTTCACAGTGAGGATGTGTTCAGGGTGATCTGCAATGTTAGTTTTCCGCCGCCCCATAACATTTTGCTTTTAGGCCAAAAAGTTAAATTTTGGTCTCATCTGACCAGAGCACCTTCTTCCACATGTTTGCTGTGTCCTCTGCATGGCTTCTTGCAAACTGCAAACATGACTTCTTATGGCTTTCTTTCAACAATGGCTTTCTTCTTGCCACTCTTCCATAAAGGCCAGATTTGTGGAGTGAATGACTAATAGTTGTCCTGTGGACAGATTCTCCCTCCTGAGCTGCGGATTTCTGCAGCTCCTCCAGAGTTACCATGGGCCTCTTGGCTGCTTATTTGATTATAACTCTCCCAGCTCGGCCTGTCAGTTTAGGTGGACGGCCATGTCTTGGTAGGTTTGTAGTTGTGCTATATTCTTTCCATATTCGGATGATGGATTGTAAAGTGCTCCGTAAGATGTTCAAAGGTTGGGATATTTTTTAATAACATAACCCTGCTTTAACCACTTCAGCCAAGGGAAAATTTGGCTGCTGAATGAACAGTCCATTTTTTACGATTTGGCACTGTGCCGCTTTAACTTTTGACAATTGCGCGGTCGTGCGACGCTGCACCCAAACCCAAACAAAATTGACGTCCTTTTTTCCCACAAATAGAGCTTTCTTTTGGTGGTATTTGATTGCATCTGCAGTTTATACAAAACGTGTGTAACATTCTGATCTTATTGACGGTCACTCAGCTTATCCCTACTTCTGATCAATCAAACAAATATGATAGTCTTACTATCAGAGGACTGCTAGTAATATAAATCAACTAAACAATAATTATCCTTTCTATATCTTCGCCTTTCTTTGGCCTTTGATACTAAGTCCATCAGCACCTTTCAGCGGTGGTGGGAGGATATCCCTGAGCTTACTGAGGAGGACTAGGAGGACTGTGTCTCCACTTATGTTATTTCAATGATTTCAGCTAAAGACTGGTTCATACAGCTCAAATTTTTGCATAGGGTGTACTATACTCCCCAGCGTTTAGTGTATACCCGCAGGCTGACCCTAAATGTACGAAGGGTGCTAACCACATTGGCACTTTTTTCCATATGGTGTAGTCATGTCCATTGCTCATGCCCTTCTGAGAATTTGTTATATGAACCATTGGTCAGCTATGTGATCTCCCATTACGTACTGACCCACTATTCATTTTGGTGGGCCATATGGAGGATGTGGAGACTGACCATTAGACTAAGCTCTTTCTCACCTATGTCTTCTCCTACGTTGGAAATTTCCTGCACCCCCGACCATGGCTAAGTCGCAAAAGACCATCAACTCGGTTCTCCCCTTTACAAAATTAAAAATAATGAGTGTATGAACTGTCCCTGGAAATTTGACAAAGTGTGGTCCAGTAGGATAGATGCATTTGGTCAGAATGCTTTAGATGACGTTTGAGAGTTGAGGGACTTATCCCCTTCCCTATGTCTTCCTTCCCTTCCCCTCCTTTCTCCCGCTCCTGCCCTTCACCTATGATTATTCCCTCTCCCCCCCCCTTATGCGATTTCTTCCCCTCCATCCCCCCCTCACCTGTGTATCCTCTGGACAATGATTTTCTCCTTCCTCCCCTTTGCCTCTCCTACTGATGAAGAGATTATGTATAGCTGGAGCACTACTCACTCACAAGTTTATGTTTATTAGTTGGTATATATATTATGCTTCTGTTCTCTCCAATGCATATTACTCTTATTAGATTCTATTGGACAGATAGACTTGATTTCCTACTATTTCGTTAATATTTTATGTGACACTGTGATATTCTTTCTTGTATGCTGTGTATTGTTGCTTCTATTAACTGTACTGTTCCTTACCTTTAATACATTTTTCTGTAAAAAAAAAATTAAACAATCATTTTTAATAGAGTGTTTAGATTTATGACTAATAGATCAGGCTTTTGAGAACATTATTGGGTAGTACACTTCTCAAGATGAAGCAGGAGGATTTAAGCTCCATAATGGGGGTGCGGTGCTGATAGGAAATGGATATTTATTGTAAAAAAGACAGGGCTGCCTAAGAATCTTATCATTCAAAAATTCAGACCCCTTGTGTACATACAGATTAACCCACAGCCAGTGACTGTTGCTATCGTCTTACTTCCTCCAGTCATGCTCATGGTATCATGATTCTACTAAGGAACCCATGAGGTCATTTGAGGATATATATATTTGTTATATGACATTTTCTGGTTAATAAGTAAACTTTGGGCACAATGCCACTTTAATATATTGTATCAGTTTTATGCCAAACTGGAAGAATTTTCCTCAAACCCTAGTTTTAGAACGTTTTGTATGGATGTATTATAAGTACTGGTAGTGAAGAATCAAGTTTTTACAAAAATAAAATAGATTAACATTTTAATATTTGACTTTAATGCTAAGTATCAGTGGTCTAAATATGGTCTTTACACAAAAAACATTGGGTTAATTCACTAAAGGCAAATAGACTGTACACTTTGCAAGTTCAGTTGCTTCAGAGCTTAGTAAATGGGGGGGACTGCTGACTTCCATCTTCCGATCATGTGCAAGCAAAAATTCTGTTTTTCCTTGCATGTGATTGGGTTTTTTTTTTTGCACAGTAAATCTTTACCTTATTTACTGAGCTCTGGAGCAACGGCACCTGTGGAGTGCAACTGCACTTGCAGAGTGCTCAGTCTATCTGCCTTTAGTGAATCAACACCATTGCATAGTAAAGAAGCAACCTAACTAAACAGAACTTAGTGTCTAAACATATTACTGATAGTTGTAATACTCAGGGCTTTTTTCAGCTGGAACTTGGTGGAACTCAGTTCCACCACCTCTGGCTCAGGTCCTCAGCTCCCTGTTCACCACTATTACTTGAAAACACAAAAGTCTGCCTTCTATGCTTACAAGTGACAGCTTGTTCCCCAACAGCTCCCACAAATCAGATCTCTTGAGTGGCTCCCACTGAGTGAAGGATGGAGACAAGGGAGATGCATGTACCTGGGGTGCAGTGCAAATGCCAACATCGCCACTGGATGATCCCCCCACAAGTGAGAGAGGTGGAGCCAACTACAGTAAGCGGGGAAGTACTAGAGAAGGCTGGGTGCTTCCGCTTAATACAGCAACAAAAATAAGACATGTGGAAGATGGTGGAGCTTTTAAGGAGATGGGGAGAAGATAGGGGCAGTAGAGGGGGGTTGCATGCAGAGGGCAGAGCTGAAGTGGGGTAAACGTGAGATGTGGATGGGGGTGCAGAGATAAGCAGCTGTGGAAGAAGGCTGAATTCTGCACTCTGTGTGTAACCCCCTCCCTGAACTCTGCACTCTGTACATAATGCACTCCTGTTAAGACCCTCCCACTGTTAGTGACATTTGACCACACCCACTATTTGATGCAGTTTGGAGGGTGTGTAAGGGGTGGGGTGGGGTTGGTTGGGGGGTCGTGATTGAGTTCCTGTACCTTTTTTCAGAGAAAAAAGATATATAATCACACACATAGGTTGGACTTGATGGACTTGTGTCTTTTTCAACCTCACCTACTATGTAACTATGTTAGTATTTATTCAGACATGTAAATTGTAGAAATTGCATTTTATGAACAATCATTTTTAAACTAAAACATTTAATACTAAAATATTACAAAGGTGTGCATTTTTTCATGAGATAGTTACCTAATATTTATCTCTAGCCAAAACATTTTGATGGGTTTTAATAAGAGTCAGGTTCTTTTTTTTTGTTTTGGTTTCTGTGCCCAAGAGGGAAATTTCCTTTCACTTGCTGTCCTGGAGACATAACAGGAAGTCAGAGAAAATCTCTGTAAAGTGAGAGGAAATCCCCTTTTAGACAGCTGTCACCAATGCAGGTGTCTCCATGATGACATTTCCCATCAATCCTTTTCCAGTGACAAATGTGAAATGTAGCTTTTCCTATCACTTTCTCACTTACCAGGACAAATAAAGAAGGCAGGTAAATACTACTGTTCCAAGTAATAAAAGGCAGTGAGGAGGTGTTGTGTTGCCTTCTCAGCACCTTTATTGCCCCTGTAAAGCAGGTTTCTATCTTAAATCATCTAGGAAGTGAGGTTGTTCCACTTCCTTCCTGGCAAGACCAGATTAATGTGTAGGTAGGTTTTAAAGATGGGAGTTGGCAGGTGGGAGTGGAGCTGCAAGGAAATGAACATGAAGTTGTGAGGTTAAGGCCTATATTTCTTAACCCCAGGGTGGGCTCCCTTGATACCTGGGTCATGGCACAGGTACACCACTGACTTGTATGCCAATCAAGAGGAATTCAATAATTGTAAAAGGAACTGTTCTATTTGGCGCCAAGTGTTTTTCAATAATAGGATTAAACTGAGCCTCTGGCAGAAGTATGGTGATTAAATTGGTTGTCTGTTCATACATTGGCCACTTCAGCATGGACCAGACAAATTTTGATCCATGTGTGGGCACTGTGATTGATTTACCTGTTGGAAAAAATTTCTACTAATACGAAGATACAGTGGGGATGATTACTCTACCTCAAATGTGTGGATGGGGGGAATCGGGTCAGTTTTTTTCATTCAACCCACTGGTTGAATGAAATGAACTGACTAATGTATAGATTACCTTAGACCAGCCTTTTTTAACCAGGGTGCCTTTTTTCAGGATGCCTAAAAATTTTCTAAAAAAATGTATAGAAACCAGCATGTGGATGAAACCTGCCTTTTAGTTACACAAAGCCATGGATTTTCATTGTGCACCATTACAACCTTCTATCTGCCGGCATCCTAACGATCATTGGCATAATCAGTTGATAAGGTGGATGTCAGTCTTCTTCATAGCATCCTTGTTTGACCCTCCCCTGCCCCTCTCCATTAGCATTGGGGTGACATTAGCTGAGTGATGGGGAAAAACTGAGAGAAGAGACACATTGGAATAGTCAGCACCAGTTTGCAAAAGCGTATTTGCTTTGGAAGCATAAATCACCTCTAATGTTGGGCGTTCTAAGTGTGTGGATGTTGCTGCATTATGTAAAACTATTAGAATAGTTTTTACATTTTAGAATACATTTTAGAATAGGGTGCTTCGAGACTGTCTATAATTTTTAAAGGGTGCCTTGACTGAAAAAAGGTTGAAAAAAAACAGCCTTAGACCATAGAGTTGAACAGGTACATCTCATGCTTCGTAGTAGAGGAGGTGAATGAAGGAGTGCTGGTCATGTGACTTTTGGCTTTTTTTTTATTTATTCTTTCAAAGAATGTCCATTCGCTCTTCTTTATAAACTTTTATTTTTTTATTTTAAAGTTGTTTTTTCTTCCTTTATCCAATCATATTCAAGCAAAAATCATTTTATTTAAATTTTCATTGCATTCATTATTGGATATGAAGTCAACAAAGCTTCATCTTATTCAATACCCTAAATCAGGGGTCTTCAAACTTTCTAAACAAAGGGCTGTTTTACTGTCCTTTAGACTTTAGGGGGGCTGGACTATGGCCATTGGGAATAGGAACTGTCCCAGCATCAGTTGGAGAAAAATAATGCCCCATCTTTGGTGTCATTGGTATGAATTGTGTCCCATTATTGGTAATATTAGGCCCCCCTAGTTGGTGCCATTGGTAGAAATTGTGCCCCATTGCTGGTGTCATTGGGAGGAATTTTGCCCCATCGTAGGTGTCATTAGGAGGAATTGTGCCCCATCATTTGTGTCATTAGGAGGAATTGTGCCCCATCATTTGTGTCATTAGGAGGAATTGTGCCCCATCATTGGTGTCATTGGGGGGAATTGTGCCCCATCATTGTTTTCATTGGGAGGAATTGTGCCCCATAGTTGGTGTCATTGGGAGGAATTGTGCCCCATCAATGGGAGGAATTGTGCCCCATTGTTGATGTCAGTGAATAAAATAGTGCCCCAAGGGCCAGATAAAAGCAAGCAAAGGTCCGCATCCGGCCCCCGGGCCGCAGTTTGGAGACCATTGCCCTAAATTAACATTTTATGGTCTTTTAGCAAGTCTGCTGCTTTGAGAAGCTAGTATAGGATTACTTTTTTGGCATGAAGCAAGTAGAGCTATCAAAATGGCTTCACGTACAAATGAATCCCTGGAACACTCCAACCCATGTCTATGTTTGCTGGAATCATGTGTATGAACTTTGTGACAGTCTGTGATGACATGTCTAAGAATCTATGCTATTTTCTTTACTGTACACATAAAGTGGAATGATCACTTTTGTACTTATGCCAGAAAGTCACTCGATATATATGTCTATATGCAGAGAACTGAAACAAGTAACAGCTTCCTCTGTCAAACGTGACACCAGCAGCTCTCTCTCTCTTTTCTGTGTCTGCTCTTTGTTGACAAGCTTTACCAAGGCTCTAGGATTGAGAGCGGAGGCAATCCGACTCCTTGATGTGTACAGGTGAGAGTTTCGTACAGATGTTCAGAAAAGCTAGGGCTAGTGATGAGTGATACAGGCTGTCATCGTGTGTGCTGCTATGGAATGACATTGCCAAGAATTATGATTGAGAGTTGGAATGTGCAAGCTTAAATATCAAAATGTTGTTGCTCGTGTAATAATGTCAATCTGAGCTACCTACTCCCTTTGATATTCTTCGGATTGTCTAGAAAGGTCACATACTCGCTGTAGCGAAATGCGATCTTGAGAAAAGAGTGGAAGACCTTAGCTGTAAACAGATTGCGTCACCGCAGATGAAGATTCCATGATAATGTACTTTAGATATTTACGGCAGATTGTATCCTCGTGCTTCAATTATGCTGACCATACACTAGGTCATTTTGTGGCAATTTGGTGGCTTCAATCAGCTTTCAACAACAATCGTTGCCTAGTTTGCTATGGCAAGATGAACAAAATAGGATGTAAATGCATTAAAATCAGCAAAAAGCAAATACACCTGGGCTTATACACAATCTATTTTTAAGCAAAAGACATGGGAAGCTGGGCACTGTAATGGGGGACATGTCTCAATACAAAAATTTAAATAAATAAATACATAAATAAAAAATGTAATGGGAAAAAAAAAACAGTATCTCTCTCTACAATTGTCAGCTCTCCCTAACAGCATCAATATTCACTGACAGTATGGCTATTGCAAGCCCCCCTCCTTTTATTGGAAGGGGGCTAGATTATCTATTCCTTAAAATGAATAGCTCTTATGACTCAGCTGACCAGGGACAAAAGCTGTGCATTATATTATAGAATGTTCCTTCCTGGTGGTGAACACCACAGCCAAAAAAGTTTACAGCCAAAAATGATCTATTTGCAAACTGTGAATCTTGGGCATTCATCACAAACAGTAGCAGAGAAATTGACATCTGTCCCGTTCTGATCCAATTCAGCAGGGGATTCACGCAGGGTGAAAGCGCCCTTATTTCTTAGTGGAAGCATCATTGAAATTGGCCAGGGACAGTTTAGTTTTGTTTCCCTATTAGCCCTGAAAATGGACAGAATTTAGCAGCATGATTTGCCTCCTAAAGACTTCAATAGAAAAATTCAGGATCGTCAAATTTTGAACAAAATTAGTTGAACCCCTGGCGAATCAAAACCGGGCAGATTTGCTTATCACTAGTATCTTTGCTTAACCGCTTCAGCTGTAAACAAAAAAAGAGTGAAAATTTTGAAAAAAAAAACAATATTTTTAACTTTTTGCTATAATAAATATCCCCCAAAAAAATATAACATTTTTTTTTTCCTCAGATAAGGCCGATATGTATTTTTCTACATATTTTTGGTAAAATAAGCGTATATTGATTGGTTTGTGCAAAAGTTATAGCGTCTACAAAATAGGGGATAGTTTTATGGCATTTTTATTATTATTATTTTTTTTTACACAGTAATGGCAGCGATCTGCGATTTTTAGCAGGACTGCAACATTATGGCGGACACGTTGGACAATTTTGACACACTTTTGGGACCATTGGCATTTTTACAGCGATCAGTGCAATAAAAATGCATTGATTACTGTAAAAATATCACTGGCAGTGAAGGAGTTAACCACAAGGGGGCGATCAAGGGGTTAATGTGTTCCCTATTGTGTGTTCTAACTGAAGGGGGGATGGGACTGTGCAGGGGAAATTACAGATCGCTGTTCATACTCTGTATGAACAGACGATCTGTCTGTTCTCCCCTCAGAGAACTGAAAACTTTGTGTTTACACACACAGATCCCGGTTCACTGTGTGCCCCAAGCAATCGCGGGAGCCCGGCGGTGATTGCGACCGCCGGGCACTCGCATTTGCTCCATGGACGAGCCGGGGGCACTTGCGTGCTGCCGGAGGCCGAATATGTTACCGACGTACCATGTAACATTATGGCGACTCGCGCAGCCGAGCCATGTTGCCGCAGTACAAATGTGGCGGCTGGTCGACAAGCGGTTAAAGTGATACCAAAGTCATTTTGTTTTGTTAAAAATTAAAAACATGTTATACTTACCTGCTCTGTGTAATGGTTTTGCACAGAGCAACCCAGATCCTGCTCTTCTCGGGTGCCTCTTTGGTGTTCCTGGCCCCTCCCGTCTGTTGGGTTCCCCTACAGCAAGCAGCTTGCTATGGGGGCATCTGAGCCGAGTCACAGTACCTAGTGTCCATTCAGACACGGAGCCGCTGCCCAGCCCTGCACCCTTTCTCTCCTCATTGGCTCACTGACTTTGATTGACAGCTGCTGTCTCAGCCAATGAGGTGGGGAGACCCGGACAGCTGAGTCTCACGTGCACCATTGGATCTACATTTTTGTAAATATCTTTTCATGTGACATCACTGAAGAAATTACACTTTGCTACAATGTAAAGTAGTGAGTGTACAGCTTGTATAGCTGTGTAAATTTGATGTCCCCTCAAAATAACTCAACACACAGCCATTAATGTCTAAACCGCTGGCAACAAAAGTGAGTACACCCCTAAGTTAAAATTTCCAAATTGTGCCCAGTGTCAATATTTTGTGTGGCCAACATTATTTTCCAGCACTGCCTTAACCCTCTTGGGCATGGAGTTCACCAGAGCTTCACAGGTTCCACTCCTCCATGACAACATCACAGAGCTGGTGGATGTTAGAGACCTTGCGCTCCTACACCTTCTGTTTGAGGATGCCCCACAGATGCTCAATAGGGTTTAGGTCTGGAGATATGCTCGGCCAGTTCATCACCTTTACCCTCAGCTTCTTTAGAAAGGCAGTTGTCTTGGAGGTGTGTTTGGGGTCATTATCATGTTGGAATACTGCCCTGTGATCAGAAGGGAGGGGATCATGCTCTGCTTCAGTATGTCACAGTACATGTTGGCATTCATGGATCCCTCAATGAACTGTAGCTCCACATGAAAAGATATAATAAAAAAAATGTACAAATATGTGAGGGGTGTACTCACTTTTGTGAGATACTGTAGATGGATCTCGAGTAAGTATTAGGGGGGCTGAGGGGGGTTGCTGCACACAGAAGGCTTTTTATCTTAATGCATAGAATGCAATAAAACCTTCTGCCTATACAACCACTTTAAACTTCATTTTTTTTTTAAAGTAAATAAAAAAAAAGTAAAAAGTAAAAAAACTATACTTTCCGTAGCAGTTATATATGGATTTTAGCAACATTCATTGCAGATTATTACTAGAGATGAACAAATCTGCCTGGGTTTGATTGCAGCAATTCCCACTGATGTCAATAGAGGCCAAATCTTGCTGTTAAATTCTGTAAATTTTTTCCCATAATAGACAAACTATTGTCAAAAACAAGGCTTTGGGAGCTGGGGGCTGCCATGGAGGACATTTTTCAAGGCAATTATTTTTTTTATATATATAGGGCATAAACACAAAGTACCGTTTGTTAGCTTCTTTTTTTTTTGCAGTACCACAATGTATTGTCTTAAGAACATTTCATATCAGAGTGCATAAAAGCACTTTAAAACTACAAACCCACATTCCCCACACCTCTGAGATCCCTATAGATTTCATGTATGCCTTTGGTAGAAATTGGTCAACGTCAGGATAGTGCGCATGCACTTGTATAGAGAGCAAAAAGAAAGAGACAAGGCAGACTTTTGCTTGCAATAAAAATTAGAGTGTATTATTTGAGAGTAAATAGCCACATATAATTTTGAGTGCAAAAGCACTGGAATAGGACACAAACATTTAGACACAAAGCAAAATTTACTCTGCAGCAATCAATCGGAAATTCAGCTCTAGGGATTTTGTAGTCATTAATAATCCAAGACTTGTTCATTTTAATGCAATAAGCCAGTTCACACAGTCAGGGGGCAGGTGGATTTGCCTCTCTGTAACAAAACCTCCTCCTGCACTGATGGCCCTCTGATACAGAACATTGGCCAGAGGGAAAGTCAGAAGTTCCAGGACTAGACCTCAACTTTCTGAGATGGGAAAGAGGAACATATTAGCAAAAGTATATAGGCAAAGGACAAGCCCCCTGCCACACTTCCATTACAAGGAGAATTAATACCCAAAATATGATTTGTGCTTTTTTCTACTATTCATTTATATTGAGTTTTGGAGTTTACTAAACGCAACAGTTTAGAAATGGGATAAAAGGTTTAGCACTGTAAAACACTCTTTGATAGATAAATACCGTATATACTTGAGTATAGGCCGACCCGAATATAAGCCGAGGCCCCTAATTTACCACAAAAAAAATGGGAAAACTTATTGACCCGAGTATAAGCCGAGGGTGAAAAATGCAGCAGCTACTGTAAGTGGAAAAGAGGGTCAGCAAATGCCCATCTGCAGCTGCATGTCTCCCTGTGTCCTGCACAAACCCCCCTGTGTCCTGCACAAACCCCCCTGTGTCTTGTACAACCCCCCCTGTGTCCTGCACAAACCCCCCTGTGTCCTGCACAAACCCCCCTGTGTCTTGTACAAACCCCCCTGTGTCCTGCACAAACCCCCCTGTGTCCTGTACAAACCCCCCTGTGTCCTGCACAAACCCCCCTGTGTCCTGCACAACCCCCCTGTGTCCTGTACAAACCCCCCTGTGTCCTGCACAAACCCCCCTGTGTCCTGTACAAACCCCCCTGTGTCCTGCACAAACCCCCCTGTGTCCTGCACAAACCCCCCTGTGTCCTGCACAAACCCCCCTTTGTCCTGCACAAACCCCCCTGTGTCCTGTACAAACCCCCCTGTGTCCTGCACAACCCCCCCTGTGTCCTGCACAAACCCCCCTGTGTCCTGCACAAACCCCCCTGTGTCCTGTACAAACCCCCCTGTGTCCTGCACAAACCCCCCTGTGTCCTGCACAAACCCCCCTGTGTCCTGCACAACCGCCCCTGTGTCCTGCACAAACCCCCCTGTGTTCTGCACAAACCCCCCTGTGTCCTGCACAAACCCCCCTGTGTCCTGCACAAACCCCCCTGTGTCCTGTACAAACCCCCCTGTGTCCACTGCAGCCTAACTGTGCCGATCTGCCACCTGTGTCCACCATTGCAGTCTTGTGCCGATCGTTAGATGTCCTGTGTCCCCCATTGCTGATCCTGCCAATCAGCGTGTAAGGCGCCATTACACATTCAAAAGCCGCGCCTCCTCCTCCTCCGTGATAGGAGGAACACTCTGTTTTCCCAGCAGTCAGTGTTCAGTGTTCCGCCTATCATGGACATCCTCTCATCCTCGTCCATGAGATGAGAATGACATGACGTCCGTGATAGGCGGAAAACTGCACACTGACATACTGCTGGGAAAATCAGACGGCGGTGACTCAAGTATTAGCCGAGGGGGGCACTTTCAGCCCTAAAAAAATGGGCTGAAAATCTCGGCTTATACTCGAGTATATATGGTAATGCATTTCCTATACAAGTATATACATTGGACCAAAATAAGGGACAAATGAGGAGGAAAGAGGGAGAGTTCCAACTGAGGAACAGTCCCTCCAAATTAGGGACAGTTGGGAGCTATGGGGCAAACACAAACTTTATCCCTAATTTTTACCTTATTTTGGCGTGTAGTTAAAGTGGAACTTCAGTAATTGTTTCAACTTTCCATCTATTAAATCTTCTGCCCTTGTTGTTTTAACTTTGGATAGTAAAACATTTTTTTTCTGCCAGTAAATACCTTATACAGCCCACTTCCTGTTTCTTGTCTGGTAAAAAGCCTAGGCTTATGACATCATGTAAAAGGAAAAAAGACGGGCTAATTAATATAACAATCTTAAATTAATATATGTGTTCAAAAACGCAATGCATGAAAAAACACTATGTGAGTAAGTGAATAAATCATAAGGGACTATACCTATCCATATCAGTGAAAAAAAAGGAATAGAAAAAAGTCCACATAAAAAATTCATAAAATGCAAAAAATACATATGTATGAAACACTGTGTATAAAGTTCAAGTGTAATGAACGCTGAGTCCAATTCCAAAAATGTAAGAAGAAAAGAAAAAAAGAAAACAGGAGAAAAAACGCTGAAGATGAAGACTACAGGTTGATTCCACCACCACCGAGGGGACGAGGGATGAGCCTCTCCATGTAGCATAGACCAAAAGAAGATGGAGACCCTTACCAGATGTGGTGGACCTCCTGTCAGTAGCGAGGTCGTTATCGCCTGCAGATATAACCCTCTGCGGGGTCTTTGGTCGATCCAAAATGCCTGAACGCCCAGACTCCTAGCGTCCTTCACCCTCCTTACCCCGCTTTTCTATCCAATGTGAGTGGGGAACTCTCCCTCTAGTGAATAACCAATACACTCTTTGACATCATGCACAGCTCTCTCTCTCACTCTCGTGAGAGTTTGCCAGGAAGGTAGGGGTAATGAGTCATAAGAGGGCCAATGAGAGCTGCAGAGCTGGCAGTGTGTTTCTGTGTAAATCCAGGAAGTGAACAGGCAGCAGCTTCAGCTGCCCACTGTTAAAATGACTGCAGCCAGACTTGGTGGAGGGAGATTTCTGCAGCATATTTGACAAGTACAGAATCACAGTATATATAAAACATAGCTCCCAACTGTCCCTGATTTTGAGGGACTGTCCCTGATTTGGAGAAATATACCTCTATTCCTCTTTCCCCCTCATTTGTTCCTCATTTTGGTCTGATCCGATCCATATAGTTGCATACAAAATGCAATTTTTATCTTTCAAAAAGTGTTTCCCAGTGCTAAACCTTTCATCCAATTTCTAAATGGCTGCATTTGTACATTTTAAAAGCCAATATAAAGGAATAGTAGTGGTAAAAAAAAAGCCCTTCTGGATTTAATTAACCTTTTTTTGGGTTAATTCTCCTTTAAGGGGGTGTGGCAGAGGGCGTGTCCTATGCCTACATATGTTTGTTAGTAGGTGTGCCTCATTCCCATCTCAAAATGTTGGGAGGTATGTATAAAATAACGTGCAAAGTGGTTGGAGGGAAGCTTCAGGATGGCAAAGATGTTTTTATTATAAATGATGTGAGCAGACTGCAGTTCCTCTTTAATGAGACAAGTTTTGTTCAGATTGCAAACTGGGAGGGTTAGTACATTGAGACCCCTGTATGTTTGCACACATGATTTGAAAATCAGACGAAAAATACAGATTTCAAAGCAATTGTAGGATAATCTGATCGTTAGTACACAGCTTTTTCGAGAGCTGATCACAAACAGTTCGTCTGAAATTATCCGAAGGGACAAACACGAAAAATGTTATCGTACGATACCAGATCATAACCACTTGACCTCCGGAAGATTTACCCCCCTTCATGACCAGGCCATTTTTTTTGCGATACGGCACTGCGTTACTTTAACTGACAATTGCGCTGCCATACGCCAAATAAAATTTATGTGCCTTTTTTTTCCCCACAAATAGAGCATTCTTTTGGTGGTATTTGATCACCTCTGTGTTTTTTTTTTTTAATCTTTTGCACTATAAACAAAAAAAAGATCAACAATTTTGAGAAAAACAAAGCAATATTTTTTACTTTCTGCCAGAAAACACATCCAATAAAAAAAAGAAAAAAAATGTCTTCAAAAATTTAGGCCAATATGTATTCTGCTACATATTTTTGGTAAAGAAAATCAATGTGTATATTGATTGGTTTGCACAAAAGTTATAGCATCTACAAACTGCAGGATATTTTTATTTATTTACTAGTAATGGCAGCAATTAGTGACTTATAGCGGGACTGCAATAGGACATTCTGACACTAACTGACACTTTTTGGGAACCAGTGACACTAATTCAGAGATCAGTGCTAAAAATATGCACTGTCACTATACTAGTGACACTGGCTTGGAAGGGGTTAAACATCAGGGGCGATCATATGGTTAACAGTGCGCCTAGCCAGTGTTTTACTATACTGTGTGAGGTACTTTTACTAGGGGACGAGATGGAATTTATTTCCTGCTTTGCAGGGACACATACTGTCAGAACAGTGATCTGCCTTGTTTACATGTCTCTGCCTGACTATCGGCGGGTGCCAGAGGACTCCGAGTACCCTGCACCCGCCGATCGGCTTCCGCTGTGTATAATCACAGCAGAAGTGACCCGGCGGCGCCCTACCCAGAAGTGTCAGATCACGTATATATAAGTGATCCTGCTCACAGGTGCCACCCTGTAGTAAAACTGCTATCGGGCAAACCTAAAGTGGTTAATCAGCACAGTTTCTGTCCAAAAATACAATTCAAATACAAAGCAATACATTACCTCACTTGCAAATTTTTATTCTGTCTTGCAAGAATTTTTAGAGTTTTAGAAACCTTCTCATTTTCTATATGGAGACTAGCATGCAAAAAAAAAAAATCTTATTGTGTGTACCAGGCTTAAAGTGGATGTAAATCCTCACATGTAATGAAGTGAACAGCCTCAGATGATAGTTTACACAGGGATAAAACAAATCTCCCTACATAAATTTTACATGTACATCTGCTGTCTTCATCTTTATATATTCTTTAGAAAGTTAATATTGTGTTAGGAGATTTTCTCTTCCTGTTCACCACTACAGTGAAGCCTGGGCATACAGCCAAGACAGCTGATTGGAGGAAAGGCACACACCCCCCTCTCCTCATAGGTAGAGACTTTCAGATCTGTTCCTTGAATCATTCAGCTCAGTCCTAATCTATTTATAGCATCCTCACCAACACAAAACTCCGGCTGCTTTTATCTCAGCTGACAGAGAACTTGTCAGGAGTTATCAGGTTGATAACAGAAGAACGAGCAGGAGACAGCTACAGGACATTGAAGAGAGATAAGAAAACACTACAGATATATGTACCCAGCTCAAATTTCATGAATCGGGTTTACATCCACTAGTGGTGGGGCACCCTGAAAACAAAAACTTTAAAAAAATGTTAGTAACAATTTAAAATGAAAAAAAAAAAAAATTTTTTTTTTTTACTTACCAGAAATGGCTGTTGCTAGGCAGATCGTCCTAATCTGCCTCCTCCAGCGCTGCGGTGATCTTCTCTCCTTCCGTCTTCTAGTGAATGGGGCACGGTGTGTTATGGGAACTGTGTCCCACAACACATCGCGTTCCCCATTCACAAATTAGACTCGGGCATGCGCAGTAGGCCGCGCGCTGACTTGCGCATGTGCAGTAGGAAACGGGAAGCCGTTTCCCTTACTGAGGATGGCGGCGCTGGATCCGGATTGCCGAGGGACATCTCGGCCTCCACGAACGACATCGCGGGCGCCCTGGGAGGGTAAGTGTACTTATTAAAAGTCAGCAGCAACTTTTTTTTTAGCTGCTGACTTAAAAAAAAAAAATTTTTATGGTGAAACACCGCTTTAAGTCATTATATCACCAAAGATGAAAACTTGCTGCACAAAACCTAAACATATGGCTAAAGATGCCTAAAAGTTTCTCTGGGAAAAGCAATGAGTCAATCACATGAGCATAAAATTAACTTTCTTGGGGCATTCTGTTCACAAAAAGTACAAAGAACCCTCTGAGCTGCCATGGCTGCAAAAAAATCCAAAGTTCAGTTTTTTGGCATTTTAGGAAACCTATGGCTAGTTTTTAGTTGGAACGGTTTGTTTTAGTAACATTTAACTAACAAGGTTTGTTTAGAACTGATATGATAGTATTTGAACTAAAATGCTATACAGTAGTTAAAAATCTTTTATTCAGGCAAAGAATGAATTCAATAATACAATAAGTGTAAAATATAAATTGTGGTTGGCGACACAAACAACAAAATAGACCATCACCAAAGGCAAACAATGCACCAAGGAAACCATAGTTTATCAAATACATTTTGACATTACTATCCACATGAATAACCCTGATGCATTTCGACCCTTTCATTTCTGGTCTTCCTCAGGGGCATTTTGAATTCTAGGAAATATATCATAAAATTCTAAATATAGACAACATTTTTAACATTTTGCAATATACAAAACATCATTTCAAATTTCATAGTGTTCAAAAGTACATTTCCATCTATGTGGTAAGATATTGCGGAGATGGAAAGATGAGAATGTATCACACAACCAAGATTGCTAAAAACAGCTGCATTCAATGGTCCCAAAATGTCTGCATGTCCCCTCCACACCCTCCAGAAAAGTCCACAGTCCACAATCCAAAAAGCTTACAAATAGCCACGCTTTTGGACCTAGAGAGGAAGATATGGGGCGAGGCACCTGCATTATGGTATTGAGAAAGCTCAATAAATAATCAGCAAGTATTCTATAAGTATACAGCACTACTATGCGACCATAGACTGGTCGGTACTCAATCAAATGTTAGAATTATATGGACTGATATTACTCATTTATTCAATTGTATAGCATGTTTATTTATATGGTTTATTTTTAGATTAATTTGTATTACCATTCATATGATGAAATAAAAAGTAATGATGTTACCTAATTGGTTTAAAAGTGACTGTGCAATGTGGTAAAGTAGTGTGTATAAAGATGAATGGGTAATAAACTAATGTGGTAAATGGCATTCAAATGATATGTGAAAAAACAAAAATACGAGTGAGTGCAAAAGTGTGTGTAAAACACGAATTGGTGAACGTTATTACCTTGGCTAATAAGAGGAGTTCTGGATTGGGTGAACATAAATGAGATATATAGTGACAGACAAAAAAAAGGGATGTATGGCATTAAATACAAGTGATAGTTGATTTAAAAAGAGCCTGAATAGTGAGGAATATAAATAAATGAGTTGGTCAGTGTGATACAAATAACAGCCAGTCTACTGAATCCAACAGTTGCACTTACTAAATACTGCAATCCTTCCTGTATGTGTTAACGGCATTCCAGAGGTCACCTCAGGATCCTCTGGAAGCTGTAGGTTTAAATAGTATTTTAACTATAAATCCATTGGTGGCAGGTGTTAATCTCCTCCCCAAACTCCCATTTACACAGTTCCCTGCTGCCATGATTGTGGCATCTGTGTGGCCCCCTCGGTGTTCCGGAAGGCATATGCCCCGTCATCCGCCGCTGCCTCCGACGTAATTACGTGACGTCATGACATCACCCACACGCGCTGTAAAGCCCGCGCCTCCACTCGATGCCTCTGATCATCCGGTGGCGATCAAGGGATTCTGCTGGCACAAAGGATGCTCCCTCCAGTGGCCAGAAGGAAAAGGTCCAACTGTGGGAGCATAGAGTGAGGAGAACCGCAAAGGGTTTGCGTCTCCCCACCGTGCCAAGATGGAAGAGGGGGGGACATTGACCCAGGGCCACAGAGAGAGACATAGTGGAACAATGGGATGTACACCACGAAGCATACATGTATTAAATAGAACGTACAAAATTGAATAATTATTCTTGTCATTTGTCTTATACGACCATGTATTTTTATAATTATGATTTTCTTTGTTTCAAAGAGCTGAAAGTATATTGTGTTCAACCAATTTGAGGGGGCGCTTGCTTGTCCTCCCCCTTTCCTGACCTGCTGGGTTACATGCCTGGATAAGGGTCTGGTCAGGGCCATCTTAAGAGCATTATAGGCCCCCGGGCAATACAGTGCACTGGGGCCCTGTCTACAGGATCACACACGAGAATAAAAATGCAAATTATCAATAAGGCTATATTTATTGGTACTTCCAACAAAATCAGTGTTTAAACATTAACACAACGTTTGGACAATATAACATGAGTTTGATGGGCATAGTGGCTGCGTTTAATGGGCACAGTGGCAGCTTTTGATGGGCACAGTGGCAGCTTTGATGGGCAAAGTGGCTATTTGATGGGCACAGTGGCTGTGTTTGATGGGCACAGTGGCAGCTTTTGAGGGGCACAGACAGTGGCTGTGTTTGATGCACAACTTGAACTTACTTAACCACTACAATACAGGGCACTTTCGCCCCCTTCCTTCCCAGACCAATTTTTAGCTTTCAGCGCTCTCGCTCTTTCAATGACAATTGCGCGGCCATGCAATGCTGTACCCAAATGAAATTTTTATCATTTTGTGCGCCCAAATAGAGCTTTAATTTGGTAGTATTTATTCACGACTCCGTTTTTTATTTTTTGTGATATAAGCGAAAACATAGCGGAAATTTTGAAAAAAAAACAATATTTTCGCCTTTCTTTTTTAAACGAAATCCAATAAAATCAAATTTTGGCATAAATTTAAGCCAAAATTTATTCTGCTACATGTTTTTAGTAAAAAAAATTCCGTTAAGTGTATAATAATTGGTTCGCCTGACATATGTACGCAAATGATCATGTACAGATGTGTGCAGGTGATCACGGACATATGTGTGCAGATAATCATTGGCACATGTGATTTTACTGGGACATATGTGGGGGACATGTGTTTTTTTTTATTTGGGGACATGTGTGTTTTGGGGACATGTGTGGGGACATGTGTGTTTTACTGTGTTGGTACACTGTTATGGACACTAGACTGGTGATCAGTGAGTAAAAAAACAGCTAAAACTCACTGATCACCAGCCGGCTGCATCGATCCGCTCTCCTCTCCTCACTGACGACTTCCGTGTGTTGTATCGCAAAAAATGGCCTGGTCATGAAGGGGGGTAAACCTTTTCCGGAGTTGAAGAGGTTAATCATTCCAACATAACTGAGTCACAAAGTGACTTTGCACCTGCAATCTTTGTAAGACATCCAGATTAGCCTGCAAACAAACACATAATAAAACAATTTACTCACAGGCAAAACAAACCTTGCAATCCCGTCTAAAGTATTTCTTAACTCAGTGAGTAACGTTTGGTGTAATTCCACCTTTGCTGAGAAAACATTCCTCACCGTCAGCTTCGTTCATTTCAAGGATTTCCGCAAATTACATTGCAGAATCCTATCTGCTGCCATTCGTACTGAAATTCCCACACTTCCATCAGTCACTTCTTGAGTAATAAGTGGGAGGGACTTCCTGCTGTAATCACATGATCATTATCAGCACTGTAAGAAGAGAAAAACTGTAGAGAATGACAGTGAGCCAATCAAAAAACCAGAAAATTACATTTCTGGGGAAAATTCTGCATGCCAAAAAGTATTCAGAAAGTCTCTAATGCCACGTACACACAATCGGAATTCTCATCGGAAAGGCCTTGGATGATTTTTCAGACGGAATTCCGCTCAAGCTTTTGTTGCCTACACATGGTCACGCCAAATTCCGACCGTCAAGAACACGGTGATGTAAAACACTACGACGAGCCGCGAAAATGTTCAATGCTTCCGAGCATGTGTCGAGGTGTTTCCGAGCATGCGTCTGAATTTTTGCGCATCGGAATTGCCACAGATGGGATCGGAATAGAAGCTTTTTCCGTAGGAAAAATTGAGAACATGCTCTCAATCTTTTGCTGGCCGAAATTCCGCCAGCAAATGTCCAATGGAGCCTACACACGGTCGCATTTTCCAACCAAAAGCTCACATCGGTCTTTTGCTGGCGGAATTTCCGATCGTGTGTGCACGGCATTACAAGGTAACCATATTTGCACGTTTGTGGCAGTTTTGGAAAGCTGGTTGCAGACAAAATTGAAAATATGTTTATGTAGAAAATCAGTTTTATACATTTTAATGATGGTAGAGTTACCCTTAACCGATTCAGCCCCGGAAGATTTTTCCCCCTTCCCGACCAGAGCACTTTTTGCGATACGACAATGCGTTACTTTAACTGACAATTGCATGGTCATGCAACGCTGTATAGCGCCAAAAGCCAATATAAAGGAATAGTAGTGGCAAAAAAAAGCACTTTAACTAATCATTTTTTGGTCTCCTTTAAGAGGGCATAGCGGGGGGTGTGTTCTATGCCTCGTTCCCATTTCAAAAAGTTGGGAGGTATTGCTTGAACAATCCATATTGTATTTCTCTTTTAAATAATAGGAATTCTTACAGTAAATCTTACCAGTAGGTTTCAATTCTACAGTGAGGGAAGGGGCTGCAGGGGGACAGTCTCTATGATAAACCCCATAGAAAGTAAAACTACACCTGAGGAGTATTTGCAGCTATTTGACTCATTGAAAATAAATTTGGACAAATGCACTGTGGTGTTCATACCTCTGGCCTGTAGATGTCACTATTTACAGTTGTTACATGCATAATACTTTCTATACTCAACTTAGTTCCAGTTCCTGTTCCTAATACAATATAGTTAGACGCCTGCACCTTTATTATGGATACCATAAAATGTTAATGAAGTAATCTATAACTACTCCCAGACTACAGAACAAAAGATTAAACAAGATTAGCAACAATGATTTCTTCTCTATTTCTATTGCAGCCTGCACCTTTTCTGCAATGCTTTTTTCTTCTTGAATTTGCATACATCCCAACTTTCTGTGATGAGAAAGAGGGATACCTTTCAGTAGAAGCATGAGGGCAAAGGACACAACCTTGCCATGGTCCATGAAGAAATGCAGTGAAGCATGCTTGCTATACTCACTGTGGAACCTAAGGGGTTAATCCTGTGCATTGTGTATAAAGGCTATGTGATCCTGTCTCTCTGATCCTCCCCTTCTTCCACTGTCTCAAAAAAAATAACCTGATATTTACAGAGCCAGTATATGGGCTGCACATGCTCAGTTTGGTGTGTATTGCTAGAGAGTTTTTTTTTCTCTTAGGAGGGTGCTTGTGATCAGCACAGGCCCAATCAGCACTGTCCAGACATGTCCAGACAGAGGATCAGTGCAGTATGAAAACTCCTCCTACAAGGTTTACTAGGAACTTTGCGTGATACAGGATCTGTTGTCTCTAGACCAGTGGCGGCTGGTGTATTTTTTTGGGGGGTGGGGGCAGCAAACAACCAGTGACCCCTCCCTCCGCTGGTCGATCCAGCACTTACCAAATCTAGGCAGGTAGCGGGTGGTGGGCAGCGGCTCCGTGTCCTCTCCTCCATCGGCGGCTTCCAGTGTGCTGCTCCTCCCCTTCTCCTAGGTGTCTAATAGGATCGCCTGTCCTTTCAGCCAATCAGTTGATGGGTCTCAAAACCCACTTCCTGATTGACTGGGAAGTTAATCAAGTGATCTCTCTCAAAATGTACAAAATCTACTGACACACAATCTAATAACTCTAATAAATGCTTTCTTTATTGTCACTACCAGGGCCATCTTTAACGCGGGGCAAAAGGGGCCAGTCATTCTGGTGGGGTCCAAAGCAGCTGCCCCTTGAGCCTGCCCTGCCTGCAAATAGTGTATTAGTGAATTTGGGTGGGCCCAAGAAAATGTTTGCCCAGGGTCTAATCAATATTAAAGACGGCCCTGGTCGCCACACCATTCAGATGTATCAATTTATAACACACTGGTTTCATATCTGATTGCGCTTTAATTTGTGTATAAAATTGTCACAGGAGCCGTAAGTTACGGCATGTTTGCCTTCACTTGCAGCATGCCCAGTGCGCCTGCGCCGCTGTCTATGACGTGCATGCGCCATAGACAGCGGTGCCCATTCTTTGTAAAATATCTCCTTAACTGTGTAGGTTAAGGAGATATTTCTTTGACCTACAGGTGAGCCTTAATCTAGGCTTACCTGTAGGTCAAAGTGGTCCCAGAGGGTTTACAACCACTTTAAGGATCATGGAATTAGATTGTATGATGATATTACATAATATAAATTCTTCTTGATTCTTCAGTATATGTACTATTTATTTGTTGACTAAGCATTTCTATGATATATATTATGTATTCTATTATATATATGGTGTGTCTGATTTTAATATAAGTTGAGTTTCAAGATTAGGAACTTAGCTCCCCCACTCTTCCCTCTAGCATTAGGACAGCAACTTAAAAAAAATGGCTTTAGCTGCCCCTGGTGGTAGATGCAGCCCTTTAGGTAAGGATAGTCTTCCTTTAGAAATCAGATTTACCGTTTGGGACACGTAACAAGAAATATTTGAAGGATTCTTTGGCTGGGTGTGGATATTTTGATGGAGGGAAGTGGCTTCAGGAATAGCTAAAATATGCAACAGCAGAAGCAACAAAGCTTTGTGTTGAGCATGTTAGTAAAAGCACCTGGACAGAAAGGTCAACACAACTGCGACAGGGCAATAAAACTTTTAGACATAGTAAGCTGACAGAAAAAATGCAGACGGCAGGACTAATCAGAAGTACAAACAATAAACTAAAAAAAATAGACGCAGTTACAAAAGAAACTTATTAAAAATCATAATTAAAATTAACATCCAATATCTTTTTTTTATGAAATGATTGCCACATAAAATGTATTGCCCTAGGGCAAGTATCTTATTTTTGTGCATTTTTTACTATTAAGTGTTGTTGCTACAATATTGAGGAGCACAGACATGCATAAGAAGTGACAATTTATCTTCCTAAAGAGATATATAAATGTTGTAAAAAATGTATATACCGTATATACTCGAGTATAAGCTGAGTTTTTCAGCACATTTTTTGTGCTGAAAATGCCCCCCTCAGCTTATACTCGAGTCAAGCATTTTTCTGCGGCAGAGAATGACATTTTCGAACCGACTTTGGGGCTCCGTATCTCAGGGCCACTTGGTGCTAGGAACCCCAAATTTGATGGGGTTCCTAGCACCAAGTTGCCCCCGAGATACAGGGCTCCAAAGTCGGTTCGGAAAATGTTATTCTCTGCTGCAGAAATGCTTGACATTTTCCGAACTGACTTTGGGGCCCCGTATCTCGGGGGCCACTTGGTGCTAGGAACCACTACCACATACCATTGGATATGTTGTAGTGCTAGTTCCACTGGGTTTGCAAACCAAATTTGGGGTTCCTAGCACCAAGTGGCCCCGAGATACGGTGCCCCAAAGTCGTTCAACTGTGTCCATCTGCAGCAATGTCATTTCGGGACCCTGCAGCTAGGGGGCCTCTAGGAACCCTTAACTACCGAGTTTGAGGTTTGTGGGGCCTATAGCTGCAAATGGGCACAGTGAGGCATGCAAATGGGCACAGTGAGGCTGCAAATAGGCATTATTGAAAATCTTTTCCACTTACAGGAGCTGCGTATTTCTCACCCTATTCTTATACTCCAGTCAATAATTTTTCCCAGTTTTTGTGGTAAAATTAGGTGCCTCGGCTTATACTCGAGTATATATGGTAGTTAAAGTATATCTAAACCCAAGAACAAAAATGGATAGTGTTGCAGCTTACCATGTGGTGGCTGCATTAGCTTTCTTTCTTTTCTTTTTCTAAATTTGTTTTCCTTGGTAAGCCTGCCCTTTATTCGCTTCCTGTCCTGAGGAGACAACCATACTGAACAGTGATAGGAAAGGGAGTATGTTGGACTCTATACCACCTCCCTCTTTTCTTCAAAACAGCAGGGTGTTTTGTAGGCCATGGAGATAGCAGGGAACAATGCTAACGGGTACCAGTCCAGAGGCAGAAAGCAAAGCAAGCTATCAGCTCACAAGATTTCTGGCTGAATGAATGGCTATTGAACAGATATACTGTATTAAAGTGGTTCTAGGCTAAAGTTTTTTTACCTTAATCCATTCTCTGAATTAAGGTAAAAAAAACTTCTGAGTGCCGCTTCCCCCAGCCTCTCCTTATACTTACCTGAGCTCGATCTCAATTCAGTGATGTGCACAAGAGTAGCAGCTCTCCCAGCTCTCTCTCTCCTCATAGGTTAGAGGGACATAGAGAGACAGCATTGGGAACCATTGGCTTCTGCTGCTGTCAATCACAGCCTGAGGAGGGAGCTGGGGCGGGGGGTTGTCTATGGGCACACAGCCCAGGTCAGGAGTGTGCCCATACAAGTTCCCCAGAGCAAGTCACTTGCTCTGGTGAGCACTCGGCAGAGGGGAGAAGCCAGGAGCACTGGCAGAGGACCCAAAAAGAGGAGGATCAGGGCTGCTCTGGTATATTTAACAGACAAAAAGCAAAATAAATAAGATACATTTATTGTTTGAGTTTATATACACTTTAGGGTAAACATTAGTTACAAATTTTTAGGTAATGTACTTTATTTGTGCAGTTAACTAATGCCGCGTACACGCGATCGGATTGTCGGAAATTCAGACCGTGTGTAGGCTCCATCGGACATTTTGTGTTGGAATTTCCGACAACAAAAATCGTTGTCGGAAATTCCGATTGTGTGTACACAATTCCAACACACATAATTCCATGCATGCTCTGAATAAAGCAGAAGAGCCACACTGGCTATTGAACTTCCTTTTTCTAGTGCCGTCGTACGTGCTGTATGTCAGCGCGTTCTTGCTGATCGGAATTTCTGAAAACATTTGTGCGACCGTATGTATGCAAGACAAGTTTCAGCCAACATCCGTCGGAAATAAATCCACGGTTTGGTTGTCGGAAATTCCGATCGTTTGTACGTGGCATAACAGTTACAGGTCTTGTCCCTCCTTCAACCTGTGACTGAACCATGAAAGGAGAAGCAACAAACTATCTCTGTCATTCTGCTCTCTCTCTCCTCCTAGTGGCATGTTCATTCTTTGCACATGAGCACTGCGGTACAGGTATATGTGCCGCCTCTCCCTCTCCCACTCTATTATTGAATACAGAGCTGCATTATTATCTGTCTTTTTATGCCAGCCTAGAGTTTCGCATTTACCCAAGCTACTGTATATGCTATAAGAAAGTGCAGCTTTGTGTGTGTGTCAATGGACATGTGGCCGTTGACATTTGCCAACAACCAATCTGCTATAAGCAGACGGATTGGGAAACCGTTCCTCAATCGTCTGGCAGAACGGATCAGATGGCAGTCGAGTGTAAATGGACATACAGTCCATTTATATCTGACCACCCATAGAGGAGAGCGGGTTGTGCCTGTCCGCTCTGCATAAGTGGACAAGAAATGGACCAGCCAGCTGTCTGCTTAGCGAAGATCAGCGGACAGATTCACTGCTGGCCAGGCAGACTCCAATGGAGCCCACCCCATGTGTACGGGGCCTTAAGGCTTGCCTGGCCTGGGACATTGTTAATGGTGTACCAGTGCTGTCCACTTCATGTCTTCATACTTGGATGACTATGTTAAAAAGCTTCTGCTAAGGGAATTGTGTCCTCGCTGTAGAGCTGCACGATTCTGGATAAAATGTGAATCCCGATTTTTTTGCTTAGAATAAAGATCACGATTCTCATGGCATAACATCATCTTTCACATTATACAAAAAAAATTGGGCTAACTTTACTGTTTCGTTTTTTTTTTAATTCATTGAAGTGTACTTTTTCCCCAAAAATTGCTTTTGAAAGACCGCTGTGCAAATACAGTGTGACATAAAATATTGCAACGACTGCCATTTTATTCTCTGGGGTCTCTGCTAAAAAAAATTATATAATGTTTGGGGGTTCTAAGTAATTTTCTAGAAAGAAAATATTGATTTTAACTTGTATGCAACAAGTGTCAGAAAAAGGCTTAAGCCTCGTACACACGATCGGATTTTCCGCAGACAAAATCTCAGACTTTTGTCCGAAGGCATTGTCCCTGCATTTTGTCTTGCATACAAACGCAAGGAATTGTCAGCCAAGAAATGTACTGACGTACTACGTGTTTTTTTCCAGCTCTTTATCGCCACCCTTTGGGCTCCTTCTGCTAATTTCGTGTTAGTAGAAGTTTGGTGAGTGTTGGTCGCGATTTTGATTTTGCGCTTTTCAGTTAGCGATTTTCATTTTGCGCTTTTCATTTCGTGCTTTTCAGTTCGTTTCTGAACAGCCGTTCATCAACCAGACATGTTGCGGAATCGGAGGAGATAACGTGTTATTTATTATTGGCCTTGGAGTTATTGCTTTGACCCAAGTCCAGGAACAGGAGAAGGAGTAGTTCTTGGACCAAACATTGGTTGCTTTATTAATCGTGACCAACTATATCATATGCCTTTGCTGCGGGAGCTCCAGAAGAATAATCCAGATGATTTTTTAAATTATCTCCTGATTACGGACCCCTGCTTTCACTAACTCTTGGCATTGTTGACTCCCTATATTAAGAAGCAGGACACATGCATGAGGCTTTTATTATATTTTTTGGTTGAATAATAATGTTTTGATTTGGTATATTTTCTATATTTTTGGATGCATAGAATGCACTTTTTGGTTAAGTTCTATTGGCAGATAGAATGTCTACGGTAATTGTATTTGTTTTCTTTTTTAAATGCACAATAAAAAAATTGTGTAGAATAATACTTGGCTATGTGTTTTACTTCAAATGACAGTTTGGGAGTAGGCAGTTACATTTAAAAAAAATACAATGTAAAATTGACAAGGGATACCAACATAGTTGTATCTTGCCTAAATAAATAAATAAATAAATAAATAAATAAATAATAATATATTATTCTTGATATCACTAGAAAAAAAAACCCTTTGCCAAATTCGTTTGCAATAACTCCATCAGTATTACCAGCAAACAGCTTCATTATTATCCCATTAAAGAAGAAGAGAATTGTGCGCTGCATTTCGAGATTTCATAATTTGCCACATCACGAATGTTAATTCTCCATTACGAGTGCTAGTTTACAAGACTGACCACTTCTGGCTCATCCTTGCTTCTGAGCATGCGTGTTTGTACTTCAGACTTTTGTCCGTACACACGCTCGGAAAATCCGACAACAGACATTTGTTTGAAAATTTTAAAACCTGCTATCCAAAATTTGTCTACGGAAAATCCGACAACAATTGCCCGATGGAGCATACACATGGTCGGATTTTCCGCCAACAGCCTTTTATCGAACATTTCCTGTCGGAAAATCTGATCGTGTATACGAGGCTTAAGTCTTAGCCCCCGTACACACGGTCAGAAATTCCGACGGAAAATGTCCGATCGGACCATGTTTTCGGAAAATCCGCCCGTGTGTGGGCTCCATCGGACTTTTTCTGTCGGAATTTCCGACGGAAATAATTTGAGATCATGCTCTCAAATTTTCCGACAACAAAATCCGATCAGACTTTTTCCGATCGTGTGTAGAGAATTCCGTTGGACAAAGTGCCACGCATGCTCAGATCACATTACAAGACCAAAACTATTGGCTACTAGCCTCTACGTTGTTCCGTCATACGCAACGAACGTCACCACGTTCAGAATGATCGGATTTTCCGACAACTTTGTCCGACTGTGTGTATGCAACACCATTTCGACAGATTTTTGTGGTCAGAATTTCCGACCGTGTGTACGGGGGCTTAGAGGAACTGCAGTCTGCTCACATAATTTGTAATAAAAACATCTTTGCCAATCTGAAGCTTCCCTCCAACCACTTTGCATATTATTTTATGTATTCTGTGAATCTGTACTTGCCGAATATGCTGCAGAAATCTCCCTCCACTGAGTCTGGCTGCTACCATTTTAACAGTGGGCAGCAGAAGCTTCTGTCTGTTCACTTCCTGGATTTACACAGGCACACAGAGGCACACCTTCAGCTCTGCAGCTCTCATTGACCCTCTTTTGACTCACCCCCCTCTCTTCCTGGCAAACTCTCACGAGAGTGAGAGAGAGCTGTGCATGATGTCATAAGCCTAGGCTAATGATCAGACAAGAAAAAAGGCTCACAGAGTACGCGGCGGGTGTGTGTGCCCACTAAGCCTCGTCTTAAAGGGGACATACAGGTATGCCCATTTGCCCAGCCGTGCCATTGTGCCGACGTACATTGTCGTGCGCTGGTCGGCAAGCAGTTAAACACATTCAAAATGTGAGGTCATATGAGAGCTATAGGCACCACTAATTTTTATTTAAACCCTTGATAAAAAGGGTAGAAAGAGATAACCACCGCTCCAGGATAGTCCTTCAGGGCGAATGCTCCTACTCCTGTTTAGGAGCCCCAGGTGCTGGCTAATAACACAATAGACTTGGAGTATCAAAAAGAACTCTGGACAGCCGCACACTGGAGGAAGAGAAAAACTTGGATGATTTATTTAAAAAACAGGAATCACATCAATCCACAGCACATAAGAAATGGCAGGGTATGCCGTTCCTTCAGTGCGCATGCACCGGTGACGTCACCGGCTGCATCACAAGTAAATCTCTCCTAAACTGTTTAGGAGATATTTACTGTACCTAAAGTAAGCCTTACTATAGACTTACCTATAGACAAAAGTCATGCATGGGAGTTTACTCTCACTTTAAAGTGGCCATAGATAGATTTAAATTCAAATTTTAATCCGTGTGTGGCTACTTCCTCTGAACAGAGGTTGATCTATCGATCAACTCCTGTTGAGCAGATGTGTTAGAAAAAAGCTGCTTGATCAGCAGCTGCAGCCACTGACTGATTCATTGTGCATTCTGACAGCAGATGAATTACCCCTGATGTCAGAATACAATAGTGCAGCTTGAATGTGTAGATGGTGTTATCAGTTCAGTTCTTCTTTCAGCCCACTGGCCATGAATAGCCAGCATTACTGTTTAGGACCACAAATGAGCCAAAAAATAGTTTGATAATTTGTTCAAACACAAATCCCAGCAGTGGCGGCGGCGGTGGCGGAGGCCTCCCTGCTCAGTCTCTCAGTGACCCGGGATGCGTCTCCTCCGTGTCCCGGGATGCGTCTCCTCCGGGGTCCCGGGATACATCTCCTCCGTTTCCCAGGATGCATCTTCGAAAAAAAAAAAAAACCCTCCCACATTGGAATCCATGGTCCGGTGCCCTGTATGGAGATCAGGGGGCCAGACGCATGGATGGGGGGGGCAGTGCCCGTGCGCCCCTAATGGACGGGCCTCCACTGTTTCTCAGGTGTCTTTATTTCTGATTAACATGACATGGAAGGGATTGGCACACAATAGGAAGGTTTTCAAACTCCATGTTAACCATCTGTGTGTTACAGGCTACGTTGGTATGAATAGCCCCTATTACAACTAGAATCTACCTGAACTAACAAAACTTTGATACAATGATAAGATAATTACGGTGTTTCAACAAACAATATTAGATAGAAAATGTGTTTCTTGCCAGTAATCATAAATAAAATAACATCCTGCTTCCTCGTCTCTTTTTAGTGCACAAAAAGAACAGTCAAGGTGTATTAAACGAACACGCCGCAACACATAAGGCAAAGCAAATCAAGTTTCCCTTTAAACATTTAAATCCTGTGTAAATAGTTACTGCAAATATATGAATCAGAAAAATGCACTTTCGGCTGCGATGACCACTCCTTTCACTATCTGCTTTTATTTGAAAAGCGGCAAACACAGCCCTAAGTTAGTTTTGTTTGCTTTTACTGCTGAAATGGTTTATTCTGTCTGAAAAAGAAACTGATGTTTAGTTAAAGTTAACACAAGTGAACATGTCAAAACAAGCCACAGGGAGTTATTTTGATGCGTCTCAGGCAATGGTGTATGGCACTATTAATTTCAGCTTACATGTTCATTAACTGATAATATTCACAAGATAACAAAATATCTAAAAAAAATAAAACATTTTTTAAAAATCCTTATATTAGTAAAAGGTAATAAATCAATGATTTCCTGCTGCTTTAAGGGAAATGTTAAACATTCGTGTCATTTGTCTCTACAGTATTACAATTTCTTACATTCCGCCATATTCTTTGAAAACAGCAGCAGTGTATAAATCTGTGTATTTTTCAAATCTGTCCTCACACCCTGTTCTGGCTTTCTGCATACCCAACACAGGCTATGGCTTAGGTTGGCAGAACCAATTTTACACTGTGCATATGCACAAAGACAACCTGGACTTTAGGTGCCCATTTATACTAAATGTGGGTCTGCAGATGTTGGGACCTCCTCTGTACACTTGAACTGGGCAGTGTTTATTTTTTGGGCAGGTGAGTAGTTCTTTATGATCATCTGACAATGTTCCTTGTTTGTAATATCAAGATGGTTTTAGACAAAAAGTACTATGTTCACCCCATGATCAGCAAAGATAAGCTCTAAATATTAAAATATCACAAAGTGCAGCGCAACTCAAAAAAAAATAAATAAATAAGAATAGACTACATAGGATTGTGCAAGTAAACCTTATATGTGTGTCCTTAAAAGAATACAGAAATAAATAAATATATATATATATATATATATATATATATATATATATATATATATATATATATATTGTATATATCATAACAATAAAAATTATAAACGTGACCAAATGTCATAAATCCGCCAAAGCCAGTATATCAGTAATAGTACTAAAAGTCCTCCAAGCAATGCACAATCCAAGCTCTTCTTCTTAAACTTTGTGTCTCCTCATTAATAACAGTGCATAATCACATGCGTGTTTCATGCATGCTCCAAAAATGCAGAATTGTTCCACCACTGTGTACCACCACTGCACTTCTCACTGCTCCTGCTTACCTTAAGGAATGACCCACACTCAGGTAAGGTCAATATGCGCTTTCCCAGCAACCTGGGGTATAACTCAACAGCGATCCTCCAAGGATTATTGGTAGCTTTAGATCACCATGCATCTCAGAAGCCAGCCCATTCAGAAAAAAATAGAATGCAGAGACTCTCATGGTGCAGAATCAAACACCCTTAAACAGTTTATTAGCCAGAAAGAATAACAAAAACTCACAAAAATAGTGCACTCAAACATCCGCATACACTAGATTAACCACTTGACCACTGGGCACTTAAACCTCTTTCCTAACCAGAGCAATTTTCAGCTTTCGGTGCTCTCACATTTTGAATGACAAATTACTCAGTCATGCAACACTGTACCCATATGAATTTTTTTCACACAAATAGAGCTTTCTTTTGGTGGTAATTAATTACCGCTGTTTTTTTTTTATTTTTTGCGCTATAAAAGAAAAAAGACTAAAAAATTCTGTAAAAAAAAAAATGCAATTTTCTTCGTTTCTGTTATAAAATTTAGCAAATTAGTAATTTTTCTTCATAAATTTTGGCCAAAATTTATACTGCTACATATTTTTGGTAAAAATAACCCAAATTGGTGTATATTATTTGGTCTTTGTTAAAGTTATAGAGTCCACAAGCGATGGTGCCAGTCTTTTTTAGTATTTAGTAAGAGGCATGTTGAGTTTTTTGAAGTTTTTTTTCTACAATTCTTTGCAAAATAAAGATTTTTTTTCCCCACAAAATTGTCATATTAGCAGGTTATTTATAACACACAGCATATGCATACCACAAATTACACCCCAAAACACATTCTGCTACTCCTCCTAATATGGTGATACCACATGTGTGAGACGTTTACACAGCATGGCCACATACAGAGGTCCAACATGCAGGGAGCACCTTCAGGTGTTCTAGGAGCATAAATTACACATCTAATTTCCTGACTACTTCTTGCACTTTTGAAGGCCCTGGAGCACCAGGACAATGTAAATACCCTAAAAATTACCCCATTTTGGAAAGAAACCACCCCAACGTACAAACTATGAGGCATAATGAGTCTTTTGAACATGCCATTTTTTTCTACAAGTTTTTGGAATATGTGGAAAGAAAATGAAAACGCATTTTATTTTTACACAAAGTTGTCCATTTATACAATATCTCTAACACATAGCATGTATATAGCTAAAATTAGACCCCAAAATAGATTCTCCTACCTGGTGATACCACATGTTGGTGACTTTTCTACAGCCTGGCCACATACAGAGGCCCAACATGCAGGGAGCAGCATCAGGTGTTCTAGGGGCATACATTTCTCAAATATAATTTGACTACCAATTACACTTTTGTGAGGCACTGTAGTGGCATGAATGAAAACTGATGTGGCATGGATGAGCATGAATGGGGATGGATGAGCTGTGGATGGGGATGGCTGAGCAAGGTTGAGCCATAAATGTAGATGGCTGAGTATGGCTGAGTATGGCTGAGTATGGATGGGATGGCTGAGTATGGCTGAGTACGGCTCGGTACGGCTGGGTATGGCTGTGTATGGCTGAGTATGGCTGAGTATGGCTGGGTACGGCTGGGTACAGCTGGGTACGGCTGAGTATGGCTGGGTATGGCTGGGTATTGCTGAGTATGGCTGGGTATTGCTGAGTATGGCTGGGTATGGCTAAGTTTGGCTGGGTATGGCTGAGTATGGCTGGGTACGGCTGAGTACGGCTGGGTATGGCTGAGTATGGCTGGGCATGGCTGGGTATGGCTGGGCATGGCTGGGTATGGCTGAGCATGGATGGCTGAAAATAGATGGATGGATGAGTATTGCTGAGTATGGATGGTTGAGTATGGATGGATGAGTACTGCTGAGTGTGGATGACTGAGCATGGATGGATGGATGAGTATGACAGAGAGATGGCTGAGCATGGATGAGTATGGCAGAGGGGTGGCTGAGCATGGATTGATGGATGAGTATGACAGAGGGATGGCTGAGCATGGATGGATGATAAAACTGCAATGGGCACAAATCAGTCTGTGGGCACTACAGATCCAGCCCACAGCACTGCTGCAACTAATCTCTCCCCTCTCCGTTCACACTGTACCGATCAGTACAGAGAGGGGAGAGAGGAACCGGACATGACGCCGGTTTGTTTACAAGTGATCGCTCTGTCATTTGAACTTAAGGATGAGTATCTATGGATCGATGTCAAAGATGTCTGACTTTGAACTTCTGGGCATGATGACATCATATGGTCCCGCCACTGACGCATTTCGTCATGTGATACAGTGACTTTCTCATAGGACCGGACTTAGCAACATTTTTTTATACACACCCAATGATTATAGTGTCTCCTAGCAACCGCAGCCATTTTGTGATAGACCAAATGCAAACACTAAAGGCCAAAACACAAATAATACATACTAACAGCCTTGGCCATTTTGTTGTGTGCAAATATTAATATTAGACGTCAATCTGAGACACCCCCAAGCATGACCTCGAGCAGCATGCAGTGAGGCACAGCGGTACACAGTTATCCTGTAAACTACCCACCTGTAACCTCCAATGAGTGCCTCAAAGTACATTTCCAAGTATGGTCATATGCAGGTAGGGGCAAGGGGGGTCGAGTGACCCATCTGGATTCGGCAAGGGTCTGCAGTGGCCGCACCTGTAACTGTGCTGGCTCTCTGGGTTTGTGCGAGTCGGCTCCACAGCTGCGGCAGATCAGTGTCACTGAACTTACAGAGCTCTTTACTGCCACCTCTGGCTGCTTCCTGTATAGGCACCCCTTGTGTTTGCTTTGCTGCCTGTTGTATTTTCACAGGGACATGTGGAAACAGGACTTGGGAGAAAGAAGACCACCTTACAAGTGGGGGCTGTTAGTACAAGTCAAGGGAGGAGGCTGTTTGTGTACAGGGGGGGCAGAGCTATGTTTGTGCTTACATATTTGTGTGTGGGGGCCTGACATATATACAGACTGACTGCAGATATACATCATCTGTCCTGTATATGTAGCTGTATTCAGGACAGATGATGTATATCTGCAGTCAGTGATGATGGAGGAAAGTCTCTATATACAGGTAGCTGTATATACCCACCTTCCTTCCAGGATATAGAGACTTCCTCTATCATCACTGACTGTAGATATACATCATCTGTCCGGAATACAGCTATATACACCCACATTCCTTCCTGTATATACTAATACCTTCCATCCCCTATATATACACATACTGTACACCTGTACTGTACAGGCCAAATTTGATGGGCACAATGAGGCTGCAATTGATGGGCACATGCCTGCTTTTATGCGATAATGACTAAGCCCCTCCCCTTCATGACATTGTGGGGGCAGAGCATGGGTTGACATTATTATTCCAAAAGCAGTGCAGTTTAGGTTGATAAAGATAAGGATGGATAGTTAGGGATGTTACATATGTAAGCAGGTGCAGTTAGCTGGCTATCCACTAGATGGCTCTGTTCCCATCATATAATGCTAAAAGGAAAAGTTGTAAGCAGATGCTAGCTTCCCTTTTAGAGAAGTCCCTCCTTAGTGAAGTAATATGGGGAGGTCAGTGTCCATATAAAAGCCAAGAGGGGAGGAGCTTTAAGCAGTTGGGGTATAGGAGCCAAACACCCCACAGCTAGGCAAATGCACAAGCCCAGTTCCAAAAAAGTTGGGATGCTGTGTAAAATCTTCATAAAAAGCAGAAATCAATGATTCACCTCAGTATATCAGCCATACAGGAGGGCTTGGCTTTCACGTCTGATTATCCACCTACGAGGGCTGTGTGGCTTTTGGAAATATGTTCCTCAGTGTGTCATTAGACTGCATGCACCTTCCTAATTGGGAGAGTTGATAAACTGATGTCTACTGTTCATTTGGTGAATGCATAGTTTCGTAGGTACCTTGACCAGAAGGCATACTCATAATTCTTATCTAACTATAGTTTCATGCCAAGAATTATTCTGATACTGTAAAGCAGTATTATACCCAAAAACCAATGTAGCGGTGTGTTGCCAATAGTTATTAACATCCACCATATCACCCTGCTGCCCGACCTTCATATATCACTTCAGAGACAATGAACAGTCATTTGCTTTGTTTTGTTTATTGGAGGTATTTAACTTGGTTGGGGAAAGGGTATATGGGATGCCCATAGATCAAATTACTTTGCCATCATATTTAGAGATTAGAACTTTGTTTGAGCCTTAAAGAAATGATGCACATATACATTATAACATCTACAGTCTCTTCCCTGCATCTCCATGCAGTTTATTGATCCTTCTCTGCGTAACTCCTGCAGACTATTGCTCCCAGGAATCCTTCCCTCCTGCACAAACTTATTCTGTAGCACATTACATTTCTTGTCACATCCTCTTCTATATGCAAAAGATCCCACTCTGAATAGTCTCTAATGCTGACTCTAGTTGGTTGCTGCTACTAGGCCAGAGGCCTTCAGTACCTCTCCCCGGAGACCTAGTAGTTTAATAGCATGTGCTGAACGGTGGACCACTAATGCCAGCTAGCCCAGCTTGCAAATCCTGCACCCTCGGGCCGCATCGATTTGACACTATTCCCCACAGTCTCTCTTCTGGTCCAGGACTCCTCATCAATGACTGTGTAATGATGAGGACTTCACCCATGACCGTGTAAGGGAGAAGCTCCCTCACAGCTCTCCCGGGCCTCCTTCCATGATCGGTGCACCCCCCCCAGATGGGGGTGCCCTCCTGCTGCCTAGTCTAGTCTAGTAGTCAATTCTTCACTTCTCCCAGCCGACAACTTTTCCCAGTGGCCTGTTACCTCAGCTTATATGGGAGGCCTGCCCTCTGCCAATTACAGTTGGGGATTGGTCAGGGCTCCTCACATGAGCTGACTGCCACTCCAGTTCTAGGTCCTTCTCCTCTTCCAGAACATCCTCCCTGGAAGCAGGGGAGGCGCCTCAGAACCAAAGTACAGGTGGTCACACCCACTGCTACACTAACCACTCCCTGCCCCCAGATCAAAAACAAACAGGCCTAGCTTGCAGCATAGGCCTGCTTAATTTTACCTGTACTGACAGTTTCCCTAGCAAAAAACCCTATGCTAGCACCTACCTATGGTAGATGGTGCTAAACAAAAAATGCTATATTGCAGCTTACCGATTTTTAGATGTGATGGCTACATGAGTTCCCTTTTTTTCGTTCTTCTATTTTCATCTGGTAACCTGGGGCGTGGCTGCGGGACGTATATCTATGGGCGGCGGCCCTGGTGTGGTCTGAGGTTCTCTGAGCTCTCCGTCATATTGGCCCCACATCACTGTTTGATTGATCCCCTTCTCCTTTCACACAGGTACACCTTGGACCCCCACTTGTCATTCCAACTCTACCTTCCTTCCTTCCTTGCACTGGGTGTCTTGGTGAGGATCCCTTATCATGGTCTTTCACCTCTACTCCTGGTATCCCCATCATTTTATTCTTCCCCCCTACCTCAACTACTTTCCTTCACCCAGTTCACCCTCATGCACATTATCCTCATTCACATAGCCCCAACATTAATTCAATCCTGATCTAGAATTTTGGATCCTCACTCATCATTTTAATTCAACCTTCCTCTCCTACACTGGGTGTTTTGGTGATGATCCTTATCATGGTCCTCCACTTTCACTCCTGGTCTTCCCATTACGTCATCTTTTCACTTTGGTTTTTATCACTTGTCTCACCTCTTTCCCTTTGATGCTCATTACCATGCATTCACATAGCCTCAACATTATTTTATTGATTATTCCACACTACACTAAGGGTGCTCGGGGTGCTCGGATCCGTCTGGGCTGCTGTTTATGGTGGGTGCCGCCATTGGACGTGCCCCTTCAGCTCCGGACACTGATGCCCTTTGGGCGACCTGCGGCCTTAGACATTGTGCTTTCCAGGGCACACATACCTGTAAGTTTTCTGGTCCCAGACGGGTGTTTTTTGGGGGGGGGGGGGGTTTATCCATCCTCCCCTACCTTGACTTAGCAAAACTTACCCAGTTAACTTATTTTTTTTTTATCATTGCAGAGACTTCACATGTCTGCTCCTTAAGAGCGCCTTAAAGCCGCGAAACGCGCCAAGCTACTAGATATCGCGTACGAGCTACACATCCACCTAGATATGTGTCCATACTAATTTTATCTTGATAGGGATCCAAGATTATTGACTGTGCAGATGTTATCATTTTAATATATATATCTAACTGTGAATATTGGTGGACCCCTTCATTTTATTGTTGAATATTAATGTCTACAAACATGTTCATTACTAGTGATTACTGATTCAGGGATTGGCACCATATTATGGGTGCACGTCTCTGCTTATGTGATTCAATGTATGTAAACGTGTTTTTTTATATATTATTAATTAATTACATTTTCCACCATTTTATTCAATTTGTCATCATGGGCTTCATTCAAAGTCCCACTCTCCTTGTTTGCATTTTTGCTGCATATTGCTGCATTGCTGTTTGTGTTGTCAGATTGACAGGGATGGAGGCGCATGACTTTACCCAGTCATGGCTTCATTTAAAGGGGTGTTCCGGGAAACAATAATTAAAAGCCAGCAGCTACACATACTGCAGCTGCTGGCTTTTAATAAATGGACACTTACCTGTCCTGCAGTCCCTCAACGTCGGCACCGCAGCTGATGTCTCCATCAGCTGTCGGGTGCTGCTGCCGCCATTGCGGGTAAGGTAACTCGGCAGTGAACCCTACTGCTTATGATCGAGGCCCCGCTCCTCTCTCCTATTAGCCCGGTGGCTGAGGGAGGAGGAGGAGGGAGCCCCGCAGTGACATCACGGCCGCATCGGGCCGCGGCGTACTTCCGGAGGTGGGAAAGAATACCTGTCAAAGACAGGTATCTGTCCCCCCTCCCCCCGAAAGGTGCCAATTGTGACACCGAAAGGGGGGAGAAATCCAATGAGCGGAAGTTCCACTTTAGGGTGGAGCTCCACTTTAAAGTCCCAAATTTCCCATTCTCCCCCTTTTTTTAATACAGGAGGTGTGTTACTGGCCAAATCACCAAATGAAAACAGAGGGATAAAAACCAAAGAAAAGAAAACTGATACAGCCACCACATCTAATGATTGGCAAGCTCAGCTGCAATATATTACATTTTTGGTTTTGGGTTTAACCACTTGAGCTCCGGAAGGTTTTACCCCCTTCATGACCACAGCATTTTTTGCTATTCAGCACTGTGCTACTTTAACCACCAGAAGATTTGGCTGCTCAATGACACAAGCACTTTTTACAATTTGGCACTGCGCTGCTTTAACTGGTAATTGCACGGTCATGTAATGCTGTACCCAAACTAAATTTGCATCCTTTTTTTCCCCACAAATAGAGCTTTCTTTTGATGGTATTTGATTGCCTCTGCGATTTTTATATTTTGCGATATAAATGGAAAAAGACCCTACTTTTTGGTATAAAAAAAATCAGATAAACTAAATTTCAGTCATACATTTAGCTCAAAATGTATTCAGCCACATGTCTTTGGTAAAAAAATGTCAATAAGCGTATATTTATTGGTTTGCTCAAAAGTTATAGCGTCTTCAAACGAACCACTTCAACTAGGGTACATCTTCTGGAATTTACTCAGCTTTTAGTTTATGACTGCCTATTTCATTTTTTGAGGTGCTAAAATGGCAGGGCAGTACAACCCCTCCCACCAAATGACCCAATTTTGGAAAGAAGACATCCCATGGAAATTGCTGAGAGGCATGTTGAGCCCATTGAACATTTTATTTTTTTGTCACAAGTGATTGAAAAATGACAACAAAAAAAATTACACAAAGTTGTCACTAAATCATATATTGCTCACACATGCCATGGTTATATGTGGAATTACACCCCAGAATACATACAGCTGCTTTTCCTGAGTATGGGGATACCACATGTGTAAGACTTTTTGGGAGCCTAGCCATGTACAGGTCCCCGAAATCCAAGCACTGCCTTTAGGATTTCTAAGGGCGTAGATTTTTGATTTCACTCCTCACTACCTATCACAGTTTTGAAGGCCCTGCAATGTCAAGATAGCACAACCCCCCCCCCCCCCCCCCAAATGACCCCATTATGGAAAGAAGACACTTCATTTGCTGAGAGGCATGTTGAGTCCATGGAATATTTTATATTTTGCCACAAGTTTTGGGAAAATTTAAATTATTTATTTTTTAACACAAAGTTGTCACTAAATTATATATTGTTAAAACATGGCATGGTTATATGTGGAAATACACGCCAAAATACATTATAGTGCTTCTCCTGAGTATGGGGATACCTTTTGTCAGTCTAACCATGTACAGGACCCCGAAAACCAATCACCACCTTCAGGCTTTCTAAGGGCGTAAATGTTTGATTTCACTCCTTACTGCCTATCACAGTTTCGAAGGCCATGAAATGCCCAGATAGCACAACCCCCCTCCCCTCCCCCCAAATGACCCCATTTTGGAAAGTAGACACCCCAAACGATCTGCTGAGAGGCATGTTAAGTATTTTGCAGATCTCACTTTTTGTCACAAAGTTTTGAAAATTGAAAAAAGAAACAAAAAATACAGTTTTCTTTTTTTTCTTCATTTTCAAAAACAAATGAGATCTGCAAAATACTCACCATGACTCTTAACAAATACCTTGGGGTGTCTACTTTCCGAAATGGGGTCATTTGGGGGGGGGGGGGGGGGTGTGCTATCTGGACATTTCAGGGCCTCCGAAACTGTGATAGGTAGTGAGGAGTAAAATCACAATTTTACACCTTTAGAAAGCCTGAAGGCGGTGGTTTGTTTTTGGGGTCCTGTATGCGGCTAGGCTCCCAAAAAGTCTCACACATGTGGTATCCCCATATTCAAGAGAAGCAACAGAATGTATTTTTGTGTGTTATTCCACATATTACCATGTCATGTTTGAACAATATATAATTTAGTGACAACTTTGTGTAAAAAAAAAATATCCTCAAACTTGTGGCAAAATATAAAATATTCCATGGACTCAACATGCCTCTCAGCAAATAGCTTGGGGTGTCTATTTTCAAACAGGGGTCATTTAGGGGGGGGGGGGGGGTTTGAACTGTCCTGGCATTTTATGCACAACATTAGAAGCTTATGTCACACATCACCCACTCTTCTAACCACTTGAAGACAAAGCCCTTTCTGACACTATTTGTTTACATATTTTTGTGTAAATATTTTTTTTCGCTAGAAAATTACTTTGAACCCCCAAACATTATATATATTTTTTAAAGCAAAGGTCCTACAGATTAAAATGGTGGGTGTTGCAATTTGTTTTTCACACATAATTTGCGCAGTGATTTTTCAAACGCAATTTTTTGGGGAAAAAAAAACACTTTTTTTTTATTTTAATGCACTAAAACACACTATGTTGTCCAAATGTTTGATGAAATAAAAAACATGATCTTATGCCGAGTACATGGATACCAAGTACGACATGCTTTAAAATTGCGCACAAACGCGCAGAGGCGACAAACTACATACATTTTTAAAAGCCTCTAAAATCCTATACAGGTTACCACTTTAGATTTACAGAGAAGGTCTACTGCTAAAATTACTGCCCTCGATCTGACCTTTGTGGTAATACCTCACATGCATGGAGCATTTGCTGTTTACATATAACACCAGACCGACTCATGCATTCGCCCTTCCGCATGAGCACGGGGGGACAGGGGTGCTTTATTTTTATTTATTTTCTTATTTTGCTTTATTTTTTTTAAACTGTTCCTTTCATGTTTTTTTTTTTTTATAATTTTTATTGTTATCTCAGGGAATGTAAAAATCCCCTATGATAGCAATAGGTAGTAACAGGTACTAGTTTTTGAAAATGTGGGGTCTATTAGACCCTAGAGCTCTCCTTTGCCCTCAAAGCATCTGACCACACTAAGATCGGTGTGATAAAATGCTTTCTCAATTTCCCAATGTCGCTGTTTATATCCTGCGAAACCTAAGTCATGAAATGCTCGTAGCTTCCGGTTTCTTAGGCCATAGAGATGATTGGAGTCATTCTGGTCTCTGATCAGCTCTATGGTCAGCTGGCGGAACCACCGGCTGCATTCTCGGGTTCCCTGTTGGGACAGGAGAGCCAGAGAAAATGATGGAAGACAGTGGGAGGAGGGGACTTCCCTCCCACTGCTTGTAAATGTAGTCTAGAGGCTAATTAGCCACTAGGATTGTTTTTACATGAAAGCCGACTGCTGCCTGAAAAGAATGATACCAAGATGATACCTAAACCTGCAGGCATCATTCTGGTATAACCACTCAAAGTCCAGCAACATACCAGTACATTGCTGATCCTTGTTGTGCATATATTGTAATGTTCTTTTAAAAAAAAAAAAGATTATTCGGTGGGTATGCCCACCATTAGAATGCCGTCCTTCATCCACCCACTTCTAATGATGGGCATACATGCACCCTTTTTTTTAAACTGTGGTAGTGAAATCACCTCCTACAGCGCTGGAGTAGCTGATTTTCGTATCGTGAGAGCAAACGCTGTTGCTGATAAGATAAATAAATCAGTGCTGCAGCTGAATTGCGTACCTGAAAAGCAAACAATGGTAATGATAAAACATTAACTCAATTAAACAACTTGATTTTTTAACGCAATCTGTGCCTAAAAATATATGCCAAAGCATGGGGACAATCCACCCATAATGTTAGGATCAAACCGCTCCTTCAACCCTGCCCCCAAGCTTTGGCATATATGCTCTTTTTACTGTGGTGGTGAAATCATCTCCTACAGCGCTGGAGTCACAGCTTTACATATCGTGGGAGCAAACGCTGTTGCTGTAAGAGTAAATAAACCTGCGCTGCAGCTGAATGGCGTACCTGCTAAGCAAATGATGGATAACAATAAAACAAAGTAACAGTAAGTATAACAGTAAGACATACCATATCTGCAAAGCAAATACAATAAAAAAAACTAAGTAAAAATAAAACATTACAGTTCTAAAATACAGCAAAAATAGAGAGCGAACAATAGAGCGGACAATAGGGATCGAACATAAGAGCGAGAACAACAGAGTGTGTTTGTTTGTTTTTTTTGCACTTTTATATAAACTGTAAACTGTAAACGTTCCAGGTTAGGGTCTCTCCAAATATAATGGCCATCTCATCTTTCAAGATCCTGTGTAAGTGTGTCCAAGGACTGTGCAATGCTGTACCCTATGCTAATACTCCACTAGTGTGTAGCGTTTGAAACATTCACCAATGCAAAGACCAGGTAGGTCAGGACAGGAGGGACAATAAAAGCGCGTGTCACGCCTAAATCCGCGCTTTCTACAGACACGACATCTTCTTTGGGGATTTCTTTGCGTAGGGGTACCAGGGGGGACATACAGAAAATGCCTCTCATGCAGCCGGCTCACTGCATTTGGATTGGGAAGTTGGGCCACAGCACCATCTGGAAACAGATGATCTCTTCCTGGAATTTAAGCAAGGATCCAGTTCGTCCTAAATCTTTGTATAGCACATAAGCATTCAGCAGAGCCAATTGAAATAAATATACAGACACTTTTTTATACCAGCGTCTGGCCTTATTGCCCATAGGTACGTCGCCAACAACTGGTCATTGAAGTCCACCCCTCCCTTATCAAGGTTGTATTTGTGGACACAGAGGGGTTTCTGCACAACACCAGTTGCCGTTTGAATTAGGACTGTCGTGTCTGCGTGAAAGGGAGGACAGAGCGAAAATATTCTTATTATCCCTCCACTTCACAGCAAACAAATTATTACATCTCAAGCAGGCTCTCTCCCCCAGCCGAAGACGGGAATCTACAAAACGCTGGGGTAAGCCCTGGCAATTAGATTGCACGGTGCCACATGTGACAATTCCATGATCAAAAGAGTGACTAAAAAGTGGCACGCTTGTGTAATAATTGTCCACATACAAGTGGTACCCCTTTCCGAATAAGGGTGAAACCAAGTCCCACACAATCTTTCCAGTGCTCCCTATGTAGTCTGGGCAGTTCTCCGGCTTTATGTAACTATCTCCTCCCTTGTGAACCATAAAACTATATGTATAGCCTGTTGCCATTTCACAGAGCTTATACATCTTGACCCCATATTTGGCACACTTGCTGGGAAGATACTGTTTGAATGACAAACGGCCAGAAAACTTAATTAGGGACTCATCAACATAGACAACTTGATTGGGAGTAATCAAGGCTGCAAACTGTTGGTTGAAGTGGTTTACGAGGGGCCGAATTTTGTAGAGCCAATCGTATTCAGGGTCACTCAGATAACGACAGAGTTCATTGTCATTGAAATGCTTGAACCACAAGATCTGCTCGTATCGTGTCCTGGTCATGGAGGCAGAGAACACTATATGATCGCAACTCACTTTTTTTTTTACATGTTGGCATTCATGGTTCCCTCAATGAACTGTAGCTCCCCAGTGCTGGCAGCACTCATGCAGCCCCAAACCATGACACTTCCACCACCATGCTTAAGGCTGCTTTCACACTGGGGCGGTTTTCAGGCGGTACAGCGCTAAAAATAGTGCCTGTACACCGCCTGAAAAAACCGGCCCCATTCACTCCAGTGTGAAAGTGAAGGAGCGGTGTATTTACCGCTCCTATACCGCTCCTTCCCATTGAAATCAATGGGAAACCGCGGGGATACCGCCCGCAAACCGCCGCTGCAGCGGCGCTTTGCGGAGGTTTTTAACCCTTTTGCGGCCGCTAGCAGGGGTTAAAACCACCCCGCTAGCGGCCGCATACCGCGGGTAAAACGATGGTAAAGCAGCGCTAAATATAGCGCTGCTTTACCGTCGCCGCCCCGCACCGCCCCAGTGTGAAAGCAGCCTTACTGTAGGCAAGACACACTTGTCTTTGTACTCCTCACCTGGTTGCCACCACACACGCTTGGCACCATCTGAACCAAATACGTTTATCTTGGTCTCATCAAACCTCAGAACATAGTTCCAGTAATGTCTTTAAAAACAATAGGTAATACAGCGCTATCAAAAATCACACATAATTGATTGCAATCAAATTGATTGTAAGTATGCAAAGCAGCAACTTTCTTGTGAGATACTCACAAGACATAACAATAAATCAAAAATAAATTGCGCTAAATTAAATAAATAGTTATAAGATATTGATGAATCTGTGTTCAAATGTACATTAGGAAAAAAGAAGAAAGAAAAGTCTGTAAAGTGACGTGAAGTCCAATATATCCCTCAGTGTTTTACACTTTCACGGAGTATTCGTGAATTTTCAAGAAAAGCATCCACCTCATAAAATGGCCACTTACCAGCTCCTCATGACCTCCTGCTACGGAAGGTCTTTTGTGCCTGTGGCTATATACCCAGCCAGGGCCTTTGATCGTCCAGGGGGATCTTGCTGTCAAGCTTCCACCGCCCAAAATAGATTTGATCGCATGTGAGCCCCAAAAAGAGATAAGGCCTCCAAAGTGTAAAATCAGTGTTTATTGGTTTAAAATTACATCAGAGAATGTGTTGTAGCATAAAAATTAAGCCGGCCGGCTAAAAGTAGCAGCCCATATATCGGGACTTGCGCGAACGCGGTGATGTCAGAAGATACAAGCTTAAAAATGTTAATGTAATTTCAAATGTTTTTTATAATCTTTTTAAATCTCGATCTTTGATCAAAATAATACTGTACATGGTGATCCTGCCATTAAGGTCTCGGTTTAGACACTATTTCGGGGGGTCATCCATATTCCAATTGTGTTGGTGCATTGTAACCCAGTCACATGTGCTCCTTTTGCCTACACACAATCACACATTGCACAGGCATGGTCCATTGTTGTCACTATCAGCTGGTCCTGAAAAGTGATGGGCAACTAACACTGTAGCCAGCACATATACACAGGAAAGTGCTGCATTATAGGAAGAAAACAGGTTAAAATAGAATCTTATAAAAAAAAAAAAAAATTAAAAAAAACTATGGAAATGGTTTATACCCAGTGCTATAACCACAGCTCCGGAAGATTTTACCCCCTTCATAACCAGGCCATTTTTTGCTATTTGGCACTGCACTGGTGATTGCGCAGTCATGCAATGCTGTACGCAAACAAAATCTATATAATGTTTTTCCCACAAATAGAGCTTTCTTTTGGTGGTATTTGATCACCACTGGGTTTTGGTATTTTTTGTGCTGTAAACAAAACTTTTTTTTGAAAAATAAAACAATATTTTTTACTTTTTTATCATAAAACATATCCAGTAAAAAAAATGTTTTAATCAAAATTCTTCCTACATTTAGGCTAGACTGTATTCTGCTACTTGTCTTTAGTAAAAAAAATCCCAATAAGTCTATATTGATTGGTTTACGTGAAAGTTATAGCATCTACAATCTATGGAATACATAATGGAATTTTGTTTTTGTTTATACTAGTGATAGTGGTGATCAGCGGGACGGCAATCTGCCACTAACTGACACTGTGGGAACTGGCTAACTGCCACTAACACCTCCAGTGACACTAATACAGTGATTAGAGCTAATAATATACACTGACACTGTACTAATTACACTGGCTGGGAAGGGGTAAACATCTGGGGCAATTAAACAGTTAAATATGTGCCTAACAATTTTCACTATGTGTATTGTGTGCTGATTTTACTAAACAATGTGCCAGTTTTTAATGCAGGGAAACAAAAACCGCACAGCGCCGCTGTCAGAAGAGAGCTTTGCGTTGTGTACATACACAAAGGTCTCTCCTGTCACTCGATCTGATGATCGGTGGGTCCTGGCCATAAATCATTGCAGGATGATCAGCATGTGCTGGAGCCAATCACAGCACAGCCAGGCGGGCACATGCACACCCCTACCCAGAAATGCAGAGTTGCGTGTATATATATATATATATATATATATATATATATATAATATATATCTATCTATCTATCTATCTATATATATATATATATATATATATATATATATATATATATATATATATATATAATTTTGCGCAGCCGGCCTGCACTGTAGCAGTAAAACTACAATGTGTGGTCAGCAAGTGGTTACCCAACTAAATATTATCGAGTCATCAAGTTTGGATTTCTTTTTCCCTTTAAGCCTCACATAAGTATGCAGTATGAAGAGAACGGACTCCAACCACAAACTTGCTAGAAAATCACTAGATCCCAATCTATGGTCAGGAAACCACAATGGCATGGGGGCATGATGAATGCATGCAGCCTCTGAACAGTCAGTTGTCATACTGTATATAGACAATGGTTATCCACTTAGTGATAATGCTCCAACACGTGTACAATATACAGTACTTCTTATAAAACAAGTGAACCTATTGGCAGTGATCACTATTCTGCATACCTGGAAAGTCTTATCTATGTTTAAAATCTTTTTCCACTAAGATGATTCCCCTCTAACAGTTTTCCTTTGATCCGCAAGAGATTCAGTTTCTTATCATAGACTGTGTCAGTTCATCAAAGGGATGATACTTGTCATCTTTCATTACTTCAGTAGAATAGTACTGCAGCATTTCAACACTTTCTTAGCCTGATCATAAAATGTTCCTCATACCATTCTAGCATACTGTATACTATTAATCAAGATGGTCGCTATCTCATTTAATGGCATACCTGTTTTTTTTTCTTTTTCTTTTTGCATAAAAGCTTTCTAAACCACCTGTTCCTGTATAGTTCAAGTACAGATGTTGAAAGAGACAGTGGCAAATATGTTGGCAGTACTAGCAGGAAAGTGCAGGATGGAGAGATGCTGCATGTGCCTTAGGGGCATGTTATACTGATGAGCCCATCTCTGCTGGCTAAGAGGATCACTGAAGAGAGAATTCACTTGATTCTATGGCATCTCTTCCTTTTTGCCAGTGATGAAGTAGTGACAAGGTTGCACTTTGCTACTCTTTAGAGATTCATTTAATTTAGTCATTCTGACACACCAAGTTGTAACCAGCAACAATCACAAAGGATGCGATATCCATCTTAGGAACATGGGTAGCCATTGTGACTTCTCTTGCCAAAAAAACTACTTTTTCTGTCAGTCTAGGTTCCATAGATGCCAAGACTGCACATTGACCTTGGTAACTATAAAGAGTCCCTGTCTGCATTTTAATGTTATTTGTTTTAAAGAGAATGCAACACAGCTTGTGGGAATGTCTAGGAACACCCTGGTTTTAGCAGCAGGAGTGAGAATCCAAAGAGAGTGGGAACAATTATGTGTTGTGATAGAGTTGGTTCTTGCTGCTGTTATCCCAGATATACATATGTAAGGGTGTTCCTGGGGTTAACATGTTAGATCAGTGGTCATCAACCCTGTCCTCAGGGCCCACTAACAGGCCAGGTTTATGTATGAGCAGCAAATCATATCACCTGTGATGTATTTCAGTCATCTTGCAAACCTGGCCTGTTAGGGGGCCCTGAGGACAGGGTTGATGACCACCGTGTTAGATGACCCCCTACCTCAAAGCTATTACGTCCAAATGATGTAGGAGTACCTGGGTAACAAGGTTTCAATATGTTTATTGCTTTTGAGAATAAACACAAGAATACAAAGGCAAGATTGTAAATTGCCCACGCAGGGGCTAGATAATGGGTAGACAATACAATTGAGCAATAAAGATCACAATTATGCTAAGAAAAATGACAGAAGTCTGAAATTCTCAGATGGTACTGAAAAAGGAGGGGGGGGGGGGGTTGTGCTCTTCTTCTGCATCTAATCCCATAGGCGGGTAGGTGGCGATGGCATGTGAACAAGAACAGAGAGGTACTAGAAAATAGGCAAGGGAAACAAAAAAACAAGAAAGAGGGTCATAGACAAGAGAGAGGGGGAGAAGGTTAACTCAGAAGCCCCAAAGGGAGCAATCAGACAAGGCCCAAACAGGTCGGTTGGAGTGAGGGAAACTTGGAAGAGATCCATGGTTCCCAAACCTTGAGAAATTTGGCATGTGAGTCATTCAAAAAACTGGACATTCACTCATGAAGCATCATGGCAGTCATATGTGTCTTCATCCCCTGCAAGGCTACGCGTTGGGTCTTCCAGGCTTGAGCTATGGTCCGTTTAGCTTCACTAAAATGTGGCCACCTTCTGCTGTGATGGGTATAAGCCAGGTATTGGACAGTGTAATACGGTTCAGTTAGCTTCCCTATGGACTGTTAGATGGAAAAGGGTCTGAACAAGCCAAAAACCCTAGACCAGAACACATCTAGTCTTGGGCAGGACCACCAGGTATGCATGACATCTCCCTGCTGTCCACAATTACAGAAACAAATTTCACTACTCCTAGGGAAAGCTATTTGGGCAGAAACCCAAAACCATGTAACGTTTTTTTTTTTTTTTTTTAGCCTCCTTATAGTGGTAATGCCTACATTTAGTGCTGTTGGATTTAATATTTCTGCGGTTCACTTCCTGTTTTGCTGCAAGCAGAAGCAATGGCTGGGCCCACCTGCGGTGAAGACGGCTCCAGGCTAGAGGCACAGCCCCTGAATGGAGAGTGTCCTGGATCACCTTTTGCTGGTGTTCATTGGATGAAGGCAAAGGGGGGGGGGGGGTTTGAATGAGTGAGCTTGGTAAAAGGAATTTGCAGAGAGCTCTTCTCTCTGTTTGCTGGGAATCCTTGACATGAGAAGGTGTCTCTCTGCCTTTTCTCTTATGAACACAGCTGATGGTGATTCCATTCAAGCCGCATGGCTTGGCAGCCATTTTAAGGTTTTCACGGAGGGCCTTGTGATAAGTATCTTTGATATTCTTGTATTATGTGATTTGATTGTAAACTTTGCGATATTGTAATATATCTTTTAATACTTTATGTTAGCGTTCCTGATTCTTGGGAAATAAATAAGATAGTGATTTACTAGCAGTAGTTTGTGTTTTGGTTTCATAGCTAACCTCGTATTATTGTGATACTAACAGTAGCATGCGCTCATAGGTTTAACAGACTAACAACATTATAGGGACTAGACAAATTAATACATAGATATAAGTATTATATCGCGTACTTCATATGGCACCCCACAAAGGCGTGTAGAATGTATTTTTACACAGAATCCACAAACTAATGTATTTTTGTTTTGAGTCCTGGTAATCAAAGACACCCAGAACTGAAAATCGTCTCTCGTGTGGACAAGATTGGCGCTGGCTCGCGAATTCTGAAACCACGCTTGGATGATCATAAAAATTTTGTGAAATATTTCATCGGATAGCGGACGCGCGACAAATCTGGTGAGACCCTTTTTTTATTATTATCCGAGATATATATATGTATATATATGTTAAATGTTGTATTGCTAATGCAAAGTGTTAGAATACTTGTAGCTGGTCAAGAGGGCTGGTGAGTAAGGGCTGATCACCCTTGGTTAGCAATTCACAGGAATTACCATACATCTTTGAGGAAAAAAAAAAAGTGATAGAGATATTGTTAGTTTAAAAAAAAAAAAAAAAAAAAATAAAAAAACATTTTTGTCTTTTTTGTTTTTTTTTGTTTTTGTCATTTTATTATTTCTACTCACGTGAGAGTGACATAACTCTCTGATCCAATAGAAGATCAATGTGGCCTGCAAACTAACAGGAAGGCATTGATTAAGAGTCTGCCTTGTGTCTTAGGATGTGCCTTGTGTAGGCTGTAGAACTACAGGTAGCAGGTAGGAGTTTTTTTTTTGTTTGTTGTAAGCTTTTGTGGGACTACAAGCTAGCTTGCAACGAAACCTTTGAATAGCCTTATCTGTTTGTCTGTAGTGCAGTGTAACCAAAACAGGTTTTACAGCTCCAGTATAGAGGGCTTGCTAATTAGCATATCAATGGAGGCCATCGAGCTATTCATCGCTAAACATGGGGCTATTAGATTTCAATCTACACAAGAAGGTGGGTTGACACAACAATTTAATGAACTTTTGACACAATGTAATACACATAACAGCCTTATAAGTAATAAATCAAAAAAAGGCAGAAAACAGAGATTAGCAAATTTGATGTGCATGTTTTTAAAAATTAGAGACATTTCTGAACGGAAGGAATCAGAATGGATAGATGAAAGGAAGCAATTCATGCAGCAGCTACAAAATATAACAAAAGATATATTAATTAGGGTTGAAAATGCAGATGCACAAGCGCGTAGTCAGATTAAACAATTAGTGACGGAAAAATGCGAATTAGAACAGAGATTGGAGGAATTAGGAAAAACGTGTGAGTTAAGAGAAGGTTGCATCGTCTTTTTGAATCAAAGGGAGGCTGAGAATTTGCAGGTTATCGCAATGCTTAAGGAGGAGTTACAGGGTGCACAGGCAGCCATAATGGATTTATCCTCCAAACCTACAATAGCCGAAGATGCAATGGTGGAGGTACCCTCCGCACATGCTCAGTGTACAGAAGTAGAAGTGGAACATAAAGAGGACCCATATACTATTGTTGCTGCAAATCATATTACTATGATGGGAATTGATGCTGGAGACGTAAATACAAACGTGATAACTGCGCTTGAAATTGATTCAGGAGTTGAAATGGAAACTTCTGATGACTCCTCAGACGATGAAAGTGTAAAGTCTGTTAATTCCAATCACAGTAATATTATCCAGCAATGCGAATTTCCAGCACAAGATGTTAAAAAAAAGGGCCTATACAGAGAAACCAGAGCTAAAATGTTGTTTGTGTAAAAGGGGAGGTCACATCGCAAAGTATTGTTGGGCGAATAACGATATCAAAAAAAGATCATACCTGAAAACTACCCCAAGGCATTATGAATGTTATTCGGCCAGGTGGGGTAGCAATCCAAAGCATGGAGCCCATAGTAAGCAAACCCAATTCCCCGTTAAGACCCAATTACGGAGTCTACAAACTGAAAAGCAATATGTAGGACAGTTGCATAAAATCAAAATGGAAGTAGCCGCATGGTTATTCAAACATAGCACTGGGGGAAGCAATGCTAGCAGCACTTAGTCAGCTGCAAGTATGTTAAAAATACTCTGATCAAAGTTTCCTTCCTATGAATAAGGTTTTAAGTATTTTTGTAATTTTTTTTTTATAAGGTTTAATGTTTTATTAATTTTTATGAATTTTTTATTAGTTTTTTTTAATTTTCTTTATTATTAATTTTTATTTTTGTATTTTTCATTAATTTTTTTTATTTTCATTTTTAATGTTTTCATTTTTTTTATTATGAATTATTTTTTTCATTTTTTTTTTTTATTACATTTTTTTTTTTGTTCTCACTTTTCAATTTCTTTTTATTTTATAAATTTTTGTTTTAGTTTTAATGTTTGTAATTTTTATTTTTTTAGTTTAGTTGTTTATACTACAACTCGGTGTTCCCCTAGCAGTACAATTAATGAGAAGAGACTTGGGGCATTTAAAGTCAATTGTCATGATAATCGTGTTTAATCATTGTCTTTGTGTTCCTTTTCCAGAGACCAGGGAGAGAACAGGTTTGGGATACTAAACATTTGTGTTTTGATTGCAGGTCCGTCAAAGTAAGACCAACACGGGGGTTAGGTTATTGTAAATGCATAATCGATTATCACATGGTACCATGAGCTCATTAATTAGTAATTGTTTGCAAACAATGAAAATATTTAAACAATAATCTGACAAAACTAAAGAGTTACAAATGAGGTAGCAAATGTTGTGATGAAGTTACAAATGTTTTGTTTGTTTTGTTTGTGTTGTTTTTCCCATTAACTTATTGTCTTTCAGATAAAAAAAAGAAACATGTACTCTTCTCAGGAGAAAATCCATGGATGTCTTTAATTAAAAGTTGAGTGTTTGTCATTGTTGTATGGTGGTTGTCTTGTCATGTTGTTCTTGGGTGATAATGGCCAGACTTTTAATGTTTATTCTTTTTTAAATTTTTGTTTTTTTTTTGGAAAAAAAAAAAAAAAAAAACATATTTTTTTTTGTTTTTGGGTATTGGCTTAGTCAGCTATTTTATTGTTGTTTTGTTCAGGTGTAAAAAGCTCCAAAAGGTTTAGGCTTTATACACCTGAAAGGGGAATTAGTGCATAGATCGTAAGATAAAGTTAGTGCATAGATCGTAAGATAAAGATAAATGCATTGGTTGTTTTTCTTTTTGCGTTTTTAAATTGAGAATTTTTGAGAAACAACAGTGACGTTCGTTTTTTTAAAGTTTTGACCATACCGTGGGGATCCATTTTAGAGTGGGTTCTGCCTAAAGAGGTCATGGTTGTTTTTGATAGTTTGGTCAAATTGCAGAAGCCAGGAATACTAAGTTCCTGGGTTCCAAGGAAGGAAATAGGAGTAAATATAATAAGCAAGCAGATATTATGGATAAGAATTTGATTCTGCTCTTGTTTTTCAATTCCAGAATCCTGGTGGAGCGAGATTGGAAAGGTTCTGGAAAATGGATGACGGATGATCATCTGGTTGGCAGTTTGTCTGTGCCATACCACGCCCCAAATTTATTCCACTAAATATCAGGAGAGACGGGACAAACAAAAAGATTCACTTTAACACTTTTCTTTTCCTATGGACGATCTGGTGCTGAATCTGAAAGACTGTGCCTATCAATAAGACTTGAAACATTTTTTTTTTTTTTTGCTGGACTCTCTCCTGATGAATGCAAACGTGTTATTAATATACGTACAATGGGTTGGAGGTTGGGGGAAGGAACATAACACATCCAATCCATCAGAACATGAAAATGTAAAATATATATGTTTTTGTTGGAGGGAGGAGTTGAAATAAGAAAAGTTGGGTAATGTATGACATGTATTGACGTAACAAAATTTATATGGTGCAGGTACCCAGGAGGCGGGCACTTATGCATAATAAGCTGTCTGTTGGCCGGACTAGAGGGTGTCAGGTGACACATCAATGGGGTGAACATTTCCTTGTATGGGGGAGATGCGCCTGGTTGAGGTCTCACCTGAGAAGTTGAAACCCTGCACAGGGAATGCCAGTGTATACACACAGGAGCATGCTCCGATAGATAAAGGGAGCAAACGCTGACTACCAGAGTACAGTATGCCTTCACCACATGGCGCTGCAACATCTCACAGTGGTTGATAAAACCTATTACCCTATATTTGCTGAGTATACGCTGAATCAAGTGCTGTCATCGTACCAGGGACTTACTCCCAGAGATGTGCGGACACAGAATAAGGTACATGCAGGATGCTTATCTCTGAGGAGTAACCACAAGAGGAGGCATGTATTCAGCACTATATGGGGGGAATAGGAGCTGGGATGGGTGTTGGTAATGGAGTAGACATCGGTATCCTGAGGAACAAACTCTCAGCCATAGCTTGAGCGGGACTTTGTTACTCAGAGAGATTGGTGGCATCCTTAATAACATTCACAAAATACCCAGTGTAAATTAGCTCCAGATTTGGTGAACCATATTGAGAGGTTGGTGGAGGGTGTGAGGGTACAGGATGGAAATCGGTCATGGGCTCTGGCGTACACGCAGTGGCGGACGGAAGTGTCAACCAGCATCAAGCTGATTGTGCAATCTCTGTATAAAGGGAAGTGGCCTGATGAGTCAGCATCACCGCTCAGTAAGACTCTGCCAAAACACGTCGCCTACACTAATCCAAAATGGTGGTCGAATGCCTGGATGGGCTGTACCAGTTTGGATGGTGAAAGGTGTTAGGCTGTATGATCCCATATACAGAAGTGCGGACTTGGTCTGTATGTTTGGTGGCATCAATGGGCTTACTGATTGGGGATTCTATCTTGTCGCATTTGAGGCTAAATCACCCACATGTGATCAGAGGAGATGGAAGCAGGTGGATACTTCCTTCGGTCGGAAGTATGACCATGATGTCCTTTGTATGCCAGGTCAATACATCATGGTGGTGAACGTAAAAATGTTGGGAAGTTATTTCAGGGATCATTGCTGGGGAGGAAGCACCTGGGTGTCATTTGGGACATAGACAAGTTTGTTTCTTTGTCCTAAAGAATGCCGATGTAATGTTAGTCATAAAACTGGAAGGTTCCTTGAACCTAACCATAGGTAGAGGTGCATGGTATACCCTGGGCATGGTCTCTGAAATCCAGGCACAGGGATGGAATTGTGTGGTTTTGTAATTTTTGCAAATTTATATGTGTGATTAGACTCAATATTTATATAGAAGGGTCTCCCATTTGGCTATGCAAGTTGAGGGACGAATTGACAGTAGAGTCTCTGTGTACAAATTAGAGACCTTGCTGCCAAGTCAGAGCCCTGCAATACCGTTGTGAGCAAGCCTGCCTAATCCCGACCCATATGTACAGTAAAGGGTTATAGGGTTGGGAGCAGGGTGCGTAAATGGACGGGACACATATATATGTATATAGTATGGTAATAAGTTGATTTAGATTATGGTATAGTGTGACCTATGAGTATTGTAGGTTATTAATGTGGGTGAATAAGGCCCTCCTCGAGACTTATCTAAATAATAGATCAGTATTTGAGAGCTGTTTCATATGTTGCTCTGAATGTGTACTGGTGAATGGTGAATGAATGGATACCCCTTGCCTGTATTGCATCCGTCCGGAAGATACCAAAGATACATAATGGCGACATGGAAGCTGTCACTGAAGAAAGATGTGTCACTCAGTGGCAAAGCGGCACGTGTCGGGAAGCATAACACGGTAAGACCACAATGGACTGTTCCATAGGAGCTGTTTCTGCACACGTTGTAAAAATACAACACGTTAAGACGTTTAAAGGACTGTTCTATGGATACTGGTTTGGAAACGCATGTCAGGGACACGTTGTAAAAATACAACACGTTAAGACATTTAAAGGACTGTTCTATGGATACTGGTTTGGAAACGCATGTCAGGGACAAAACAGTTATGGACTGTTCAATAGGAGCCGTGTCTGAAGAAGGGTTTTTATGCGACTTTCAGTCGCAAAGCGGCATATGTTGGATTTAATATTTCTGCGGTTCACTTCCTGTTTTGCTGCAAGCAGAAGCAATGGCTGGGCCCACCTGCGGTGAAGACGGCTCCAGGCTAGAGGCACAGCCCCTGAATGGAGAGTGTCCTGGATCACCTTTTGCTGGTGTTCATTGGATGAAGGCAAAGGGGGGGGGGTTTGAATGAGTGAGCTTGGTAAAAGGAATTTGCAGAGAGCTCTTCTCTCTGTTTGCTGGGAATCCTTGACATGAGAAGGTGTCTCTCTGCCTTTTCTCTTATGAACACAGCTGATGGTGATTCCATTCAAGCCGCATGGCTTGGCAGCCATTTTAAGGTTTTCACGGAGGGCCTTGTGATAAGTATCTTTGATATTATTGTATTATGTGATTTGATTGTAAACTTTGCGATATTGTAATATATCTTTTAATACTTTATGTTAGCGTTCCTGATTCTTGGGAAATAAATAAGATAGTGATTTACTAGCAGTAGTTTGTGTTTGGTTTCATAGCTAACCTCGTATTATTGTGATACTAACATAGGTTTAACAGACTAACAACATTATAGGGACTAGACAAATTAATACATAGATATAAGTATTATATCGCGTACTTCAAGTGCCTTGATACTTCTAAAGCTATATTGACTCCACCTGCAGACCCTGGTTATTTTAATGAGGTAGAATCCGACAAAGTTTACGCTCTCTGCATATTTTCAATGTGCTGTGTTTAATGCTGCATAATTACTCCTCTTGGAGTGCCGAAAGGTGCCCGAGGTCTTTTGCAATCTTAGCAACTCCCCTGTATAATAGAAATATCATTATTAGGTGGTTTTACTCTCTACTGTTATACTGCAGATTATATTGAAGGAAAACTCTTCTGTGGATTCTAGTTGCAAAATCAAATGTAGTGAAAGTACCCTTTGCAGGAGTAAGTGGAAAAGATACACCTACCAGGATTCCACAACAATGTTAGGCCTCATGCACACAGGGCATTTGACTTTACTGGATGGATCATCAGGTAAAAAAATAAAGGGAAATAAGCATAAAAAAGAAGATGAATGCAGCCACTGCATTTATAGATTAATAAACTGCCATATATTAAATTTAGATTTTTGGGCTTAATGCTGCTTTTAGATCTGGCATCTTAAAAGATTATAATTTAGAAAATACATAATTTGGTTTTATCACCACCAAATGATGTATCTGAATCTGACCTAATGTTTTTTTTTTTTTTTTTAGAGTTATTATGTTGATTTGTCATATGAGAAAATGTATATACTCTGATTTCTCGTTTCCAATGATGGCGTTGTTTTCCGAGAAAGACAGTCTCTGTAATTGTCCTGTACTCACCACTGATCATTGTCCTGCCTGTTGTTTCATTAAGATGGCCACAGACAGACACATATTTCACATCTTTTTGCACTCATTTCTTTTCTATGCTAACAGAACACACTGTCTGTAATCTTGTCCTTCATGCTAGTTCCAAGAAATGCACCAGGTAGTGAAGACAAGGTCAGGATGACAGCCCTGAATCCCACACATGTCGATGCAAGCCAGAAATGGTAGCTTCTGTAATTCTATTGTCACAGATTTTTAATGGAGGCCTGAAGAGTGTCATAAATTAACCCCCTATTGCATATGCTTGTTGCCTGGCAATAATGCCACTCAACTAGAACAAGCATAAAATAAATGCAGCCAGTGTGAAATCAGAAGCCCAGATCATATCTTGTGTCAGTGATTCAGAAAGAATGACATCCATTGGATCAGTAGGAGAGGCATTTTAGAAGTAAGATTTTACAGCCTCAATGTTCCTTTTAGCATAGGTTTTCTTGAATTTATCATATAAATAAGGGGTCTACAAACCTTCTAAACAAAAGGGCCATTTTACTGTCCTTCAGACTTTACGGGGGCCGGACTGTGGCCATTGGGAATAAGAAATGCCCCAGCATCAGTTGGAGAAAAACAATGCCCCACCTTTGGTATCATTGGTAGGAATTGTGTCCCATCATTGGTATTATTGGGCCCTGTAGTGGGTCTCATTGGTAGGAATTGTGCGCCATCATTGGTGTCATTCGGAGGAATTGTGCCCCATCCATGTGCATGAGACCTAAGTGTTACTGAACGGCAGCAGGTCACCTACCCTGCAAGAGAGGGATATGTGGAGTGGTAGGTTGTCTGAATCTCAGAATTTGATCAACAAAAATATAAACCCTTCCTTTACACATAAAATAGATCATTATACCCTTACATGTATGTTGTCTGTATATGTAGCTGTGCCCATGGACAGCTGCATACATAACTTCCTGTAAAGTAATAAAACATAATACATTGGAATGCAATGTAACGTATCACAGAATAAATTGCATTTTTTGGACATTTTATATTCTGGATCTGGTAAACTGATTTGCAGAGTGTGCCTTTTATGTATCTAGGATCTTGTTATTCTACACGAAGAGCAAATGAAGAAAAAAAAGTAACAGTTAAGTGCATAATCCATCAGATAGATTACTATATGATGACAAGCAGCTGTGTACAGGGCAGTTTTTCTAAAGTAGTTACCTAAAGAAAACAACATTGATAACTGTACTTTTTTTTTTTTTTTTTTAATAGTCTTCTATACTCCGTACATGTTAAAGTGGTAAAGTGGGAGAACTGTAAACTATGGGGGAAAAAAAATCATTTGAGAGACAATTTGGGGGAAAATAATAATTAGATTCAAGGTTGGCCTTAATATTTCTTGGCTTTAAACATTTACTGTATAAAAATATTGCTGCCAAGCTAAAGCCACATCTGATTGTTACATTTTTTTTCTGACATATTGTACCAGGCTAGGCTTTCCTATTAACTGTAACTTTTTCTTTGGCTGTAGAGACCTAATACATCTTTAGGGATCTGGTTGTCTTTAAAGTAGAACATCTGATATTTTTTGGTCAAACTACAAATTTTGTATGTGATATGTGGGATATCAATATGAACAATACTGCGCAGTCAGTTTTTTTTTTTGCAACCTACAATATTCTATAAGTACCTGGTGATCCTGCCAGCATAACTGTTGCTTATTCATGTCCTTTGATAGGTTGAGGCTATCCCTGCTAGTAAAAGCACTGCAGCATTTCCACCTTTGTAGTCAGTACTGGTTGCACTACAGCCAGATGTAATGAGTCAGCATGTTTAGCATGGCTTAACATATTGTCACCACTGATTGAAAAGTCTCTATGTTGTCAATCAGAAAGTGGGCCATGCCCATCTCCACCCACTGGCTTTTTGATTGGCAGTGGTTCCCTCCACACTTTGCCCAGAGTTTGCCGTTTGCTTCTGTCTAACACAAGAGGTAAGCAAGAAGCTGAGATACCATTTATAATTACTAGTTACTCCCAGAGCTGAAGGGGCAAGTGCTCTGGGTGCAGTGATTTAATGAGGCAGGGGTGCAACTGCTGCCATGTCACCTCCTTGTTGCCCAGGCCATAGAGTGGCAGTGGGTGCCCTGTGATGGAATGCTGACCTAAAGTGGGTGCCCCCTAACCTCCCACAGTTCTCCCACAGTGCCCTCCAGTCTCCCACAGTGCCTCTGAACAGCCCCTCGAGAGACCTTCAGACCCCAGGAGAGACCCCAGCCCCAGTACCTCCTAGCCCTCTCCAAAGCCCTCATTCCCCACAAAACCTCCACAATCCATTAACTATCCATAGTACAAATAGTACACATAATCCATAGAACACCCCCCCCCCCCCATAGTAAGACCAAGCCCAATCCAGAACCCCTAGCACACTTCCAATGCCCTATATTGTTACTCCTACTGACAATAACGTCAGGGCATCTTACCCTCCTACTGACCACATATGCCAGAGCCTTCTTCTGACCACTATACATTTATTGTATCAGTATAGAGGTTTTTTTTTACTACTATTGGGCCATGGAAGGTTTTGGAGGAATTTAAGTGGCCCTGGTCTCAATAAGTTTGAAAAACACTTCTTTAGGTGTTTGAATGGGCTGTGCTCAATTGATACCACCTTGTTGTGCTGCCTCCTCCACCCTTCTGTATTCCATTCACACTCATCCTCAATTGGCTGCCCCTTCATTCTTGGCACTACTTGTCAATCTTTTGATGCTGCTTGGCCTGTTACTCAAAAAATGAGGAGGAAGAGCAGAGGGTGGCGGGAACAGGTGAGAGGTCAGGACAGCAGTGAGAATAAGCAGGCCAGTGCAGCTAGAGAAGAAACCCAAGAGCAGAGGGAGACTTATAATTGGCATGTGCATATTTATTCACACCCTTTGTTATGAAGCCCATAAAAAGCTCTGGTGAAACCAATTACCTTCAGAAGTCACATAATTAGTGAAATGATGTCCACCTGTGTGCAATCTAAGTGTCACATGATCTGTCATTACATATGCACACCTTTTTGAAAGGCCCCAGAGGCTGCAACACCTAAGCAGGAGGCACCACTAACCAAACACTGCCATGAAGACCAAGTAACTCTCCAAACAAGTAAGGGACAATGTTGTTGAGAAGTACAAGTCAGGGTTAGGTTATAAAAAAATCTCCACATCTTTGATGATCCCTAGGAGCACCATCAAATCTATCATAACCAAATAGAAATAACATGGCACAACAGCAAACCTGCCAAGAGATGGCCGCACACCAAAACTCACAGACCAGGCAAGGAGGGCATTAATCAGAGAGGCAGCACAGAGATCTAAGGTAACCCTGGAGGAGCTGCAGAGTTCCGCAGCAGAGACTGGAGTATCTGTACATAGGACGACAATAAGCCGTACACTCCATAGGGTTGGGCTTTATGGCAGAGTGGCCAGAAGAAAGCCATTACTTTCAGCAAAAAACAAAATGGCATGTTTTTAGTTTGCAAAAAGTCGCGTCGGAGACTCCCAAAATGTATGGAGGAAGGGGCTCTGGTCTGATGAGACTAAAATTTTACTTTTTGGCCATCAAAGAAAACACTATGTCTGGCGCAAACCCAACACATCCATCACCCAAAGAACACCAACTCTTTTCCAGCAGTCGGGACTGGGAAACTGGTCGGAGTTGAGGCAAAGATGGATGGTGCTAAATACAGGGATATTCTTGAGCAAAACCTGTACCACTCTGTGTGTGATTTGAGGCTAGGATGGAGGTTCACCTTCCAGCAGGACAATGACCCCAAACACACTGCTAAAAGCAACACTTGAGTGGTTTAAGGGGAAACATGTAAATGTGTTGAAATGGCCTAGTCAAAGCCCAGACCTCAATCGAATAGAAAATCTGTGGTCAGACTTAAAGATTGCTGTTCACAAGCTCAAACCATCCAGCTTGATGGAGCTGGAGCAGTTTTGCAAGGTTGTGGGCATGTTCTGTAAATTAAATGATGCAAATCCTCAAACAATCTATGTTAATTCCAGGTTGTGAGGCAACAAAACACGAAAACTGCCAAGGGGGGTGAATACTTTTGCAAGGCACTGTACACACTCAATCAGCATCTATCTCTCTCTCTCACTCGCCACTCATATAATATTTTTACACATTCAGGGCTGTGATGAGGGGGGCAGCTGTGAGCGAATTCTGTTTTGACTTGAATAAACCTATTTTATTTTAAAATGTTTTAAATATTTTATTGCCTTTTACTGACTCATTTAATAATATGGGCGCAACAGTATGGCATCTTTGCCTGGGCACTGGATGACCTGGTTGACTGGTTACTCCCATCTTTCCCTTTTCCCATCTTGCAGCATCTGGTACCTGGTACTTTCAAGCCAATCTACGGGTTGCTGTGTAATTTAACCCAAAAAGTTAGCCTTTTGTATGTACTTTAAAGTGGAACTGAACCTGAAAAAAAATGCTGACAGGTAGAATTTTTATAACAAAAGACACCCTATTGGTCTCTGCTATCATAAGTGCTTCTCCCTGCCTGTCAGCATTGATATACGTTGAGCCATGCATGTGCAGTGATGATGTGACTCCTGTATGCATGTGTAGGAGTGATGCCATCACTGCCCAGCCAAACAGTTACAACTTGGAAGGAAAACTAGGAGAAGATGGCAGTGCATGTGACCAGTGGGACCGATGTCGGTGCAGCAATAGAGGGGATCCTTTGATAGGTGCAAATTTGCGGTGCAGACTAGCTTATTATGGCAGAGTTTAATTCTACGTTAAGTGCATGCATGATAAGTAATGTATTAATGAAATATAGATTTGTATTATCTCACAAAGAGCCTTGTGTATCAAAGAGTTCTTACTAAGAACACTTTTATATAAAAGGCTCAAAGAGAAGTAGGGGGCACTAAACTGCCTCTCCTTTATTAGATTAAGTGGTAGCATCCTCACATAGACACTGGCCTCCCAGTCCTGTTATACTTAGGGCACCTCCTTATCTCATACAGATGGACCTTTTTCAGTAAGCAGTATTAACAGTCACCTAATGTACAGTCTACGCATGAGCGGTATGCTGAGGATTTTGCAGCCATTAGGCTGTGGTGTAACAGAAAATCCTACAACTTTTGGACATTTTAACGTCATGAATGCAGGCCATGCAGCCAAAAATCAACCACAACCAATTGTAAATTCTGTAAACAATTACAAAATGTGAACTGACTGAAAATTTTGACAATATTTTTTATGAGTGCTTGCACACAGTTGTAACATTGCACAATCAGCGAACAGTCACTGGAGAAGTACCTACAAGAGTTCCAGGTCGTTAATGGGTTAATCCAGCTGCATAAATGTTCTTTTATTTTTTTCCGGCAATTGTAGCAAAGGACCAGGTGTCTTTCATCTGTGATCTAGAGCCCAACAAATCAAAAGGTATCCTACTCAATCTTTTCATGTATCATGTCTGCTTGTCAAACATTAAAACATATCCTAAGCAATCTATTAATCTACTGATAAATAACCTCCTCTATCTATGACTGCATTATAGGATTAGTGAATAAAGGCTGAAAGGGGTAACACTGGGTCACACGAAACATTGAGTGGCAAGGAAGTGCCAAGTTAAGTATCAGTATATTTTGTCTTTGTTTTCCCAACACAAACAACATTACACATTATACTCTTATCAAAAGCACACCTTATCCACCCATCATACAATTAGAGTGGATTTGTGGCCATGCCCTTGTTGTACATATTGGAGAAACAAGGTGTCCACAAACATTATCACCTAAGAGGTCCCAGACTTGGGCTTTACCAGGTTCTTGCAACCAGTTTTTTTTTCTATGGGTGTGTATCAAAATGACATCTTGCAACCAGGAGTATAGCTAGAAATCTCATGGGCCCATAGCAGTATGGAGTGGGCTCTGTAGGGGCTTTTATGTACACCCTTTAACACTGGTGTCCATTGAAGTTGAGCATTTGCAAATTATGACTAAATCTTATGAGGGGCTGTTCATAGGCTCAGATTTTCCATCATAAGTCACTGCTGAGCTGACCAAGGCGAGGGGATTTTAATGTATAATTACACAGAACTATCTTGGTTAAGGATCAATTTGTGGAAAAGTCTGCACTTATCTACCCCAAGCCAACCATTTTACAATATTTTTTCTGGTATGAACTGGGGCCTCGGCACCTGGGGCCCCTTAACAGCCACATATGGTTGTCATTACACCCTTGCTTGCAGTATTGGAAACATTTATTGCCATCCATGCATTGCAACCACATGCAATCAGATGTAGACATCTCATCTGACTGCTCTTCAAGAGTAACACAAAGCAAGTGTGTCAGGAAGAGCATGCCAGTAGGCATCATGGTTCCTCTAGACGGATTATGTGCCTCTTCTCGGGCTAATTCCTGCTTCCTCTTATACATGTAGAAATTTGGCTAATACTTACAGTGCCTTGCAAAAGTATTCACCCACCTTGGCATTTTTCATGTTTTGTTGTCTCACAACCTGGAATTAACATGGATTGTTTGAGGATTTGCATCATTTAATTTACAGAACATGTCCACAACTTTGAAGATTTTTTTTTTTTTTTTATTGTGAAGCAAACAACAAATAGGACAAAATAACAGAAAAAGTGAATGTGCATAACTATTCACCCCCCTAAAGTCAATACTTTGTAGAGCCACCTTTTGCGGCTATCACAGCTCCAAGTCACGTTGGATAAGTATCCATGAGCTTGCCACATCCTACCACTGGGGCTTTTGGCCATTCCTCCTTGCAAAATTGCTCCAGCTCCTTCAGGTTGGATGGTTTGCACGTGTGAACAGCAATCTTTAAGTCTGACCACAGATTTTGAATTGGATTGAGGTCTGAGCTTTGACTAGGCCATTCCAACACATTTACATGTTTCCCCTTAAACCACTCAAGTGTTGCTTTAGCAGTGTGTTTGGGGTCATTGTCCTGCTGGAAGGTGAACCTCCGTCCTAGCCTCAACTCACATACAGAGTGGTACAGGTTTTGCTCAAGAATATCCCTGTATTTAGCACCATCCATCTTTCTCTCAACTCTGACCAGTTTCCCAGTCCCGACTGCTGAAAAAAATCCCCACAGCACCTTCCTCCATACATTTTGGGAGTGTCCCACATGCCTTTTCGCAAACTCAAAACGTGCCATTTTGTTTTTTAATGAAAGTAATGGCTTTCTTCTGCCCACTCTGCCATAAAGCCCAACTCTATGGAGCGTATGGCTTATTGTCGTCCTTTGTACAGATACTCCAGTCTCTGCTGTGGAACTCTGCAGCTCCTCCAGGGTTATCTTAGGTCTCTGTGCTGGCTCTCAGATTTAATGCCCTCCTTGCCCGGTCTGTGAGTTTTGGTGTGCGGCCGTCTCTTGGTAGGTTTTCTGCTGTGCCATGTTCTTTCCATTTGGTTTTGATAGATTTGATGGTGCTCCTAGGGATCATCAAAGATTTGGATATTTCTTTATAACCTAACTCTCACTTGTACTTCTCAACAACATTGTCCCTTACTTGTTTGGAGAGTTCCTTGGTCTTCATGGCAGTGTTTGGTTAGTGGTGCCACTTGCTTAGGTGTTGCAGCCTCTGGGCACGTAATGACAGATCATGTGACACTTAGATTGCACACAGGTGGACAGCATTTTACTAATTATGTGACTTCTGAAGATAATTGGTTGCACCAGAGCTTTTCATGGGCTTCATAACAAAGGGGGTGAATACATACGCACATGCCAATTATCAGTTTTTTTATTTCTGAAAAATAGTTTTATGTATATATGTTTCTAATTTTACTTCACCAACTTAGACTATTGTGTTCTGATCCATCCATCTATATAATTCAGATTAAAAAAAACATTGAACTAAAGACTGTAATGTAACAAAATAGGTAAAAAAGCCAAGGGGGTGAATACAAGGCAGTTGGCAAGGCACTGTATGCGCATGCGCACATGCATATGGTGCAGAGGTGTGCGCATGTGTGTGTGTGCGCATCAGCATGCTCACGCGCACAGGTGACAGATGTTGGCACTAAATGGGCTATTTAAAAGGTGTCAGTGCTCAGGATTGATGCTGCTTTGTCTTTCAGCCTTCCCTGTATCCAGTGACCCTGTATTTCTGTATCCTGATTCCATTTGATGATCTGGCTTGTCCAGCCACTCTCTGATCTTGGCCTGCACCAACCCCGACTTTTCCTTGACCTTCACTTCTGTCTGCTCCATTTGCTTCTCTTCCACTGATTGGTTCCTGAACTGGCTTGTACCCAGACCACGCTCTTGCCTGCTCCTCTGTACCTGATCCATCCTGACGGTGTATGACCCGGCTTACCTGACTCTGCTTCCTTACACATCCTGCTGTGCCTGCTGTTCTAAAGTCTGCTACCGGTGCATGCCTCACCTGCCCGCTGTCACCAGTACCAGCCTGCTTCAATCTGCAATCCATCAGCTGTCTACCAGCTCCCCTGCTTCACTGAAGACTACTGACGACCTCTCCTGCATGGCATGGATACCGGCTTTGCAAGACCTACAGGCACTCGTGCCACTCTGTACTTCTGCACCTTCTGTTCACACTACCAGAGGCCCCGAGGTGTAAGAGAGGCCCATTTCATTATTTCAGGCTCTGCTACCAGGTACGTGATAAAGTGTATTTAAACCCAAATTTATGTATTTATGTTTGGAATCGTGTCTCAATGTATGTAATCTTCTTAGATAAATAATAATTTTTAAATCCATTGCATATCTTCTTACCCTGAAATCTTGTCAGTAACAGCGCTTCCTTTTGCAGGCTTACAACACTTAGCCACAACCTTGCAGCTAGCAGCACTGTTGTCAGTATGCCACAAGCTCCTTCAGTTGGCTGCTGGGTTGCCAGGTCTATCAGATAGACAGCCCAATGGATATTGCACATCATTGCGAGAATGTGATTGATTCACATTCACGTGTGTTGATGCTTGTCATTATATACGTTGACATGCATATCTGTGCATTTCAGTTGATTATGATGGAAATGTATGGGCAATAATATGCAGAGGTGTGAATGTGGACTTAATAAATTGGGCCATATGAGAATAAGTTCTTGACTCAGCCAACCAAAATAGCACTATCTCACTTATTTCTCAGGCTAATCCTGAATTACATATCCTAATAGCAGTTAGTCACATTTAACTGGACTTGTTGAATCTGTCTAACTACTGCTAGCTATACCATGACTTGAATAAATGACTACTTTTACAGACGTAAGCAAATATGCGTGATTGGCTTATATTGGTGATGTTAACTCAGAGGTAACAGTTTTGTGGCAGGATAAATCCCCTAGCAGAAAAGAAATGGGTGTTCAGTTTCAAGATATCAGACTGTTAAAGCGTAACTCCACTTTTGATCTATGTACATTACAAGGATTATAACAAACTTTGTTGCAGATTCCTACATTTTGTTATGCTGAAGAAATCCCTCTGTGTTTCGCTGTGCCTCTGTTCTGAGTGGGTCTAATGGGTGTGGTTTCATAATTAACTGTCAGGTGTGTAGCTGCAAAGCACTAATGAGGAAATCTGCTGGGCCTGCATCCCTTTAGACATGTTCCTATTGAAAGTATCTCTCCAAAAATGAAATTTTTGTTGCAGGGGATGCCTGAAATCTGACTTGTATCTTAGGCAGACTTCTAGGAAAATTGGTCACACAAGCAGGAAATTATGTTTCTGGGGGGTGGTTAGTGCACACTACTCCAGGTAGCCATATTGCAATGCATTCTCAGCAAATTGCAGTGGCTGCAGATTGAAAAGGAAAGGTAATTTTTAATAACATTCAATTACAATATGATTAATGCCTCAGTTATATGTGCTATCTTTGTGCTATCTATCTATCTATTTTTTTTTTTTATTTGACATTTTTATTCCCCACGGAAGGGGAGTTACCTTTTAAGTGAGTTATGGCTCATATTGCAAGATCTTTACAATTTATTTTAGGGAACTAGGAGATCCCAGTGCTCCAAAATAGTTTTTTTAAACAATAATTTAGTAACATGTTACATCAGAGAGACATTGATAGCATAGGGCAGTAAGTGGTTGAAAAGATGGTGCAGAAAGGAAGCGTTTGGATTCTTGGAGAGCTGAGCTGATTTGTCAGTTGACTACAGGTTCAATGGGGTTGGTGCAACTCTATTGAGGAAAACAATGCTTTCCCAACTGGAGGCGGTTTTATTCTAGGTTCTGGAAATAGAGGTAAAGGTGGGGAACAAATCAAGAAATGTAGGCAAGAAAAAAGAGAACAGCGACAAATTTGGAATTAAAAGTCTTACAGATGCTCTATTACTGCCTATCTCTTTCCAGAACAAAATAGTTTTGATTATACTGGATCTTTGAACAGTACCAATGTAGACCCATGTCAATCTGGATACATATGGATAAGGTTGCCGTACATGGGGACTGGATTTATTTATCCCTATAGATCTTTGTTTTTTGTAACTAGCAACTGTTAACTGTTTTAGGGGAAGCAAATATAGCAAGCTACGTTCAACTCCCCACCCTGACATCACTCTGTATGAACTCATTAGACAGGTACAGTTTTTGTGCAAAACTTAACCTAGTGTAATTTCAGCAACATGCCAAAGCACTTGAGACTAGTCATAGGCACAAAATGTCTGTATATAGAGATAAGCTCTATATCATTTGCTGGGTACCAGGCTACAACCAAAGGGTCTCACATGCAGCCTAATTTCCTGCTGTAAAGTTACCTTGGCACTAAAAGAGGGAGACGTATCTACAACAAGCAAAGCCTTTTAGTGATGTTATTCATTATAAATATTAGTCACTATTTATATTATGTGTTTTTGGACCACATCCAACCATATTCTGAAGCAGTCGGCTAGAACCAATTTCTATAGAAGACTATAGCACATTGTCCCGGCTTTTTTGGAGAGAACCCTTTCCATATCTGCAGGTTAAACCTCTTTTCCTCCAGTGAGAAAGAATGACCGAATGTCTAGTTATGTACCTTTTAACCACTTGCCGACCAGCCACAGTAGATATACTGCGGCAGTTCGGCTCTACTGCACAAAACGACATACCTGTACGGCACTTCGTCTAATGGATACTGTGGGCGTGCATGCCCAATGCGCGCCATGGGAGCATGTCCATGCCCGCGGGTCTGGCGGACTCGATTGTTATTTGGCTACCCGCAATCGCTCCACAGAGAGGCAGAGCTGTTCCTAGTGATAGGGAACAGCTATCTCTGTGTTTTCCCAGTGAGTCCACCCCCCCCACACAGTTAGAACGCACACTGAGGGAACACAGTTAACCCCTTGATCGCCTCCTAGTGTTAACCCCTACCCTGCCAGTGTAATTTATACATTGATCCGTGCATTATTTTTAGCACTTATTGCTGTAATAATGTCACTGGTCCCCAAAAGGTGTCACTTGGGGTCAGATTTGTCCGCCCCAATGTTGCAGTCCTGCTAAAAATCATAGATCGCCGCCTTTACCAGTAAAACATAAAAAAAATTTAAAAAGTCCATAAATCTATCCCCTAGTTTGTAGACGCTAAACCAATCTATATATCCTTATTGTGATTTATTTTTAGCAAAAATATGTAGCAGAATACATATTGGCCTAAACTGATGAATAAATTTTTTTTTTTTTTATATTTTGTATTGGATATGTATTATCGCAGAAAGTAAAACATTTTTTTTTTTTTCAAAATTGTTGTTTTTTTTTTGTTTGTAGCGCAAAAAATAAAAACTACAGAGGTGATCAAATACCAGCAAAAGAAAGCTCTATTTGTGGGAAAAAAAGGACGTAAATTTTATTTGGGTACAATGTCGCACGACCGAGCAATTGTCAGTTAAAATGATGCAGTGCCGTATCGCAAAGAATGGCCTGGTCAATAAGTGGTTAATCACTGCTTTTTAAATGCTAAATAAATTTAGTTCAGTTAAAACTGAGCTCCAGGAATTAAGTCACAAATGTGACGAGGGTTAAGTTCAACAAGGTGCATCTTTAATTTACAATTTACATTTTTACTGAGCATCTGGAGAATATCTATTATTATACTTATGCCGCTACAATGCTGGGCCTTCTGGTCTCAGGCCTAGCAGCTGTAGAATCATATGCAATCACTCTGCCTGCCCCTTCTCTCCTGCTCCCAATCGCAGAACACTTTGTATTATGTGAACCCATTCACAAAATACAAAGCCTCCTGTGAATGGGCAGAGCTCCTGTGTGATAAAGGAGCATCTCTCTTGTCAGAGCACCAGGAGTATTGTGAAAGATGTACTACTGGGGCTCAAAAAAACTGTCAGGTGTAAATAAAGGATAATTACATGAGGTGGCATGCACCTTGTTGGCCCAACCTATGGTAAGCATATTTTAGAAAGTGGCTGAATTCCAGGAGTTTAGCTTTTATATTTCCCAGTAGCTAAGATCCTCCATGTTGCTTATTAATATAGCTGCCTTTCTAAGCATTCTTTCCATCTTTTTTGTTAACTGTTCTGCAGGCTTACAGACATGTCATAATAAGATTAGTCAACCCAGAATTATTTATATACACCCAAGATCAGGAGAGCTGCATTATGGAAGGCTTTGGAGAGATGTGTAGACTCCAAGTTGCCGATTAAGTGCCACAGTTCTAGTAGTGCATAGTAGTCACTCATCATACAGGACCTGGTTGAAAACGAGAGTCAAAAAGGGACTTTTGTCCTTCATTTTGTACTCTTAACCTCTAAAACAAAAAGGAAACAAGTCTTTAAACTCTTAATCTTTATCTGTATCAACTGCACCCTTTGTTCTAAGTTCCTTCTGTATCAATTCATAGCTTAATAAAGGCTCTTGAAATAGAGTTTCACTGAAAAAGTGAATAGAACCAGACTATCTTTTGATAAATAACCTGTGTAGCCTTCAATCAAGGCTGATCCTTGCAATCACACTTTCATTGTTCAGGTCAGGTTGTGGAAAATGTTTTTTTGACAGAACGAATGATGATCACCTGTGCTTAGGTTTAAAAAGAACCTAGAATCCAATCATCAGCACAAAAAAACAACATTCAATTCACTTCTCCATTCTCTTTCATGTCTGATGCTTTTCACTTGTAGACAGTGCTGTGATGCATTCAGCAACTTCTTTTTCCATGAATCTCACAAAGCAAATATCTTCCGGGGAAGCTCATAAAAGATTTGCTTTTACTTACTTCAGGTGCACAATGCGGATTGTTATGTTGGAGCTTAAAAAAACAAGAGCGAAAGGGACTGGACTTTGGCTTACAGAGAATAATTGGAATGCATTACATCAGTGTCTGGGTAAAATCATTATTCAAGGGAACTCTTATTGTACAACCAGGTTAAAGTCTACAACCTGGATACATAGAAAGGTTAAACGGAAAATATAAAAAGGATACAATAAAGTAAAAAATTTAAAAAATGTAATCGGCAGCATATTATATAGCTTGTTGGATCAGAGAATTCTAGAAGGCAAATTTGTAAATTTTAACTGAGTAGCTGCAGCAAGGTCACTATACTATGGGTGAACACTGGGAGAAAAGCCATATAACATTTCTTATAATCCTTGTAAGATCCAGTATAAGATCTCTACTGAAGTCCTGTCCTCTTAAGGCCCGTACACACGTTCGGACTTTTTGACAACCAACATCCAAATTAGCTGTTTTGGACCAACATCCGACCGTGTGTACGCTCCATCGGACCAAATTTTTCCAGGTTTCATTGGACTTTTGTTGGCTGTGCGAACGGACCAACTTTCTGCCAACAAAAGTCCGATGGACCAAAGTCCGACCGTGTGTACAGAAAACCAACGGACTTTTGTCCACAGTACAAACACGCATGCTCAGAACCAATGCAAAAGATCAGACAACAATATAGAAGTTGACCAAAGGTGGCGCTGGAGTATTCGAATGTCCTCTTTTGAAGTGTCGTCAGTACGTTGAAACGTCACTACGTTCGTGTTGGTTGACTCAAAAGTCCGACCGTGTGTATGCAATACCAACTTGAGGGCCAACGCCCTTTGGACAAAAATTCACGGGAAAGTTGGTCCACGGTCCGATCGTGTGTACGGGCCTCTATAATGACCATTTTTGCTTCACTACAGCTTTAGGTCCAGGTCGTTATGGTCTCTCTGTTGGTTTCCTTGTTCATCCATGCATGGTAGTTTTGTTCATAAGAGAAATGCTGTAGTAATATACTGTACATGGGAAGCATATATATATTTTTATGTGTATATGACTGGTATTTTTATTAACGTTGTGACATGGGAAGTCTTAGCCCCCGTACACACGGTCGGAAATTCCGACCACAAAATTCGTCTGATTTTTTCCGACGGATTTTGTCCGACACTGGTGTTGCATACACACGGTCGGACAAAGTTGTCGGAAAATCCGATCAGTCTGAACGTGGTGACGTTCGTTGCATACGACGGAACTACGTAGAGGCTAGTAGCCAATAGCTTTGGTCTCATAATTTGATCTGAACATGTGTGGCACTTTGTCCGTCGGAATTCTCTACACACGATCGGAAAAAGTCTGATTGGATTTTGTTGTCGGAAAATTTGAGAGCAGGATCTCAAATTTTTTCCGTCGGAAGTTCTGACGGAAAAAGTCCGATGGAGCCCACACACGGGCGGATTTTCCGACAACATGGTCCGATCGGACATTTTCCTTCGGAATTTTCAACCGTGTGTACGGGGGCTTAGAAAACACGGATCATTGAGTCCCCTGAATGCTTTGGATTGAGCTATGGAGAATTTGGAGGAGAGTCAATACCTCAAACCCATTGTTGTGTTCCTCAAACCACTCTTGGACCATTTTTGCAATGTGGTAGGGCACATTATCCTGTTGAAAGAGGCCACAGCCATCAGGGAATACCTTTTCATGAAAAAAGTATTTTCATGAAAAGTAACATCCACATAAATGGCAGGACCTAAGGTTTCCCAGCAAAATATTGTTTAAAGCATCATAATGCGGTGGTTTGCCTTCTTTCCATTCTGTATCCTGGTGCCATCTCTTCCCCGAGGTAGACGATGTACACGCACCCGGCTATCCATGTGATGTAAAAGAAAATGTGATTCATCAGACCAGGCCACCTTCTTCCATTGCTCTGTGGTCCAGTTCTGATGCTCACATGCCTATTGTATGTGCTTTTGGCTGTGGACACGGGTCAGCATGGACACCCTGACCAGTCTGCGGCTACGCAGTCCCATACATGACAAACTGCAATGCCCATTTTTTCTGCTTTCAACACATCGATTTTAGGGACAAAATGTTTACTTGCTGCCTAATATATTCCAACCGACTTTACTTATAACAAGATAACCAGTGTTATTCACTTAACCTGCCAGTGGTCATAAAGTTATGGCTGATCAGTGACCTAAAGACCGGAATGAAAGGATATCTGCTGCCCCTAGGGGAACCAGCTCATATTCACTGCTGGCCTGCCACTTATTGCAAAGCCTTGCCTTGTTGGAAATTCCAAATGCACAGAAAAATAAACATGTTTCTTTCCTCCTGTCTGGCCATGGTCATCTAATTCTGGTTTATGAGACAGGCACAGCTTAAAGTGGTTGTTAAGTCACTTTGTAAACTACACACAATCCCCTCTGTTAGAAAGCGTCCTATGCTACAGTGTATGTTCTTTGTAAAGAAGATGCCCATTACTACCTTATTTCACAGTGCCTGACGTCAGTCGGGAGAAGGGGAGGAAAGAGCCGAGACATCAGTCGGGAGGAGGGGAGAGCCGAGGCATCAGCCGGGGAGGAGAGGAGGAGAGAGCAGAGACATCAGCTGGGGAGCAGGGGAGCAGCGAGGATCTAAGTGAGTGCCTGAAAGCAGGTAGTAATGGGCATATTTTTTGCAAAGAACAGACATTGCAGCATAGGGTGATTTCTAACAGAGGGGATTGTGTTTATTTTCCTTAGTTATTTCAGCAGGAGCGGAGGAGGGGGGGGGGGGGGGCAGGCACTGGTAAGAGCTGACAGGTAGGGAGGGAACGGGGGAGAGAACAGGGTAGAGAGGATGGAAAAGAGCTGCGGATGACGGAAGCACGTAAACTGACCACGGTGCCAGGGCTCAGCAACCATGATGGTCAGTTTACAGGGGGAGGGCATAGCCAGGCAGGATCAGCCAGCTATTTCAGGTGATACAGGGGGCCAAATTACACAGCACAAGCACTGTGCTGTATAACATGCTTTAAAGGAACAGGACCCAGTTTTATTTTTTATTTTTAGGGTTACAAACACTTTAAAACTTAGAGCTCTTTACCAAAATCCTATAGAGTTTATTTTTTACCTACCTAGACAAGAGCCATCATGTAAGGTTGATAAAGGCCTCCAACAGTTGCCTCTGGCAAGCCTCCTTTAGTCTGAAATGGCCGAGTTTAGCTTGACAACAAATTTAAGCATCTCCCGTAGCAGCTCAGAGAAGTAACATCGAATGAAGGAGACATATAGCACAAGTGATCTGCAGCCAGGTAAGAGGCTCTCTACTGTCAGAACCAGCATGAGCCAAGTGGCATGCAGTAGCCATTGCAAGTATCTGTGTTCTGTACAGTTTTATCGAAATAGTGAATCTCAACTAGACTCTTATTTCAGAATCTTATTGAGACAATTCTTTGTAAAGTACATTGTTATTAACAATGTCCTTTCCTTTTCAATCTGCAGCCGCTGTAATTTTATGTTAAATTCAATCCAATATGGCTACCTGGAGGTGTTCTGTACACAGAATGAGTACAGAACGCCCGCCAGAAACATAATTTCCTGCTTGTGTGATTGGCTCACAGATTTTTCCAGCAGTCTACACTAAGATACCAGTCAAATTTTTGGCATCCCCTGCAACAAAAATATAATTTTTGGTGAAATACTCCCAATAGGAAATCATGTCTAAAGGGATGCAGACCCTGCGATTTTCCTCATCAGAGCTCCACAGGTGCAGCAGCTGTTAATCATTATGAAACCACTCCCATTAGACTCACTAAGCACATGGGCACAGAGGAACAAACAGTGATTACTTCAGAATAACAAAATGTAGAAATCTATAACAAAGTTTGTTAAAATCCCTGCAATGTACATAGAATCACCCAGAGGGGGATTTTTTTTTCTCAACAAAAGTGGAGTTACGCTTTAAAGGGAAGTCTTGCTTTAAAAGTAAAAGATTTACTATTGACAGGACAGTGGTCCATACACAGTGAGCTGCTAATGCTATCAACTGAGCAGGGCAAGTTTGCTCAAATCAAAAAATTTTCTCAGTTTACTTTTGAACAAGTATTTAGGTTTTACAAGTTAGCTTGGCAGCCAGTACTTACTTTTTTACTTATGTGGTGGATATGGTACAAGTTTGTCACTGACCACTGGGTATTTACCATTCCGTATTGACCATTGCTTTTCCATCAATGTTTTGTAGTTGTCAGAAGTGAAAAAGTGAAAATCAGGGCTGCCATCAGGGGGATGGCCCATACACATGTAAGGGGCCCAGGCATCCAGAGGGACCCAGACACCTGGGCCCCAACCATGGCCAGAGCCCCCCAGTTTGCGTTGGCTGCTGTGCAGGGTAAAGTGCTCCTACTATTTTCCAGGTCCAGCCCGGCCCATTCAGCAGGAAAGGAAGTGGGGTGGGTGGAGGCAAAGAGGAGACTATGGGCACTGAGATCTGCAGGCTTTAGCAATTTAAAAAATTACCCGGCGGATTGATATAGAAGAGGTCGGGGACTGTCATGTACTTGTCTGGCACAGGAGATTACCCGAAAGTGAAGAAACAGTGCACTTGGCTAGGGAAAGTTTTTTTTATTGCTACAGCCCGCATATCGTGGTGTCCAGAGTCTCCTCTCTGCCTCCACTCTTGTTGTCTGGCAATAGGTGAGTGAAAGGACGGACATGCCACTATTCACATTCTGCAACCTGAGACAACCCTGTTCATGTTGTCCCAGGTTTAAGTCTAGGCTCCTTCTGGGGGATTCCTCTGACTGGGATGGCTGTGTGTGCAGGGAGGGGGTCTTCCATCTGAAATGTGTGGAGGTGCCCACTAGAAGGACCTGGCTGTGTGTTGAATGTGCCATCTTATATTAACAAATGCTATATGGCGATGTCTCTACTGTATATATGGGGATGTCTCTGCTGGACTGGGCCATCTCTTTGCTGGATTGGGCTGTCTCTTTGCTGGACTGGGCCATCTCTTTGCTGGATTTGGCTGTCTCTTTGCTGGACTGTGCCACCTCTTTGCTGGATTGGGTCATCTCTTTGTTGGATTGAACTGTCCCTTTGCTGGACTGGAGCATCTCTTTGCTGGATTGGGCCATCTCTTTGCTGAATTGGGCTATCTCTTAGCTGGATTGGGCTGTCTCTTTGCTGAGTAGGGCTGTCTCTTAGCTAAATACATGGGAATGTCTCTTTGCTGGATTGGACAGTCTCATCCCTGGATTGGGCTGTCTCTTTGCTGGGTTGGGCTGTCTCTTTGTTGAATATATGGGGATGTCTCTTTGCTGGAATGGGCCATCTCTTTGTTGGATTGGGCTGTCTCTTTGCTGGATTGGGGCATCTCTTTGCTGGGTTGGGTTGTCTCTTTGCTGGATTGGGCTGACTCTTTGCTGAATATATGGGGATGTCTCGTTGCTGGATTGGGATGTCTCTTTGCTGGATTGGGCCATCTCTGTGCTGAATACATGGGAATGTCTCTTTTCTGGATTGTGCTGTCTCTTTGTTGAATATATGGGAGCATCTCTCTTTCTTGGTTTGGGCCAACTCTTTGCAATGACTGAGAGACTGAGCTAAGTGATGGTCCAGGGATCTGAGTGGATCCCGACTTTAACCACTTCAGCCCCGGACCAATTGGCAGCCAAAGGACCAGGCCCCTTTTTGCGATTCGGCACTGCGTCGATTTAACTGACAATTGCGCGGTCGTGCGACGTGGCTCCAAAACAAAATTGGCGTCCTTTTTTTCCCACAAATAGAGCTTTCTTTTGGTGGTATTTGATCGCCCCTGCGGTTTTTATTTTTTGCGCTATAAACAAAAATATAGCGACAATTTTGAAAAAAATGCAATATTTTTTACTTTTTGCTATAAGAAATATCCCCAAAAAATATATAAATTTATTTTTTCTCAGTTTAGGCCGATACGTATTCTTCGACATATTTTTGGTAAAAAAAATCGCAATTAGCGATTATTGATTGGTTTGCGCAAAAGTTATAGCGTTTACAAAATAGGGGATAGTTTTATAGCATTTTTATTAATATTTTTTTTTACTAGTAATGGCGGCGATCAGCGATTTTTATTGTGACTGCGACATTATGGCGGACACATCGGACATTTTTGAAACATTTTTGGGACCATTGTCATTTATACAGAAATCAATGCTATTTAAATGCATTGGTTCCTGTATAAATGACAGTTGTAGTGAAGGGGTTAACCACTAGGGGGAGGGGAGGGTTTATGAGCTGTGACGTGTGTGTTTTTTTTTTACATTAGGGGGCGGGGCTGACGTCTGACGTCATTGATCGGCTTTCCCAATGACAGGGAACAGCCGATCAATGACAGGCAGAGTAGGAAGCGCGGGGAGAGGTTTGTTTACACATACCTCTCCCCGTTCTTCAGCTCCGTAACCCGATCACGGTCGGGTCCGCTGGTCCCGCGGCCGGGGTCACGGAGCTCCCGACCGGGTCGCGAGCGCACCGCTGGCGGCGTGCGCGCGACCCACAGGCAGGCACATGCACGATCACGTACAGGTACGTGATTTTGCCTGCCCGTGCCATTTTGCCGACGTATATCGCGTTAGGCGGTCGGGAAGCGGTTAAAGTCAAGATCTTTATCTTTCCCCAGCCTGGACCAACTCTGTGATGTCAGCCGACAGCGGGCTTCAGCCCGCTGTCAGTTGAAAATGGGTCACAGGAGTGCAGAACGCACTGCACTTCTGTGATCCATAGGAGAAGTACAACCAAAAGAGGTTGGCTGTACTTCTCCTTAAATTTTCATACTTTAAAGCATAACTTCACCCAAAGGGTGTTTGCATCCCCCTCCACTGCCACATTTAGCATTTTTTGAGGTGAGGGCGGGTACCTGGTTTTGCTGCATAAATCTTAGCCAGAAGTTCAGCCCCCCTCCTTCCCCTGCAGTCTTCTGGGACACTTTACGGGTCCCAGAAGGCTACAGGACCATTCACAAGGCGCAGTGCGGCTCACGCAATGCACAGTAAAAAATGTGAGGTCGCAAGGCTTCACTGCTTATTTCTTTTACTTGAGATGCCGGTGCCTGCACCCAAAGCAGATTGAAGAATCAGCTCGGGTGAGGACATCGCTGGATCACTGGACAGGTAAATTTCCTTATATTAAAAGTCAGCAGCTACAGTATTTATAGCTGCTGACTTTACATTTTTGGGGGGAGCTCCTCTTTAAGTTGTAAGAGTGTTAAAATAAAAGTGGGTGCACTGAAGGACTTGGTGGGATGGCCAGTGGGCAGATTCAGTGGGACAGCCAGAGGGCAGGCCCTGGGGAATGTTGATGGTCAGGCCCGGGGGGGGGGGGGGGGACCTAAAGCTGTGTAAGGGCCCCCAAAATTTCTGATGGCTGCCCTGGTGAACATGACATATATTTAATATAAAAGTTGTGATCAAACATTATATTCTGTCAGACAAGGGTGTGGTATCTTAAATTTTCGGAGTAGCCTGACTTTCAGGCATAGATTAGGTATGAGATGCTAATTTGGCCAAATTCCCAGAATGAGCTGCAGTTTATCACAGTTTAAATAACTTTTTAAAATGAATATGAAATAATACAGTCTCTTCTCCATTTTTTTTAAAAGGGAAGACTTGAAGCAAAAAGCAGTGCAACCTAAAATAAAGGCCCTATCATTATACTGTAAAGTAAAAAAAAATATATACACCCATAATAAATGAAAACCCCAAACTATCACCTTCTAAAACAAAAGTTATTATTTTTTTTTGGGAAGGGAAGTCAGCAACTAAAATCTCTGGCAGAGTAACTGGAGGAATGTATTATGGAGGCAGATATTTCACATGAGCTATGAGAAACAAAAATTCACATCATGCAGTAGGAATAGTAGTTTTAAGAGAGCAGGCTTGGAGGGGTGAGGCAGGCCAGGGATCTCCTGGCCTGTCACTCAAGCAATGAAAAGTGATTGGGTCGGTTAGACTGCGAGTCTGAGACACTTGAGCCTGTCCAATACAGCAATTGGCAATATCATTTTGTATTTGCTCACTGAAAAATAGACTAGAGGGGGGATTTTACAAGCCTGGTGGCTGGGGGCATAGTAAGAATATCAGCCATCATATTATAAAACAGGAAAAGGAAAAATGCCATGCATGGGTTTCGAAATGTGTTATTTGCAAGATTACCAGGTGAAAATAAATTAAAAGTAGCATAAAAAAAGAAAATGAATGCGGCCATCACACCAAAGATTATTAGGCCTCATGCACATTAGACATTTTTACAGCCGCTGTTTTTGGCGTTTTTTTCTGCAGCCAGTAAACTTCCCAGCATGTTATCCTATGTGTTCATGGACACTGGGGGGTTTATTTACTAAAGGCAAATCCACTTTGCATTACAAGTGCACTTGGAAGTGCAGTCGCTGTATCTGAGGGGGACATGCAAGGAAAATAAAAAACAGCATTTTTGCTCGCACATGATTGGATGCTAAAATCAGCAGAGCTTCCCCTCATTTCAGATCTTCCCCTCAGATCTATAGCGACTGCACTGCCAAGTGCACTTCCAAATGCACTTGCAGTGCACTTGTAGTGCAAAGTGGATTTGCCTTTAGTAAATCAACCCCATAGGCTTTTTTCTGTGTTTTTTGGCAGGGGCGTTTTCTGGCTGGAAAAAAACCCCAGAACTAGTGGGAATGAAGAAGAGTTTTTCAGCTGTAAAAACGTTCTAATGCCCCGTACACACAGTCGGAGGTCCAATCGGATTATATCGTGTGTGGGCTCTATCGGACATTTTAAGTCGGTAATTCCGATGGAAAAAATTTGAGAGCAGGATCTCAAATTTTCCGACAACAAAATCCGATCAGACTTTTTCCGATCGTTTGTAGAGAATTCCGATCGGACAAAGTGCCACGCATGCTCAGATCAAAGTACGTGAGCAAAGCTATTGGCTACTAGCCTGAACGTAGTCCTGTCGGAATGATCTAACGTCATCACGTTCCGAACGATCGGATTTTCCGACAACTTTGTCTGACCGTGTGTATGCAACACCAGTTTCGGACAAAATCCATCGGAAAAAAATCAGACGGATTTTGTGGTTGGAATTTTCCGACCGTGTGTACGGGGGCTTACTCGAAACAATGCAAAAAAAAAACACTAAAAAGGCGTTTTTAAACCATAAGCTTTTGTGGAGTATAGTTTTGCTAAAAAAAGCTAAAAAAAAGCAAAAACTAAAAAAACGCTACAGCTAAAAAGCTGCAAAGCTCATTCTACAGCTTTCTACAGCTACCGCTACTGGCATTTTTATAACATCCAGTGTACATGAGACCTTAAGTTGCAATATGTTACATTTTTGGTTTTGGGTTAAGATATACTTTAACAAGCACTCAAACCTGAATTTATACTCCACAGACGCAAAACACAAGTGCTGCTAGTGTATCATAGTTTCAAAGAAAACCTCCAGGTAAAGGTGAAAGATAAACATCCATAAATTAATTCTCAGAAAAAAATGATAAGGTGTCATCATAATTTTGGCATTCACAATTCTTTGTATTACTTTTATGTCTTGAATAAATGACATACCTGAGATCAATACAAGGCAGGGAAAGGAGTGGTACTGAAGCTCATAGCTTACACTGCCTGCAAGGCAAACTAGTGCTTCTTCATTTAAAAGCTTGTTGTTCTTTGTGTGTATATTTATCTATATAACCAAAAGAAAGGGAAGCATACAAGATTCTCAGATTGTTTGTGCATTCTTTTGGCAATTAGCTAGGAAAATTAGTCCAAAAGTTAAATAACCTCCAGGGCTGTTGTATTAATTATAAAGCACTACTAAAGAATAACGCATCTATTCTTTATTATTAATTATTGCTTAGCTATGTGTTTTATTGTACATATGTACACCGACATTTATATAATTTAGAGTGCCGTCACATAGAAAATGTTGAAACTGATATGTTTTCAGTGGTATTCTCAGTGCCTCTTTCCTAAATTCTGCTAATAAATTCTGACCCAGCTCAGCTATTTATTATTTAAGGATCTCTCTCCATCATGTGACAGGTTGGGAGCCATTCTTTTCAAACCATGGTACTGGCATGAATGGCTCAACATAAGAAAAATGCTGAAGTTTTTTATTGCTGCATCTAAAACCACCCATATACTTGGGAACATGCTTTCAAGTAGATAGAGGATAGGGTTGACCTCATCAGTGTCCTGCTGCTCCTTCACTGTACAGTCAGCAGGCAGGAGCAGTGGTGGCTGGTGCTCAATTATTTGGGGGGGGCGGCAAACAAACCTTCCCCCTCACTCGCACCACTGCCGCAGCCGCTGCCACCCCCACGGGACAGGTAGGAGGCAGCAATCAGAGGCCTTACCTTAGGGGGCTTGCCGAGATTCATCCGGTTCCTTTGTACATTCACAGGCAGCATAAGATTGCCAAGGGAAGAGCCAGGGCTTCTCCTCCCGGCCGAACAGGAAGCAGGTCCTGACTCCTGAGACCTGATTGGCCGGGAGTCCTAAGACTCCCTGGCCAATTGGGTCTCAGGACCTGCTTCCTGATTGGCTGGGAGGAGAATCAGGAAGACAATAGCAAATATTATTTCGCTATTGTCACACAATGGGGTGGGCCTCGGGCGCAGTGCTCTGTGCTCCGAGCCCATGCTTTGTTTAAGCCAATTAGAGCCTCTGGCTCTAATCATGTGCTTAAAATTAAAAGACCTATTGGAATCCATGCGTCTGGCGCCCTGCATGTAGATAAGGGGCCAGGCGCATGGATTAGGGGTCGGCACCCCTGCACCCCTTATGAACGGGCCACCACTGGGTAGGAGTAAACCTAAAATAGGCCATGTTGATGAAATAGACTCTGTCTCTAAAATAGAGAAGTTTCTCATGCAAAGGAAATAGTTAATACTTGCCTCTCCCACTGCCTGCACCACAGATTTGTTGTATTAAAGAGAAACTGCCATCTCAAGAATCTTCAAAATCTAACATTTCCCCCTTTGCATTCTGTGTAGAGGTCTGTGGATCTTCATGATCTGACACTAGGAAGTGTCAGGTTCTGAAGGTTTTTCAGGCAGAGGTAACAATACATCAGAGATTGGTGGCATGGGTGGTGGGGTGGTAAATATGAGCTTCTTCTTTTCAGGGAAACTTTTTTTTTAACATTTTTATTTTATTCACTTTAAATTACATATGTTTTTTTCTACTTATTTCACGAACTAGCCACAGAAATAAAATACAGTAACATGGAACCATCTGCACATACAGTATCTCACAAAAGTGAGTACACCCATCACATTTTTGTAAATATTTTATTATACCTTTTCCTGTGACAACACTTAAAAAATGACACTTTACTACAATGCAAAGTAGTGAGTGTACAGATTGTATAGCAGTGTAAATTTGCTGTCCCCTCAAAATAACTCAACACACAGCCATTAATGTCTAAACTGCTGGCAACAAAAGTGAGTACACCCCTAAGTGAAAATGTCCAAATTGTTTGTGTGACCACCATTATTTTCCAGCACTGCCTTAACCCTCTTGGGCATGGAGTTCACCAGAGATTCACAGGTTGCCACTGGAGTTCTCTTCCACTTCTCCATGACGACATCACGGAGCTGGAGGATGTTATAGACCTTGCGCTCCTCCACCTTCCATTTGAGGATGCCCCACATATACTCAATAGGGTTTAGGTCTGGAGACATGCTTGGCCAGTCCACCCCCTTTACCCTTAGCTTCTTTAGCAAGGCAGTGGTCGTCTTGGAGGTGTATTTGGGGTCGTTATCATGTTGGAATACTGCCAAGCGGCCCAGTCTCCGAAGGGAGGGATCATGCTCTGCTTCAGTATGTCACAGTACATGTTGGTATTCATGGTTCCCTCCAAGAACTGTAGCTCCCCAGTGCCAGCAGCACTCATGCAACCCCAGACCATGACACTCCCACCACCATGCTTGACTGTAGGCAAGACACACTTGTCTTTGTATTCCTCACCTGGTTGCCGCCACAAACGCTTGACACCATCTTAACCAAATAAGTTTATCTTGGTCTCATCAGACCACAGGACATGGTTCCAGTAAACTGTTTGCAGGCTTTCTTGTATATCATCTCTAGAAGAGGCTTCCTTCTGGGACAACAGCCATGCAAACCAATTTGATGCAGTGTGCGGCCTATGGTTTGAGCACTGACAGGCTGACCCCCCCACCTCTTCAACCTCTGCAGCAATACTGGCAGCACTCATACGTCTATTTCCCAAAGACAACCTCTGGATATGACGGTGAGCATTTGCACTCAACCTCTTTGGTCGACCATTGCGAGGCCTGTTCTGAGTAGAACCTGTCCTGTTAAACTGCTGTATGGTCTTGGCCACCGTGCTGCAGCTCAGTTTCAGGGTCTTGGCAATCTTCCTATAGCCTAGGCCATCTTTATGTAGAGCAAGAATTATTTTTTTCAGATCCTCAGAGAGTTCTTTGCCATGAGGTGCCATGTTGAACTTCCAGTGACCGGTATGAGAAAGTGAGAGCGATAACACCAAATTTAACACCCCTGCTTCCCATTCACACCTGAGACCTTGTAAAACTAACGAGTTACATGACACTGGTGAGGGAAAATGGCTAATTGGGCCCAATTTTGACATTTTCACTTTGGGGTGTTTTAACTTTTGTTGCCAGCGTTTTAGACATTAATGGCTGTGTGTTGAGTTATTTTGAGGGGACAGCAAATTGACACTGTTATACAAGCTGTACACTCACTTCTTTACATTGTAGCAAAGTGTATTTTCTTCATCAATCAAAGATATAGTAAAATATTTACAAAAATGTGAGCGGTGTACAGCAGATGTCTGTTCCAGCACCCTGGGAGCCCCACATGCCATTGTATGGAAATGTTGACATGGCTCTGCCTCTCCTTAAACTTTCCAATTGGCTTCTAACTTTTGGTAGCCTTGTTGGTCAAAAGGAAGGAGAGGCAGGACAGCCTTCAACACTGTGGGGAGGCATTAATACTTGCATACTTGAACTCCCAGGCATCCAATACAATTGAGTAGACATCTGAAGGCTGGTGTAGGCACCCCAAGGTGGCCAATTCAGAACATTGGTGGAGTGGTAGTACTTTAATTAAAAATAGAAAGAAGTAAGTGACTGTGCGGTCTGACAGGGCTGCAACAGAACTGTACAAAATACTTTTGACAGGTAAAATAGTTCAAATGTATATATTTCATAATTGGATTTAGCTGGCATTTTAAAGCTGATGTAGGTCTTGCTGATGGTGGCTCCTATAAGTCACCTGGCAGAGCATTGCTTCTTCCCTTCTGCTCATCTTTCCAGGTAGAGACTGCTAGCCAGGGGACTAGACTTTTCCCAAGCAACATGGCTAGTAGGAATGTAACCCTGCCCACCGTGAGACAGAATGTAGATCTGCTGTAATATTCAAGAAGTGAGTGGGGGCTCAGAGTGCTGAGTGGGTGGGTATGTTCCTGGAAGGGCTGGTAGCCAAGAAATCCTTACAGTGAGCCCAGGGACAAGGCTAGAGAATTTTCTTGGGGGGGGGGGGGGGCATGACGGTGACTTATGGGCAGTGGCGTTGCTATGGGTGTGCGGGGGGGGTCGGGCCACATCGGGGTGACACTGGGGCCACCGCTACACACTGCACTATAGTGCTTGTACTTGCAGAGCAGCAGCAAAGCAGTGGGAGCTGGGCACCAAGCTGCCTATAACACTCACCGTCAGGTTAAGCTGTTCCCCTGGGATCTCCAATATCTCCCGTGGCAGCCCGAGTTGGTGAGTGGAGCTGGGGGTGTGGCTGTCTACTCCTCTCCTCCCACAGACTCCTTCACTCTGGCTGATCCCTCAGCTGAAGAAGGAGAAAAATGGGAAAACATAGCAGCCCCGGATGTCTTCATCTCCGGGCATGCTGTAAGTTACTGCACACTGTCACTACATAGAGTCCTAACCTGCCCTATACCCCCCCCCCCAGCCCTCCCTATACCACCCCAACCTGCCCTATGCCAACCCAACCTGCCCTATACCCCAGCCTGCCCCTATACCACCCCAACCAGCCCTATGCCACCCCAACCTGCCCTATACCACCCAACCTGCCCCTATATCACCCCAACCTGCCCTATACTACCCCAACCTGCCCTATGCCACCCCAACCTGCCCTATATCACCCCAACCTGGCACAATACCACCCAACCTGCCTTATACCACCCCAACCTGGCACTATGCCACCCAGCCTGCTCTATGCCACCCAAACCTGCCCTATAGCACCCTTACATGCCCTATACCACCCTATACTATCATATACAGGGGCCGTTTGGGGGGTGTGCCCCATGACCGTGCGCTGCCTGCAGGAGGGGGGGTGGCACCATGTTTTGCCACACCAGGTGACACCTACCATAGTGACGCCACTGCTTATGATCACCCCTCATGTACCTCTGGGATCAGCTGTATTATCACAAATCTAAAGCCACTGAAGAACTCAAAATATATCATGGCAAATTGGTGATCTTACAGAGCTGGAGTTCTGGGTTTCATTCCTATAAAGACATTGTCTGCATAGAAATTGTATGTTTTCATAGTGTCAGTGTGTTCTAATGGGATGCCTTCAATAGATGTGCTGGAATGCCCAGAAAATTGACAACATCCCAAAAATTGTAAATCCAAGCAAAAAAGATCTCTCTTGGTATTGGGACTTTGACGTAATATTTATTAATATCATCAATAAAAATAATTGTGGTATAGTCCTCCTATGTAGTCCTATCAAAGAATAGCGCTGATACATAAACGTGCCAACGATGTTATTCAAATCCCAATTAATTCATGAAAATTGATCATTCAATGTGAAATCTATATATCTCACTCGTGATTGTTCCACCAACTGTAGTGTTCTTCCCTTCATCAACAAATATACTGTATATTACACCTTCAGCATTTGACCCAAATTAATGTTAGGTCAAAACGCTTTTTTCCTTTAAACTATATAGGTGTAAGTTCAGATTTTTCTCCAGATCCAATTATCTCAGGAATTCAATCCATCTCCATCCTCCTTCATCTTATTATATTTCTTCGACCAAAACTCAATTGAAGATAGGGTATCATAGCATGACTTTTTTTTATAAAAAGTTAATTAAAAACTCACATTTAAAAATCCTGTCATGCGGTCTGACATTATCAGCCTCACCCTAGGCATTACATCACTAAACATGTGACTTCAACAGGGATAAAGTAATTAAAAGAAAAAAGATGAAGCTGTTTTTTTGTGTGTATGCGTATACATTTTGTCTGCACCTCCTCTCATTGTTACATAGCTCATAGCACAATTACATCACGGAGCTTGTTAAAGGGGTGTTCCGGGTAAAAAAATTTAAAGCCAGCAGCTACACATACTGCAGCTGCTGGCTTTTAATAAATGGACACTTACCTGTCCTGCAGTCCCTCAATGTCGGCACCGCAGCTGATGTCTCCCATCAGCTGTCGGGTGCTGCCGCCGCCATTGCGGGTGAGGTAACCCAGCAGTGTAGCGTTTCGGCTTCACGCCGGAAAGCCCTACTGCGCATGCACGAGGCCCCGCTCCTCTCTTCTATTAGCTCGGTGGCCGAGGGAGGAGGAGGAGGGAGCCCCACGGTGACGTCACGGCCGCATCGCGGACAGACTTCTGGAGGTGGGAAAGGATACCTGTCAAAGACAGGTATCCTGTCCCCCCCCCCCGAAAGGTGCCAATTGTGACCCCGGAAGGGGGAGGAATCCGATGAGCGGAAGTTCCACTTTAGGGTGGAGCTCCGCTTTAATAAAGAAACAGCCAACGTAATTTGGAAGTAGCAGTCTTGCTCTTCCTCAGGGGTGTCTACAGTGTAAGACAAAGGACATGCTGCTGAAAAGGACTATTACAGGGACAGCTGCCACTTAAAAACATAAGGACATTAGATCACTGCTTGCTCAACACTGGATAAAAGGGGCTTTGCCAGACCAAGAATGGAAAGCTGAATAAAGATAAGAGAGAGAGAAAAAAACAAAGAAGATTTACAGCTGATCACCATGTTCCAGAGCCAACCCCCCTCCATCCTACGATCACGGGGACTGGAGTTATCTAATCCAGGGATTCCAGACCTTTTTAAAGCGAAGTTGCTTGTCCAGAAGGATTCTAGCCAATTTTTCATTAATTATGATACAGGAGATTCTGTTTTTGACTAACGCTAGGTTAACCACAGTAAATTTCTATGATCGCGCTATGGTAACTTTGGCTGCTAGAAAAATAAAAAAGCGAGAGTCCTGAGATGTTTGGGTAACTCACTTGATAAATCAGAAAATAATGCAGTCCTAATGTTTGTATTTAGAGTATTGTTTTCAGCATATGTCATGCAGTAGCTATATGTAGGCTGATGCACAAACTGTATGTTACTTTTTATTCAACGTTTTTATATATTTTTCACAATATAATTATCTCCCTCATTTTAATTGACCATGTTATTTAACGTGTTTAGGAGTAGTTTTATGCAATATACTGTATATTTGGTATGTGGTATATATGTACATTTGACCGGAGTTTAAAGTATAACTACAGGCAAAACTTTTTTTTTTTTAGTTTTGGATAAAGTGGAGAGGGATTAGAACCCCCGTCAGTTGTTATTGCTGTCCGTGCCCCCGTTAAGGAGATTCATCCTCTCTATTTGCCATTATCATTGAAAGTGAAAGTAAAGAAAAACCCAAATTTTGGGTTGTCCTCAGAAAAGTAATAGAGGGAAAATCTAATAATGGGGATACTAGTTCTGGTGACCTGGGGGTCCCCAAGGAATTCCCTTAATTTGCTGGGATTTCCTCTCACTTCCTGTTTGTCTATGGGACAGGAAGTGAAGGAAAATCTCCGAAATGGGACACAGATGGGGAAAAAAAAATCTGACAAAGGTTATAACCCTCCCTTGCTCTATCCAAAATGAAAAAAAAAAACATGTTTGGTTTTAACTCTTTTATGAGATACATGTGTAGGGGTATTACATGTGAGGGGTGGTAATACAGTCTTACCTTTATGTCGGCTTTGTAATTGTATATGATGTTTGTAGTTTACGAGTAAAGTATTGATTAATGAGATCATTCAAAATTCTTTGACAGGTGTAGCTGACCTCCTTCTAAGATGGTCAAAGCAGGTTTTGCATTTCTGTAGACTTTGATAGACAATTTTGGAAATTGGTGCTGTGACGGTCCTTATCCTTCACACTTAAAGGTGCTGCTTTATCTTGCTTAATTGATGTATCCGACACAAGCCCAAAGCTTGTCAACACAGGCCTTTACTGTTCAAGTGACAACTCGGAAGTTAGGATTTCCTCTCGCCTGGAGACAAGGACATAGATCACAGGACAAGTAACAAGGGTGAATACAAATCTAACAGGGGTTCTTATCCCAAAAACTAAACAGGAAAGGTTTGGGATTTAGATACACTTTAAATAAAGTAAATACATATTTTTGTAGACATTTTCTGTGATTTGTAAACCCTGGCCTTTTCAAACCTGGGATTCGGCAGATTTGAAGATTAATAGACATGTGCAATTCGTTTAGTTACGAATTTGTTTTCCGTTCAAATTCGTTATATTCGTTCATCCGTTATCGTACGAATGAACGAATGGTTTACTAAAAATTCTAACGAATAACGAACTATCGAAAAGAACGAATATGAAAAACAGCGAAAATACGAAATAATTTAATTAGAAACAACGAAACTACGAAAGAATGAAAATCCGAAAAACGAAAACAAAACAACGAAAATACCGAACAAAGATTAAAAAAATAACGAAAATCAAAATTAACGAAAAAAATCGAAATTACGAATATTCGGAAAAAGGAAATCAAAACAACAAAAATACGAAATAACAAAAATTCTGCTTATCGAGAATTCGAAAGAACGAATATTAGTTCTGATTCTGAAATATTCCATCCAGTCCAGATAGGGTGTGGTTGGGTCGGAGGCACTGTTTTGGTGGATTTTTGAGTTAAGTTCTGACTTGTGAGAGAGAAATTCTTTGTTTCTTAAACATATAAATAGCATACACATTACATAAAATTATGAATTATGCTCCGATTACGAATCTACGAAAACAAATGTTACGAAAGTACGAATAAATCAATCTTAGGAAAGTACGAATGTAACTAAATCTACGAAAATACGGATTTCGAATCAACGAAAATTAGATTAACGGAAATACGAATCTTTTTAAATCAACGAAAATATAGCTCTTCCGAAAATACGAATGCGTCCGAATACGAAATATAACGAAAATACGAAAATACGAATTTCGAATAAACGAAAATTAGACTAACTAAAAAACGAATCAACGAAAAAATAACTCTTACGAAAATACGAACGAGTCCGAATACGAACACCGACGACTTACGAAATTACGAATCGTTACGAATCAACGGAAATGAACAGAAACAAAACGAAACTAAACAAATTTTTCTATTGTGCACATGTCTAAAGATTAGTACATCAGTAGGACTGGCCAATATCACTGTTCAATAATTTATTGAAGTACCATACATTGATATAAGAGATTGGACATCCTCATTTGTGTTGCATTTCACTCATAAGCATCTACTATATAGCATACTCTAATCCATTCTTTGCCTACAGCTGTATGCCGCTTAACAGACAGCTATTGGAAGAGTTTGTACTTTTTTCTAAAAGCAGAAACCCCTAAAATCTATTATTGTGCTTAACTATGTAGGAGCCGTTTACAATGTAAGTTTCACCTGGTTTAAGGGTCTGATGTAACCCAAATCATGCAGTTTTGATTCTACTTCTCAATATTATCCCTTACAAATATTGATTTCTTTTCAAGTCCGGTTGTGTGCTGTTTTTCTCCATTGCTCCCTTACTTTGCTTTCTAACATTTAGGTAGTGAAGCTGAAATAATAATTCCCAGGTCTATTTCCAGTGCACTGGCTGCAGTTATAGAGCCATTAATCTAGCATTCTGCCACTGGGGATTTTTTCAGTATAAGTGCATGACTTTGCAATTTGTAACATCTGAAGTGACCCTAGAACAGAGTTATCTGTGCCACACTAGTCACTCTACAAAGCAGTCTGATAACTACAACCTCTTGTCTTATGTCTTGTAGCCTAAAAAGGGTGTTCTGTTTTATAATTATTTGAGTTTAGGTATGAATGTAAGTAAGTTTTATTTTTCTTAAAGAGCCATAATATATGTTATATACTTTACGGTATATTATGTGGTTTTCCTAGTGTCAATATTGTATTTAATAATACTAGGTGGTTATGATAAGATGTTTCAAAATAATATTTTTGGAGCAAAAAAAAAATTATTTATTTTGGATAATAATTCAAATTTGTATTTTTTTTCCCATCTGTGAATAGCAGCACATTGAGATTGATGTTTTAGGCTGTTTACTTACTAAATGTTAATGAAACGGGTGTTCTTTTGTTTACAACAAATACCCATGGCCGCTGATAAGGCAGTACAGCCAGCCCTTCTGTACTGGGCCTTGGCCTTATCAGTTTAAAAACTTTCATACCGGGCACTCCAGAAAAAATCATGTGTAAAAATCATAATTTTTTTGCTAGAAAATTACTCAGAACCCCCAAACATTATATATATATTTTTAACAGAGACCCTAGGACATAAAATGGTGGTTGTTGCAACTTTTTATGTCACACGGTATTGCTGGAAAAATTTGTCAAACCAGTTTTTTGGATTGGGTTTCATGAATTAAAAAAAAAAAAAAAGTTAGCCCAATTTTTTTTGTATAATGTGAAAGATGATGTTACGCCAAGTAAATGGATACCTAACATGTCACTCTTTAAAATTGTGCACACTTATGGAATTTTTTTTACAGGTTACCGGAGAAAGTCTAGTGCTAGAATTGTTGCTCTCACTCTAATGCATGTGGCGATACCACCCATGTGTGATTTGAATGCCGATAACATATGCAGTCACGACTTACGTGTGCGTTCCCTTCTTTTTGTTTTATTGTTCATTTTACTTACATTTTGTTTATTTTTACACTTTCTCTTAAAAAAAATGTTTTTATCACTTTTATTCCTATTACAAGGAATGTAAAGATCCCTTGTAATAGGAATGGTTACATAGTTACATAGTTACATAGTAGGTGAGGTTGAAAAAAGACACAAGTCCATCAAGTCCAACCTATGTGTGTGATTATATATCAGTATTACCTTGTATATCCCTGTGTGTTTTGGTTGTTCAGGTGCTTATCTAATAGTTTCTTGAAACTATCGATACCCCCCGCTGAGACCACCTCCTGTGGAAGGGAATTCCATATCCTTGCTGCTCTTACAGTAAATAACCCTCTACGTAGTTCAAGGTAAACTTCTTTTCTTCTAACTTTAATGAGTGGCCACGTGTCTTGTGAAATCATATCCCCTCTCAAGTGTCTCTTCTCCGGAGAGAATAAGTTCAGTGCTCGCAACCTTTCCTCATAACTAATATCCTCCAGACCCTTTAATGGTGCGTGACAGGTTCTATTTGTGGAGAGATGTGGAGTCTATCACATCTCTCCTCCAGGCTGGAAAGATTGAGAAAAAAAGAATGATCTCTTTATTTCCAGCCGTGTTCCCAACTCTGTGTACTTCTGCCAGACAATCCTATGGGCAAGCCTGGAGAAGCACCAGAGGGTGGCGGGGTCTCCCCTCCCGCTGCCTGTAAGAACGTTCAAGCGGCTGCCGATATGATTGTTCTTGCGGTGCACAGAATCGCCGGCTGTAAAAAATTATATCTGAATGATGCCTGCAGATGCAGGCATCATTCAGAAGTCCCCGCTCAAAGTCAATGACAACATATAATGTGATTGGGCTGGAAGTGGTTAAAAGCAGGAGGGCCGGCTGTACTGCAGACACTAATCCTCTTCTGCCTCCCCCTGGAGCGCTGCCAGATTCTCCTCCTCTCCTTCCCTCCGCTGCACTGCAGGGGGATTGGTTCTAGCACATGCGCCCCTTCCATCTGCTCTACAGGCCTCCCTGTGTGCCCCTCTCTCCTGAATTACTGCCAGCTTCTCCTCCTCTCCCATCGGCAGCTGCTGCGGGAACACAGGGGGATGTTTCAGGATGGAGAGCGGGGGAAGAGGCCAGTAAATACGTCATTTACTAGCCCCTTCCTTACCTGGATGAACACTGTGAGCAATTAGTACCAATACCTCCTGTGTCCATCCATCACTGAAGCATAGTAAACCGTTTACTGTGCTTTCGTTTGTGAATGAGCAGGAAGCCTCAAAGCACTTTCTATTCATTCACCTGTGCAGCTGAGGCCGCAGAGAAATTGACTGATAAATCTATGTTCGGCCAGGGGAGGGGGCCCTGTCAGGTAGGCTGTTTGGGGCCCCATGATTTCTAACAGCAGCCCTGCAAGAACACAATCATGTGCAAGGGAAAAAAAAACAGGATTGTTGCTAGAACATGATTGATTGAACACAGATTCACCTTATTTTGTAAGGTAAGCAAAATAACTTTCCCTTTGGTAAATCAGGCTTATTGCTTAGAAAAAAGTTCAAACTACGGACTATTGATGGAAATCTTTATATTCATTATTCAATTCCTCCTATCCATGTTCGAAAAACCTTTGTAACCTTACAGTGCTTCCAATTTTGCTTGGAAAAAAAGCACATTTAGTAAAACTAAAGGAACATGTGCAGAAACAGAAGAACTTTGAACCAGCCAGCACACTGCAGAAAGAACCTGAGATCAGCACCATGGACAGCAATGTAAAGGACATCAGGGGAAGATTACAGTTACATGAACTTTACATACTGTATTTCTGTTAGCAAGAAGACAGACACTTTCTACAAATGCTGTCTGGTTATTAGAGCATAGAGGATGTCAAACTACTTTGGAAACCCAGGCTGTGAATTTTCATTGCCTGATATGTTACATATCATAGGCTCTGTACAAATATAACACATTAGGATGAAGATCATTATTTAATAACAAGTAATAGTTATATTCAGTCCAATTCGATTTGAAACTTACAGTCAGATAGTTAAATAAAAATCACTATCCATGTGTTAAAGCTTTGTGAATTGAGCCTCTGACTCTGGTAGAATAGCCATGTTCCCGCCGAGGAGAGCCGCCGAGGAGGAGAGCCACCGCTTCCCGCCGAGGAGAATAGCCCCATCACTCCAGGAGAGGATCAGAGCCCCGCCACACGAGCGATAAGCCGGGGGACGCGCCTGGCTGCATTTGATAGGTACAAGTGGCTGCATATGATGGGCACAAGTGGCTGCATATGATGGGCACAGGTGGCTGCATTTGACGGGCACAAGTGGCTGCATATGATGGGCACAAGTGGCTGCATATGATGGGCACACGTGGCTGCATATGATGGGCACAAGGGGCTGAATTTGATGAACACAAGTGGCTGTATATGATGGGCACAAGTGGCTGAATATGATAGGCACAATGGCTGCATATGATGGGCACAGTGACCGCATTTGATGGGTACAAGTGGCTGCATTTGATGGGCACAAGTGGCTGCATATGATGGGCACAAGTGGCTGCATATGATGGGCACACATGGCTGCATATACTGGGCACATGTGGCTGCATATGATGGGCACAAGTGGCTGCATTTGATTGGCACAAGTGTCTGCATATGATGGGCACAAATGGCTGCATTTGATGTGCACAAGTGGCTGCATTTGATTGGCACAAGTGGCTGCATATATTGGGCACAAGTGGCTGATTATGATGGGCACAAGTGGCTGCATTTGACAGGCACAAATGGCTGAATTTGACAGGCACAAATAGCTGCATATGACGGGCACAAGTGGCTGCGTATGATGGGCACAAGTGGCTGCATTTGATTGGCAGAAGTGGCTGCATATGATGGGCACAAGTGGCTGCATATGATGGGCAAAAGTGGCTGCATATGATGGGCACAAGTGGCTGAATATGATGGGCACAAGTGGCTGCATATAATGGGGCACAGTTGCTTCATATGATGGGGCACAGTGGCTTCATATGATGGGGCACAGTGGTGGCATATTATGGGCACAAGTGGCTGCATACGATGGGCACAAGTGGCTGCATATGATGGGCACAAGTGGCTGCATTTTAATGGCACAAGTGGATGCATATGATGGGCACAAGTGGCTGCATATGATGGGCACAAGTGGCTGCATATGAGGGGGCACAAGTGGCTGCGTTTGATGGGCTGCATTTTATGGGCACCATAGCTGCATTTGATGGGCACAGTGGCTGCATTTGATGCGCACAATAGCTGCATTTGATGGGCAAATTGAGGCTGCAATTGATGGGGGGGGGGGGGGGTCAGTATTTTCAGTTTGTTTGGGCCACCAAAAAAATTCTTGACCACCAGCCGCCACTGGTCCTAGTTACACAGATGTTCTGGCACAAAGGGTTGACACAAAAGCCCTAACCTAGGTAACAGGGTGTCCATTTCACTCATTGCTTTAGCAGCACTTGCTTACATTCTGAAACCATGCCTGACCCCAGACACTCTCCCCTGTGTAGCAAATCTACCCAACCTTAAAGTGGTATTAAACCCAAAGCCAAAAATGTTATATATTGCAAATACCAATCATTTGATTTGGTAACACACTCTCTGTATTAAGGTGCCTACACTTTGGATGACACATTTGGACAGCAGCATGGTCAGTCTGCAGTCCGGGTGGGGGGGGGGGGGGGGTGTTAGATGGATTAGCAGATTTAAATACACTGACAAATTGAAGCCAAACTCCAGTTAACACTTTTTAAGCAGTTACAGCAACATGTTTTAAGCAGTTCCTTTTGGGATAAAGGTTTTAAATAAATAAATAAAAGCTGATCATTGTAAGCACCCCTGTCAGTGGTAAATGGTCTGTCTCAGTTGTCTCAGCCCTCTAACTGCTACATCTGTAGGATAGCTTGTTCTGTTGAAAAATAACAGACTTACTGGCAGAATCAACTGGTGAAAATAAAGGGAAGAAAGCCTTAAAAGGACAACTAATGCGGTCATCAAATCTAAGAATTGGTAGGCTTCTTTATAATTAATACTGCTTTAATTAAATACTTTTTCTGGTCTCACATGCACCTAATCCCTGCTAAAAATCAGCTATCCCTGTGTCAATAACCACATTTACACTATGATAGCCGGTGATCCTACCACAATTGACACATAACATGTAAGGGGTTTTGTAAGTTACAATTTCTGATAAAATGGGATTGGTGATATTGCTGACTTCTCTTTCTGAATATGCTTGTCCCCGGCTGCTAAGTGGAACCAATCGCCTTAATCCTTTTATTCGCTGACCCATACTGATATTGTTTACATTTATTAAGAAGAAAAATGTAGTCATCTTTCACTGATAATTTTAATACTTGTGTATTTTGCTTATTAAATCTGCAACGTGTCTGTTATAGAACCTCATCCAAAAATCTATGCTAATTTAAAATTACTCATACAGTTTGGATGAATCAGCTTCTGATTAACTAATCTGGCAACTACTGGATATGAAGGGCGCCAAAAGTCATCAGACTATTGCAGAGGTTCAGCATTCTAGCAAAGACAATGAGTGATGAAACGCAACTCAGCTTGAATCAGCTGTTTTACTGCTGTGAGCTAATGATTTGTGTGTTACCTATCCTGTACTCCCAAGTTAACCTGCACATTCATTCAAAGCCCCGGTTTAACATACACGTCAAGCTGCCAACCCACTAGCACATTATTCTACAATCAGGCTTGGTTCACATATGAGCTGCATGCGGCTCACAGCAGGGGTCTGGTGTGTGCTGGTTCGCAGTTTCAGTTCCGATCTTAGCCCGAATTTTGGGCTGAATTCGGACCTGAAACGGACCAAAAGACGCACAGTGTTTTTCTGCAAAATCCACCGGACCTGCTGCGGAGATATGTGAACTGGCTCCATAGAGAGCCGGTCAAAATCTCCTACTATTGCGAATTGGATGTGAACCCAGCCTTATGCCTCGTACACACAATAGGACTTTCTGCCAACAAAACTGTGGAATTTTGTCCGAAGGGCGTTGGCTCAAACTTGTCTTGCATACACATGGTCACACAAATGTTGGCCAACAATTACGAATGTAGTGATGTACTAGACATACTACGTGGTTTTTCAGCTCTTTAGCGCCACCCTTTGGGCTCCTTCTGCTAATTTTGTGTTAGTAGAAGTTTGGTGAGTGTTGATTCGTGCTTTTCTTTTTGCGTTTTTCATTTCGCGCTTTTCAGTTCGTTTCTGAACGGCCGTTTGTCAACCAGACATGTTGCAGAATCGGAGGAGATAACGTGTTATTTATTATTGGCCTTGGAGTTATTGCTTTGACATAATTTCTTTGGTTGGATAATGATTTGATTTGGTAAATTTCCTATATTTTTGGATGCATAGAATGCACTTTTTGGTTACGTTCTATTGGCAGATAGCATGTCTAATTTTTCTTTTTTTTTTTTTTAATGCACAATAAAAAAATTGTGTAGAAAAATACTTGGTTATGTGTTTTACTTCAAATGACAGTTTGGGAGTAGGCAGTTACATTTTGAAAAATACAATGTAAAATTGACAAGGGACACCAACATAGATGTATCTTTGATCTTAAAAACTACAGGATAGTGGTGTTGTGGTAACTTGCACAAATAAAAAAAAAAAAAAAAACAAATAATAATATTATTCTTGATATCACTAGAAAAAAAAAAGCCTTTGAAAATTTGTTTGCAATAACTCCATCACCAGAAAAGCAGCTTCATTATTATCCCATCATAGAAGAAGAGAATGTGCGCTGCATTTGGAGATTTCATAACTTGCCACGTCATGAATGTTAATTCTCTATTACAAACATTAGTTTACGACTGCTTCTGCTTCCGAGCATGTGTGTTTGTACTTTGGACTATTGTCTGATGACCTTGTGTACACACGATCGGAAAGTCCGACAACACACATTTGTCCGCGGAAAATTTGAAAACATGCTAGCCAACATTTGTTGGTTTAAAGTTCGACAACAATTATCCGATGGAGCATACACACGGTCGGATTGTCCGCCAACAACCTCACATCAAACATTTATCGTTGGAAAGTCTGATCGTGTGTACGGGGCTTTAAAGTTTATAACACAGAACTTAAAGTACAAGTTCAACTTTATTACATTTTATATTTGTAACATATTAGCCTTTTGTTTTTTATTTTCTCAGTTACAGTATATCCAAGTGGAATTCCAGCCATTTTTTTAACTTTTTTCCTTTTTTAACTTTTTTCCTTTTCACTTTTTAATTTTTTAATTTTTTTAGCATAAAAAAGAAGGCTTGCGAGTACCTCTGTCAGACTGTAATTGAGATCTGTTTTCTATTTACTTCCTGTGTGATAATTAGGACAGGAAATGAGCAGAAACTGTGTGCAGAGGGAGAAAAGCATATGCACAGTTATACGTTTTTTCTTTACCAGAGAAACGTCTATACATTTTTATGTCCCAGAGGGCATATTCACCCCATATAGAGTAACCTCCTCTATAAAACACAAAGGGGGGGGGGGGATTTCAATACAACTGCTGTCCCACTTTTTTGGCGGTAATCCCTCTTATTAAAGGGATATTTAAGGCTGTTTTTTTAATAACATCACTCACCTGCTCTGTGCAGTTGGTTTTCCTCTTCTCGAGCCCCTCCCTCCTTTCTTTTTTTTCTGTTTTATTTTTTGTGGGATCCAATTGGTAGCTACACCATATATAGGCAATAACTATATTTACTCCAATGATCATATATTAATAACTTTTACAGAATTCCCTGGGATTGCCAACTACATCACTATCAAACATCCAATGGAGATCCGCAATCTTTTTGATGACCTCTCATGCATGCTCCGGCAGTCACGGGCAGTACTCCCACAGTTCCTGGCGCAGACGCCCCCAGACAACCCTCATTCTACATCACCATGTGTTAAACCTTGAGCTGTTTTTTGAGTTAATTAGGGTAGGGCATTCAATCATTTTGGTGGGTTTGTTCCCCCCCCCCTCCCCTTCGCTTGCTTGGGTTAACTATTAGATTACAATGTTGATCATATACTTTTTGCAGATTTGCACCTGCTCCTGAGGTAGTGGAAAATACTCCATGAAACGCGTCGAGCCATATGGATGCAATTCCTTTATTACATCATGTCTTTTAATGTTTGACTTTTTGAATTTTTGCCAGTCATAAACCTATGTTATAATTGCATATTGAGATTTATCAACACAATCAGCTCTTAACCCAATATCTATATATATTCAGTGTGTTATGATCCAGCCAAATCATGGTGAATATGTTTTTATTACTCAAATGAATTATTGCAATCGTGGATATATTTTATTATTTGTGTTGATGAGGCTTTTCAACAATACATTTTCCTCTCAACATTATTGTCTATTGTTGACATATGCTATATCCCATTGTGTACATATATTAATTACAAATGTGTTTTTATGTAATTATTCATTACTGACTGTAGGCTACGCACCTCATTTAACCACTTAAGGACCGGAAGGATTTGCCCCCTTAATGACCAGGCCATTTTTTGCGATATGGCACTGCTTCGCTTTAACTGACAATTGTGCGGTCATGCGACGTTGTACCCAAACAAAATGTGTGTCCTTTTTTCCCAAAAATAGAGCTTTCTTTTGGTGGTATTTGATCACCTCTGCGGTTTAAAATTTTTGCGCTATATAAGCAAAAAAAGCGACAATTAAAAAAAAAAAACTATATTTTTTACTTTTTGTTATAATAAATATCCCCAAAATTAAAAAAGAAAAAAGAATTTAAACTTAAAAAAACTAAAAATATGTATTCTTTAACATATTTTTGGTAAAAAAATCGCAATAAGCGTAATATTGATTTGTTTGCACAAAGGTTATAGCGTCTACAAAATAGGGAATAGATTTATGGTATTTTTATTATTTATTTATTTTTTACTAGTAATGGCGGCGATCTACGATTTTTAGTGGGACTGCGACATTGCGGCAGACAGATCGGACACTTTTGACACTTTTTTGGGACCAGAGGCATTTATACAGCGATCAAAGCTAAAAATAACCACTGATTACTGTATAAATGTCATTGGCAGGGAAGGGGTTAACACAAGGGGGTGATCAAGGGGTTAAGTGTTCCCTAGCCACTTCAGCCCCGGACCATTTGGCAGCCAAAGGACCAGAGGTCTTTTTTCAATTTCGCACTGCACTACTTTAACTGGTAATTGCGCGGTCATGCAATTTTGTAACCAAACGAAATTTGCGTCCTTTTCTTCCCACAAATAGAGCTTTCTTTTGATGGTATTTGATTGCCTCTGTGATTTTTATTTTTTGCGATATAAACGGAAAAAGAGCGAAAATTTTGAAAAAAAAAGAGATTTTCTACTTTTTGTTATAAAAAAAATCTAATAAACTCAATTTTAGTCAAACATTTGGGCCAAAATGTATTCAGCCACATGTCTTTAGTAAAAAAAAAAATGCCAATAAGCGTATATTTATTGGTTTGCGCAAAAGTTATAGCGTCTACAAACTAGAGTACATTTTCTGGAATTTACACCGCTTTTAATTTATGACTGCCTATTTCATTTCTTGAGGTGCTAAAATGGCAGAGAAGTACAAAACCCCCCCAAATGACCCCATTTTGGAAAGTAGACACCCCAAGCTATTTGCTGAGAGGCATGTTGAGCCCATTGAATATTTTTTTTTTTAGTCCCAAGTGATTGAATAAAGACAAAAATAAAAAAGATTTTTTTTTTTTTCAAAAAGTTGTCACTAAATGATATATTGCTCACACATGCCATAGTTATATGTGGAATTGCACCCCAAAATACATTTTGCTGCTTCTCCTGAGTATGGGGATACCACATGTGTGGGACTTTTTGGGAGCCTAGCCGCGTACGGGGCCCCGAAACCCAAGCACCGCCTTCAGGATTTCTAAGGGTGCAAATTTTTGATTTCACTCCTCACTACCTATCACAGTTTCGAAGGCCATAAAATGCCAAAATAGCACAAAACCCCCCAAATGACCCCATTTTGGAAAGTAGACACCCCAAGCTATTTGTTGAGAGGCATGGTGAGTATTTTACAGCTCTCATTTGTTTTTGAAAATGAAGAAAGTAAAGAAAAAAATTTTTTTTTTTCTTTTTTCAATTTTCAAAACTTTGTGACAAAAAGCGACATCTGCAAAATACTCACAATACCTCTCAGCAAATAGCTTGGGGTGTCTACTTTCCAAAATGGGGTCATTTTGGGGGGTTTTATGCCATCTGGGCATTCCATGGCCTCCGAAACTGTGATTGGCAGTGAGAAGTGAAATAAAAAAATTACACCCTTAGAAAGCCTGAAGGCGGTGATTGGTTTTTGGGGTTCCGTACGCAGCTAGGCTCCCAAAAAGTCCCACACATGTGGTATCCCCGTACTCAGGAGAAGCAACAGAATGTATTTTGGGGTGTATTTCTACATATGCCCATGACATGTTTGAGCAATATATCATTTAGTGACAACTTTTTGTAAAAAAAATATATATATTTTTTTTTTTTCATTATTCAATCTCTTGGGACAAAAAAAAAAAAATATTTAATGGGCTCAACATTGCTCTCATCAAATAGCTTGGGGTGTCTACTTTCCAAAATGGGGTCATTTGGGGGGGGGTTTGAACTGTCCTGGCATTTTATGCACAACATTTAGAAGCCTATGTCACACGTCACCCACTCTTCTAACCACTTGTAGACAAAGCCCTTTCTGACACTTTTTGTTTACATGAAAACATATTTTTTTTTTGCAAGAAAATTACGTTGAACCCCCAAACACTATATATAATGTTAAAGCAAAGGCCCTACAGATTAAAATGGTGGGTGTTGCATTTTTTTTTTTCCACACAGTATTTGCGCAGCGATTTTTCAAACGCATTTTTTGTGGAAAAAATACACTTTTTTTTTATTTTAATGCACTAAAACACACTATATTGCTCAAATTTTTGATGAAATAAAAAATATGATCTTAGGCCGAGTACATGGATACCAAACACGACATGCTTTAAAATTGCGCACAAACACGCAGTGGAGATAAACTACATACATTTTTAAAAGCCTTTAAAAGCCTTTACATGATACCACATTAGATTCACGGAGGAGGTCTACTGCTAAAATTACTGCCCTCGATCTGACCTTCGCGGTGATACCTCACATGCATGGTGCAATTGCTGTTTACATATGACGCCAGACCAACGCTTGTGTACGCCTTTGCGCAAGAGAAGGGGGGGCAGGGGTGCTTTTTTTTTTTTTTTTTGGTTTTTTTTTTATTTATTTAGCTTTTTTATTTTATTTTTAAACTGTTCCTTCCATTTTTTTTCTTTGTTATGATTTTTATTGTTATCTCAGGGAATGTAAATATCCCCTATGATAGCAATAGGCAGTGACAGGTACTCTTTTTTTGAAAAAATTGGGGTCTATTAGACCCTAGATCTTTCCTCTGCCCTCAAAGCATCTGACCACACCAAGATTGGTGTGATAAAATGCTTTCCCAATTTCCCAATGGCGCGGTTTATATCCGGGAGGGGGGACATTCCCTCCCACTGCTTGTAAAAGCAGTCTAGAGGCTAATTACCCGCTAGAATTGCTTTTACATGAAAGCCGATCACTGGCTGAAAAGAATGATACCAAGATGATACCTAAACCTGCAGGCATCATTCTGGTATAACCATTCAAAGTCCAGCAACATACTGGACATATATTGTAATCTTTTTTTTTTCATGCAGCCTCTTGGCTGAACGAAAAAAAGAGATTGATTGGTGGGTATGCCCACCATTAGAATACCTCCCTTCATCCACCCACTTCTAATGATGGGCATACATGCACCATTTATATATGCCGATGCATGGGGGCATCCTCCCGCAAAAGTTATGCCGTGTACACACGGTCGGAATTTCGACCGTATGTACGTGGCATTAGGAGCCAATCGCTCCTCCCCCCCCTGCTGCCCCCATGCTTCGGCATATATGCTCTTTTTTTTAACTGTGGTGGTGAAATCACCTCCTACAGTGTTGGAGTCGCGTCTTTATGTATCGTGGGAGCAAACGCTGTTGCTGTCAAGATAAATAAATCCGCGTTGCAACTGAATGGCGCACCTGAAAACAAAAAAATGCTTAACACTAAAACACAGTAAACAAAATTACATACCTGAAAAGCAAGCATGATAAAACATGATAAAACATAATAAAACATTGCAGAATAGAATGGAGTAAAAAAAGAGCAACAATAGAGAGAGAATAGAGTGAGAGAGAGAACAATAAAACGACAACTATTTTTTTTTTTTTTTTTTTTTTTTTTTGAGATTCACAGGTAAAAAAGCTCCTGACTGAAGCGACTGAATCAAAACGCTACCACAAAAAAACTGTTAGCGATCGCAGGGATCAGGCCTGACTCTGCGAACGCTGCAGTTATGTGTGCTTAGTGTTTTGTAAGTGACAGTGATCGATCGATACTGCACTTGGGTGGGCTGGGCTGGGCGGAGGGGGAAAACGCAGGTGCTAGCAGGTATCTGGGCTGATCCCGCTAACAATGCGTTTTTTTTTTTGAACCCTAAACTGCTGGGACGCTAGTATAGATCTGATCAGATCAGATATCGATCTGTTCAGATACTGTACCACTAAGGGAGGTGTATGCTTTGTGCGTGGGTGTTTGCGGTACTGGCACTAACCTGGGGCGACGCAGACCTTATTTGACCCTAAAACCTAATTGATATCACCCGCCGGGCGATCAGGGGGTTAAACCGTTATTGGGTAATAAATGGCGGGTGCCCTGACAGTATAAAAAACAAGCTAACTAACCAGCGTCACCCGTAACAGTAATACAAAAAAAAACTGGTTACCTATCGACACTAATGCAGCGATCAGAAAAACGATCGCTTAGTGACACTGGCAAAAGGGGGTGAAAGGGTTAACTAGGGGCAATCAGGGGGTTTAAACCTTTATTAGGTAATATATGGGGGTACCTGACGCTATATAAAAACCTGACGGGGAACCTAAATAACGAAATAACTAACTGGCTAACCAGCGTCACCAGTGACAGTTATACAGTGATCACTGGTGAAAGGGTTAACTCTAGGGGCAATCAGGGGGTTAAAACCTTTATTTAGGTTGTAATATGGGGGTACCTGACCTATAAACCTATTTATGAACCTATATAAACATGGCGGTTACCTAAAAAAAAAAAAATGGTTACCTAGCGACACTAATGCAGCGATCAGAAAAAACGATCGCTTAGTGACACTGGCAAAAGGGGGTGAAAGGGTTAACTAGGGGCAATCAGGGGGTTAAAACCTTTATTAGGTAATATATGGGGGTACCTGACGCTATATAAAAACCTGACGGGGAACCTAAATAACGAAATAACTAACTGGCTAACCAGCGTCACCAGTGACAGTTATACAGTGATCACTGGTGAAAGGGTTAACTCTAGGGGCAATCAAGGGGTTAAAACCTTTATTTAGGTTGTAATATGGGGGTACCTGACCTATAAAACTATTTATGAACCTATATAAACATGGCGGTTACCTAAAAAAAAAAAATGGTTACCTAGCGACAGCAGTGACACTAATACAGCGATCAGAAAAACGATCGCTTAGTGACACTGGCAAAAGGGGGTGAAAGGGTTACCTGGGGGGCAATCAAGGGGTTAAAACCTTTATTAGGGGGGGGTAGGGGGCTACCTTGGACCTAAAACTAACTGCCCTGACAGTTATTACAGTCACACTGACACTAAATGCAGTGATCAGTAAAAAAATGATCACTGCAATTAGTGACACTGTGACTGGGGGGGGAGGGGGTGATCTGGGGGGTGATCAGGGGGTGACAGGGGGGTGGAATATGTGCCTAACTGTACTGGTGTCAGTGTAGTGTTGTGCACTAACCTTAACATGTTCGCCGCTCGGCGTCTCCGGTCACATAGACCGGCGCACCGAGCGTGACATCACTTCCGCCTTCCTGTCTATACAATAGACAGGAAGGGGAAGTTTCTCATTGGCCAGGAGCGATCGCGAGGGGGTGGCCAGAAACCACTGGCCGTCCCCTCGTCCCGGATCGCTCCTGAAGCGATCCCGACCGTCCCCGCCGGCGGAGGGGGGTCCGATCGGACCCCCCAACCGCCGGAAGAATGTCACGTACAGGTACGTGATTCTGCCTGTACGTGCCATTCTGCCGACGTATATATACAGGGGGCGGTCGGCAAGTGGCTAGGGAGGTGTTTCTAACTGTGGGGGCAGTGTACTGACTGGAAGAGGAGAGAGATCGCTGGCTTTTTGAGGAGCGATTGCGGATCACCGGCGGACATAGCAGCCGCCGGCCACGTGCATAGGCTCCAGCGTTGCGCCGCGGGCACACATGCACGCCCTTATCCCTCCTAAAGTGGCCGACGTACACCTACGACAATTCGCGCAGCCATTCCAACATGCCGCAGTATAATGATGGGGGCTGGTCGGCAAGTGGTTACAGTCCCAAAATCCTTTCTCTTTTTAATTATACATAGGGATGGAGTAACTTATTTGTTTTACTATGTTCCTCATTTAAAGTCCTAAACCTTTACTCCTCTCAAATACCCCCTCCTGCCACGTGCCCTCACAGCAAGCAGCTTACCTTGGGGGCACACAAACAGGCTTGTTCCCTAACCACGGCTATGAGTGTCCATTCACACACAGAGCCACAGCTCGGTCCCGCCCCCCTCTCCTCATTGGATCACTGGCTGCTGTTGCAGCCAATGAGGAGGGAGAGTCCATGGAGAGCCGAGGCTCTTGTGCACATTACTGGATCGAGGTGGGGCTCCGGTAAGTATTTGGGGGGACTGCTGCACAGAGGAGGTTTTTTACCTTCATGTAAAGAATGCATGAAGGTAGAAAACCTTGAGCCTTTAGAACCTCTTTAATTTATTGTGCCACATTCATGAAGCATTTGCAACACTTTTAATTCTGACAGCGACCTGTGCATCAAATTCAGGTAGTTCTAAATTGTGCCACTTTTACATTGTGGTGCAATGAATGAGCCAAATTCAAAATACAACACCTACACTTCTATCTTATGAAAATCGAGCTATTTAAGATATCCCTGGAATTCATAAAGACTGCTGCAGACAAATTTTACAAAAGTGTCTCTCTTGTTGGCATGTGCCAAATTTATGTACCTGTCTAGAATTTGTACTTGAATTTGGCATATGCTGCTGCATTTTTGGAATGCACACAAGACACTTTAGCACAATCTGTCTGCGCCATTTTCTCTCAGTACGATGAGGCACCATAAATCACTTTGCAAGGTATTTTTTTTTAGCCTACAAAAACCATCCCCTCTTGTGCCCCCAGTTGTTTTCAGTACCATCCTTACTCCCTTTTCAAAATATGGACATGAATATGTGTAGTCCGGCCAGAAGTGACTGTGGGGAGGAGTAGGGAATTGGACTGGAAAGCTTGAGTTGTGGACAGTTTAACATGGAGGGACAGAGGAGACAGGTGCTGTGCTGTGTGCAGAGGTGAGGCTGGGCTTCCATAGAAAGCCACTGCAGCTATAGGGACTACTGTGTGTGCAGAGGACCTAGTCCTGTAGCAGAAGGACTCACAATGGTGTGAGTTGAGGACTGTGTACTATGGTTGATTTGAGACTCTGCTGATGTCCTGGTGTTCAGACCTGTATTAAAGTGGGACTGCAAGGACTGACGACCTGTGAGATAGAGCAACTGCTGCTGCATTCAGGGTTGCTTTTGCTGTGTCTAGGACTGCTTCCACCATAGTCAGAGACTTGGGGGAATCAGTCTGCCCTTGTATTCAACGACACTGTTCCAGACACCCAGCAGAGGTAGGGCCATTCACATTGGACCCCAGAAAGATGAGAGGTCATTGGCCACCATCTTTGTCACCTTCCCTATTAATGGAACCCATTATTTTTTTTGGAAAGCTTATTCCTTCCTTTGGTATGACAAGATTCCCTTTGATAACTTCACTGCAGATTTGGGCCCCAACGCTAGCTAGCAACAGCTGTTTACCAATGGCCAGTGGGAGGGGGGTAGGGGGGGACTTTTTCTTTATAGCCACTGTTCATTCCCTATTTCTCACGGCATCTTCTCAGGTCATGGTCTAGGAGGTCAACCACATAGCTGGGTACCCATTGCACATAAGGCCCCTTTCACACATGCGGACCGTATGTCCGTTTTTCATCCATCCGTTTTTGGATGAAAAACGGACATACATGCATGTCTATGGGATAGCGGGTGTCAGCGGATGAGCATCCGCTGACACCCGCTATCGTCCGCCTCCGCAATTATCCGATTCTGCAGATGGAGGAAAACCCTATTTTTTCATCCGTCTGCAGAGCGGATCGGATGAACACGGACAGGCGGTCCGTGTTCATCCGATCCCCTATAGGGGAGAGCGGAGAACTGACAGGGCGGTCAATGCACAGTGTGCAGGGACCGCCCTGTCATCAGCCGGCTCAGCGGGGAACAGCTGTGCGATCCCCGCTGAGCAGCGGATATTCACGGGCGGATCAATACGGATCCGCCCCTTGTGAAAGAGCCCTAACTCTGTTAGGTTTTGTTTTCAGCCTACATTATTGGTATACACTGTTTATTACCACTGCTTAGTCACTGCTTGTTGGGCATGTAACCTGAATAAATAAACCTTATTTCAGCCACAAGGTGTGTACCACCAGAAGTCCTTTAGGGGCAAGTGTCACATCAAGGCTGCTGCAAAATAGGGTTTCATGGGGGGGGGGGGGGGGGGTCATGTCCAAGACTTGAAGGAGGGGTATTCTGATATCATTGAAACAAGTTGGATTTCAACTGTTAATAAAAAGCATTCACTCGCAAATCACTTGCTAATTGATCCATCTTTTTGGTGCGCTATGCTTTTTTGCTTCCCCTTAAACTGCAAAACATCTGGTGCTTCAGGGAATGGAGATCATGTGACATCCTCCTGTAATGCAGTCCTGTCAATTTCCAGGCCCACACACTGTTGTGTGAGAGGTAGGGTGACATTATTTTGAATCATCCAATACAGAACTTATGCAAGGTTTACTACCAGAGAAATAGAACAGCTGCTCCTACCACCATTGCTGCCAGGTGCCAAAATAAAAACTGTTCCATTCTCTGCCTGGAACCACATTACTACCAACATTGCCACCAACATTGCCAGTGCTGCAAAACAATTCACCAACATTTTCTTTTGTTGCTATGCAGTTTGGACAATATGACATTCTTCCTTAACCTCCCTGGCGGTATGATTATGTCAGATTTTTGATGCTCAAAGCAGTACATTGTTTTGCATGGAAATTTGTCGTTTTATATTGTAGGCCTGTAATTCTTTGGAATAACATACTTAAATCTGTCAAACAAGAGTCTAGTAGACATCCCGGGTATGATAAAGTTTGAAACACGAAATCATAAATTATAATATAATAAATAACTATAAATAATTATAACAAATAATAATATAAATATGATAATAATAAAATGTATTTGATAATGTAATCAAAACAAAAACACTGACATTTTCTCAGTTGCAGAATTGTCGCTGTCGTTACTTTCAGTGTTTGATGACTAATTTCCCCATGAATCACTATCACTCAATTCAGCAAGTAATTCTAATTTATTATCGCTGTTTTCTAGCTGGTCTAAAACCACTTTTGACGTAAAGGGACACTTTATGGTTGACATTCTCAAGTTTCGAGGCAGAAAGAACAGTATATATAATATAAAACTGCATGCAGGGCATTGGACAAAGCATTAGGAACAAAAGTGATGTGAAATTATTTGATACAGTTATGTAATCTGTAAGATTATGTGTTTTTCACTTTTTGAATTTGGGCGCCGGGCTCTATCCCCATGCTGTGATAGATCAAGCGGATGACGGCTCACACACACACAGTGGGGAGACATCGCAGGATCCTGGGGACAAAGTAAGTAAATTTGCGTGGATCCTGCAATGCGATCCCGAGTGTGGCTAGGGGTTTCCGCTTTTGGTACTGAAAATTCACCCCAATCCACACTCGGGAATACCTCTAAGGAGGTTAAAGTAGGCTAAGACAAACTTTTACCTCTCCGCTAGGGATGAGCCGAACACCCCCCCCCCCGTTCGGCTCGCACCAGAACCCGCGAACGGACCTAAAGTCTGTGCGAGCTTTAGAACCCTATTAGGTATAATGGATGCGAACGTTCGAAATCAAAAGTGCTAATTTTAAAGGCTAATATGCATGTTAATGTCATAAAAAGTGTTTGGGGACCTGGGTCCTGCCCCAGGGGACATGTATCAATGCAAATTTTTTTTTTTAAAACGGCCGTTATTTCAGGAGCAGTGATTTTAAATAATGCTTAAATTGAAACAATAAAAGTGTAATATTCCTTTAAATTTCATACCTGGGGGGTGTCTATAGTATGCATGTAAAGGGGCGCATGTTTGCTGTGCTTAGAACTGTCCCTGCAAAAAGTGTAATTTTTACAAGAAAAAAAGCTATTTAAAATCACTCGCGGCTAATGTGAATTGACGGCTCCCGTAATACAGAGAACAGTCATTCATTGAAAGTCATTGATAAAAAAAAAGTCATTGATAAAAAAAAAAAAATAAAAAAAAAAAAAAAAGCGTGGGGGTCCCCCCAAATTCAATAACCAGGCCCTTCAGATCTGGGTTGGATATTAAGGGGAACCCCAGCCAAAAAAAAAAAAATGGCGTAGGGTCCCCCTCAAAATCCATACCAGACCCTTGAGGTCTGGGATGGATTTTAAGGGGGACCCTAGCGAAAAAAAATGGCGTGGGGTCCCCCTCAAAATCCATACCAGACCCTTATCCGAGCACGCAACCTGGCAGGCCGCAGGAAAAGAGGGGGACGAGAGCGGCCCCCCCTCCCGCCTGAACCATACCAGGCCACATGCCCTCAACATTGGAAGGATGCTTTGGGGTCTGAGACCCCAAAAGCACCTTGTCCCCATGTTGATGAGGACAAGTGCCTCTTCCCCACAACCCTGGCCGGTGGTTGTGGGGGTCTGCAGGCGGGGGGCTTATCGGAATCTGGAAGCCCCCCTTTAACAAGGGGACCCCCCGATCCCGCCCCCCCCCTGTGTGAAATGGTAAGGGGGGGAAAAAGTACCCCTACCATTTCACCAAAAAAGTGTCAAAAATTGTAAAAAATGACAGGAGACGGTCTTTGACAATTCCTTTATTAAAATCTTCTTTCTTCTTTCTTCATCCTTCGGTTTCTTCATCTTCTCTTTCCGTCATCTTCTTCCATCTTCTTCCATTTTCTTCTTCCTCTGATCCGCTTCTTCTTGCGCTGGTCTTCTCGTCCTTCTCGTCCGGCATCTTCTTCCATGGCGTCGGCTTCTGTTCTTCTGTCGGGCCGCTCCTCGCAATGGGAGGCTCCCGCTGTGTGAGGCTTCGCTCCGTCTGACAGGTCTTTTATAACGGAGGGCACCTGGTGACCCCGCCCCCTCTGACGTCATGGGGAAAGCCATAGGGAATTACCCATGACGTCCCCGTGCGTCATAAAAGACCTGTCAGACGCAGTGAAGCCTCACACAGCGGGAGCCTCCCATTGCGAGGAGTGGCCCAAGAAGAGACACCGACACCGACGCCGACGCCATGGAAGAAGATGCCGGACGAGAAGACCAGTGCAAGAAGAAGCGGATCGGAGGAAGAAGAAGATGGAAGAAGATGGAAGAAGATGACGGAAGGAGAAGATGAAGAAACCGAAAGGATGAAGAAAGAAGAAAGAAGATTTTAATAAAGGAATTGTCAAAGACCGTCTCCTGTCATTTTTACAATTTTTGACACTTTTTTAGTGAAATGGTAGGGGTACACCCCCTTACCATTTCACACAGATTCCGATAAGCCCCCCGCCCGCAGACCCCCACAACCACCGGCCAGGGTTGTGGGGAAGAGGCCATTGTCCTCATCAACATGGGGAAAAGGTGCTTTGGGGGTCTCAGACCCCCAAAGCATCCTCTTAATGTTGAGGGCATGTGGCCTGGTACGGTTCAGGCGGGAGGGGGGGGGGCGCTCTCGTCCCCCCTCTTTTCCTGGGGCCTGCCAGGTTGCGTGCTCGGATAAGGGTCTGGTATGGATTTTGAGGGGGACCCCCACGCCATTTTTTTTCGCTAGGGTTCCCCTTAAAATCCATCCCAGACCTCAAGGGTCTGGTATGGATTTTGAGGGGGACCCTATGCCATTTTTTTTATTTTTTTTGGCTGGGGTTCCCCTTAATATCCATCCCAGACCTGAAGGGCATTGAATTTGGGGGGACCCCCACGCTTTTTTTTTTTTTTTTTTTATCAATGAATGACAGTTCTCTGTGTTACAGGAGCCATCAATTCATTAGCCGCGAGTGCTTTTAAATAGCTTTTTTCCTGCAAAAATGACACTTTTTGCAGGGACAGTTCAAAGCACAGGAAACCTGCCCCCCTTCACAGGCCACCTATAGACACCCCCCAGATGTGATACTGCAATGCTGTACCAACAGCACGCACACACAAATCCCCAGAAATAAAGCACATATTGTCAGCAGTCAACAGCACACTGACACGCTGACACTGAAACACAATATGCGAGGCCGCCGCCGCGGTGGCCTCTTATACCGTGGGGCGTGTAAAGCCCCTGAGCTATAATTGGCTACAGGCATCCTACCTGTAGCCAATTATGGCTCTCCTCGCTGCCGGCGCTGTGATTGGCCTGCGGGGTCACAGTGCATGCTTTGCCAATTATCAGCCAGCATTGCACTGCGACTGGCGCAATGCATTGCGGGCCGCTCACACGAATTTGATGCGAGCGGCCCAAATAGTTCTGGGCTCGCCCCAACGGGTGAACGCCCGATGTTCGATTCAACATGGGTTCGAATCGAACACCGGGCCCATCCCTGTTCTCCGCTATTTGTTGTTTTTTTTTTTTATTGTTATTCTTGATGTGAAACGCTCACTCATAGCACAGTACTTATGAAGTATTTTGTGAGTACAAGAACTTCAAACTCTGCATAGTGCATTCAAAATGTAGGCTTAAGAGTTGATTTACTAAAGGCAAATATGTTGCTCACTTTGCAAGGGAATGTGCACTTTTCAAAAAAAAATTCCTTGGCTTAGTAAATGCGGTGAAAATTCACTTTGCAAAAAATATATAATCACATGCAAGGAAAATAAAGAAAATTTGTGATTTTGCTTGCACATGATTGGATGATGAAAGTCAGAAGTGCTTCATATCATTCCTTCACAAAGTAAAAACGCTCTTGCAAAGTTAATAGCCTATTTTTTTTTAGTAAATCAACTCGTATCATCAATTTATGGCAATATTTAGTGTGGTTTAGCCACGCCCATATCTTCTACACCCCAAAGTGTCACTCATTCTCAAAAGAAGGTAGACAACTAGGCATATTTAATTGGCACACACAGAGCACCCTAATATCTGAACAGTAGAATTGCAGTACCACTTTTTTCCTCTAACAATCCTGACAGGTAAATAAGGAGAAAGGCATGCAGTGCAGGAGGTACGTCAGATGACTGTATACATGTTTTATTTACAGTATCACCAAATTTCATATTTACTTCCCCAAATTATTTCCCTAAATATTGTATCTCAGAACATTTCTTGAAACAATTTGTCATATTTACTTCAGCAGAAGTCCTTAAGGTAAATAAGCTGGATAAAATGATTATATTTATATGAGGATTGTGTCCATTATATCACTAACACATTACTTTCAGATCTGCGGTTAATAAAATTAAATCAATGTAAGGAGATTACATACTCTGTCGGAGAGTTAGGATCACTAGAGTCATATTCTAAATATCCCCATTGAAAAGATCACAGAGTTTAAATTACATTGTTCAGAACTTGGATCTTCTGAATTACTTTGAAAGATTTTAACAAGTTTCTTCACCCATCCTCATTGAAAAAAGTGGGTTTTGCAGGATGAATATATCGCTTTTGGCTAAAGGCTGAAGTACACTTGAGACATTAGAGACAGCCTTTCACGCATCTCCAAGATGTAAGCCGAGGGAAATTCTAAAGGGATTAGTGCAGCAATTCTGTTTAACAAGAGGTAAAAACAGACTTGAGCAAAACATAATCATAAATGCATTCTTGCTGTGATTTAAAACCTTGTTCCCATTGCTGCTCTAAGTCCGCAGCTCAGAAAAGAAAGCTGTCAAAAGGCATCCACACTTACAAGGATTTGAACAACTCAATTTCTAATGAAGTTATGGACAAAGTACTCTGGAAAGCCGCAGACAAATAGGAAAAGTACTCTGCTATGGAATGCCAACTTTGTGCAATGCTTATATATATATATATATATATATATATATATATATATATATATATATATATATATACATATATATATATATATATATATATATAGTTTATTTGAAGAGCTACTTTTAGGAAATAAGAAATCACAGAGAAAAGTTAAAGAGATGGATCTATAACAGTTTAGAACCCAACGGGGACCCTTGGGATAGAAGACCATCTCAAGTCTAAGCTTATGGTCATCAAGGCTTATTTTAAGGTGGTGGAATTGGGTAAATGCCACCACAGTCCTCAGCATAATTTCATTAAATTAGCTTTTTTAAATGGGATTTCATAGATTTAAACAGTTGGGGGATTATTTAAAAATCAAGTTAATGCATAATTGTGGTAATCTGTAAATATAAAAATAAAGTGCAGTTACATTTGGCAATCAATAATTTTTCAAAGTAATGCACTAGACTAAGGGTTAAACAATTATTGGATTCTGTTGGTAGCAATACTTTATTGCTCTTAATGTATTCCCTTTAATAACCAAATAGTTATTGTTATGCTAAGTAGTTAAGAATTTTGAAAAGTATAAATAATATGAATTGTTTGGTTGTACAGAGATCACTTCTGACAGGTTACCTGTTTTTAACACAAATCCAGTGTGCCTGTAATTCTCCTGATACTCTCCCATAATCTGATCTATTATATTTACATCCACTGACATGCAAGTTATAATAACTGCAAAGTTCTGCCCTGCCCTAACATGCTCTCCCTTAACTTGTTTTCTTTTATTCTCTCTAGCCTGGGACATTAGTCTTATGGCCTGGTATCCTGGTGGCTAGAAGACTGGTAGTGTGTGGCCCCAGGCCATACCCATACTTAGAAATGTTAAAGCTGTTCAAGAGTGAGGCCCATAAAAAGAGACCTCATCCTTAAATGCATGCAAAGTGCTGATGGGTACTGGGGTTTTATACACCACTAATACCCCAGTTGGTGGGGAGCCAATAGAGTTGGATTCGTTTCTGCTCTCCTTTCTGAATGAAGTGGTAAAAATGGCCCAGTAGACCCCTTAACCATTTACCAAAGTACAGCTGTTAACAAATTTACTGTCAGTGGGGTACTAAAAAAATTTGTAAGCAATAAACACAACTACTTGTGTACTAAAACATTAGGAAAAAGTAATACAAGGTTTTAGGAATATTTATCTTCCTGATGCCATGTCACTCATTTTGCTTCAGAAAGCTACATTTCACAAACTTCTACCCTGGAGACATCACTCTTATGCCCCGTACACTCCGACGGAAAATGTCCTATCGGACCATGTTGTCGGAAAATCCGGCCATGTGTGGGCGCCTTAGGACTTTTTCCGTCGGAAAAAAAAATTTGAGATCCTGCTCTCAAATTTTCCGACAACAAAGTCCGATCTGACTTTTTCCGATCGTGTGTAGTGAATTCCGACAGACAAAGTGCCACGCATGCTCAGATCAAATTACAAGACCAAAGCTATTGGCTACTAGCCTCTACGTAGTTCCGTCGTACGCAACGAACGTCACCACGTTCAGAATGGTCGGATTTTCCGACGGATTTTGTGGTCGGAATTTCCGACCGTGTGTATGGGGCATTAGTCTGAATTAATATGTAAAGCCTCATACACACGATCGGACCGTGGACCAACTTTCCCGTGGATTTTTGTCCAAAGGGCGTTGGCCCCAAGTTGGTATTGCATACACACAGCAGGACTTTTTCAGCCAACTTTCACCAAATCACTTGGTTTTTCTGCTCTTTACCGCCACCTTTGGTCAACTTCTGTATTGTTGTCTGATCTTTTGCATTGGTTCTGCATGAAATATATAGTAGCAGTAACTGGTCCATGGAGTTCTGGAACATATCCAATATCCAGTTACAACGTTCTGAATGGTTAAAAAGTCCACTCTTTTAAAATAAACTATTGCAGTTACAATAAATTAACAATAACAAGGAAGTTGTTGGACTTTCCTATGGTAATTATATTTGTAACAATTGTTGGACTTATATCTTACCTTTTTGGATGGCTATCCATGGAGGTTGATTTACTAAAGGCAAATAGGCTTCCCTTGCAAGGGAAGTGGCAAGGGAAAAAGCCACAGACCTTAGTGAATGTGGTAATTTTTAGTTTGCCAAGAATACCCAATCACACGCAAGTAAAATAGAAAAAACTGCATTTTTACTTGCACATGATTGGATGATGGAAGTCAGCAGAGCTTCTCCCTATCCACTAAGCTATGTGGCAAATTCTCTTGCAAAGTGTAACTTCCCCTGCAAAGTAAACAGCATGTTTTCATTTAGTAAATCAACCCCATGGCATCACCTACACATGCACAAGACTTGTCTTGGATCAGTAGATGAAATTGGACTGATAACGGTAGTTTGCCTAGTTTTTTAGGTGGATGCAGTTTAGCTTTTTATTGCTCTATAGTCCCTGAGGAAGTTACTTTCATTTTCAATAAAATGTATGCAAATATAGCCAAATAAATATATGCAAATATAGCCAAAAATCCCTATTTGTAATTCATATTATTATTATTATACAGGATTTATATAGCACCAACAGTTTGCACAGCACTTTACAATGTTAGAGCAAACCATACAGTTACAGTACAATTCAATACAGGAGGAATCAGAGGGCCCTGCTCGTTAGAGCTTACAATTTAAAAATCACAGGTTTACAAATAGAGTGAGCCTGCACAACATTTGAAGCACACAAATGACCCTTGTAAATTTTCCAAGTTTCAAGATTTATTACTTAGTTCAGCCCTTCACATATTTGGCATCTCTAGCTATACCTTTTTTGTTACAACAAGTTAGTAAGATTGTCTTGTAAAAATTAAGTTATGCCTCCAAAGCTCACCTTGCTTAAAACAAATAATAGTCCTGATGCCATATTTTAGATTTTTCGACTGTCTCAGGGAAGGTTAGGAGGATAGAAATAGGATGATGATCTGACAGGAACATGGGTTCAATTGTGGCTTTAGTTAGGAGAGTCAAGTCTTGTTGGGTTAGGAAAAAGTAGTCAATTCTGGACTATCTGTGGGGCTAAAAGTATGAGTAATCTTTTTCTTTTGGGTGTAGGGTGCGCCATGTGTCATGCAGTAAGAGATCATGGATCTGAGTGTGTATCTGGCATCAAGCTCAGAAGGTAAGGAAGGAGGTGCCTGTGGAAGAATCTACAATGGGGTTAAGGGGGCATTGAAGTCACTCCCTAGGATCAGGATCCCAGATTGAAAGGAAGATAGAAGAGAGACAATCTTATGGAAGAAGGGTACTTGTTTCACATTTGGGGCGTAAATGTTGGCCAAGGTGACTGGCCTGTTCTCTAGACGACCTTTGAGAAGGAGTCCGTTATCTCCAGGGGACATTGTTTTCGCTATTAGAATAGAGACTCCCTTTGACTTAGTTAGTGGGTTTGTGGCATGGAAGGCTTTATAGTAGTGTGTATTGCCAAGCTTAGGTACACAATTGGTTTTAAAGTGTCTCTGTCATATATTTTGGCCATATAAATTATCATCTGCACATCATGTACAACCTTATGTATTACACAAGGACTGAGACTAAAGCCTGATATACACAGGAAGTTTTTTTCATTCAGCTCAGCTCAGCTGAAAAAAAAACTGTGAAGGTCGCTGTACTAACTATGCAATGTTAGTACAGGGAGCTCCCCTGCTCTGCTATTGTGTTCTGACCCCTTCCCCACCAGAAAACACCAGTCAGCGCTCGCAGCAATTGGCTGCAAGCACTGATCGGATGCCGATCTACTGCTGGTTTTCCAGCATGCTTGTTCGACAGAAGCTGGCTGTGAGTTGAGGTTTCAGTCAGACAAAGTGAGCCCTTAAACAGGCAGTGTCTGCTGTGATAACTAATATGACTTTGGGAATCATTATTTGCAAGGTATTATTATTATGATTATTATAGTACTTGGTATTCATATACTGTGTATATAGTAAAATAAATCTGATATAAAAAAAAAACAACAAAAAACTATTTAAATGTATAACCTTAAAAAAAAAATAGAAAAAAATTAACCCCAAAACATTATAGATTTCCTTTAAAGTTAAGCTTGAGGCAAATATAAAATATAAAAGGCCACCATTAAATCCTTAATATACACAAGTGCAGCGCTGAAATAGATAGCCAAGTGTCCCTGATTTTCACATGAGGTCCCGCTGGAGTAAAACAGCCTATGGGAACTGCTGTGAGCCAGGAGTATAATAGTTAACCTTGTAAGTGAAGGTGCCAGCTGGATTGCTCCGCTGGTGTATACAAAAGTTCAAGTGATTGAAAATTTCGTTAGGTAATAAAATGTGAATAAAACAACAATACTAAATGTGAAAATTAAATCATATGGGAAAGGGGGGGGGGGGGGTGCTGGGAGTTTAAACCCCAATCACCTGTGGACAGAGGACAAATCAACCCCGGGTCGAAGCAGGCCACTACTCGGTCTCCTTCAGGAGTCACGGCCTTGTGTCACACAGGCTATTAGTGTGTTGAGAAATAAGGCAACAGCTTTCTGGGGGATGTGGTAGGGGTGTAACAGGTGGAAAAGGGGGTGGTATAGTACTGACCCTTAAGCAATTGTCACATACACTTCCATGAATGAGGGCGTACACTGCTAATCCATAGACAACCTAACTAAACCAAATGTTTGGTATACAGCTGGTCTAACCGTACATCCAGACCAATGGGCAAGAAAACAAGAGACAGGAGGAGCAGTCCCTTGTACTAACATGGGTAGTGGCCCCCTTCAACGCATGCCTACATCAACCATCTATTCAAACAAAACGGTATACTCATAATGCAATATACAAGAAGTCCTGTTAATAAGGGTATAATAGCAAAACAGTTCAGTTTGCAGTGTCTTCGCTAGATGTAGTATGTCACTGAAGGTATTCAAGGTATGTAGTCGGTTTACCAAGCTCTAAGGAAAAACGATAAACGATAAAGGTGGGTACTCTTACCAGAGCTGATGGACTCACCCCTCTCGGAGTGAGTCGACAGGGCTTGTACCGGATCCACCGGATAGATAATGGATGTGTTGCGGTCTGCTGAATCTCACTGGACCGTTCCTCCAGGTATCAAAGCAGTCGCTTACCTGCAGTTTGATTGAAGTGCCCAGTTTAAAAAGTAAGCAGTGGCAAAACTTCTATGGGAGGTCCTTATCCACAGCAGCTCAGGTAGAGGAGGAAACAGAGAAAGAGAAGCAACTCCTCATAGTGTGAAACCAATTTCCCAATTGGCATTTATTGGATAAAAAAGTTTAAAAACATTTGCGCAAAAAGATTAAAATGTGGCTTCGGTAGACATCCAACCCATTGGGTTGGATGTCTACCGAAGCCACATTTTAATCTTTTTGCGCAAATGTTTTTAAACTTTTTTATCCAATAAATGCCAATTGGGAAATTGGTTTACACTATGAGGAGTTGCTTCTCTTTCTCTGTTTCCTCCTCTACCTGAGCTGCTGTGGATAAGGACCTCCCATAGAAGTTTTGCCACTGCTTACTTTTTAAACCGGGCACTTCAATCAAACTGCAGGTAAGCGACTGCATTGATACCTGGAGGAACGGTCCAGTGAGATTCAGCAGACCGCAACACATCCATTATCTATCCGGTGGATCCGGTACAAGCCCTGTCGACTCACTCCGAGAGGGGTGAGTCCATCAGCTCTGGTAAGAGTACCCACCTTTATCGTTTATCGTTTTTCCTTAGAGCTTGGTAAACCGACTACATACCTTGAATACCTTCAGTGACATACTACATCTAGCGAAGACACTGCAAACTGAACTGTTCTGCTATTATACCCTTATTAACAGGACTTCTTGTATATTGCATTATGAGTATACAGTTTAAAAACATTTGCGCAAAAAGATTAAAATGTGGCTTCGGTAGACATCCAACCCATTGGGTTGGATGTCTACCGAAGCCACATTTTAATCTTTTTGCGCAAATGTTTTTAAACTTTTTTATCCAATAAATGCCAATTGGGAAATTGGTTTCACACTATGAGGAGTTGCTTCTCTTTCTCTGTTTCCTCCTCTACCTGAGCTGCTGTGGATAAGGACCTCCCATAGAAGTTTTGCCACTGCTTACTTTTTAAACGGGGCACTTCAATCAAACTGCAGGTAAGCGACTGCATTGATACCTGGAGGAACGGTCCAGTGAGATTCAGCAGACCGCAACACATCCATTATCTATCCGGTGGATCCGGTACAAGCCCTGTCGACTCACTCCGAGAGGGGTGAGTCCATCAGCTCTGGTAAGAGTACCCACCTTTATCGTTTATCGTTTTTCCTTAGAGCTTGGTAAACCGACTACATACCTTGAATACCTTCAGTGACATACTACACCTAGCGAAGACACTGCAAACTGAACTGTTCTGCTATTATACCCTTATTAACAGGACTTCTTGTATATTGCATTATGAGTATACCGTTTTGTTTGAATAGATGGTTGATGTAGGCATGCGTTGAAGGGGGCCACTACCCATGTTAGTACAAGGGACTGCTCCTCCTGTCTCTTGTTTTCTTGCCCATTGGTCTGGATGTACGGTTAGACCAGCTGTATACCAAACATTTGGTTTAGTTAGGTTGTCTATGGATTAGCAGTGTACGCCCTCATTCATGGAAGTGTATGTGACAATTGCTTAAGGGTCAGTACTACACCACCCCCTTTTCCACCTGTTACACCCCTACCACACCCCCCAGAAAGCTGTTGCCTTATTTCTCAACACACTAATAGCCTGTGTGACACAAGGCCGTGACTCCTGAAGGAGACCGAGTAGTGGCCTGCTTCGACCCGGGGTTGATTTGTCCTCTGTCCACAGGTGATTGGGGTTTAAACTCCCAGCACCCACCCCCCCCTCCTTTCCCATATGATTTAATTTTCACATTTAGTATTGTTGTTTTATTCACATTTTATTACCTAACGAAATTTTCAATCACTTGAACTTTTGTATACACCAGCGGAGCAATCCAGCTGGCACCTTCACTTACAAGGTTAACTATTATACTCCTGGCTCACAGCAGTTCCCATAGGCTGTTTTACTCCAGCGGGACCTCATGTGAAAATCAGGGACACTTGGCTATCTATTTCAGCGCTGCACTTGTGTATTTTGATCTGTTTACAATTTATGTCTAATTGTTGTGCTAGCAGCTATTTTTTTCATGTAAGTTTGGCGCAATATTCCCCCACCACCATTAAATCCTGTTTAGATACGATTAGTATGAGTACCTAAGCTTGCACAGCAGAACTGGGCAAGGAAGTGTGAGTCGGCCATCAAGCATCATTGCATTGCTGTTACTGTTATCAGTCTTAGCCGTTGTCGGAAAATCTGATCGTTCCGAACATTATGACGTTCGTTGCGTACTACGGATCTACGTAGAGGCTAGTAGCCAATAGCTTTGGTCTCGTAATTTGATCTGAGCATGCGTGGCACTTTGTCCATCGGAATTTCCTACACACGATTGGAAAAAGTCTGATCGGATTTTGTTGTCGAAAATTTGAGATCCTGCTCTCAAATCTTTTATGTCGGAAATTCCGACAGAAAAAGCCAGCTAAAGCCCACACACGATCGGATTTTCTGACAACATAATCCGATCAGATATTGTCCATCGGAATATCCGACCGTGTGTACAGGGCATAACTCTTGGAACATCCAAACGTGAAGATAAAGCAGATCAATAACTTTAGATGTGTGACACTGCTGCTTCACTTTCCAATCAGTCGATTTTAGGTAGTTCAGTGACTAATCTATATTGTTTAATCAAAGTGAAATCACTGAACTAGTTATGCTGCCTGGCAGATGTCTATGGATCACAAGCCTGGCCGGACAGAATGAAAAATCTTTGACAGCTAAGACAGTTCACATATATATATATATATATTTTTTTTTTTTTTTTTTTTATTGTGTAATTAGCCATTTGCCTGGACTTCAGTTTTTAACAAATCTTTACCTCTTTATCAGTTGGAGATAATTTTCTAACCTATTTTATTGTTTGTCATGTCATTATTGTCTCTCATGCCAGTACTGTGAGAGGTCACCTTGACTTGGGGGACACTCAATGACATGAGATTGAACTAGTTTGGGCGTTTCTCTGTATCTGGGTACCTTCTGTTGTGCATGGGGATTGTAAGAAGATATTATCTCTAGGAGTTTAGACAGTTGTAAAGAGTATTTTAAAAATAAATGTATTTAATATACAGAATATACAGACGAAAAGGTTTTTATAAACGATTACTATTCTAAAATATTTATAGAAGTAGGAATATAGTGCATGTTCGGGGGGTACCAGACACTGCCCATGACAAGGGAGATGAAGACGCTGGCAGACTGGTGCCTGTGTTTGTGTGCGTATATGTCACAACAAAGTAACAGCAACATACAGACAGGCAGATGGATGGAGAGAGTAACAGGTGGCTTTTGCTTCTGATAAAGACACAGCTAAATCTAACCCCAGATAACACAGTTACATTAAATCTGTTGTGCACATTTCCTTACTGCAGTGTTGCATGTGGCACAGCTGATGGGCATTACTGGTCCTTGCATAATGAAGTAAATCTCGATGTGCAGTAAATGCTTTTCTTTTTCCTTTTTATTACACTATGTCATTGCTGTCTTGTAAGCCAAAAGGATTGTGGATCACAGTAATGCATCGCTTGCGTTTCTCCTATTAGGTAGTCTGATGTGTTGCCCTCACAATGATCTCATCCTCTGCAGTCCTTAATGCTGTCTTTCCAGAATTAACTATACTCTCTCCTCCCTTCAACCTCCTCTTGTTCCGCTCCTCCTGATACATTATGCTTGTAGACTGAATACTGGCACTCTGGATGCCATTCTATACCTTTACAAAACTTGTCACTTTACACCATGAACTATCCAGGGCTCTTCTGTACAAAATACACAAAATGCTTATTAATACAAATAAAAATATCTCTTAAAGAGTCCCTACCACCAACCTAAAAAAAAATGCTGGTAAAAATCTAGAAAATTTCAAATTTTTAATGCTTGTTTTTAGTGTTTTTTCTTTCCATAAATGATTCTTCCTTAGCACAGCCCCCTTCCAACTTGCACGTCATAGCGATCTCTTTTTCTGGTAGTGTCTAATTACTTTCTGAGCTGGCCCAGCTCCTCTCCCCCCATCAATCATATCCTTTTATGCAGCTGCCAGGGGAGGAGCAAGGGTGAATGTTATAGAGCAGGCTTTCACAGCCAGGGTTCAATGGAACCTTGGGTTACTCCAAAGGTTGCTAGGCATTCTCCAAGCAGTGAGGAGTGTCTGATTGATCTCCCACTTACAATGACCACCAATTTAAGGTGGTCAATTTCCCACTGATACCCAATGTAAGAGGTAATTTCTACACTGAACAACTATGTAAAGGGACTTTTCTCCATTGATCACCAATGTAAGGGGATGCTTTTCCACTTGTAAATAGAACCCCAATATGCCGCCAGCATCGGTAATGTTGGCCAAGGGCCCCTCCCACCATCCTCTTGCAACAGGAATGGAGTGGGGTACCACACACCTGGAATTTAGAGGAACTCCTTTATCTTATTTATTCACACACTCCTGGCCTGAGGCCCACCTCATGAAATAAACTAATTTCTCTTTAAACTGGACTGTTCCATTATAATTGTATCTGTATAGAAAAGGAGGAGGCATGTTCATGTATGGCAAAGAACTGTGAACTTTGCCATACACAAACACGCCTCCTCCTTTTCTAAATTATAACTGAACAGTCCAGTTTCAAATGTAACATGATGCCATCCAGTACTTCCACTTGCCTCAGTTGTAGGTGCCCTTGAATGTTTTTTCCTGAAGGGGAATCTCTATTGGGTCCAGCCTGAAGGGCACACTATTCACAGGCTATGACCTACATGTGCCTGTAGGCTATCCCTTCCTAACGTCCTCTCCTTTTTACTCTTCTGGCCCCAGAATATAAAGGGAGCAGCTAATGCCATCCTCCAGATTCACCCAGGGGAGAGGTTTCCCTAAAAGAAGTACAAACCCCAGCTTACACACCGACATCTAGTGTAAAGGGACTCTACAATTTTCCCATTTTGTATTCTTTTCTGCTCATATTTTTTTTTGTCCCTTAATCATTATTATATAGAGCAGAGGAGTATTGTAAAATAGTCTGCTTTAGGGTGACAAATACCCTAGCCATTTTCCTTATCCTAAGCTTCCTGATGACGCAGACAGACTTGCGAAATGCGTAGAGGCTGCTTGGTAATATCTACAATGCTAAACTGGTCAGCTGGCAGACATATGAGGGGACAGGCGACACAGCACAGTGGCTTTTTGTGATTTGAGGTCCCCCTGTACACGGCTGGAGAGGCTCAGTGCCGGCTTTGAGGGCACAGGCAAATGTGAGTGCAAAAGTTCTCTTGTCTTTTATCGTTTTTATTTGTTAAAATACATTTTTTTGGACATATTACGCTATGGGAGCATTTCTTATTATTTTCCCTGAGCATGGAGGATACCCCTTGTATTAAAGTAATCTGGATCCTTGAGTGAAGAGTAACCAGAGAAAAGGAGTGGTTATCCGGCTAATAAACAAAACGCCCAAAACTCCCCTAAATCTGGCGAGTGGCCATTTTTTAATGGTGGTGGATTCACAGAGTGATGTACAAAAGCTTTGAAAGTATCAAACACTAGTGGTGTATCCGAGTGGACTTAACCCGTTACGGATTGATTTGAATGAAAGTGGTGTTAACACATGGACTTTTTTATGTTTTATACGTTCTTTATGATTTTTGTGGCACATAGAAATTGAGCATATATCTATTTTTGAAGTTCCTTTGCAGGATTTGGATCACAGAAGGGGGGGGGGGGTTTGTTTTCACAGATTTGTGGTTTTGCTGTTTTTGTTCCTTACAGAAATTGTGGCTTTGCCACATAGAAATCTTCTTTACAGGACTATAGATATACATGTATATATTTCTTGCAGTTTTTCTTTGCACGACTGGGTTTGCATGATTGGGAGGTTTGCCTTTTTTTCACAGAATTGGGAGTCTGTTGTAGTATTTTTCTTGCAGAATTGTTCTTACAGGATTGCATAAAAATATTCACCCTTTTACACAGCAAGGTGTAGTATCGCACAGCAATTAGAGGCACATTACCAACTGTTATTTTATATCCATATTTATTTAATTTTATTTTACTCCGCCCACCACAGGATTGGCCAAATCCCTAAAGGGATCCTTAGTCGTTAGTGTTATATAATAAGCTCTTTAAATATAGTGTCTAAAGGATACACAAGAATTTTTGATTGGCGCAACTCTCCTAATTACTATAATAATAAGCGTTTATTGATTGGTTTGCGCAAAAGTTATAGCGTCTTCAAAATAGGGGATAGTTTTATGGCATTTTTATTAATTTTTTTTTTTTTTTTTACTAGTAATGGAGGCGATCTGTGATTTTTATCGTGACTGACATTATGGCGGACAGATCGGATACTTTTGGTGCTATTTTGGGACCATTCACATTTATAAAGAGATCAGTGCGATTAAAAATGCACTGATTACTGTGTAAATGTGACTGGCAATGAAGGGGTTAACCACTAGGGGGCGCTGCAGAGGTTAAGTGTGTCCTAGGGAGTGATTCTAAAAGTGGGGGGGCTGGGTTACGTGTGACATGACACTGATCACAGCTCCCGTGTCCTGTCACTAAGAAGAAAGGGGAAATGCTTGTTTACATCAGCATTTCCCCATTCTTCCTCTCCGTGAGACGATCATGGGTATCCCCATTGACATCGAGTCTATGGGACCTGCGATCACACTCACGGGGCTCGTGCCGGCGGCGGCGCGTGTTCGCCCACAATGCCTCTTCTTAAAGGGCAACGTACAGGTACGTTAATATGCCTGTACGTGCCCTTTTGCCGACGTATATCGGCGTGAGCCAGACGGCAAGGGGTTAGAGGTTCCTCCGGGGTTTAAAAAAAGCTGCTTACTTTTTTTTGTTCAAAAACTCTCATTCTTGGAATATTTGTTAGATTATCTAAGAGTTAAAGCATAAGTAAACCCATCCATAAAACAGTTTCATTTCCGGCACGTGCCAGAAATGTAACACTCCCATTGGTTGTGCTCTCAACCAAACTGTCAAACCATCCAATGGATGGTGTTATAACTGCTCACATGTGCAGCATCATGGCAAAGATGGCAGCTTCCTTTGGCTGAAAACGATAGGGGGTTTACTTACACTTTAAAGGGGACAATTCAGCAATGACTTTAGTGCAGAGTGAGCAGAAAAATCGAAGGGCAGAGATAGAACATTTTTAATTAATCTAATAAAAAGTAATGGATTTCTATTTTTTTTAAATCTGTTTCCAACTGAGAAAATTTGTAACTATTTTTATGTACTGTACTCAGGGCAGGACTTAGGGTGGTGGGGGCCCCTGGGCTTGAGTCACTTTCGGGCCCTACCTTCTATACATTACCGTATTTATCAGCGTATAACACGCGCCAGCGTATAACACGCACCCCAAGTTTAGGAGGGAATTTTAAGGAAAAAAACTTTTATGAGGGAAGTTTAAGGAAAAAACTTACATTTAAATGCCCATCAATGCAGCCTTATCAGTGTCCATCTGCAGCCTTGTCCATCCATCTGCAGCCTTGTCCAGTGTCATTGCCGCCTTGTCAGTGTAGCCCTGTCATTTGCAGCCTTGCCACAGTTTCATTTGCAGCCTTGTCATTGCAGTCTTGAAGTTTAAAAATGGCGCTGCCGAGATACAGAGTCCTGTGTATCTCGGCAGCTCTCGGTCCTCTCGCAGTCCCAATTGGAGCCGAGAGTAGCCGAGTGTACTCGGCTCGGCTCACAGTCACGCCCAGTCCCTGTGTTATGTCCATCATAGGGCGGGACTGGGCGTGGCTGTGAGCGGAGCCGAGCCGAGTACACTCGGCTATGTATCTCGGCAGGGCCTGCGGGCCCCCTATTGGAAGGGGCCCATGGGCATGAGCCCAGTCAAGCCCAATGGTAAGTCCGGCCCTGACTGTACTTGCCAAAGTTAATCCGGATCGTCAAATCGAGACATTGACTTTGTACTTGAATGGAATGGTACTTGTCAAGTCCAGGAAAGCAACACTGAGTGCTCGGACAAAAGATTTTGATCCTTTCTTGTCTGAACTTTGGGACGAAAATCTACAGGTGTGAGGCCTACTTTAGTCTTCTGGAGCTGCTTACATCACATCCAAAGGTGGCAGCATCCAGCAACAACCTCAGGGCTTGTAGATGTCTGTGCAAGGGAGGCTTTTACAGGTAAATAACATGCACAAAAAATCTGTTAAATGAGTATATAATCCAATGGGAAGATTGTTCTTCAAATAAAGGATCTTGCAACCATGGTGAGGGTTTCTTTCATACTAACCACATTTTTAAAGGCCATTCCTCGCAACTAGCTAAAAGCATGGTTTTGCTAGTCATAGGATTTGTTATTCACTTGTTGTCTACTGTCATTGTAGAGCTATATGGAGACCTAGCATAAGGAAAGTTCCACTGGATCCATCCCTATCTCCACCACTGTGTGCTGTTTAAAATACAAGTGGACATTACCACACAGTGGCTGCATAGTAAAGGGAGAGTGGCACCACATTCAAGAGCACACATCTCTGCTGCCCCTATCTCATTCTGCTGTATTAATAGTAGTGATATCAGCTTGCCATGGCTACCCTGCTCCTGTAAGCTCTCACTTACAGTATGTATCACCCCCTCACACATCAGCTTACAGAGCAGACCCATCAGCTACAGTCCTGATTTCAGGTTTCAGCAGGTATGTGGCAACTCTATTGTCATGTTCTAGCCTGAAGTTTTCTGTTTGTGAAATTCTTACCACCTTGCTACAGTGGTTCTGTTAGATCTGTGATTCCATTCACATGTGCTGTTGGCTTCTGTTATCACCTATGGGCATCACCTGCTCTGCTGTGGATTTATGAATGGGGTGTGTGCCAAAACAGTTGGTGAAGGGTAAAATACATGAAAACACAGTAGTAATTCATATATATACATACAAGTGGACTCAAGATAGGAATAGAGAATAATAATGTTGAGAGCGAATTTTATTAAAAAACTGCATTAACAATAATAAAATTATTCATAATTACAACAATTCATGTACAAGTTAAAAACATATTCATCAATGGTTAGATCATAACATGTTGTCACATATACATATTGGGTTAAGAGCTTATAGTGTAGATGGAAAAACAATACATAGTAGGTATTTTTAAGGGTAAATCACTCATATGCTGCATCTGTATAAATCATTTAGAGTAGAAAAAGTGTTTCCCCCACTTGGTCGGACTTTAGAGACAGATTGGAACAGCAGTATCATATAAAATATTTTATTGAATATGAACATATAAACATACAGAAATATAAAACTGTATAAAAAGGTATGTGTCCACTAACAGCCAGTAGAATAGCCAGACATATAGGGTCCACAATCGGCATATGAAGCCAAATAGCTGAAAATTGCAGAAGGCAAGGAGAAAGGGAAAAGCAGAACAAAGTGATATTACTTATCTAGTTGCTTCCTAAAGAGTGTGTAAATCAACTGTCATATACTGTGGCAATAATACCTAGGAGTGGGCATGGAGAGTGAGCTGCTTTTCCCTTTCTCCTTGCCTTTTGCATTTTTCACCTATTTGGCTTCATATGCCGATTGTGGACCCTATATGTTGATCATAGTATTGTGTTAGCCACTTAAGAAGATCTCTGTGCAGGTGTCAGCGCTTATCCGGTTCAGGTGAATAATGATCAATGTTGATATGATACTGTTTATTATTTTGATGCAATATGACATGTCGATAATTGGTTTAATATACATACAAATGAGTATTTTGTTAAATGACATGTTATTCTATTTTATGTAGTGAGACCTTTTCTATACCCCCAAAGTGCGTCCTGAAGAAGCGATCAAGCAAAACGCGTAGACACACAGGGCTCCACGCATTCTCTGATACCATTTTGTTGAACATCATTGTTCTGCTTGGTTATATGTAATGGCCCTTCTCTCCGGCCATTCTACTGGCTGTTAGTGGACACATACATTTTTATACAGTTTTATATTTTTGTATGTTTATATGTTCATATTCAATAAAATATACTGCTGTGGGGGAAAAGTGGGGGAAAACTTTTTCTTCTCCAATACATAGTAGGTTCATGGTTAGCAAAAATTCATATATGGGGTCGAAAAAATGTAAACGCATGTAAACATTACATTCTTAAGGCTCGACGAGTGCTGTCTTAAAGCCAACCTTGTGTAAAATGGCAGCCTCAGCCCACCTTTGGGGGCACTAGACAGGGCTTTCTATGGGTCCCCATTTGGGCACAGTAAGCCCTGTCCACAACTTTAACTTTTTTCTTAACTTTTTTCTTAAAGGGTCTGCCTACACCAAGCTGCTATTTTGATTTTAGAGAGATGGCAGACAGTAATCCACCATTTTTATATTATCATTCTCATAGTCTCTGGCTGTAAGATTTCCACATTAAATTTTGCTATTCCACCTACCTACCATGGTAATTATGAAGGTGTCTATCCTTCTACCTGAAGAATTATTTTATTTTAGATTTCTAAAAATGCAGTAGGAAAGCTGAGTGTCCTCCAGCAAGTCCAGTGCAAATGGTGAGAATGTGTGTAGGGTGAGGGAATAGTGTGCCAGGGAGATTCCACCAGTGGTGTCTCCGTTCCAGTGTAAGAAAGCAATGGGTGATATTATCCTTTCTGGGCAGTGAAGAACCACCATTATATTGTATTTAGTAGACTTAGAATATGTTATGGAATATGGTCTATTACAGAATACAGTAATGATGTGGAGGTCAGCAGGAGGAAGCAGTGAGAACTGTGGAAGACCAATGAGATTGATCAACATTCCCAGAAGTGTTAATTTCCCACTGGACTTTAGGGGACCATGTCTACTGAACCAAGCACTGTATGAGCAGTAGTAAAGGTAAGTACTGTATATACTCTTTTACAGTTAAATCTTGTTTGTGAATCTTTGATATGGCAAAAGTTGCTGCTGGCTATACACATTATTAGGGTTGCACCGATAGAACTTTTTTTAAGACCGAGTACATGTACCAATACTTTTTTTCAAGTACTCAACGATACCGATTACCGATACTTTTTTAATGTCATGTGACAGTGGCACTAATATGCAGCACTGATGGGCACTGATGGAAACTGATGAGGCGTGGACTGTGTCAGTATTTTTTTTTTACCATATTTTTTACAATTTCTTAAAATAATTTTTTACAATTTATATTTTTTTGTTATTTTTGTTGCTATGCTTTATTTTCGGGAGGGGTGGAGTGGATGATGTCAATTTTTTTTTACAATATTTATTACTTTCTTTTTTTTAATTATTATTATTTTTTTATCAGCCCTGTTGGGGACGGGGGGCTTTGACATCTCCCCTTTGAGACAGGAAAAGGGACAGAGGACACAGATTCCCCAGCCCCTTTCTCTGCAGCCTCAGCTGCCCTGAATTGAATGGACAGGAGACAGAGGCTCCTCTACATTCATAAACTGAAGTATCATAAATTGTGTTTACGATGTTCACTCATGAATGGACAGAGTCAGTGATCACTGACTTTGCATTCAGAAAAGGAAGGAGTCAGTAAATTACATATTTACCAGCTCCTTCTTCCACTCTGCATCCTGGCAGATCTGGGACAGAGGGGGACCAGAGGAGGACATGGAGGGAGAGCAGAGGAGGACATTGAGGGGGACACGGAGTGGGAGCAGAGGAGGACACAGAGGACCCGGGGAGCCAGAGGAGGACACAGGGATAGTCAGGACGATTGGGCGGGCAGTTATAGGCACCAATCTCCCTGTATAGCTTTCAATATAGCAGTTGAAAGCCATGGGAGGGAGAGGAGGAGAAGGGGCTGTCAGCTGCTTTATTGAAAGCTATACAGGGAGATCAGTGCTTGTAACTGCCCCCACTGCCTCACCGATCACCTGTGAGGCTACCCATGTATACTAGAAAAAGAATCGGAGCATTTGCACGAGTACAAGTACTTGTGCAAATGCTTGTTATCTGCACCGATACTGATACTAGTATCGTTATCGGTGCAAGCCTACACATTACCATCTGATTGTACAAGCTCTATACAGTAAAACCAGGATCTTTGTAGTGTGAAGGCCTACCTAGACAATTTATTCAATTTGTGTTCAATCAGGCCCTTGCATTATGTATGTTGTAGTTGTTAGTAAATCTAAAGAAGATTATACATTTAGATTGTAATGTTTGTGCTCAGCTTGTTGAATGTAAATGGCACACATTATTAGATTGAAGTATGAAATGTAGCACTTTAGGCTGGGTTCACACTATTGCAAATTGAATGTCAGGAGATTGTGACCCGTTTTCTATGGAGCCGGTTCACAGAGCTTCAGGAGGGCTCCAGTGTGAATTGCACTGGAGTCCTGTGTGTCTCCTGGTCCATTTCAGGTCCGAATTCAGCCAAAGATTTGGGCTGAAATTGGACCTGAAACAGTGAAGGGGGACACACTGCTGTGAGCTGCTCTGTGCTGCGGTTTGAACCCAGCCTTAGAGAAAAAAGGGCCAATTGACCACATCAAACCTTTATAAATCATCTCTTAGATACCAAGGATGGCTGGCCATTGATAGGCCCTGAGTACTAGGGAATCAGGCAAGGCAATGTTGCAAAGACCTAGAAAGAACAAAAGGGACAAATAAATCATATTTCTAGCAATACCTAATTTTTTTTTTTTACCAAAAATATGTAGCAGAATACATATTGGCCTAAATTTATCAAGAAATTTTATTTTTTTATTTATTGGATATGTCTCTTTTTGTTTATAGCACAAAAAATAAAAAATGCAGAGATGATCAAATACCACCAAAAGAAAGCTCTATTTGTGGGAAAAAAAGGACATACATTTTGTTTAGGTACAGTGTTGCATGACTGCTCAATTGTTAGTTAAAATAACGCAGTGCCGTAGCGCAAAAAATGGCCTGGTCATGAAGGGGGATAAATCTTCTGGAGGTCAAGTGGTTAAGCAAACTTCAAGAGGAGTTCCAGTCTGTAAAAACAAATTAAAAGTCAGCAGCTACAAATACTATTATAAAGACACTTACCTGTCCAGGGATCCCACAATGTCAGCTCCCCTATCCAATTCGTCAATCAGCTTCGGGTGTAGCCGCTGGATCTGTAGTAAGGGAAACAGGAAGGGAAGCCTTGCGGCTTCACAGCCTGTTTCCTACTGCGCATGTGCAAGTTGAGCTGTACTTTCTGAATTGTCCCACTGTCTTCTGGGACCTGTGTGTGTCCAAGAGGGCAGCCGGGGAAGGAGGAGGGGCCGGAAATGTCGTAGATCGCCGATCTGTGATTTTACCCGGGAGTGGTTGCGGATACTTGTCAAAACCAGGTACCCGCTCCACCCCTCCCCTAAATGTGCCAAATGTGGCAGTGGAGGGGGAAGGGTGCGAACAAGCAGAGCTTCCACTTTTGGGGGGAGCTCCATTTTAAGTTAATTTAGTAAAAGCTTGGTTCACACTGGATGCCGATGCGGCTCCCAGCAGGGGTCCTGTGCGTTCTGGTTCACCATTTCAGGTCCGATTTCAGTCCGAATTTTGGGCTGAATTCGGACCTGAAACGGACCAAAAGACGCACAGGGCTCCCGTGCAAATTCACACCAAAGCTGCATCGAAGATATGTGAAGATAGAGAGCCGGTCACATTCTCCTGCTATTGCGAATTGGAATGCCACATCCAATTCGAAATAGTGTGAACCCAGCCTTATGCCGCGTACACACGATCAATTATTTGGCCAGCAAAAGACTGATGAGAGCCTTTGGTCGGAAAATACGACCGTGTGTATGCTCCATTGGACTTTTGCTGGCCAAATTTCCGCCAGCAAAAGAATGAGAGCAGGTTCTAAATTTTTCGGTCGGAAAAAGTTTTGATCTGAAATTCCGATCCTCTGTACCAATTCCGATGCGCAAAATTCCTACGCATGCTCGGAAACAATTCGACGCATGCTCGGAAGCATTGAACTTCATTTTCTCGGCTTGTCGTAGAGTTGTACGTCACCGCGTTCTTGACAGTCGAAAGGTCAGCAAACTTTTGTGTGACCGTGTGTATGCAAGCCAAGCTTGAGCCGAATTCTGTCGGAAAAATAATCCAAAATTTTTCTGATGGAAAATCCGCTCGTGTGTACGCGCCATTAGAGTTTACATCTACTATAAAGGATACTTCTCGTTTTGCAGCCAAATTGGGATTAACACCTACTTTATGTTTGTTTTATATGTGACCATTTACATAGCAGAACTTTAAAAAAATTATTTAAAAATTGCAGTTTACGTTTTATTTTGATGCTTTACTCGGAATCCTCCAGCAAGAAAAAATCCTACATAGTTCGTTTTGTTTATGAGGGGGCTGGGTTTGCAATAATCAACCCTGTCTGTACTATGCAGGCAGATCTTCGTTAATTGTAACCAAATTTGAACACTTTGAAGTCTGTCCCAACAAAGTTTTAAAGGTATAGAGGCTGGTCAAATTCTGAAATGTGACAAAAAAATATGTTTTAAGATATTAAACAGGAAATACAGACTAGTAAATATCCTCTGAGTAACAGCTGTGCTCACTAAGTGATCATTTTATTCTTTTATTCCTTTTTATTTTTTTCAGTTGCTCTTACAGCATCGTTTTACCTTCACCGATGGCGAAATTGAATTTTCTTGAAAACTCTGAAACATTTTTGATGTTATTGTAAGCATTAAACCCTGGACGTTTACCAGCTACTAACTTATTTATACCTGGCTCGCTTCCTAGGACAATGTGAAAACATTGCCCGTTCTTGTAGCTTGTTAAACAATTCATGTAATGAAACAGTTGCCTGCAATAATATGAACTATTCTTCAGTAAGTGCATTGTCATTTCAAGCCAAGGAGCAGAAATTGTAGCGAGTCTGGATTTAGAGTGAAGTTTTACTGGTAGACATTTTTTATTTAGCCTAGAGGTCTTGTAACAGTTATATGTAATTGCTCTCTAATCCTTCCCATTATATACTTCAAAATGTCAGTATTACAAGCCAAAATTTGTGCTACTGTCTACCTTTCCACATATCAGGCCTCTTTCAAGGGAAACTACAGTGTATTTTCTTCAAGTACACATTTTGATGTATTTTTATATATTTAACTAGAGGACTATTAAACTAAATTTCTGAATTTTATTTAACATAAACCTATGTAGAGTTTCCCTTTAATGCTTACAACCTAACAATGAACTTCTCTAATTTGCTCCCTTGTTAAATATACCACAGAAAGAATTGTATTACATTTGTTCAATAAGTGCAAAAAAATACCTAATGTTAGAAATGCAGAGCTGTCCTATTCACACTTCTTGTGTTATATCAAGAAGCCTATGCAGCCCTCCTAATTGTTATCTTGGGACTACGGAATGATTAGGATTGGATAAAAGGTGGGTTTGAGTAGCTTAGCAAAATAAAACTGGGTAGGGCTGACACACAGGGCCACTGATAAGGCAGTACAGTCAGTCCTTCTGTACCAGGCCCAGGCCCCATCAGTTCAAAAGGGGGGCCCGGGGACTTGCCGAACAGGATTGATGGTTGCACTGCCTTATTGGCAACTCTTGTGACTCCCCCTGCTTCTCCTAATTTTTCTTCCTCTGGCTGCACTGCATGGGGATTGGAATCTGTATGCCCACCCCCTTGCTGTCTGGGCCACCCTGTTTGCCCCCCTCCCCTGCAGCATTGCCATCTTCCCACCTCTACTCTCCCGCCAGCAGCGGCTAAGGACACAGAGGGGAATGTTTCAGGATGGAGAGCGGGTAGGTGCGATAAATATGTCCTATGTATCCGCCCCTTCCTTTCTTGCATGAACACAGTGAGCACTTGGCACTGATTACTCACTGTGTCCATTCATCACTGAATCATAGTAAATTGTGTTTACTATGTTTCAGTTTGTAAATGAACATGGAGCCTCAGAGCACTTCCCATTCATTCATTGTCCAGTGCAGCTGAGGCTGTCCTCAGTCCATTTTGGTTGAAAATGGGAGACATTAGGGGTCTGATATTTCACCAAAGGCCCACCAACATGACTGTTAAAAAAAAAGGGGGGGGGGGGCTGTCATGTAGGCTGTACCGGCCCCGTGATTTCTAACAGCAGCCCTGCTAACACCACTCAGTCCATGTACTTTTTGTACAGTACATATTTGCTTTTAAAGGTGTGGACTCAGGGCTGTCTTACTGATCAGAAAAGTGAACAAACCTACAACCAGTGAAGTATTGGGACACCTAATATGGTCAAACCTTAGTTACATATTGAAGCCTCCATCCTAGGACAAACCTATAGCTTGCACTTTCAAAAATAAGTCATAAATAACAATTCTCATATTTCTATTTTCACACATTACCTATGACTCATGTTGCATTCATTGCGTGTTTGACATCTACTTACAGATTTTTAACAATAAAGTTTAGCAAATAAAAAGTGGTTGTGCAAATTAAATTTTTTTTAATTTAGATTATTTTCTTTAATTCTTAAGATTAATTTAGTTAATATTGGACCAGAAAATCTGTAAAAATATGCCCTTGAAAACATCCATAATATCCCATAGCTTAAAGAGGAATTTGTGATATGCCATTTTTTACAGTTACTTTTGCCCAGCTTGGACCAATGTGTAGGTAGGTGTAGTCTATTTTCTCCACTGCAGGTGGCACTCAAGCACATCAGCAGTGCAAAGGGAAAGGAAGTCAGGAGTAATATGGTTACTCTATGGTTTGCTGGGTCACAGGGGCAGCGATCCGGTTGGATGCTGACAGCCCATGGGACTCTGGCGGCCATCTTGGTTGAGGCAGAGTCTATTTAAGACCCTGGCTCCTGGGTTTGGCATTTGGCATGTGGGTAGTAAAGGGACAGGTCACCCGTCTGTCAGGGACAGTTATAGCGGTAGGGAAAGGTTCCAGATGAGTAGGGAAAGCATAGGGACCCACCACTCTTCCTGAAAATATCCCCACTTGGGCTTGGACCAGCCAGGCCCCATTCCGCCCCTCAAGACAGATGCTGTCAGCTTGGCTGAGACCTGTTCTGTTACATGCTGCTGTCACCCATGAGTTTTTCCCTTTGGGCTTCCTTTCATTGCAGTTAAAGCAATATAACTTGGTCAAGAGACATCCAGACTATGATTAGATAGTAAAGGCACAGCAGCTAACTGATGGAGTCATCCCAGACTCGCTCTTCCTGTTAGCAATCTTCCTATCATAGAATGACACCACTGTACAAAATAGTAAAATTTGAATTGCATATAGTACTGACCACTCCTCTCTCCCTCAGTCCTCTATAGGGGACTATAGGAAGCTCAAGTATACACATATAAGACACATTTAAACATATATTTAAATGTTTAAATGGAACTAAACTCTATCTAACAACATTAACTATTTTTTAATCTTCATGTTGCTAGAATTAGTAAATTAATAGTTATAATATGTAAGGTATATTTTATATATATATATATATATATATATATATATATTATATATATATTTATATATATATATATATATATATATTTATTTTTTTACATTTCTTCAGTTGCTTCCCAGCTTCTGGCCTAGGCCACAGTAATGTAATACATCGTCCTATCTTCAAGGGACTTTTCATCTGGATGAGGGGAGTAGGGATTTTTCAGCTAAGCACACCCTACTGCTTGTGTACATGAGCCTTGGGCATATAGATTTCAGGAGGTAAATGTTACATGAACCATCTGCCCTTACTCAAAATGACCATGGCTAGAAATGCTAGTGGGGGGTTTCAAAGTGATTTTGCAACAAATTAAAGTATGGAGACATGGATAGATGGGAGAGTTTGCGTTGAATATTAAAAATCAATTAAAATATGTTTTCAGTTTGTGGTGCTCAAATAGAGTTAAGTTTCACTTTAAGGGCTTTTTTTTCATGAATGAACCACATGATTAAATGTGTGTCTTTCTTATAATTCTGGTTTATTTAAAGTTATGTCTTAAAAACATAATCCGAAACTCTTAGTATCTAATGGAGTGGCTTTGTTTCAATGCTTGCCGTATATTCTTATAAAACACGTAAATGCATTAAAGCTCAAACATTACAAGAGTCAACAGTCCACATATTAGCATTCCCAACTTACAGTATATCTTTTGCCATGAAAACAAAATGTAGCTCCTTAGCATCCATTATTCAAGTACTTCTTATTATGGAGTAACAGCTGTGCTCCTGGGTTGTTGGGCTGTCATTCTGTAAAGCTATTAGAATAGTTTTTTACATTTTAGAATGAGGCACCTCAAGACTGTCCATAATTTTAAAGGGTGTCTTGAGGTTGTCTATAATTTTAAAGGGTGCCTCGACTGAAAAAAAAGTTGAGAAATACTGGGTTAGCCTGTTAACGTTAATAAAGTATTTTGTTCTCAAAATATCAATAGGGGTTTTTCTTTAAAAAAAAAATCACAATGAACAATAAATTTGCCAAATAGTTTATCAGTTCCCAAGCAGTGATGTAATTTACACTAATAAGCCAACCACAAAATCTTTGGGAGAAGCGTGTAACACTAAGCACAGTGCAGAGAGCTGGAAATAAACAGAAAGTCATTAGAATCGTTCCAAAAGGTCGACTTACAGGAGCCCTGCTAGAAACACGAACAACACAATTGATCTCATACTAATGGAAAGAGCTTATTTAGTAAGAGACGGGTTGGTCTTAAGCCAAAGCAGTGATGAAAGTGACAAATACATCAGTGAAATGGCCAGTAAAATCTACCAGGGTGACTGAAAAAATAGACCAGAATAAGGACACAGATTTCCTTAAAAGAAAAACTGACCAAGACACAACTCTAAATGCTTTAAAGAGGACCTGCTATCATCAAGCAATTTCAGGCAGTACGTGAATATAAGTGTTCTTCAAGAAATGAAAGCTGCATTCTATAGTCAGAACTTCCACTAACCTTTTCTTTTATCCTCCTTCTGTAGAAAGTAGTTGTAACCTGGAAAAGGAATTAATTAAATATCTGGTTTAATACTGGCTTGCCATACTTCCGCTAATGGATTTAACAACACTAGATCAGTGTTCTATCAAAGACAATGTGATTGTAATCTTGTAATGTGGTTTATGTGAGGGGTTCTATGAGATTGGTCTCACACACAAGATTTTAACCGGAATCACTTGTCGCCGACTTGCCATTTTGTGTTCAGCGTATCACTCATTCTCTTTGCTCAGTTTTGTTTTTTTTCTGACCTCATAATCTAATTTATGAGGTTGCTGTTGTTTACAATTATCACTCCTTACATAGTATGTATGATCCCCTTACTGTAAATCCATCAATCTACCTGTCTTACAATTGGTATTTCTACCTTTTGATGTCAGGGGCCAAATTGAGACAATTTGCGTCTATATTTGCGTTTCTTTCCCCTCGCTTTCTCTTTCTCCTCTGAAAATACACTTCTAAAATTGGATATTGTTTGAATCCATTTAGCCTTTCTTCTTTCTACTCCATATTTCTATTGCCATTGCACAATTTGTGACAATATCCATGGATGGACATTTCCTCTTCCTCTCCCATGATGGCTACTATGCTCAAAAGAGACTCACACAAACCATCTAAGCATTTCCAAAAAAATATATTCATGTAAGCCTATGTGTACATGGACACATAGGCTTTTACAGAAATATTAGAAGAGGAGCATTTACAGACTGAAAAAAATAACCATCACCAGCGCATTCAGGAGCAGAGCTGAAAAGCAATAAAAATGCTGAACATGCCTAAACTCACGTAAAAACACACCTACATTTTAGACGCTTCTAGCGCTTGAGCGTTAATTTGTTCCAATGGCAAGAATTTATATTTTGACCAATGGAAGATATTAATGCTCAAATGCCGCCTGACGCACTGAAACACTTGAACAGAATGTGGCTTTAGGTGGGTTTTTAAAGCGGAAGTAAACCCTTTGAAAAAAAAGGCATGCCGGAAATGCTACCTGTCACATTGACTATGCTTTCAACCAAACTGTCAAACCATCCAATGGCTGGTATCATAACTGATCACATGTGCAGCATCATGGCAGTTGAAGATTGAACAGAGGCCAAGATGGCAGCTTCCTTGGCTGAAAACGATAGGAGGGTTTACTTCCACTTTAAGCAGCTTTTCAGAGGGAATAAAGAGATGCCCTGTGCGCATGAGACAATAAACTGCACTTGTAAATCTATAAACTTAGTATCTGCATCTCTGTAAACTTACAATTCTGCTTTTCTGCAATAAAATATATTTAGCCATACTTCTTTTTATACAGTATCTCACAAAAGTGAGTACACCCCTCAAATTTTTGTAAATATTTTTTTATATCTTTTCATGTGACAACACTAAAGACAACACTAAAGAAATTAAACTTTGCTACAATGTAAAGAAGTGAGTGTACAGCTTTTATAACAGTGTAAATTAGCTGTCCCCTCAAAATAACTCAACACACAGACATTAATGTCTAAACCACTGGCAACAAAAGTGAGTACACCCCAAAGTGAAAATGTCCAAATTGGGCCCAATTAGCCATTTTCTGTCCCCGGTGTCATGTGACTCATTAGTGTTACAAGGTCTCAGGTGTGAGTGGGGAGCAAGTATGTTAAATTTGGTTTTATCGATTTCACTCTCTCATACTGTTCACTGGAAGTTCAACATGGCGCCTCATGGCAAAGAACTCTCTGCGGATCTGAAAAAATAAATTGTTGCTCTACATAAAGATGGCCTAGGCTTTAAGAAGATTGCCAAGACCCTGAAACTGAGCTGCAGCACGGTGGCCAAGACCATAAAGCGCTTTGACAGGACATGTATCCACTCAGAACAGGCCTCGCCATGGTCAACCAAAGAAGTTGAGTGCACATGCTCAGCGCCATATCCAGAGGTAGTCTTTGGGAAATAGACATATGAGTGCTGCTAGCATTGCTGCAGAGGTTGAAGGGGTATGGGGTCAGCCTGTCAGCGCTCAGACCATACGCCTCACACTGCATCAAGTTGGTCTGCATGGATGTTGTCCCAGAAGGAAGCCTCTTCTAAAGATAATGCACAAGAAAGCCCAAAAACAGTTTGCTGAAGACAAGCAGACTAAGGACATGGATTACTGGAACCATGTTCTGTGGTCTGATGAGACCAAGATAACCTCATTTGGTTCAGATGGTGTCAAGCGTGTGTGGCGGCAACCAGGTGAGTAGTACAAAGACAAGTGTGTCTTGCCTACAGTCCAGCATGGTGGTGGGAGTGTCATGGTCTGGGACTGCATGAGTGCTGCCAGCACTGGGGAGCTACAGTTCATTGAGGAAACCATGAATGCCAACATGTACTGTGACATATTGAAGCAGAGCATGATCCCCTCCCCCTTTGGAGACTGGGCCGCAGGGCAGTATTCCAATATAATAATGACCCCAAACACACCTCGAAGATGACCACTGCCTTTCTAAAAAAGCTGAGGGTAAAAGTGATGGACTGGCCAAGCATGTCTCCAGACCTAAACCTTATTGAGCATCTGTGGGTCATCCTCAAACGGAAGGTGGACAGTGTTGCCAACCGTCAGTATTTTTACTGGCAGCCAGTAAAAAACAGGCAATTTTCTCCTGCCAGTAAATGCCAGTAAAAGTAAAAGGTTGCCAGTAAAAAATATGGCTCTGACGCTCGGCTTGGTCCGGAGTCGGCTGAGACCATCCAAGTGCCTGCTACAGTGTGATTGGGCGGCTCTGGCTGAGGCGGTGCCTGAGCATGTCGTGTGATGTCATGGTGCAATGGAGCCAAGCAGAGTGGCCAGAGCCTCGTGTGCGGGTCTGCGGTATGGGAGCAAGGCAAGCTGGGACCGGGACTGTCAGTGCTGTTTAGACTGGAGTAGACTGGAGGGACCACTTGGCTTGGAGAGAGACTGTCATTGTGACATAGAAGGGGACGTGTCGTGTCTGTGAGGTGTCATTATCATCTGTGCTGCTGCACACTGCTGTCAGTGTCACTGTGAGAGTCAATTTTATGTGTGTGTGCTGCCCATTCTAATCTTCTTGCCCTTCTGTCTCCTGTCCCTGAGCTACTTACTATATTGAAAATAAAATAAGAAGTATGTTTTTTGCCTTATTATCTACCTCAAATCATATTGCTAAATGCATATTGTATTTATTTGTAGCCTAAATACTCAAATTTGCACTTAAAAGTGTAAGTTTGTAACTTTTGGAAATGCCAGTAAAAACTTGGCTGTGCCAATAAATTTTGGGTGTTGTGTCAGTAAATTTAAATCTGGTAGGTTGGCAACACTGAAGGTGGATGAGCGCATGGTCTCTAACATCCACCAACTCCGTGATGTCATCATGGAGGAGTGGAAGAGGACTGGCAACCTGTGAAGCTCTGGTGAACTCCTTGCCCAAGAGGGTTAAGGCAGTGCTGGAAAATAATGGTGGCCACACAGAATATTTACACTTTGGGCCCAATTTGGACATTTTCACTTAGGGGTGTACTCACTTTTGTTGGCAGCAGTTTAGACATTAATGGCTGTGTTTTGAGTTATTTGAGGGGACAGCAAATTTACACTGTCATACAAGCTGTACACTCACTACTTTTTACATTGTAGCAAAGTGTCATTTCTTCAGTGTTGTCACATGAAAATAATATATATATAAACTCCAGAATTACAGGCTATGATAACTGCAGAAAGTCACCCATAATATGCCATGTAGCCAACAATATCTGCATTACTGTACTAACCAAAGCAGATACAATAAATAGTGTGTAAGTGTTTTTAACTGCCTACTTCTCTCTCTGGCAAAGTGATTTAATACTAAACCCCAAGCACATATCAAACATCTATTAAGGCAGTAGGGTAGTCCTTGTCAGCAGAAGGAAAGAGAAGAGTAGAGTGGATGAGATAACTTATCAGTTGTTACTGCTCCTTTACTGTCCAATCAGCAGGCTGCGAGTGAAGACGCAGTGTCACTCCTCTGACTATGCTGTCTGGCAGGGGTATGGGGGTCACAAAGTGAATACAATAAATTTGACAGGTCATATATGTGTACATCATCTGTGTAATTAGGTGTTTGCCTGAAGTTCAGCTTTAATAAATCCATTTTTTTTCAGACGTATACTTTTTCCATAAATAAAAAAAGTAATAAATACCTTAAGCATAAAGTGTGATATAATCTGCCTGCTTAAATATAAACACTTCTGTTTTAAGCCCCCCCCCTTTTTTTTTTTTTTTTGAAACAAGGGAAATGGGAACTTTTAATATTAATTTATTCTGGATTTCAAAATTTCCATGGAAACAGTCCTCTCAATATATTCATGGTTATCTGGGCTCGCTCATCATTAATATACTTATCATTATCATTAACTTTCAATTGAAATGAGTGAATGTGAGTTGATTGGTGCCACCTAAAAGAAATGGTATGAGTTGCTATTGAGTGTGATGCACTGTACTGCTTGGCTATTTGGTTGTAAGAATTCTGTTTCGTATAAAATAATACCATAATAATACCTAAAGCGATAGAGTATCAGATAACACATACCTAAATCGCATGACTCCTTTACAGGATGTATGGAGATAGAAAGGTAAAAGAGAGCAAACATTTGTATCTTCTCCTATCTGCATACTGTCATGTGTATTTATTTTATAAATATTTGCATTTATACATATGCATACACATGATGGTGAAAGCTTAGACTGCAGCTGCCATATTGGCTAGCTCACCAGAAGACAAAGCTGAATATTACTTTGGCAAGAATATTTAGCCAATGTTTTTACAGAGTCCTGCCTAAACGGTATAGAAGAAGAATGTCAGTCCAAAATGAGACAAGCAGTTACAATGGCCCCTGTCTAACTGTACATTATTTGTCCTTGTGAGCTAACACTCCTTAAAGTGGAACTCAACCCTTAACAACTTAAAAAATAATGTTCTTTAGCAATAAACATAGATTTCACATAAACAATGCTACCACAACTAGTGTGTGCTGTAAATTGCCTACAGCTCCTGTTTCTTCTTGCTGGAGGCAACCACTTTGTTGAAGCCCAGAGCCCCTGAGCTGCAGTAAATCTTTATGCTGCCAGCAGATTGGCCTCTACAAATTCGGCACAGTGCCTAAAAATAGAAAGAAATTGAGCATGTGCAAAGCAGGGTGATACAGGGGTTGATTTACTAAAGGCAAATAGACTATGCACTTTGCAAAGTGCAGTTGCCCTCTGCAAGTGCAGTTGCTCCAGAGCTTAGTAAATGAGGTCAGGCTTCACTTTGCAATGAGTACCCAATCATGTGCAAGGAAAATAAAAAAAATTGCATTTTTGCTTGCACATGATTGAATGATGGAAGTCCGCAGAGCTTCTGATTATTTACTAAGCTCTGGAGCAACTGCACTTGCAGAGTGCAATTGCACTTTTCAAAGTGCACAGTCTATTTTCCTTTAGTAAATCAACCCGACAGTGTATTGCTGGATTTTAAACAGCATGGGGGTTATTTACGAAAGGCAAATCTACTGTGCACTATAAGTGCACTGAAAGTGCACTTGGAAGTGCAGTCATTGTAAATCTGAGGGGTAGATCTGAAATGAGGGGAAGCTCTGCTGATTTTATCATCCAATCATATACAGGCTAAAATGCTGTTTTTTATTTTCCTTGCATGTCCTCCTCTGATCTACAGCGACTGCACTTCCAAGTGCACTTTCAAGTGCACTTGCAGTGCACTTGTAGTGCAAAGTGGATTTGTCTTTAGTAAATAACCCCCTATAGGTACTTATATTTAATGTTTTAAAGCTATACCTGCAAAAGGGGCCAGCCTGAAGTAATCTAGCAGGACTTAATTCTCTGATTAAAGTTCCACTTTAAAGCAAAGTTCCACCGACATATAATTTTTTTTTTTTTCCAAAAGCCATCTCTTACGATGATCTTAATCTAATGCTGCTCACTATTGTTAGTAATACTGCCGCTATATATTTATTTTTTTCTAAAACTAACCTTAGTTTATTTTGTGTTGCGCAGTTCCATATCGCTTGTGGGCATGAAAAGCCCACTAGGATACCCTTCCGGGATACGGTGCTGCTGACTAACCAGCATCCACTGCCCGATCTCGCGCATGCGCATTATACATGCCTCGCAGCGCAGGAAACGTCTTTGGGATCTCACGATGATGAGAGGCGCCGATGCCCACTGACTCCTGGGAATTATGACACACATCTCCCAGGAGCCAGTGCACAGCAGGATATTGCGTACATCGCCGTGAAGGGGAGAGACAGGAAGCGCAAAAGTATGCCTTGTAAACAAGGTAAGCACAGAGAAAAAAATAAATAAATTGCCCATTACAGTGAGTATGGTCGGGTCTGAAGTGAATGATGTGGAGATAGAAAAGTGGGTGGAACTCCACTTTAACTTGCAAATTCCCGCAAACACAAAATCTGGTGGAAAGTCTTCATAGAAGAATGGATGCTATTATAGCCACAAAGGGGGGGGGGGGGCAACTCTATAGTAAAAGAGAAGTATGGCCAAAGCTTAATTTTGCTCTCCTGAGACCCAGAGTCAGCTGATAGCTGGCTATTGTCTGCTATCAGCTGACATGGCAGAGCCGCACAAGATTCTGGAAGGATCCCAACAGTATTGGATTAACAGGTGGCTCCACCTCTCAGAGCATGGCTGTGAGCTAAAAAACAATTGTAACCACCCCCTCCCCTCCTCTGGGCTCCAGTGAGGGGGAGGAGCAGAGCGGAGAGCAGTGACTGACTGTCACTGCTCTCTACTCTGAGCAGACTGAGAACTGAGTGATCATGTGATGGCTCAGTTCTCGGTCTTGGAGACAACATTGGACAGCTGCAGCATAGATGAGAACATCAATGTTTATTTTTCTTCTCCTTTAATGCCATGATTTTAGAATGGGATGTCCAACAAACACATATAGGTGTGATGGTAAGTGTCCACGGGTTATTTTACGTATATCCTTTAAAATTATTATGATTAATATTAACATTATTAATCATGTAACTATCAAGTAGTTGCTTGTAAAAAGAGCGGAGATCTCAAAGAACCTTATTGCTGCCGCGATCAAATATTAATTTGACACAAGACGTACCAGCTTTTGTTTTCTGTTTATTTGCTGTGTGTGCTACACTTGCCAATCACTGCAAACATAAGTAGTCTGGAGTCATTTTGTTCAGCTGTTTAAATTGCAAAGAGAGGAATAAATAAAAATGAACAAAAGGCTACAGCAATTTGGCAAAACTTCCTCATTTATTTATATGGAACAGTCTTTGGCTGAAATACAATAAAACAGAAAGGATTACAAATTTAATACTATTGACATAATAGAATCAGTTAAACATCGTGATATTTTCTAGATTTTAAATTAAACTGGCTGCTTGTACCTCATAAATACTTTAAGGAAAAGTTATGTTCATACAGATAAATATAATGCATTGTATCAATATTGAGCATTTTATAGGAGTTTTGTCAAATTTCCAGGTGCATTCTCTTTTCCTGGAAAACCATATTCTCTCATTATCAGATTATTTAGTACATCTTTCCATTATTTATGGGAAGAAAGACAAACACTTATGTCTACAAATGGCTCAAGTTGTCTATCAGGCCTGTGAAAAGGTAATTTTAGTTTTCAGAGCAGAGCTGGGTGACTCACAAGCAACCAAGACCTCCCACTTCTTTCCAGAATGTTCTAGTGTTTTCTGGAAAGGAAGGAGGACAGGGGAGATGGTGTTGTCTGGGGTGTTTTAAGGACTCCTGACCAATCCCCAATCTGGATTGGCAGGGGGCAGGCCTTCTTAAATACCCAGGGTCAACCCAGCTGGGGGGGAGTTGTTCGGTGAAAGCTGGAGATGGAGTACTAGGCTGCCGGGGCCTTTGATGGAGCTCCCCAGTCTGGGGGGTGACCTGGGGCTCGGGTGTGGAAAAGGCCTTTCTCATGACACACGGAGGTGTCCTGGACAGGGGGCATGGGAGCAAGAGAGGAGAGCACTACCAGGAAAAGTCTCCAGGAGAGGAACAACAGAAACAGGCCGCAGCCAAGAGGGCTGGTGAGTGACACACAGTCGGGAGAGGACTGGAGAGGGACGCCTAAGAGGACTGGGCAATTACAATCTGGGATGGGTATGGACTGTGGTGTTATGGGCAGTGGAGAGAGAGGCAGCTGCAGCTAGGAGGGCTAACAGGACCTCAAGATGTGGTGCTGGGCTCAGTAGCCACGTAGACAGCTGGCACTAAGGACTACCATATTTTTGCTACATAAAAGGGGCCCATGCCTGCAAAGGGCATCCACCCTAGGCCTGGCTGAGCCAGTGTCAGACCTACAAATCAGTGCTAGCTGGTACAGAAGTGCAAGAAACTGATGTGTTGGAGGTGTTGAGGAGACATAGTCTGCAAGCAAGTGATGTGCTTTAGTTGAACATTGGAGTTTTAGATACCGGTGGTGTATATAGTCGGTCCCATATATATTTTTCGGCAAATCAGTGTGAGCTTCTCATAAATACCCCATCAAACCTCCATAAAAATACAAAGTCCAAGGACTGGTTTTCTGCCTGAGGGTGAATGAGAACTGTGTGCCTGGCTGGGCAGAGTGACAGGCGGACTACAACACTCAGCAGCCCTCAAGAGAGTACCGCTACATTTAATTAACTTAGGTGCTGCCTCAGGACTAGTATGCTTGTACTCATGTTTTAGTCTAGGTCAGTGAAGTTGGCTGGCATATTTCATTCAAGACAAGTTTCCTTTAAAGTGGCCCTAGCATCAGGTATACTTTCTGTTTTCATGTTAAGTGCAGGCATGCAACGTAAGGCCCTTTCACTCTGGCTGTGCCTGTTCCAATCAGCAGGAGATCGGTGAACAGATTCCCTGCTGAATCAGAGCCATTTGGTAGGGATGTCACTTTTTTGACATTGGTGTCAGGGCCGGTCCGTCCCGGGGTGCACGGGGTGCAGTGCACCCAGACGCCACAGAGGTGGGGGCGCTGGAGCGCCAGAGTGCTCCGCTCCCTCCTCCTCTCCTTGTCCGTAGGCGGCGCGGCTCTCTCCGCCCGTCGCGGCCGCGCAGTGACGCCACGGGGGGGGGGGGGGGGGGGGCGCTCCGTGGCCGAGCCCGACTTGAACAGAGCGTGTGTGAGGCTGGTGCTTGTGGGCAGGAGGCGGAAGTTAAACACAGGAGGCGTCCGGTGTTTAACTTCCGCCTTCTGCCCACAAGCACAAGCATCACACACGCTCTGTTCTCCACCCGGGCGGCGCGGCTGCACACTGTCCTCTCCAGCTGCCGCCCGGGTGGTTTTAATTAGCCTAGTGGTGGGGGGGTGGTTTGTCTAGGGGGGGTCTATACCAATGTGGGGGGGGTAGTTTGTCTAGGGGGGGGTCTATACTAATGTGGGGGGGGGGTTGTCCTGGGGGGGTCTATACTAATGTGGGGGGGGGGGGTTGTCCTGGGGGTCTATACTAATGTGGAGGGGTTGTCCTGGGGGGTCTATACTAATGTGGGGGTGGGGGTGGTTTGTCCTGGGGGGGGGGGGGGGTCTATACTAATGTGGGGGGGTTTGTCCTGGGGGGGTCTATACTAATGTGGGGGGGGGGTTTGTCCTGGGGGGTCTATATCAATGTGGGGTGGGGGGGGTTTGTCTGGGGGTCTATACTAATGTGGGGGGGGGGGTTGTCCTGGGGGGGTCTATACTAATGTGGGGGGGTGGTTTGTCCTGGGGGGGTCTATACCAATGTTGGGGGGGTGGTTTGTGGGGGGGTGGTTTGTCCTGGGGGGGTCTATACTAATGTGGGGGGGGGTTGTCCTGGGGGGTCTATACTAATGTGGGGGGGGTTGTCCTGGGGGGTCTATACTAATGTGGGGGGGTTGTCCTGGGGGGGTCTATACTAATGTGGGGGGAGGGGTTGTCCTGGGGGGTCTATACTAATGTGGGGGGGGGGGTTGTCCTGGGGGGTCTATACTAATGTGGGGGGTTTGTCCTGGGGGGGGTCTATACTAATGTGGGGGGGTTTGTCCTGGGGGGTCTATACTAATGTGGGGGGTTTGTCCTGGGGGGTCTATACTAATGTGGGGGGGGGGTTTGTCCTGGGGGGTCTATACCAATGTGGGGTGGGGGGGTTTGTCCCGGGGGGTCTATACTAATGTGGGGTGGGGGGGTTTGTCCTGGGGGGGTCTATACTAATGTGGGGGGGTGGTTTGTCCTGGGGGGGTCTATACCAATGTGGGGGGGTGGTTTGTCCTGGGGGTCTATACTAATGTGGGGGGGGGTTTGTCCTGGGGGGTCTATACTAATGTGGGGGGGTTGGGGGGGGTTGTCCTGGGGGTCTATACTAATGTGGGGGGTTTGTCCTGGGGGGTCTATACTAATGTGGGGGGGGTCTGTACTAATGTGGGGGGGGTTGTCCTGGGGGGTCTATACTAATGGAGGGGGTGGTTTGTTCTGGGGGGTCTGTACTAATGGAGGGGGGGTGGTTTGTTCTGGGGGGTTTGTACTAATGTAGGGGGGAAAGGTTTGTCCTGAGGGGGGGGGTCTATACTGATAAAGGGGGGTGTTTTGTCCTGGGGGTCTATACTAATGGGGGGGGTCTGTCCTGAGGGAGGTATTTATACTTAGTGAAGGGTCTGCACTGACGGAGGGGGGGGGGGGTCTATACTTAATGGAGTGGGGTCTGTACTGAGGGACGACTATAGTTGGTGGAGGGGGTGATACCATGTTTTACTGCACCAGGTGACACCAACCCTAGTGATGCCACTGCAGCTGCGGGCTCTTATTTCCCCTCTCCCTCACCTCCTCGTGCGATGCTGTACTAGTGAGCGGCACACTATGTTTCTTCCCCCACCTTCATAACGGCCAGGGAAGAAAAAAACAAAGGAGCAAAGAAAAGGATTGTGGGACATGTGGTCCCAAGGACTGGCAGCCCCACTGTAACACGGAAACTGCAGCCCACACAGCATGCTCAGCTGAATGGGAGAGAGAAAGCCAGGAGCCCGGGGAAGCTTTCAGGGAAGGGCACCCAGGACTCCAGAGGGAGAGGGCAGTGCTGAGAGAACACCATCAGAGAGAGAAAGCCACACAGCCTGGCACCATCCCTGGTGGAGGAAGGAATAGAGTCATTGCAGGAATACAGGTCTGGGCTCTACCCAGCGGAGTCGCCACAGGCAATTCAGAGTGAGCTGACTCCTGATCAGAGGAACCGTTGTTGCTGTATCGCTGGGTCAGGTGAGAGGGCCGATCGGCCATTATTTACTACCATCTCTTGTAACATGTCTGCAGTCTCTGACCATCTCCTGTATTGTGTGCAGCCTGACCATCTCCTGTACTATGATTGCAGTCTCTGACCGTCTCTAGTATCATGTCTACAGTCTCTGACCATCTCCTGTACTATGTCTGGGGGCTCTTTCTAATAGACTCTCTAACAGAAGCCCCCTCTGTGTGCATCAGAGAGACTCCCCTCCAGGTCTCATTAGTGTACGCTCTTCCTGTATTTTATTTATTGGTAAAAGATCATGGGAGGATCCCAGGGTAACGAAGACTTCTTACATGAACATCTCTGTGTTGAAGTCGTTGTCATAGAAACATTTGTAAAGGGGAGGAGTTGGTAAAGATGACCACGCCCACGTGGGGGCACCAGAAATATTTCTGCACCCAGGCGTCTGTGACCCTAGGATCGGCCCTGATTGGTGTCCATTCTGTTTTGCTCTCCCTGAGCTTAACTGACCCATGTTGGGTCCATGGGCAAACAGATATAAACTTGTGTACATCCGTTTACAACCCAGATACTGTAGCAAGGATAACTTATTTGTTACAGTGTTGAATTGTAAGTCTTGTTAACTTGCTGCACATTTTCACTGGCAAGTTGTACACTTGCAGAGCACTTGAAGCACAAGTTTTGGTTGACACTTTGCTAATGTGTAGCAAATTTGCATGCCAAGTCTATAGCAAAGAGTAAAATTGCAGTGGTGAGTCTACAGCAAGAGCTCTAAAAGTCTACAGCATGAAAATTCAGCCACAGTGACCCCTGTGGTGGGATGACTATTGCACAACATAACTGAACCAGAACTTGCAGCAGACTTGCAGAATGTTTACAAAGAAGGTTGATCTGGAGTCATGCAATGCGGACTTGCTGCAAGTTACAGCTTTTGAGCTTTAGGGCTTTTCCACGTGGGCTGACTGAGCCTGTTCAGAATAATTGCAATCATATCTCCTCTGCCCAGGCACACCATACCAGGTGCAGCATACAGCCTCAGCCTCAATCAACACACCAGGATTAAAGTTAAAGGATCGAAAGTTGATGCTGCTTTGACTAGCATTTCCAACTATCGACCAAACAACACCAGAATGATTCTAAGAACATAATAATTATTTAACAATGAAATAACAAACATGTCATACTCACCTGCTCTGTGTAATGGTTTTGCACAGAGTAGCCCCGATCCTTCGCTTCTCAGGTCCCCTGCCAGCGCTCCTGCCCCCCGCCGAGTGGGGAGCACCCAACCAGGCTCGCTTCTGAGCTGCTGCTCTGCTTGTCCATTCACACACAGAGCAGCGGCTTGGCCCCGTGCCACCCCCTCTTTCTCCTCACTGGCTCACTGTCTGTGACTGAGAGCAGCAGGAGCCAATGGTTCAGCCTAAAGAGTCAGAGTCCCCGGAGAGGTGAAGTTCTGTGCACATCGCTGGATCGCCATGGGGCTCAGGTAAGTATTAGGCGGGGCTGCTGCATAGGGAGGGTTTTTATACCTTCATGCATAGAAGGTATGCAGGTAAAAAACCTTGAACCTTTAGAACCACTTTAAGATAAAAAAATGCCTTTGCCAGTGAAAGAACTAAAGGCTTTTATAAGCCATCCAACTGAACATCAGAATTCTGATTCTCCATATAATGCCTTTGGATAAAGGGTTTCTAGAGTAGGATTTATACTGACTACTTTAAATAGCGGTCTCCAAACTCCAAATAGGGGGCTGGACTATGGACAGTGATAGTAGAAAATGTCTCAGCTTCAGCGGGAGTGCATAAAACCTCAGGCTTGGTGGCTAGTGGGAGTAACAAAAATTGCATAGCACCTATAGTCAGTAGAAGGTGGAATTGTGCCTCATCATTGGTATTAGTGGGAGGACTTATGTCCCATTATTGGTGTTAGTAGGAGTAATAGTGCCTCAAGGGCCAGAAAGTGGAAAGCAAAGGGCTGCAGTTTGGAAACTACTGCTTTAAAGTAAGGTGGCAGAAGCATCTCAGGCAACATTGATCACTGATATGTCCACTGGCTGATATGGAGTATACCCATCTAGAAAGGCTATTTGTTGTGGTATACATACTCACATGAATTCATCTAGATTTCACTAGGTGGTTACATATTTATTTTTTTTTAAATCGTGTCAGGCAGACAATTGTAAAATGAAAAAGCACAGACATGACCGAACGTATCAATATGGATGCTTGCCAATACGGCGAACAGCTGTGTGGAACATAAGAATTAGTGCAGCTGTATTTGAACCAGAATTAAAATCTTTTCATTTGATGTACACAGGCTTTTTACTTAACAAAAAGTAAACATTGCTAAATGATGAAATACTGGATTCATATATTCGTCTTATTATACACAAAGATAGCTTGAGTTAAAAGGTACGATGGAAAACAATCAAGATTGCTTCCCTGAAGGCCTGGCAGCTCATACCACAGTTACCGCACAATCAGAGTCAAACTTGCAACATATTCTTTGGAAGGAGGAGGTTCAAAAGATCAAAAAGGAAGCATTCCACGTGGATATTTTTCTCATTCCAAGTCACCTAGGTCATATAGGGGGTGTGAGAACGTTGCCATTAACTTCTCACTGCTCTCATAACAGATCAATAGTTGCTCATTTATGTTATTAGAGCTCAGCAGGTTGCATTTTACTTAGTTAATATATAAAGCAGCACACAGAAACTCCAAATTTGCAAGAGTGTTATTTCTGTAGTTCGGGCCCAAATGTAATATGATGTCATTGCGGCCATAAAGTAAAGATGTCATGACACTACATCTGTGGTGCTAATAGAAACCTCCATAAGGGTTATTGCCTGATGATGCTATTGTTGATCTCCACTTAAAGAGGAGATATACCTGTACCAACCTACAGCAGCCAGTGCAAATATTGGACATGGGTTCCCTTAATAAGCAACTTTCCTCCTTAAAGATCTGCAAAATAGTGCCTGCTACTTAAAGAGTACCTGTACCATGTGCCTAAAAAAGGCAAGTACTGGGATACCATGACTTGCTTTGCATTGTGTCTCTGTGTGGAAGTGGCCATTTTGGTAGAGAAGCAATTTTGTCCTTGACGACTTGTGATCTGATAACTTGTAATGGTCGTGATCAAGAAACAGTAGTGCCCGTACACACGGTCGGACATTCCGACCACAAAATCCGTCTTTTTTCAGACGGATTTTGTACGAAACTGGTGTTGCATACCCACGGTCAGACAAAGTTTTCGGAAAATCTGATCGTTCGGAACGTGATGATGTTCGTTCGGGACTACGTTCAGGCTAGTAGCCAATAGCTTTGGTCTCGTAATTTGATCTGAGCATGCGTGGCACTTTGTCTGATCGGAATTCTCTACAAACGATCGAATAAAGTCCGATCGGATTTTGTTGTTGGAAAATTTGAGATCCTGCTCTCAAATTTCAAACGGAAAAAGTCTGACAGAACCCACACACGATTGGATTTTCCGACAATATAATCCGATCGGACCTTTTCCGTCTGATTTTCCGACCGTGTGTACAGGGCATTAGAGAGACAGAGAAAGCACAGATCCACATAACAAATAGAGCAAAAGCAGTGAAATCCTTGCACTGCACGTCTTTTTGTACAGCTTTCTTTCTAGCAAGGAAAACAATGACAGCATAGTAGTCATAAGGAGTGCCTTGTCTGATCTTGCACTTCAGATATACAGCAATTAGGCTACAAAACAGGAGTGCATAGGTACAGAAAGAACACTGCTATTTTTCAAGAGGCAAAAGATACATCTTTCAGGGTATTGCTTAGGCACAATTAACATTTCTAGGTGATCCTGTAAGGTAGGAAATATCCCATTTTTAATTTAAGGTCTACTTTAAAGCTCATCAGAAAATTCTACAGAGATGCAGATAATACCTGGAGGTATCTGCACATTTCCATAAATGAAGGGGTCTGACTTCTGCATATTCAACATAAGTAGTGGCCTAGGGTGGCAATGCTACTAAGGGCATTACATACACTATGAGGTCTATTTATTAAAAAAAAAAAAAAATCACAGTCATTCATCTAGTGAATCTGCATTCATTCTTTATGAATTGGGTAAAATGAATGCTCTTTAGGCCATCTTCTCTTCTGAATTCATTTTTTTTCCCATTATGGGCAGTAGTAAAATACCTGCTAGAAACATGCTACATGGCACACCAGATAGCAGCAGCACCTAGAGCTCTGCAAGGGAGCAAAGGTTTCACACACTACCCACTGGACTGGTAAGTATTTGTGAACTTTTTTTCAACAGGGTGGCTCTATCTCATCCTTCCTATCCAAACAGGGTTGCTTTAAAACAACTTCTTATAATATAAATATTGGAGCTGCCTTTATTGACAAGTGTTTGAAAAATCAAGAGCTAGGGGTGTCAACCTCATCTTTCTATTACTTATTGATGAGTCACCGACTGAAAAGCATTTTTCCAGTCCTTTACTGGCTGCATGCTTGTTCTACTGCAGGTCAGTGATCAGAAAATAGTGAAGAAAGCTATTACCAAGTATCTCTTCCTAGACCTCTGATGACACTATCAATGTAATTAGAAGCAGAAGTAGACAGGATCGTAAGCAAATATGTTAAAGCATTCATTACATGAATGCAACTTTAATATAAATGTCATGACATGGGACAGTACCTAGACACACTAGACACATTGGGTTTGATTTACCAAAACTGGAGAATGAAAAATCTGGTGCAGCTCTACATAGAAACCAATCAGCTTCCATTTTTTTTTTTGTCAAAGGTTAATTGAACAAGCTGAAGTTAAATGCTGATTGGCTACCATGCTCAACTGCACCAGATTTTGCACTCTCCAGTTTTAGTAAATCAACCCCTGTGTGTCTAGTGTGTCTAGGCACTGTCCCATGTCATGACATTTATATTAAAACTGCATTCATGTAATGATTGCTTTAACGTCTTTGCTTACGACTTTCTGTTAGATAGCCAACTTCAGCTTATAGATAAGTCCACATTAAATGCATAGGGAATTATTGGAAAAACATGTAAACACAGGTTTTAAGATAACAAATGTGCACACTTCCTTGTAACAAACTAGTACACAAAGTTAGTACTCAGAGAATGGTTTCTGAACAGGAACATAATAATCTATATTAACAACTGCAGATAGATGAAAAGGCAATACCTTCCTCTCACATTGTTTGATATCAGTAGTATCAGCAGTATAAGTATACTTTCGAAAGAAACTAAACTTGTCATATTTAGTGAGATGAGAAGATGACCATGTAGCGGCCATAACCCCTTGAGGGGCGGCCTTGACTTTTGGGCTTACCAGTTACCTCCTCTTGGCTTGTCAGTGAATGTCCAGGGGTTCCCAGGGTTAGCACCCAACAACTTTGGATGCTGACACATAAAAGTCCTTTTGAAAGTTTTTATTTCTGCAGTGGTAACATGCAACATAACACAGTCTCAGATAGGAATAGAGGGCAAGGGTGAAGAAACTCAGGCACCTTGCACTGCTGACATCCACAGAATGTCTCTAATCAACCCAGAGAGTAGCCATTCACAGCTGGGTACTTCAATGCCAGATAAACCTCTAGCCAGAGGTCTAGCAGCCAACAATGTGATCCGGAACTTGCAAAAAGTCTCTGACACAGAATAAACTTGCAACCGAAGATAAATAGGAACCTTTCTCACAGTACCTGGAACTTTCTCTGTCTCCTTGGCAGTACTGTGGGAGTGTGGATTCTTTAGTGTCCATACAACTCAGCTCCCAGGCTCTCACTGAGTTGCCAGCTTGTTGGCCCTCCTCCGAAGAGTCCTCCCCTGGTCACTTTTACGAGTTGCCGTGTCCCTCCAATACTGAGAGCACACCGGGAAGCCTTGAATCCTCCTTCAGTTACTGGGCCTCGGGCTAACTGGCTCCGAGACTTGGGAACAGACGGATCCCCACCCCAGACCATGCGGGTCTATGGAGCTAGTCAAAGTAACATCTTTGCGGGACGGCAAACGCTCCTAGGCCCGGGACCCCTCGTGGGGCTACCCCCGGGCCAGAACCAGGAAGTAAGACTGCGGCCGAACCCTCGAACACGTGACTTCAGCACCTTAAGTACCCCTTCCCAGACTACGCAGCAGGGCCAGACGCGCCCACTGATTGGCTCCGGGAAAGATTGGTACCTAAGACGTCCAACCAGGCCTGGTTTCCTGCCTGTCATGGGTGCTTCACTGCACCTATGACCAGGCAGAACCCTAGCACAGCCCAGCCAAACTGATGCCAAAGCAAACCTGTACAATTAACCCTCAGAACCCCATTACTGAAAAAAATAAATTTCCACTTATAGCGCACACTTGTTAAAGTGTGACCGCTACAACCATATGAAACTAAGGTGACTTTACAGTTCTTAAACCTGAGGCATAATAAAACCATTGTTTCAGAGTAATTTGAAGTATTTCAAAAAATGTAACATAGTTACAGATGAAAAAATTTCTCCAGCTGAGATATTACGTAGAAAAGTAAGTATTATTTATTAAAATTATTGAATTATTCAATTCTGTCAAAGGGTTCTTAATCTTGTTACTCTAAATAGCATTTTCTATGTTGTAAAAGACTTTTAAATAGCAATTAACCGCTTCAGATTCTGTTCAGTCTATAGTAAATTTCATCAACATTAATAATTTCTAGATTAAGAAAAAAAAAAAAAGGAGCAAAAGCCCATAAGCCTACTATACTTGAAAAAATGGCGTGTAAAGTCTTCAAATTTGTATTTAACAGTTTCCATACCTTTAACAATTTTACTAGAGTATATTGAGTAGGTGGGAAAAAATTAAAAAGTATCTAGTGGAGGTCTGCCTTTATTGACTAATTTCTGTCATGTTGTCATGCCTGCATTTATTTGCAGATCATTCCACCCCTAATGCCCCCAGCCACATTATTCCTACCAAATGTCACTTTGCACAGCAACTTTAGCTAGTCAGTAAATAGCTGACAACTTTGTCCTGGCTGCAGCCTGCCCTCCTTGTTCTGCAGCACTTGAATCCTGCAACACACTTATGTCCTCCAGCCCCATTTGTGATGTCATTCACAAATCAACGTACACCAAGCAAGATGTAATACAGTGATGTCCTCTAACAGCAGTGCCCCATTCCTGAAACCATTCCCAGGTCAACATTAGTTGAGTATGATGTAACACAGAAAGTTGACAGCATGCAGCCTTTGTTTAAGGTAAGCATACCAATTTTTCCTAAATTGAGCCCACAATTTAGACACTATGTCATGCCTTAAACTAAAGCCTAGATATGTTAACTCTCTTATTTTCTTTTGTTTCCTAAAATTCTGAATCCCAAACTCAAGTTCCATGACCAGGTCAACAGGTGTCAAGCCAGACACAGCAATGACAAAAGTCCTTCCTCATCTAGCAGTGTTTAGGCCTAGTATGAGATCAGCATCGAAATTTCCAAAAACTTGCTACTACACTTGTACACATACATTTCAACAACATTTCAATTACAGACATATAGTACCCCAAAAATATTAATATTAATACAATATGCAACATTGCTGCAGCCTTCAATTAGTCCATCCTTCAACAGTTTAAAATTAACTTATCAAGAAAGTTCAATTTCTTCACCGCAAAAAAAAAGGTTAAATGGTTAGCTAAACGGTTTTACATTGGAGCCCCCTTTTTTCTTTCTTTTTCACCATATGGGGAGTTCCACAAGAGAGGAGAGTCAAGACCAGAAACCGTATTAGATTGAAGTCGTCTGTATAATTGAGATATGCCAATCTCTAAAAAGAGAAGCATTGTTGTCTGGTGAGTCCTAGCTGGGCAGAGGTGTTTGAGCACTGGAGCACTTTTTAAAAACGGCGGAGCAATTGAACGTTCTTGAGAAGTTTATTTAAAACTGTTGCAGGATGGACTCATTTTTTATTTGAGCACTGGAGCACTTGTTGTTCAAAGACTAAACTTTCAAGTTCATTTAGAACTGTGGCAGGATGGACTAATCTTTATTTGTCATACACCTGGTCTATTTGGTTTTTACAGTGGTCCTTTTTTTTTTGTTATATTGTGTTACATTTTTATGAATGGTATGCTATGTGTTAGCAATAGGTTGTGCTCACATGTTTTCCAAAAGAAGATCAGCCACAATCAAGAAAAAGTAAAAGATGCACCAAAAGAAAAATTCCAAATTGCTTCATAAAAGAGAATACAGGTAGCCAAAAAGGACTGGTAGAAGCAGGATCAACTCCTGGTAAGCTAGAAATATGCCTGTAATAATCTTCTACTGTTTATAAGTTTGTCTGTCAGTGACCAGAATAAAGAACAGGCATGTTTAGAGGAAACTATATGCTTTGACAAAGGGAAACATGAGAGTGTGACCAGTTCTGAATATAACAAACCTACCTAATGTACACATCTCATTAAAGCAAACTTGAAGGCTATGTAATATTAATGTAAATACTTGAAATCTATCTATCTATCTATCTATCTATCTATCTATCTATCTATCTATCTATCTATCTATCTATCTATCTATCTATCTACTGCCCAGTTTATTACATTTATGATCTTGGCAGTAGTAATGCAAGTCACTTATATTTAAATCTCCAATGTAAACTATGCTATTTTTAACAGTTTTGACTACAGCAATGTAATAAATTACATTTTCTATAGGCAGACAATGGGAAGATTCAATTGAAAATAGGCCTTTCATTTTATTCATTTTAATTCCATGTGAACATATCACAGCTGGAGAATTCAATCAACAAATGTCACATAAATTGAGATTAACATACCCAAATGATAATAATGTTTAATTTGCATTACTAAACTTCAAATATACAATTATAATTCATTATCTCCATTTTAACCAATCATCATGTCGTGTTTGCTGAGCTTCACAGTTTTTTTTTTTTTTTTTTCTTCGGGACAGTTATTTTCTACTTCAAACAATAAATGATAGCAATGCTCACAGACACGCCACTAATGTGTGCAGTTGTGGGAAGAAACATGTTATTGCTGAATCATTAGAGTGAAAAAAATCAAGAGGATAAGTCTGGTATAGTAAAGACTGGTACTCCAGCTGTTGCTGCTCCATAGCCCCTGATGCTCAGCAGGTCATAGTCTGGATGTTGGAGCAACATAGATATGCTTAACAATTGTTTCAAGGAGACTTCCAGTTTGAACAGAAGACTGTAATCCATGCCCGGCCTTCTAAATCAGTGTTTCTCAACCTAGGGGAGACCAGTAAATTCATGCAAAATCTCCCAGCAGTAGAAAAATGTTTATACCCATACAATAAAAGTAAAGGAATGTGAAATGTTGTGTTTGGTGGTCAGAAGGAGGAAGACTGCTTTGCCATAGATGGTAAGAGGAAAAGAAGCCCTGACGTTGGAGTAAATGGGAAGAATAATATACAGGCCTTTAAAGTGCACCGAGACTCTGTATATCACTGTGGGGATATTGGGGCTCTGGAGGGGTTTAGGGAATTCTGCAGCAGACTTGGTGGCCCTGTGGGGAATGAGAATTCTAGAGGGAGCTGGCAGCAAATGTGGGAAGTCGGGCATCTGGAGGGCACTGCTGGGGCTGGGGGGCTACAGTGGGACAATATTGGAGGTTGGGGGACTGGAGCTGAACTATTATTTGTTATTAAATTAAATTAACATTTTAAAGCATTTAAAGTTTAAGCTTACATAAAATGTTAATTTAATTGCATGATAGTATAGTTTCATACTGTAGTTCTCTGATTGAGGTGGGGCAATAATTTCACAATCTCTGCCTCGTCAAATCAGAGAACGCTTTGTATAGATTGTAAAAAAGAAATGGTGTCGGTGCCGAGTCAGCGACCCCCTGTGGTTACTATGCAGTAGGGCACCCGCCATGGACTAAGAAGACTGCTGCTATCACTGTAGTAGTGGCAATTTCTACTATGTTTTGCAGCTTCTCCCGGCATTGGTCAGGTATGAGATATGCATGCTTTCATTGGTCCAAGCCAGACCAATGGAACTATGCTATAAATAATGATGCCTATTGTCATACCAACTCTTGTTAATGGGGCTCATACTCATACTCAATACTGCATTATAGTATTATATGTTCTGATTTACTTTTTGACTTTGTACCACAACCCAACTTTTATTCAATAAAGAACTATTAGAAAACAAAAAGTTTACCTAAACTTCAGCTTTAAAATTTCCAGAGCGAAGAACTTGTAATACTGCATACAGGCAGACTGCTGATCAATCTAATATTTCAGTATAAGTAAAGGAATGAAGCAGTGTGCATCCTCACATTCGGTAGTTAACATTCAAGAACTGCTTGTATGAAAACAAGACACGTAATAATAAACTTAGTATGAATATATATATATATATTTTTTTTACAATATTGAACTGTGTAATATTTAACTTGGGATCTTTGTTAACATCAGCACAATTGAGTCTAACACCACCTACAGGTAGGAACTGGTTTTATATTATAAAACCAATATTCAAATTCTCTGCTTGGTTCAGCTCCTAAAAGAATTTCTGCAGGAACTCAATGTTATATTTAAATAATTTACACAGTTTATACAAGATATGTAACAATGTAAAAAAAAAAAAAATTACATATTGGCTTGCCGTCTAAGTTGCTGAACCAGTCAGTTACAGTTCTTTAACTTCTCTTTTTCTTCAATTGATTATTAAATTAATTTCATATATTTCTTTATGTTTTTTTTTTTTCAAGATAGTTAAATCATTGTACTTTAAATTATTCTATAAGTTAGTGCTACCGCTTAGAAGACTAAGGTATAAGCAACCTGTCATATTTTAGTTTATAGCAGTCAATGAGAAAAACATAAAGTTTCATTAGTAGGCTCAGATAACTGCATTCTCCATGTATTTATTGTATCTTGCAATCTTTTTTAAACAAGCATGGCTGTCTCTGTGCATGCATTCAGCATGTGTATGTAAGAAACTCAGTTTTAAAACTTTTACTTATTTGAATCTATCTAAAGAAAATTAATGTATATTTACTTGTAAGTGTTGTTAGTGTGTTGTATCTACATATAACAGCAATGAAGGGTGTAATAAAATATATTTTTAATATGTGACAAAAATAAATGTTGTTAGATGTCCCAAAAGATCAGTCAAAGCAAATCACCTTTAATGTGAGTTGACAGCGCAATATTTTCTGCAATAACAGTTCTCGGCAAAGTGCTCTAAAAATGCTTACATTATTTATTTATATGGCTGCCTTTAACCCTGCATTGTCTAGAACAAGCTGCAGCTCTTGGAAGTCCCATACAAGTCTCTTACTGTATATTCTTCACAGAATGCCCTTTATTTCAGGACCATTTCTTTATAGTGCCACTAAACCTAAACAAAGGTTGCACTGCAGATAGGACTTATAAAATATTCATAGACACCTGACCATCTAGTTTAACTTTTTTACCTAAATAAAGAAAAATATATATATATTTTTAAGAGCTATCTATAAAAGTTAAGTTGATCCAGAGGCAGGCAGAACGCTTTAAAAAGCATGGTTGTATATTATCAAAAGTGGACCTGAACTTAAATAGTGAAGACTTGCTATCTGATAGGGAACATCTAGAAATGTTTTTGGGTCTAGGAATGCCCTAAAAGATTTAACTTTTTGTCTTGAATTCTTGATTAAAAGTTTACATACCCCAGTTCTTAATACCGTGTATTGCCCCCTTTAACATCAATGACAGCTTGAAGTCTTTTGTGGTATTTGTGGATGAGGCTCTTTATCTTCTCAGATGATAAAGCTGCCCATTCCGCTTGGCAAAAAGCCTCCAGTTCCTGTAAATTCCTAGGCTGACTTGCATGAACTGCATGTTTGAGATCTCCCCAGAGTGGCTCAATGATCTTGAGGTCAAGAGATTGAGAAGGCCACTCCAGAATCTTCACTGTAGCCAATGACAGGTCGACTTGGCCTTGTGTTTTGGATCATTGTCATGTTGGAATGTCTAAGTACGTCCCATGCGCAGCTTCCTGGCTGATGAATGCAAATGTTCCTCCAGTATTTTTTGATAACATACTGCATTTATCTTGCCATCAATTTTGACCAAATTTCCTGTGCCGTTGTAGCTCACACATCCCCAAAACATCAGCGATCCACCTCTGTGTTTCACAGTAGGAATGGTGTACCTTTCATCATAGGCCTTTTTGACTCCTCTCCAAATGTAGTGTTTATTATTGTGGCCAAAAAGCTCAATTTTGGACTCATTACTCCAAATGACTTTGTGCCAGAAGGTTTGAGGCTTGTCTCTGTGCTTATTATAAGTGGGATACTTTGTGGCATTTGCGTAGTAATGGCTTTCTTCTGGCGACTTCATGCAGCCCATCTTTCTTCAAATGCCTCCTTATTGTGCATCTTGAAACAGCCACACCATGTTTTCAGAGAGTCCTGTATTTCACCTAAAGTTATTTGTGGGATTTTCTTTGCATCTCAAACAATTTTTCTGGCAGTTGTGGCTGAAATTTTAGTTGGTCTACCTGACTGTGGTTTGGTTTCAACAGAACCCCTCATTTTGCACTTCTTGATTAGAGTTTGAACACTGCTGATTGGCATTCTCAATTTCTTGGATATCTATTTATATCCCTTTCCTTATTTATACAGTTCAACTACCTTTTCCTGCAGATCCTTTGACAATTCTTTTGCTTTCCCCATGAGTCAGAATCCAGAAACATCAGTGCAGCACTGGATGAAAGCTGCAAGTTTTTCTTAGTTTTGAAAATAAATAATCATTCTTTATAATTTTAGGCCAAAATATATTCAGCTACATTTTTCCTTGGTAAAAATAACCTAAATAAGTCTATAGAGTCTACAAACTATAGTATATATCAAGGGTACTGAATTAAAATTTACAGAGGTCCGGTCAATGGAATTTTCTTCTGAGTCTAAGGTTTGTGCTCTGATTTACATTCTTCACATTACAGCCTCTTGTATGCATCAAAGTCCCCCCATCCTTTAGGGTCTAATCACCCTGGCCCACAAGGTAAAATGCAGGGTTCTACTGTGTGGGCCCCTGTTAGTGTGAGCTCTAGGAAGGGGCGGTGCAATGCGCATTGTACTTGCACTGTATCATTTTCTTTTCTTTCAACTTTATTGAAATGTTAAAATTACATTTCATTTATTTTTTTCGGGTGAGGGAAATCACAACAGCTGCATTTTTAAAAAGGTGCAAGAACCTTTTTGCCGCACTTGCGTAAATGCGAGCCGCAGCAAATGCATAGGTGTGAACCCAGCGTTACCACACATAACCCCTCTTTTAACCAGTGCCCTCAGCCCCCCATCCTTACACCACAGTCCCCTTCACATCATAGTCTCCCCCTCTTCCCATTCTTACATCACAGTGCTCCCTTTACATTACCACCCTCCCCTTCCCTCCTACACCAAAAAAAAACCCTCCCCCATTGCATCACAGTCCCACACTGCAGTCCTTCCTTCATATTGCAGACTCCTGTCCCTTTCCTCACAGTACTACCTTCGTACCAATGTCCCCTTTACATCACAGCAACTTTTACTGTCCTACCATACACACAGGGTTGGATGTGCGGCAGGTTTGAATAGTGGACAGGATGCCTGAGTGTCCTGTAAGCCTGCCCACTCTGCAAACGGCCCTCCTGCCTGCTCACTGCTACCATCCTCGAGGAAGGGCAAAAGACTGGAGGCGTAGAAGGTCTGAATATTGGGCAGGACTTTTCATGGTAAAGGCGGGTGAATGGTTGCTTGAACCACTCCAGGGCTTAGCAACCAATCACCCACTTCTTAATTTGAAAAGTCCTGCCCTCTATTTAGACCTGCCATGCCTAAAATCTGTTCCCCTTCCTCGGGGATGACAGCGGCAGCAGCTGTGGTGGAAATTATAAACTTCTCCTATAAGCAAATAATTCCATGCGCTAATAAGCACAACCATAGCTCTCTTGTATAATGCCGGGAAAGTGCGCTTGTTTATCTCCAAGTAACACAGACAGAAACTGGTATCACGTTGAGCTTAGCAAAATTCTGCTAAGGAAAATGCTACTGCTTTTATTTATACTGTAAACATGAATAACAAAGGAAGGTAGTGGTTTCAGAATCAGCCAATCAGACACTTGTATTCTTTCAAAAGAACCAATCACACACATGTATATATTCAAATAGAATTCCAGTAGGGACGTGTGCAGATGGTCATGTACAGAGCCATGCAGTCAGCTTATTGTGAAACACAAAGTGTCTCACAATTTGAACACTACCTACAGTGCTCTGAACACGATTGTGTGCACATTTCCACTGCTATCAATGACGCAAGCTGTACTCTATCATGGCTCAGTGGGCCATCCTTTTTGTATGGTTATGCTATGGTTCCCATGTACACAGATCTGTTGGCTAGGAGCGTTAATGCAGTCGACCATGAGGCAGCCAGTCTCTTGGTGAGGCATAAACAGGAAGGTTTCTGCAGCCAATGGTCTTCCACCAACGTCTGTGTGTGCGAATACACTCGCATGAGCGTATTACAGCAAAACTCACACTGGGGGACATCTGACAACCTACATTAATAAAAATTTCCACAACACGGCGAGCTGCCAGGTGGGGGTGGGCGAGTTTAGAAGACACTCAGGCATGTAGTTGGCAAGGCTACGGTCTGGATAGGACAGTTACTTGGTCTGAATCAGGACTGCAGTTCGCCATTTGGTAATGCCTGGTATATATACATTTGAAAATTGATCAGTCCTGATGTACTGACTGCCTATCTCCTTTTTTGAGGCCTTAAAATGTCAGGCAAGTACAAATCCTTCCCAAATGACCAATTTTTGGAAAGTAGACAGTCAACATGTATTTAGTAAGAGGCATGGTCTTTTTTGACTCTTTTTGTGTCACACAGCATAGTCATACTTATGCCCCGTACACACGGTCGGATTTTCCGACGGAAAATGTCCTATCGGACAATGTTGACGGAAATTCCGACCGTGTGTAGGCTCCATCGGACTTTTTCCGTCTGATTTTCCGACGGACAAAGTTTTATCTCCTGCTCTCAAATTTTCCGACAACAAAGTCCGATCGGACTTTTTCCGATCGTGTGTAGCGAATTTCGACGGACAAAGTGCTACGCATTCTCAGATCAAATTACAAGACCAAAGCTATTGGCTACTAGCCTCTACGTAGTTCCGTCGTACGCAACGAACGTCACCACATTCAGAATGATCGGATTTTTCGACAACTTTGTCCGACCGTGTGTATGCAACACCAGTGCCGGACAAAATCCGTCGGAAAAAATCTGACGGATTTTGTGGTCGGAATTTCCGAACGTGTGTATGGGGCATTAGAATTACACCTCAAAACAAATTCTGCTACTCCTCCTGAGTATGGAGATATCACGTGTTTTTATGGGGCCTTCATGCATTCATCGAATTTCCTGACTACCTATCACATTTTTGGAGGCCCTGGAGCACCAGGATAGTAGAAACAGTCATAAAATTATCACATTTTAAAAAGCGGAATGAAAATGATTTATTTTTTTACACAAGATGTAGTTTTATTAAGACATTTCTCACATACAGCATAGGAATACTTAGAAATTAAAACCCAAAACACATTCTGCTACTCCTTCTCACTATGGCGATACCACATGTGTGTGACTTTTTCAGTGCCTAAACTGATTATTTGTGAGACATTGTATCTTGTTTATCACACAAATCAACCAATTGTATCAACACAAATGTACTGTAATGGTCGAGCGTTCAGGTAGCTTAGTGTAGCGTCACCTATAGCAATCCTTGTTCCTATAGGCCAAGCAAGCAAAGACTACTGGTATGTGGCTGTCCCCAAGTATGCCATGTTCCTTGTCCAGGAAGTATAGGAGGCTAAAGAAAGGAGAGAAATTGTCTGCGGGGCTGGTGTCTTGCAGGAACATAATCAGATGTGCAGAGGGGTCAAGTCAGGTGCAGGCAGAGCCATGGTCAGAATACAGACAAAGAATCGGCCCATGCAACAGGCAGAAACGTGGTCAATAAACATATCAGGAACACTGATTCTATCTACACTGGTCTGGCTACACTGTAGCTGGTGGTGATTGGAGAACTGTGACTAGCTGCACTATTAGGGCTCATTCACACGTGAGGTTTAGGGGTGGTAATAACGCATGGTTTTACCACCCCCCAACCACTACCCCATTTAGCTGCAGAGGCAGTGGCTGAGACGTACACATGCTGCAGCCGTGATGCTGGACTTCACAGTCATGGCAGGAATTATGCCCCCCTGTGCTCCCACTGATTGTGACCCATTCAAGTGAATGTAGTTGCTTATGCAGGGTTAAAGTGGGTGGTAAGGAGGCGATAAAATGCCTCCTCACTGCCTGTGAAATGCTCTCTGAAGAGCGATCCAAACATTGATGGTTTTTCAGAGAGCACTGCACATGTGAACAAGTCCTTATGGTGACACTATGACTGGTGTGGCAGTGATCAAGGTCATTGTAACTGGTGTGGTGGTGATCAGGGTCACTGTAACTGGTGAGTAGGCGAGTGGAAAATTTGAGCCCTGTACTAGCTCATTATGCCTTTGTCCTGCAGGGTGTTTTTTTTTTTTTTAAAGAGAGGGTTTACTTCCTCTTTAATGTACACAGGACGTTTTTGCAACCTCTCCTGAACGATTTAACTTGACAGATAATAACCCACGTTTAAAACTTCCATTTTGCCGCGTTTACATGCCGCGTTTACATGCCGCGTTTAGCAAGTTTTGCCACGTTTGCGTTTAGAAGCGTTTGAATTTTTTTTTTTCAAAGTAGCCAAAAATGAAAAACGCCTGTAAATGAAACACGGCTAAATGCGAGTTACGTGTTTAGCCGGGTTTGGCATCTGAAACGTTGGAAACTTCGGCACCTGAACTAATTTTTTGCCTTTAACCACCTCAGTACAGTGCATTTTCACCCCCTTCCTGACGAAGCCATTTTTCAGCTTTCAGCGCTGTCACACTTTGAATGACAATTGCGCGGTCATACAACACTGTACCCAAATTAAATTGTTATCATTTTGTCCCCACAAATAGAGCTTTCTTTTGGTGGTATTTGATTTGGCGCTATAAACAAAAGAAAAGGGACAAGTTTAAAAAAAAACAATATTTTTTTTACTTTTTGCTATACTAAATATCCCCAAAAAATATATAAAAACATTTTTTTTTTTCTCAGTTTAGGCCGATACGTATTCTTCTACATATTTTTGGTAAAAGAAATCGCAATAAGCGATTATTGATTGGTTTGCACAAAAGTTATAGCGTTTACAAAATAGGGGATAGTTTTATAGCATTTTTATTAATATTTTTTTTTTTTACTAGTAATGGTGGCGATCAGTGATTTTTATTGTGACTGCGACATTATGGCGGACACATCGGACATTTTTGACACATTTTTGGGACCATTGTCATTTATACAGCAATCAGTGCTATTTAAATGCATTGATTCCTATGTAAATGACACTGGCAGTGAAGGGGTTAATCACTAGGGGCGGGGAGGGGTTAACATGTTCCCTGGGAGTGATTCTTACTGTGGGGGGAGGGGACTCACAAGGGGAGGAGACCGATCAGTGTTTCTCTGTACAGAGAACACACCATCGTCTCCTCTCCTCTGACAGGACCGTTGATCTGTGTGTTTGCACACACAGATCCACGGTCCCGCTGTGTTACCGGGCAATTGTGGGTGCCCGGCGGACATCGCGGCCGCTGGGCACGCGTATCGGATGCCCAGTGACATGGCGGGCGCGCGCGCTCCCTGGAGGGCCGGGAAGGGGAGGACGTCATATGACGCCCTCCCGTCCAGAGAGCTGCGCTGCCTGGCCGTCAATAGACAGCTGGCGGTCGGCTAGTGGTTAAAGAAAAGTCTATAAATGCAACTGCCTAAAAACTACATTAAAGGAACCTGTGTACATGTACACATAAGATAACATTGGATGAGTTCGGGGGCACCTGAAAAAAGCTTTCAACTGCCTCTGAACGTCAGTTTACCAGCAGCAGTGTACATGAGGCCTAAGAGAGGCAACAGCCTAAGACCTCAATATGTCCTCCATTAGTTACAAAACCCTCTGAAGGAAATTGTATATACATTTATTATCTTTATTAGATACTGGTACACACGTCGGTCCAGCACGGGCAGACACACACATCAGGTTTCTGTGTCAGGAAGTGAAGTATTTCTGCAATGGGACAAAGAGCAAAAAATAAATAGGATTTTTTTCTTTCCTACTCTAGCAGAAAAAAAAAAAATACATACACCTCAACAGTTCATTTCCAATCTTTCCACCTGCCCTTTTAAGGACCCCATGGTTGGCCTTTGCTATTTTAGCTATAGTAGCACTTTTTTTAAACCAACTTTAGGCAATTTGATAAGACAGAGATAAGAGCAATGACAATGTCCAAAATGGCGTTATCCATAGTGGCCAATGTATAGTTGTTGTGCGTTACCACACTTTGGAGTGGTGGATAGCCACCATGTTTAAAAAAATTGCCAGTGTCTCCAGAAACCGCAGATTTGCAGAACTATTTGTGGTGAGCCACAAGCCTATTGTGAATGTGAAATGCTTACCTATTTTTGCATGATCAGAGACAGTAGGCACCAAACATTTGTAAATGTCTTACCAATACAGATGTTGTGAGTGGAATATCTCTGGTTGCCCCCAAAATGGCACTAAAATTTTAAAATTCAACATTTCGGAAGTTCGGAAATTCGGAAATTCAAAAATTGTACATTTTGGAAATTCAAAAATTCGGAAATTATAAATCTGAAATTCGGAAATTCGAAATTCGAAATTTCGGAAAATCTGAAATTCGAAACTTGGAAAATTCTAAATTTGCAAAATTCTGAATTTTGGAAATTCAGAAATTCGCAAAATTCGGAAATTCAGAAATCCATAAATAAGAATGATGATCAGAAAATTCAAAAGAACGAAAATCTGAAAATAAGAACGAAAATTCAAAAACCCGAAAATTGGAAAATCTGAATCAATAACTAATACTAACTTAACTGTTACCAACTATTAAATTATAGGCATTGGAATTTCCATTTAAATGTGTCTGTTAGTGAACGTAACTAATACGAATTTATAAGAAGTTACGAATTATCCGTAATAACGAATGCTGTATCTAAACGAATGGAACGTAACAAATTAATAATAATAAATAACAAAAATAATAATAAAATTGTATTATTATTATTATTTATTATTGTTTTGTTCCATTCCATTTGTTTATATGCGGTATTCTTTATTTTGGATAATTCGTAACTTCAGATAAATTCCTATTCATTATGTTCACTAACAGCCAAATTTGAAAGGAAGATCCAATACCTATTATTTATTAGTTACTTATTTATTAGTTAGTTAGTTAGTATTTCAAATTTTTGGATTTTCCTTCTTTCAAATTCTTGGATTTTCCTCTTTTATTTTCTGATTTCCAAATTTTTGGATTTTCGAATTTCTGAATTTTCAAATAAATTTTCAAATTTCCGATTGGCGAAGTTTAAATTTTCTAATTTGGAATTTTCGAATTTCCGAATTTCCAAATTCCGAATTTTCAAATTTACGAATTTATGAATTTACAAATTTGCAAATTTACAAATTTGCAAATTTACAAATTTGCAAATTTACAAATTTGCAAATTTACAAATTTGCAAATTTACAAATTTGCAAATTTTCGGATTTACAAATTTTCAAATTTACGAATTTATGAATTTACGAAATTGCAAATTTTCGAATTTTCGAATTTCCGAAAAAAACAAAAAACGAATGAAACTAAAACAAAAGAATTTTTAGGCAGTGCACATGTCTAGTGCTCAAACTCTTTGTAAGCAGAGGTGTATCTCACACATGCCTTCATTTGTGTATTTTATCAAAGGGTTTTTTTTTATGTACATATGCACTTCCATGGCTTCCCTCTCATTGGATAAATATAGCACACTTCATGATTGGTGGACTGTTCACCAAATGACTTTAACAGGTCATGTGATTGGATAAAAATATGGTGTTTTCTTTTCATTAAAAAACTTTTTTGTTAAAGGACCTTGGAAAATGTACACTAGTTGTTCTTTACTTGGCTTTACAGGCTGTTTGGACATTGAGGAAGTATGGCACCCAGGACAACTTCGAAGCCAATTTGTTAATAAAAAGTAATCTTGATATCTCTCGATTCATTACCTGTCTGTGGAATAACAATGACATCAATGACTTGCATAAACACCCTGAATACAGTTGGTTGGCTTAGTCCACATACTATTTCCAGAATAGTTTGGAAGGAGCCATGACCTTTAAGCATATATCTGTGACACATTTCAATATCCCACATGGTATCCAAAAAATGTTATTTGGGCAAGACACAGGTTTGGCATACTATAGGAAGAAGGACTGTAAATGGTATCCTCATCCACAGTCATATACTGCATCAGCTGCTGGTAAACCTACAAGGACATTCACCAAAATGTAATCCAGCATTGTGAGTCACACATGCGTCTATACACGTGTTGCTTATGCCACCTCTCTGCTCAGCTGGTTTGAAAACAGAGATGTTCTCTGCCATGCTACAGAAATTACTTTGCATTCATAAGAATCAAAAAGGAAAATTAGGACATATAGGTCTACTTAATTTGTGCCAACATTGCTTTCACCTTTTTACTTGTATAATACTACACAGTTCTTTTTATGATTACAGTGATTGTAAAGACAGGACAAGCTACATTAATTGTTGTCTTTTAAAATTATTGAATAAACACAGGTAATTAATACACAAAAGACAGACCTAATTAATGGACAATATACAAGGCACTGACTGCAACCGCATTGCACTTCAAAGTTTTACATCTGCATGACCAACCAAACAAGGGCAAACAATAATAAAAGGAAAATATTGGCTCTAAAAAAAAGAGGGTAAAAGCCCAATAGAACACTTTAGCCTCCGCCTTCAGGAGCAGCTCTGGCTAAAGGTAGACAAAGGGACTATATTCTTCTCCCTACTGAGGGGGAGATCACCTCCAGGAATGCCCCAGCAGCTAGACAAAGTGCAGGACTTCAGGCAAGCAGTTGGTTCCAGTGAACATGAGATCACAACATCAACTCTGGTCCCTCAATACATTCCCCGTTGCCTCCCTAGAGGAGGGACCATTGAGGAAGCACAAACGATCTAAAAGCTGTAATCACTACTTCTCTTTCAAACAGACCAAGGCCCTCATGGACATACTCCAGGTGGTCTTGTATCCCCTTAGTTATAAGGGCGAGGCTCTGGGAGGAAGCTGTTCAAAGAGATAATGCAGTAAGCCAAATGCCACATACTGTAGAACAGGTTAAGAAGCATGTGCTGAATATTGTGGACCATGTTATGAAGATGCTTGGCCCAGAGGCCTTAAAAAAAATTGATTGTGCACCTGACAGCTTGGGGCGACAAATAGAGGGTGTTGTCAATCATCAGCCCAGAAATAGTCTCTGGTGTTGATTATCGGAATGATGCAGATGATTGGCAACCCAGTAAGAACCACACACAGGGCAACATTTTCCCTTTGATTATTTTCTGATTACTCACTTGTCATCATCTAATTAATTCCTATTTTTTTTGTCTGAAGCCAATATAAAATTATTGTTTTTCATTGTCTTGTTTTTTCAAAGGTGTCCATGCTTAGTCATATTTATCTCCTGGTAGCCTCTGAGCAGAGGAGCACCTTACTGTGTATGTGCACCAACGCACATTCCTGAGGAACCTGTTTGCTCTCCTGGTAAGAACAATTTGTGAGTCAAGTTGATAAAGCTGCACAATAACATTTGCTTGATTTAAAGCAGAACATCAGCAGAAAGATAGTGTTCCTCTCTGCAGAAAAGCCCGCAGGAGAATAAATAATGTGTTTGGGTCTTCTAAATGGTTGCAACATAGTCAAAATAGGTAACATACCCTTTAATAAATGTGGAGAAGATCAACTCCCACTGGATCCTGCTGCTTGTGCTATGTTGGATTACTGACAACCTTCTTGAACTTTATAAATTCAATGGCACTTATGTTTAGGTGTCCACAATGCAGCGCAGCCCTGGCAGATTTGAGACAGCCATCAGCCCTACATCTTATTGAATAAGCCATTGTTTTATTCTTACTGGTCAATTAACATCTTGCTATCTTTGTGGAAAGCTCAGAGTATGCCAAGCATATGGTATGCATGATAAATAAAATTCAATATCCAGCAAATGGTATCCAAATTCATAGTCAAATATGCTCTTTGCCCCTTGTTTAGTGGAAAGCAATATCTCACATAGTGTGAAGCTGTATGAATACAAATGTTCTCGCTTGACTTAATTTATTTACTTAAAACAGTTTTCATTAAACTGTGTAAAAATACTGACACCAAATAAAGCACGAAGAGTAATGTACTACTTTATAAACTAACAGTAAATTCAACCCATCTATTCACAGAACTAAAAGAAATATGATACCAAGGAACTGACGATGGCAAATGTCTTATGCACAAAAAATGCTTATGGACCAGCTTTGTGAATCACTCTCACAGTTTTATATCCACAAACAGTACTGTATAGCATGAATGCAGAGTAGACCAAAGTATATAGGCCTTTAATTTATGATAATGAGTACATATGGAGCTACACACAACATCCAAGCTACTTCTACTACATCTACTTCTGTAGTAACATAACTTTCCTTCCTGTCTAGCAATCACTACTAAGGTGGGAACTTTGTAATCATAGGGAAACTTGGTCCTCGCTGGGTGATTTTTGCTTGTGTTGCTCATGAAGGAGAATCATCTGTGTAGGTCAACAATATTGCACATTTATCATTTTGAACTGCAACTCTGGATGTTCCTGTACTCATTTTAGCAATTTATGGAGTATCATAAAGTATTCATCCCATAGCTATATCCTCTTGTCAGGCATGACAAATGGCATTTGAGGGTCAGTGGCTAGGGCAGCTGGATAAAGGGGATGCTCTCTGTAATTATTTTTTATTATTTTGTTTGCCTCTTGTGGCTATCTTTGGATATCTGAGGCCAAATTTAGCAAAAGGAATGTCAGGGCCTGCATCTGAACCTGGGACCTTTGCCACGTCTAGCAGGAACTTTTCTTGCTGTACCACCTGGGATGCTGGACAGCTCCCTGCCTTTGCTCCTCCCATGAACTTGCTATTTAAGCCATGCCTTTGCACTCCCTGTTTGCCAGATTACTGTGCTCTTTCCAACCAATATCTCACTCTTTCACTCCTATTGCCGCCCGTATCTTCACTACCACTCGTTACCGACCTTTGGCTTGTTCCTCGACTACGCTTCTGCTTGATCCCAACCTGCAAACACTTCTTAGCAACCTTTGGCTTGTTTACTGACTAGGCATTTGTTTGATCCTTACCTGCTATAACTGCTACTGGCTCGGCTTGCTCACCTCTTGGTGGGGTGATCTTGAGGAATGTAACCTGTTACTAACATGCAGAAAAACCCATCTCCACCATCAGGAGCTCTGGTGAACACCGGATTGTACTTAGATCCCTCATCTTGGGTGAGCCTGCGTCATCTGCCAGGGTGACCTTCTTTTTTACCTATGTATACATATCATGGGGGAGTCTATCTATCGCTATAGAAACTGATCTCTGAGTCTGATCCCTGTCCATAACAGTGAAAGTTTGTTCAGGGTATATTGAGAGGAGTCAAAAGACTCACTATATTTCAGTGTGACACTGTCTTACTTATTTTTTTCTCTGTCAGTCTATATAGTTAAAACATTGATATGAATATAAAGCAGATGGCATGAGTCCCACCATATCACAATCTTGCAAGCTTTTAGACTAAGGCCCCTTTCACATGTGCAGATAAGCCTGTCAGTTTTTTCAGGTGGATCTGAACGAGTGCACCTCTATGGAGCGTCGGATGTCAGCGACAAAATGTCCGCCCGATCCGCTCCGCAAAATCCAGACGGATGCAAACCCTAATTTTTCATCCATCTGGCAAATCGGATGAAAACAGACAGGTGGTCCGTAATCATCCGATCCCCCCATAGGGGAGACTGACTTGTCACCTGCTAGCTCAGAGGGGATCAACGGAGCGAAAACTGACACACTAACACAAATCGGCTCCTGTGCATTGTATGGTTTATTTATAATAAGGAAGAAAGGTAACTGGCAGGATCAACCAGGTACTTTACATGAAATTGATATAGACCATGATTCCTAAAATACACATATGTGAACATACACATATAAAAAAAAAAAATTTGGGTAACATACACTTGTGTGTATGTGTATGTATTATTTTTGGAGAATAAGCATACTGTTTAGTGTCACTTTAAGCATTTAGGAAAGCAGACTGCCATAAACATTATGTGTTCCTTTAGTTATATCAGGTGTAGCCAGGTGCTGGACTACAGAAACATGATGAAGGAGACATTTCTCTCTTTACAATCAGTTTACTTTCACTATCTGCTGTTATGTTGAATGTTGTGTTGCACTATCCCTCCCAGTAAGCAGAAGGTGAGGCATAGCCAAGAAAGCCCATGGTCTTCTATGCAAAACACTGGGGATCATGGGAATTAAAGTCAGAGACAGCAGCCATAGAATGGAAGTCATGGACCCTTTACATTACAGTTTCCATAAGACACTGAGGCAGAGGAGAAGTGGCTTTTAACAGACCACTCTAAGAACGTCACATCTACTGAATACTGACTAGATGCCTGAGAAGCCATATGAGCGGAAACACAGAGGCAGTGCAGCACAGATGACAGCAATCGCCTTTGCACCGTTGCTGCAGGGAGAGCAGAACCTCCTCTCACCCTCTACTTCCCACCGCTGGATCTCCAGAGGCATTCTGTGGAGAGATACTGAGGGGCCCTCCTTTCTACAGCGAGAGTTCTCAGCTGGACCACAGGGACTGGGAAGAGGGCTTACTGCCCATTGTTCACACTGCTAGCAAGGACTGAGTTACTGGAGATAGGACACCTTTATTGCATCTTCACTGCACCTATACTGCACCTGTACCACAGCATTACTGCATCTTTACTGCACCTATACTGCATGTTGATTTACTAAAACTGTTGTTAAGTGCACCAACGCTTCTTAAAGGGCCCAAACAATAGCGGACAGAAGAACAACCTAAAGACTGCTCCTTCTGTAAAACCCTCCTGCAAGCCCCTTTGTTCCTCTCTACCCTTTCCTTTATTTCTATGCAGAGTGCCCATCCAGTAGGTGTTGGCCTAGCATAGTTGTCATAAGTGCACTTTATAAAGTTTTATTGCTTTCCAATGCTGCACTTTGGGTGACCTTGCTGCTGCTAATGCTAATCTGGATGCCAAGTGTCATCTTTTTTTTTTTTTTTAACCATACATTTTTTATTTTATCAAAAGAGAACATAACAATTAAGTAAAAGGGAACACAACAATTAAGGCCAAGTGTCATCTTAAGCCTAGTCCTTATTACTAATGGCTCTGTGTTCATAATTGTGTTATTACCATTGTTAATCCATTTATATGCTTTCTTCGTTACTAACCATATCAGGTGACAATATATTAAGTTTGCCTTTACTAACTGGTTCAGTGCCTTTTTTCTTTGATGTATTACTACTACAGTACAAATTATTACTTTTAGTGATTTTCTGTGATATTACATGCTTTGTACTGTCAACCTAGTGTGTCAAGAGGGCTGAAGTTCTTAAATCAGAGTTCCAGTCATAAAACAAATTTTACATTAATCTGTTGCATTAAATACAAAGAACCTTTTTTTACTCACCTTTTCAGGTCTGATGCTAGGGGGTCCCTATTAATCTGCCACTTCCTCTCCAAGGCACGTGACGTTATTTTCCCTCGGCGCCTGTGCTCGCTAGTGCTCCTGGGAGACATCTGTCATCATTTCCCAGTAGTCACTGGCCAGCGCCGAAGGCTTCGTTGCCCTCACAACGGGGGCGGGCACTTCCGACGACGCCGCCCGTTGTGATGGCAATGTCAGAAGTGTACGGCGCTGCGCCGTACATACGGCGGATGTGTGAGAACAGCGGTGCATGCTGCTAATACAGCAGCACCGTATCCAGGAAGTGTATGCTTGTGGGCCTCACCTGCCCACACCTAAGATGGGAATGCCTAAGCATGAATAATATAAGGTAACCTTTATTATAAAATAGTAATAAAAGTGGCGCTATTTACGAGAATAACGATTGTTAATTTAACATTATAAGATAGAAAGAGAATGATTTAAAAAAAAAAATCATATATGTGGTTGTAACTCCGCTTTAAAGAGGTCAAGGCAAAGAACAGAGGACCTAGCCTAACCAGTCTCTCCTACAGGGGTAGCGCTACACAGGAAACAAAAGAACAAATAACAGAACATTTAGAAAGCGGTACTGATTAATTGTGCTAGATCTATAATGTGGTGATCATAATCACATTCAGTTCACTATATCTTTTGAAAACATGTTCTAGAAAGTATGAATTATTGTGCAGACAGTGCTTAGGTACATCTAATGGTAAAGGAAGCAGCTGGATTGATAATGTTACACCTCCAATGTTTACAGAAAGCTTTCTCATACAAATGAAAGGTTGGTAGACTGTTATTAAATTACATTACAGGCAGATTATATGTTGATATAATAAAAGTCTCCAATTTAATGTTTGTTTTAGAAACATGTAATGAGTGATGATAAAACCTTAATAAGATGTGTGCCAAGTAGACAAGACGAAAAACATTTCCTGTGGGAATAACGTTTAGATGTGTCCATTCCAAGATCTACTGTACAGAGAGATACTACTTAATGAAATTCCATATGGGGGCTGTAAGTGTGGCTAATCATTAGTTGTAGTAGTCTAGGATTGTTTGCTTTGATTGCTTATTTAAATGTCCATAATGTCATCAATCAAAGCTGTTTAGAGGACTGAAAATATTGTATTGTGATGACAGTCTATGCACCCCTGGCAGTGTTTTAGTTTCTCTCAATTCTATAACTGTCATTTTGCTGGACAACTTGATCTACATGTAAATAGGGAGCAAAACATAAACAAAAGGCATATGAAATTAAAATAATCACATGTATTTGCCACATATATTTATCATAATAATAAGTTATTCTTACAATCAGGGCCGTTGTAAGGATTTTTGTCTATTTAGGCAAAAGTGCGTTTTGGTGCCCCCTCGCGTCAGAGACTGCATAAATGGCACAAGGGACTGTAAGAGACTGCGGACATGGCACCAGAGATAATCAGAGACTGCATACATGGCTCAAGAGACGGTCTGAGACTGCATACATGGTACCAGAGATGGTCAGAGACTGCATATATGGCTCAAGAGATGGTCTGAGACTGCATACATGGCTCAAGAGATGGTCAGAGACTGCATGCATGGCACAAGAGACTGTCAGAGACTGTATACATGGCTCAAGAGATGGTCAGGGACTGCATATATGGCTCAAGAGATGGTCAGAGACTGCATACATGGCTCAAGAGATGGTCAGAGACTGCAAATATGGCTCAAGAGATGATCAGGGACTGCATACATGGCACAAGAAACTATAATAGACTGCAGATATGGCACAAGAGACTGTCAGAGACTGCGTACATGGCTCAAGAGACTGTGGACATGGCACAAGAGACTGTAAGAGACTGCAGACATGGCTCAAGAGACTGTAAGATACTGCAGACATGGCTCAAGAGAAGATCAGAGACTGTGGACATGGCACAAGAGACGGTCAGAGACTGATTTCATGGCACAAGGGCAGGGCTAGTATAGTAATATTCACAGGCAGATTCTGACCCCATTAAGCTAGAAGCAGCTTGCTTGCCCTACCTTCCATAGACATGGGAGAGAGAGATCTTGATCAGTGGTAGTAAGGGTTGCCACCCTTTCTTCAAGCCAAACCTGAACACTTTAGTGGTGCATGGCAATTTTTTTTTTGTACTATACACTATAGGATTGTAAAACACATAGAAACCTGGGACACCTTTGGATGGTCCACGGAGAGGGTTGCATTTAAAAGTGGGAGGGGCTTAAAGGGGCATGGTTAAATAAAACAAAAGCATTCTTGTACCCATAAAATATGCTCAGATTAATAAAACAAATGTCCCTCTAAAAATATGAACTTAGCCTACCTTAAAAGTGGACCGTGACAGTGGGGCAGAGGACAGTGTTGGTAGGGCAGTGGATGGTGTCAGTAAGGCAGAGGTTGGTTACAGTGGACGATGTCAGTAGGTTAGAGGACAGTGTCAGTAGGGCAGTGGATGGTGTCAGCAGGGCAGTGGACGGTGTCAGCAGAGCAGTGGACAGTGTCAGTAGGGCAGTGGATGGTGTCAGCAGGGCAGTGGACGGTTTTAACAGAGCAGTGGACAGTGTCAGTAGATCAGTGGATGATGTCAGCAGAGCAGTGGATGGTGTCAGCAGAGCAGTAGACAGTGTCAGTAGAGCAGTGGATGGTGTCAGCAGAGCAGTGAACGGTGTCAGCAGAGCAGTGGACAGTGTCAGTAGAGCAGTGGATAGTGTCAGCAGAACAGTGGACGGTGTCAGCAGAGCAGTGGATGGTGTCAGCAGAGCAGTGGACAGTGTCAGTAGAGCAGTGGATAGTGTCAGCAGAGCTATGGACGGTGTCAGCAGAGCAGTGGACGGTGTCAGCAGAGCAGTGAACGGTTTTAGCAGAGCAGTGGATGGTGTCAGTTGAGAGGTGAACGATGTCAGCAAAGCAGTGGATGGTGTCAGCAGAGCAGAGGATGGTGTCAGCAGGGCAGTGGATGGTGTCAGTAGGGCAGAGGACAGTATGGGTAGGGTAGTGGATGGTTACAGTGGACGATGTCAGTAGGACAGAGGACAGTGTCAGTAGGGCAGTGGATGGTGTCAGCAGGGCAGTGGACAGTGTCAGCAGAGCAGTGGACAGTGTCAGTAGAGCAGTGGATGGTGTCAGCAGGGCAGTGGGTGGTGTCAGCAGAGCAGTGGGTGGTGTCGGTAGAGCAGTGGATGGTGTAAGCAGAGCAGTGGACGGTGTCAGCAGAGCAGTGGATGGTGTCAGTAGAGCATTGGATGGTTTCAGCAGAGCAGTGGACGGTGTCAGCGGTCAGAAATTTTCTGAAGACTTGTGTTCAAGACTGGCCCCAATTATCTCCAAAAGACAGAGATAATTAAAGTAATAAAATGCCATCAATTAAATATATGTACATTTGTGCTCATAGGTTTACATACCCTGGTAGAATTTATGATTTGTGTGCATGTTATCAGGCCAAAATCACCAGGGTATGTAAACTTTTGATCAGGGTCATTTGGGTAGTTTCTGTTGTCATTATGATTTAAAAAGAGCAAACACAATAATAAATGGCTTCAGCCAAACACTAACCATGAGTGAAAGAAATGTTTTTGTGTTATCATTCATATTCTCGGAAAAATGGCCAAGAAATCATAAATTCTGCCCGGGTATGTACACTTATGAGCCAAACTGTATATATATATATATATATATATATATATATACACTTATGTGAGTTGATGATAGTACTTATGTCTCGCAGTGGAGAAAGTGAAAGTCCATGGGAAACCATTGAAGTACCAGTTTGTGGAAGACCTGAAAGAAGTAAATTTTGTCCAAAGTGAAGCCACCGGAAAAAAGGTGAAGACTTTTTCAAGGACTTTTTCAAGGATCCTCAATTTCTGAAAACCACAGTTGAAGTGCAAAAGTTAGTCCAAATGATCTGTGGTGCATGAACTGTATGTACATAATTTCCATTCCATATTTATGTGTCTGTGTTCATAGCACTTCAGAAAATGTTCCAGATAACAGTAAGGCAAATGAGACTGTAATAGTCCTTACATGGGTGAGGACTCATAAAATACACATTACTCTGAATCACAATCTTCTGTGATTTTACCTACAACTAAGATTGCAGAGAAGGAGGTGGTAAGAAGTCAGCCCCAAAAATAAAAAAAGCAAACAACAACCTTTGCAAGGATGAGACCGGTGAAATGATGTCCATGAACCAAATAAATGAACAGATAAAGAACCACATTGTTAGCCAATGTAATGCCAATATAAATATAGGGATTTAGGAGGGAATTTCCTTTACTTTGGAGAGATTTTTACTTCCTTCCTGTCTTGTCTATAGAACAGGAAGTGAAGAGAATTCTCTCCAATGGACACAGATGGCAAAAAAAGCCTGACAGGGGTTTTAACTATTCTGGACTTGGGTGATTAAGCACTGATATAATGCTGGTATAAATTAGTTAAGATTAATGTTAATGCGCATAATTTGGGACTTTAAAATGTATCACTTAAAAGTTTACCTTTCTTTTTCATGGTAGGGGCACTTTGAGTAGATCATCTGCACATTCCCTTTACCATCCACATGAAGACACTTGGGGTATAGACCATGCCACCCTGAAGTCTCATGAGCCTCTGCTGGGACATCTACTGAGGGGATGGTATTTCTTCCTCTCCTTTTGCTCCACTGGGGACTTCCAGCCCTTCTACATATGCACATAGCAACAGATGAGATCTCTATACGATGTCCTAAATGAAAGCACCCCCTGATGATGTAGGATGGAGATACCTGCCCCCTTTAATCATATATTCCTTTGAAGAAGTGGACTTTTTCTCCAATAAAACCTGTTAGGATATTTATGTAAAATAAACATAGAATGACACACTTGAAAACAATGAAATTATGTTCTAAATAGACGTAAAGTCATATTAAGATAATAGTATAGCAAAATATGGATTTAGGCTATAAACTCTTCTTCTGAAGGCGAATGATTTCCCCTTTTTTTTATCTATGTGTATGATATAATGTTAACTTTTACATGATAAATACTATTTGAGTAATAAAGCTTTTTAGTAAAACTTACTACTTTTTACTTACTTGACTTATTTCCTTTACTTTTCATAGAGCATAATGGCTTCAAGAAGTGTTTTCAGTCATCAATATTTGAATATCCCTGTGTTGCAGAATTGACCAAAAGCCACCATTACACTTTAGATTGGGCCTCCCCTACCATGTAATTAGCTAGCATTTTGATCAAAGTTATTGGTTTAGACCCCAGTCTGTATCTGGCAAAAATGGATCTGACTCACTTAAGGTTAATTGTCATTGACATGGAAAGCTAAACCTTGCAGGAAAAGTTACAGTAAGGCATTTGATAAATCTATAAAATATCTAACTATTTTAAGCACTTCTTGATGGATACCTGAATCTTGAAGCCTTGTAAAAATAACACAATTGTGTAAAGATTTTAAAGCAGAACTATATTCACTTTCTTCTACAGTGCTACAGTGTCCTGGAGCTCCCCACTGGCCACTGACATCTTCAACTGGTTGGCTTTCAGGTACCAATCTTTGGCCATTTTCATCACTCATACGCATGCCTGGGAGTTCTCTTATGTTGGCATTGCCAAAACTGCGACATTGTCTGTCTGGGATGATGTCATCAGTCTGCTTAAGGCAGGAGGAATCATTTCCTCAGTGCGTTCTCCCACAGTGATTAGACTGCAAAATTGTAACTACAGTAAGTCACAAGATGAAAGCTTGCAGAGGTGGCTGATCTGTGCCATACATTTATAAACATGTGCAAGAACTGTACACATACAGCAATAACATGATTAGAAGCTCAGTCCAGATGGAGACCCTGATATCTCTGTCCTTCTGGAGAGAACAGCATATCAAGAGATTGTCAGGGGGAGTACTACGACCCCCCTGGCAATAAATACCAGGACATGTTACACCTATCAGTTACTAAGTGTGCACCTACCATGAAAACATTTATCTGATGCTAGGCCCAATTTATTGTACTACAGTATTTGTTGAATGTGTCATCCATATACTGTGTACATCTGGCTCTTGACTGGCTTGAGCCCTTGAGGTTATAACACTGCAGGTGTTTAGGCAAACCAGGCTACCTGCAGCTGCTGTATACACAACAAAGTAGAAAATGGCAAAAGCAAGCCCAAAATTAGGCAAATCATTACCATTTGGGTTTATAATGTACATCTTGTCTATAAGGAATGGTCATTAATGCTTTTATATTGACTCATATTGACTTCATGATTATGAATTTGTTCTTTCATGTAAAATAAAACTTGCATGACATTAGGCCCCGATACTGCTCAATGTTACCATTACAATAACTGATGTAGACATAAATGAATGAAACGCCATAAACATAAACAGCATAAGATAGAATTACAGATTTACAATGTGCACTGTCAACAGTTATAGCTGTTGGATGGCTCTTATCATCTTTGGAGAGAGTGCCAAATGAGCGTGCCAGAGGAGGGTTAATGAATTTGAGAACTATAAGTATTAGAATAAAGGCAATTGCTAGTTACAGATGAATGCAGGACATATCGATGATGGAAAACTGGTGTGAAAGAAACATGAAAATCTTCAATTTGCTGGACCAAGCAGATCAACAGAGGCCTCCTTGACTGTTTGCTCAGCATTTTGCCAAATAGTTGTAAACCCGAGTAGGGGTCTGTGTGGAGAGGCTTTTGTTCACATTAGAACCTCTTTCCCCAATGCAGGGCAATAGGGATGTAAATGCTCCTTGAAGCAGGTTGCTGCATCTTAGAAGGAAGTGAAATATAGGTTAAATGCACCTGCCCCCCATTTCCTTTGTTTTCATGCATAGTTAAGTCACTTAGCCTTGTGTCCATGTCATATGCACGAAAACATAGGAACTAAGATGCAGAAAAATGGCAGCATATATATTTGGCTGTAGCAAAGGACAGTTTGTGAAGGGCTGGAGACCGATGCAATAATGAGTGTCTGCAGGCCACAGTGAACTATGGTGGAGGTTCCTTGCAAGTTTGGGGATGTATTTCTGCAAATGGAGTTGGAGATTTGGTCAAGATCAACGATGTCCTCAATGCTGAGAAATACAGGCAGATACTTATCCATCATGCCACACCATCAGGGAGGTGTGTGTTTGGCCCCAAATTTATTCTGGAGCAAGAGAAATGACCCCAAGCATGCAGTCAACATCTTTATGAGCTATTTTCAGTGTAAAGAAGAACAAGGATTACTGGAAGTGATGGTATGGCTCCCACAGAGCCCTGATCTTAACATTATTGAGCATGTCTGGGACTACATGAATAGACAAAGGGATTTGAGGCAGCCTACATTCACACAAGATTTGTGGTTAGTTCTCCAAGAAGTTTGGAGCAACCTATCAGCCAAGTTCCTTCAAAAACTGTGTGCAAGTATACCTAAAATAATTAATAATTAATGATGTGTTGAAGTCAAAGGGTGGTCACTCCAAATATTGATTTGATTTGGATTTCTCTTCTGTTCATTTACTTTCCATTTTGTTAATTGATAAAAAAAAATCTGAAAGCATTCTTTTTTTTTTTTTTTTCTTTTCCATAATGTTTTATTGAAGAAAGCATTCTTATTATACAGCATTTTTTCACTCCTGCCTAAAACTTTTGCACAGTACTGTAAATCTAGAGGTTCCTTCTCTGGGTATATGGATAGCCACTTCTCCAATCTCCATGAAGACATTTTTGAAATGCTACTTGACAATTTAGATATAGTAAACCCTTTGCACGATATCTACAACCCAATAATCTGATATTCTGTCCATCCAGACCCCAAGGAACAGAGAGGAGGAGGAGGAGGAGTACCTATCTAAATAATAAGGGAGTGCAATCTGGTCCTGAGTCCAAAACATCCGGAACTGCAGCAGATGCCATCTAGGTCCCCAGGCTCTGGTCCTACGAGAGGCTCCATCTTCTCTCAGACCAGACTGAGTCCAGGTCGTCACTCTCTTGTCTTCCTTGTACGCTTCCTTCCACGCCGTGGTGCTGGTGCTGGTGGGTGGCAGAAGGAGGAGGAGGAGGCGGAGCAAGGTCACTCTCGCAAACATGTGTGAGGGGAGTCATCTCCCCAGCCATCCCCTCATTTAGTATTTTGAGGATGACCTCCTCACACATGCTGCGTTGCCCCGCCTCCATACCCTAAATTTACTGGTAACCAAGGAGGCAAAGGCCTCCTCGTAGGTGGGGTGTGGCATAGAGGGAGGCTGAGGCATCTTTTATCAGCTGGAGCGCTGACTCTCCCACCTCCCCCATGTTTTTCACCCTTCTGTAGGGAAGGCGGAGGGGAGGGACTTGGGAGACAGTCAGGCTCCTACGCCTACCCCCCTCTTGGCTGCCACTACCCCCTGCCTCCTCCTGACTGCCACCTTCCACAGCCACCTCCTGGCTGAGGTCTTCCTGTGTATGAAAAAGGACATAGTTTCAGTTATTTGTTCATCAAACACACACAATTCTCATCTAGTGACTGTTGCAAAATGTTTTCAAATACAAAACCATACAATTCTCAGCCCTGCAGTTTAGATTCTTCACAAAAATGTCTCCCACACCACTGTCTGTTGATATGTCAATCACGTTAGGAAATAAGCAATTCTGGGTGGGCAGATCCTCAAAACAATTTCTTTGTGTTCTTAAAGGACTGCTTATGCATGATAGACCTGAGAATAGATCCTCAAATCACACTGGGATCTTAAAAACTCCTACCCTGGTTTGTCTTCTTAGATTGGCCATGATAGCCTTTGGACTGAAATGACTGCTGCTTTCTTCTTTTGTCTAAGGGTATTAATCCTGAATTTCCACCTATTACCAGCTACCTTCTGCATCACTGCATCCAATGTCTTACCAAACAGAGCCTTCCTGTTATATGGAGTAACACAAAGGCCCGGTTTAGGAGAGGCACATGCTGCCCAATGCTTCAGCCAGAGGGCCTTCTAAGCAGTAACTGAATGTATCCTAAGAGTGATAATACAAGAAGCATGTCCAAAATCATGAATCATGTCCACAAAATCAGCTATTGGCTGTAACTTTTCCAAAGCTATCACTATACAGTATATGGTCTGTCTAGAGCAGGGCCACGTTTATTTTCTATACCCACTTCTTTAAAACTCTGGTCACCAATATTTGCAGAACAGATGGGCTTTTTTTAAATTTGCATTGATGCATTGTTCTATTGGATCTTTAAAGGCTGCAGACCCGTCACTCCAATTTATTGTAGGGCATCTACCATAAAAATAGAGACCTAAAGGGATGAATTCTCTGAGCAAAAGGGATATAGATTTGTAAACCTATTTTGGAGAGAAAAACTTTTCTTCAAGTTATGGCATTTTTCTTCAATAAGTTATTTTATTTGTGGTATAAGCAGGAATGAGGGAACTAACTTCTTTAGACACAGATATTACTTATGTACAGTCTCGGAAGCTGCTGTACCCACTCTCAAGGCCTCCTTCACTGCAGTCACATATGGATGGATTAAAGTTGAATTCCAGGTATATAATTAAAAAACATGTTTATACTTCCTTCACCAGTAGCCCTATTCATCTCCCCTTCAGAAAAACCTTTTTTATGCACTTCCATTATCCCCCCATCCCTTACAAGAGCTTCTGCAGTCAAGAAGTGGGTGGGCTCTAAAGAGTCTGGGAGGAGCGAGGGAGCATAAAGTGAAACCACTTTGTATTATCAACACAATCTTCCTGCCAACAACATAAATGTTATGGCAGATGATGTCAATGGGGAGACAAAGTGCTGAAAGCTGGCAAATCTAGAAATTAAGCAGGTTGACTGTTGTGTTACTAGCCTTACACAGGAAATTAGCCCACAAAGGGGGACTGGGGGGTATCAACAGGTAAATACTTTAAAACAACGGAGACATTAAAGACAGAGGATTTAGCAGAGTAAAAATAATGGCATATTGTTTATTTAAAGAAGTTTTGTATTTAGCCTGGAGTTCTACTGTAATGCCGCGTACACACGACCGGAAATGCCGCCAGCAAAACTCTGATGAGAGCTTTTTGTCGGAAAATGCGAACACGTCTATGCTCCATCGGTCTTTTGCTGGCGGAATTCCAGCCAGCAAAAGATTGAGAGCATGTTCTCTATTTTTCGGTCGGGAAAAGTTCCTATCCGAAAATGCGATCGTCTGCATGCAATTCGGACGCGCAAAAAATCACGCATGCTCGGAAACAGTTTGACGCTTGCTCGGAAGCATTGAACTTAATTTTCTCGGCTCATCGTAGTGTTGTATGTTCTTGGCGGTCGAAACTTTTGTGTGACCCTGTGTATGCAAGACAAGCTTGAGTGGAATTCCGTCGGGAAAACCATCCAAGATTTTTCGGACGGAAATTCCGCTCGTGTGTACACGGCATTAGGCAAATTCAAAAACACATAGATAAGTAATCTCAGTCTAGTGGACTGTCTTCAGTCTCCTATTTGTCCCTGTAACCCACAAAGATTGAGGCTCTCTCTCTCTCAGGTTCTGGTGACTTTGTAAGGTATTGTTTTGACAACATGTATGTATGCACGCTTTCCTTCATGGCCAAGTGCAAAAAACGAGCAAGCCTCCTAAGATTTTTTTATGCTTACTCTGCTTCTCTGATGCATGATTTAGAGGCTAGATTGGAGGGCACAGCCATAGCCCCACACACTCAGCAAATACCCAGAACTGTGTGGGAAGACAACCTATGGTCAAGAATCAGAGAATTGACTATGATAGCCTGTGATAGCATTGACTGTGATTGTCTGTGAAATGTCAAAGATCTGCTGTAGAGCCTCTTGTTGACTGGTATTTACCAGAACATGGAGACCTGTATTGAACTCTTGGATCTTACTATTCTCAGACTTCTCCTCCTATAAGAGAAAGACTATGATCACTCTCCAATTGCTCTCTTTATCTTTTGAAAAACATCCTTGACACTTACAAGTGTCCTGTATTCCTATACAGGTAGCAGGAAAGTCCTGAAGCAAGAACAAAAAGAGAACACAGAGGAGGTGACAAAGCTAAGATTCTTGATCTAGTAGGGTGGTCTTATGGTGGTGGGTAGTCAGAGCTGACCCATGGGTAGGCTGACATGAGGAAACAGACACTCCCCAGCCTGTTGGAAGCTGTATGCTATTTTATTCAATTATTTATTTTTTTATGAAAAAAAAAATAATTACATTTAATTACATTGTATACAGTTACACTGCATTTCCTTTTTTCTTCTGTTTATTCAACGTAAATGGTTGTACACAAGAATTAAAATTGTATGAATATGAACAGCTATAATGAGTATGCAAAATCATCTGAATACAGAAATAAATAAAGGAAGAAATAGAAACAATGTCTATCTTTGTTAAACATACTAGAGCTATGCGATTAATCTTTAAAGAATCTAGATTGCGATTCTACCCCCCCCCCCTCACAATTTTAACACAGAATTTCCTCAATTCAGTGCAGAGTTCATGGCTTAAGCCGACAGCTGTCAAAAACAAACAAAAAACAGGCAGCCTGCCAAGTTTATCACAACACCGCTCAAGCGAGATAAAGAGAAACATTGTAATATTTTCTTCTTTTAGATCAAAGGAATGAACTTCTGTCTGTAGATAAGGGCAGTTTAACCACTTAAAGACTAAACCTGACACTTGTTGCTTACAAGTTCAAATCAGTATTTTTTTCTAGAAAATTACTTAGAAGCCCCAAACATTATATATATTTTTTTTTAGCAGAGACCCTAGAGAATAAAATGACAGTTGTTGCAATATTGTATGTCACACTGTATTTACGCAGTGGTCTTTCAAATGCAATATTTTTGAAAAAAATACACTTTAATGAGAATCGTGAGAGAATTGTGATCTTTATTCTAAGCAAAAAAAATGTAATTCTCATTTTAGCCAGAATCATGTAGCTCTAAAACATACTGTACATTATATGACATAATACAAAAAGCCAGACATATTTTGATTGTAATAATTGGGACTATTGGACCAGGGTAGGTCAATCTGAGCTCAGGGTAAAAGTAGAATAACATATTGTTACATTTCAAAAGAGAGCTTCCTGCAGAACACAGAAATAAGTAATGAATGTACAATATAAAGCTCATATAGTACTTTTTGCTTTGAATGTAGAATTTGAAAATAAATGCAATTCTATAAAGTGTTGAAGTTGGGGCGGGAAATAAAGCTTTTCTCTGGCAATATTTTTGCTTGAAAACATGCAGCCATTATACTAAAGGCATTTCGACGAATCCTCTCACATCCACTTACTTTGTTTAGAGGAGGTGGTTTACTGTAATGTAAAGGGATTTGCTGGCTCTGCTGTAGATTACAAACAGGAAAGGAAATGTCAAGTTCATACAACCTGTTATAGTACTATGCAAGTGATATCTGTACTAGTCTTCAGAGTTTTTAAATCAGTCACCCAAAATTGGACACAGTTATCAATTTTATATGAAATGTGTGTCTTTTAATAGCCATCGAATTAGGCAAACTCTGACTAACCAGATTTGAGTCCATGATCCATTTTAATGCAACTCTGTCGTGGGGAACAAGCACAACAGCTGCAGATATCATTTGCAATCACTTTAATGTGACTGCACAAACTTGTAGCTGCCTCACTTTGACAATAATAGTGCTTGGTAACTGATTCTTGCCTTCTGCACATTCTTGTTGGCCATTGAGGCTGTCCACTATAGCGATGGGTCAATAAGAATTTTTAGTAACAGGCTTATTGGCAAGCTTTAACACTGCCTGGAAATTTCAGAGCTTTGCCTGTCAAAACTGTCTGGGACAAGGAGGTTTAGAAGGCTGTCCATATGTGTGCACAGGGGGTGTACACCTGACCAATTAGTAAGGCAAACGTAATATATTGTCATAAAATAAAGGGGGTAAAGGCACACAAGAATAAAAGGTGAAATGAATAACAATGGTAATGATACACTTAAAATGTGGGATGATTACGAGTAAGGGCCCAGGTTTTGCCAATCAGATTAAACTGTAGCAGAGTCACCTAGAGCATCATAAGGGCAGCCAGAAACAGATAGTATAAACCCCCTGGAGATTACGCTGCCTTAGGCCCTGGAGTGACTTTGCTAAGTCCAAGTCCGCCTGCAGGACTTAGAGTTCAGGAAGGTGAAAAATTGCTAAAGTTTATGTAAATACTATGAAACAGGGAGGAAAAATCTCCAAAATGACAGAAAAAATAGTTATTTCTTCTGGCGTGGTTGGGTTCCTTTCAGTGGTGCACTAATGGTGATGCTAAGTGGCTTCCAGATTCAAGCAGTTCAAAAAGGTGAGGACTTGAGGAAGACCCCTGGCTGGAGCAATTTGATCAAGGCTTAACAGTAATGAAAAGGGCAAGCAGCAAGTGCAGAAAGATTAAGTGGATCTGAGCTAACATGGTAATCCAGAACAGTTGATGTGGCACTGCTCAGTGGTATAAGTACAGTATTAAGGAACGGGATGGCAAACTGTTAGCTAGAATCTTGTTTGGTTTTGTGAGGCAAAGTGTTTTGTGGGTTGACAACCCTCTAACTAATCCTGTGCTTTAGCTGTGGAAACTAAGGGCAGAGGGGCCCCTCCTGCAATAGTGGCTCGAGCTCTGGCAAACCCACTCTATATGGCTGCAGCTGTAGACAATGACCAGCAAACCCGCTCTGTATGGCTATGGGTGTAGATGATGACCGGCTAACCCACTCTGTTAGGCTGTTCTGTAGCCATCCCACACAGTGTTGCAGTCTCTCCAAGGGACTAAATGTCCCAGCGTGCTTTGCAGCAGTCCTATGTCCTCCTCCTTCTGCTCCTCCTTAGTCCCAGAGTCTTTCTGTATTGGTAGAAGTAAATTCCTACATTATAAAGATGCATTTTTGAACTACATCTCCCATGATCCCATGTGCTCAGCATTGCAGTCTATGAGATTGCATAGCTAGTTCCTGTGCTCTCTGATTGGTTCTTTGTTCTGCTGCCAGGAAGGGAGGGGGAAGTTAGGGGGAGGAGTCTCACGCAGCACAGTCAGCATAAGAAGGGGGCTTTACACAGGCTGGTCTGGCTCCCAGTGTAACAATATAAGCAGGGCGCCCCCCCAGCACCAGCCAATTACTGCCGACCCCCCCCCCCCCCCCCGCGCCAGCACTGATCCACTGTGGTTCTGCAATACTGGCATTCCTCCTCGGCCTCTCCCATTGGCAATTGCATTGGAACCACAGCCTAAGGGGTTAATCCATGTCGCTGTGATCCGTCGATCGACTTGGGTACAACCAGCATGTCGGATTTTCTACAATAAGATAAGACATCACAGATAATAAATAATAATTATACCTTAGTATACTGTTTTTTATTATTTTTTTATAGACATCTTTGACATATTCAGAACACCTAACCATATTGGCTGCTGTCTTAGACACTTTGTAAATATCTGGCGGTATGTGGTCTCATCCTTTGCAAAATATACTCCTTTTTGTCCTTCAACATTTTTTTAGACCCCTATAATAGAACTCAATCTCCTTCCCTATGTCAGTGCTAAGTGGTCTCAATGTACACCCTTCAGGCCCCGGGGGGGCTGAAGAATACGCACACACCCCCTCTTTTATCCATCTTGCTTTGGGGGCACAATCGTCTGCTAAGAGTGATAGCAATAGATTTCTTTCATCTGTTTTTATGAAATGTTGTTCTCATTCCGTGAATTAGGAACACTCTGTAAGTACATTTTATTATATATACCGTATTTATCGGCGTATAACACGCGCCCCAAGTTTAGGAGGGAATATTAAGGAAAAAAACTTTTAGAAGGGAAGTTTAAGGAAAAAATCTTACATTTAAATGCCCATCATTGCAGCCTTGTCCAGTGTCCATCTGCAGCCTTGTCCATCATTGCAGCCTTGCCCAGTGCAGCCTTGCCCAGTGCCTTTGCAGCCTTGCCCAGTGCAGCCTTGCCCAGTGCCTTTGCAGCCTTACCCAGTGCAGCCTTGCCCAGTGCCTGTGCAGCCTTGCCCAGTGCAGCCTTGCCCAGTGCCTTTGCAGCCTTGCCCAATGCAGCCTTGCCCAGTGCCTTTGCAACATTTCTCGTCTAGTTGCAGCACTGCTGATTTAAAATTGGCGCGGAATGGAGAGGACAAGCGCCGACAACATACCGAAAGCCGCATGTATTTTCGGCTAGTCTCGGCTCCACTGATTGCGAGAGGAGCCGAGCGCCGACAACATAAAGAAATCTGAGTTCGGCTAGTCTCGGCTCCTCTCGCAGTCCCGCCCCTGACTGTGAGCAGAGCCGAAACTAGCCGGATTTTTGTATGTTGTCGGCGCTCGGCTCCTCTCGCAATCAGTGGAGGTGGGTGGGACTGCGAGAGGAGCCGAGACTAGCCGAAAATACACGCGGCTTTCGGTATATTGGCTCTGCTCGCTCCCTTCTCAAAAATCAGCGGGAGATCAGCGGGGATCGGCGTATAACACGCACCCACGATTTTCCCCTGATTTTGAGGGGAAAAAAGTGCGTGTTATACGCCGATAAATACAGTACTTTGTGCCCTATATTGTGAGATGCTATTTCAGATACTTTAATATGTTGTGGTTTCTACTATAGATCACACCATACCATTTGCAGAGTTATCCCTGAAGAAGGAGCTATTTTGACTCTGGAACGCATGCCTATGTGCCTTCTGCAAGCACACAGACCATTGTATTTTGTGATTTTGTGTTTACTTTATTATGTGAATTTTTTTTTCTTTTATGTTATGTGAATACCACATTTTAAAGAATTAAAATAAAAACAATACATTTTTGAGCCTTTAAAGTCCCCAAAATGGGGGGGGGGGGGGGGATTTCACCCTTGTTAGGATTCATATAGAGATATTGGCTAGTACTACAAAATAACCTAACATTTCAACACCATTTTTGAGTCTTTAAAGTCCCAAAAATGGGGGGAATTTCAGCCTTGTCAGGTTTGTAATATAGAGATGTTAGTTTGTACCACAGAATAACCTCAAATTTCTGCTTGCCCCGCCATTTTTTGAGGAATCAACAGATCCACTCAACACTAAGTATTGGCTTGTTGAAGTTCCTATAAGTGGACGTACTGTTGCTCATATTTCTACCATAAGCAGCTTTGCTTTTTTACCTACCTAAATTTTATGTGTGGCACTATTCAGCCCAGCAATCTCTGTGCAATTACTGACATGTTAAAAACTCTGATTTGCTAAGATAGTGATAACTTAGCACAGCTCACCTTCCTGAGGCAGACAAAGTACACACCAAATACAGCAACTACTATGCTGATTTTTCTACAAGACTTGGACCGCACACAATCATGTCCATAAATTTTACACACTAAGGCAAAATGGCACAAAAGTTTTGCACCTGCCAAATGTTTGCAGAATTCTAAGAACTGCCTAGGTCCAGGTAAAAATCCAATTTTGGTAAAACAATGTATTCATCTCTAATGTCTATGCTGCATACAGGAAAATAAATGCAACATAGTTACCACTAAACAGAGGTTACTATTGATAGAGGAAACATTAACACAACCGTCTGATGTTCTCATTTTTAGACACAGTTTTAGCCTGACCTCCAGAAGACAAAAGAACTGAGAAAATCTTTAATTTCATATTCCAAACCAGCTAGTCCCATTTGTTTGCTATGAATCACTCATTTCAATAAGGTGAAGATTTGTGTTAATCCTCCATTCATCAGTTGCCTGGGTGCGTGTGAAATGAATCGTGTGGACAAAATAAACCACAGACAGCCGCAATATTCCATTGTCCTTTAAGCTTCTTCAAGGGGCCTCTTCACAGGTACCAAAAAGCCACTATAGACACTTCACATATTTCGGAAGATCCTCCCTTTTTTCACATAGCACATTAGTCTATCATTAAAGGGAATCAGAAAGTAGGCAACAGATGAAGAGAAATTTGAAGTAGACCCAACTAATTCTCTTCACACAGAGAGATAATTGGCAGGGCAGCCGTTTTTCAAGGGCTGAATTAAATGTATAAATTGTTTTAAAAAAAAAAAAAGAGAGAGACAGAGAGAAAGGACAATAATTTGCTGGCATGGACATAATCATTACCTCTCTGCCATTTACTTGGAAACCTAATTGATCGACAGGACAAAAATGTTTTTCCCCTTAATTGCTTTCCAACTTTGTCCTGTTAAATGCCCCAATTAAAAGGCAAAAGTGTGGACACTTTCTCTTTTCTATTTTTTCCTCATTTAATGGTCACGTATCGGAAGAAAAATCGGTAGCGTAGTCTTGCTTTCTTTTTCTTTGCTAATAGTGAAAAGCGACGATCAATTCAAAATGTTTACTACCTCTGAGGCATCAATAGACTGGACAGAAAGACAAATAACAGTTAGATATATTATTTTTAAATAAAAAAAGAAAGTGTGTCAAAGGAGCCAAACAACAAAGAATGTATTGAGGGCAACTTAACCATTTTCATTCTTTATCAAACCAGACAGCAGTAACCACAACATGTCTTTGTAAAGACCATATTAAAATGCCTCAATGTTTCCTATGTTGCTCAGAAACATGTTTTCTACGGCTATCTCTATTGGTTTGGCGTTTTACATAGGACAAAATATTGAAAAGGGTAGTCCAATAGGAAGACTTTATGTCAACAGTGTATGCAGAAATTGTCGAAATTGTCCAAAGCAACCAACCAAATTTCAGCTCTCATTTACTGGTGCAGACTAGCCAAAAAGTAAGAATCTGACTGGCAGCTGTGAGGAATCAAAATACCTTTCATCATAGAATATGTTCTTACCGAGATAGGAAAGGCTGAATGGGCTGGGCCAGTGGTAATAATGGGAGAGTTTAACTACTGAGAAATTACCCAATGTAATAGCATCACTGGAACATTGAAAGAGCAGACATTTATAAACTTATTATAAGACAATGGGACATTTAATAAAAGATGATGCTCAGCTGGACCTGTTGGTATGAAAAAATGCAGAGATTGTTACAAATGATCAGATAAAGGAAAATCTGGGAGTAAGTGAGCATAGCATGATTTAAAGTACAACTAAAGCCTCCTGTATGGAAGTTTAAACAAGTGTCAGTTGGAATTTCTATGCGATGTACAAGCCTAATCAAGTAAATAAAAACTTGCCTTACCTTCCCTGATTGATCCAAATCCTTCTTTATTTGTTTCCCAAATGTTCCTTCTCCCAAACAATGCAGATCACAGCGGGAGGGTTTTAGGATCAGAGGCTGTGCTGTCATTTCAGAATATAGTGGACAGGGTTAGATCCGGCCAGCTGCTGACTGACAAGCAACAGGCGTGTGAATCAGCAGTAACAATGCTAAAAACCACAACTCTCATAAAACCAATTTCTTATCCCTCTGTAATGCAAGCAGGCACAGCCTACATGAGAGTGGCAACTCTGCTCGGAATTCAGGAGCAGTGTAGCATCATTGCCACCCCACCATGGAAAGCTGAATTTCACTAACTTCACTGGCAGGATCAACAGGTATTTTTTATAGGGGGCTAAGAGAAATCTGTAAGTGTAAATGCACTTATAATTGAGTTCTGCAGCACATATTTTTTAATGGGAGTCCAAAGCTCTATTTTAAAAGAGAAGTTTATTTTTTTCATACTTACCTAGGTGGAGGCAGCATTGGTCCCCCGCTGACTCTAAGGCTGAGAACTGATCACTCAAAGACAGCTGATCACTCAGTTCTCAGTGCTTGGTGAGCAGAGAGCCGGAGACTGACAGTCAGACTGCTCTGCCCCCTCCCCCATGCTAACTGGAGAACTAGGCTGTGGGGGGGGGGGGGGCTGGAGCGGCTGGCTTAGGTTCTTAGTGGGTCATAATCTTTCCCAAGCCAGTACCGGCTCTGTGATGTCAGATGACAGCTGACTTCAGCCCTCTGTCTCCTGAAAACGTGTCACAGGAGTGCAGGACGAACTGCACTCCTGTGATCCATAGGAGAAATACAGCCAAACGAGCTTTGGCTGTACTTCTCCTTAAATGTCAATAGTTCTACTTTAATTGAAGGCATAAGCAGCAAGCACATTGATAAAATACACTTAATTTTAACAGTACAAAGTTCTAAAGGTGTGGGCTGCGCTTCAAGAGTTAGAGGTTCTTTTGTAAATGATTTCACTCAAGATTCACACAACTTTCAACTAAGATTTACATATTTTTATAATGTGAATTTTGTGAGTAGACATAAACGGACCCCTCAGACAAGGAGGGAAATTGTTATCAAGGATACAAAACAGAAATGGCAAGGCTTCAAGTCTACTGTATGCAAACACACTACAACATTCATTAGCATGGGCAATATGTTGAAAAAGCTGGGAAAAAAATGATGGGGGTCTTATCCTATGTTAACAAAGCCTTTTAGTTCAAAACTGTTGCATTGCGGCAATGTGAGAGAAATGCACTGCCCATCAGCAGATGTGCAGGGTGCCATTAATTCTTAATGGCATCCCACACGTCGGCAAAACACCCGCATCACGCACAAAACTGCATGGGGCTGCAGCCCCATGTGGTTCTGTCCCATGCAATTTTAAAAAAGGGTCAGGGCTGTGCTGTGTGGCAGAGCAGTGCCACAGAATTTTTCAATCCCAGAACTGGATGGACAAAAATACAAATCATTCGATATCTGTTATATGTATTTAAACTGTGTATTTAGCCATTTGCATGGAGTTAAACTTTAAAAAGAACCTGTGGTTTCCATAGGGAGGGCCAAGCAACAGGTTTGCTCTAATGCCTCAATGTGTACATGCCAGCTTTGGGAGTAAAGACAGAAAGTTCTCTATAAGCTCCAAGTATCTGAGTTGGGCTTTATATATTTATTTGGAATTATGTATAGAATCTAGTACATAGGAAAGAGGTGATAACAACCATTTCCTTTTTCAATTTTCCATCCGATTCCTATCACAGGTAAGACAAACAAATGTAACATATGACTGGTTGCTGTAGGTGAAAACACTTCTCTGCTTCATGCATTTTTCCCATCTACATAATGTCTTATAAACCATACATAACTTTTCTAGACTTAGCACACAAGAATTTCTAGTAAACTATTATCAAGTATACATTTTATTTTAAATTATATTTATTTCCCATTTCAAATTTTTATGTGCCCTTATTTTTGTCAATGTTAAATTGGATTTGTATGTCCTCTTTTCCGTTTTTGAATGTCCTTTTCAGCTAAACTTTGGAAGGTAGCCATTATCTTGCACTTTTCTTCTGAGGATTAAATCTTTCGATTTGTTTCAAGAGTATTATGCATGTATTTATCATAAAGATGTGTCTACAGAATCTCTGAAATGTCACCTTGCACACGAATTCAGGAGCTTAACTAAACTTTGAGAGACATCATTGAGAATGACAAAGCTTCAAAGTTACATTTTAATAGATTTTAAAGATATACACTAACTGCAATTTCTACCAAAATGAGCCGTGGAACATATGAAACGAGTTGAAACCTTTCATGGCACATTGTATTATTCAAGACTGTGACACTGCTGTTTAGTTTTTTCCCCTATTTCCTATTCCAGGAACACTGGGGCAAGAAATAAGGGAACATCTCCAGGAAAGAGCTCATTGATAGCAATAACTCATCTCCATTACTACATCAATGTGAAGAGGTAATGGGTTCCCATACATATATTTATTCTATTTAGTTTCTCTGCGAGAACCATCCAACAAAATGCCATATGCTCAATCCAAAAAAATAGGACTTTAACCACTTCAGCCTGGAAGATTTTACCCCCTTCCTGACCAGAGCACTTTTTACAATTTGACACTGCGTCGCTTTAACTGACAATTGCACGGTCATGTGATGCTGTACCCAAACCAAATTTGCATCCTTTTTTCCCACAAATAGAGCTTTTGGTGGTATTTGATCACCTCTGCAGTTTTTAGGGATAGGACTGACTAGGGGAGGAGACATATCATTGGAAAGATGAAAAACTGCGCTAAGAAAAAAGAACATAAAAAAAACAATAATAAAAATAAAATTGGATGGACCAGTCCCAAAAGAAGCAATTAAATGTGAGATATAGCACAAACGTAATAAGAAGGAGAATAATTGCACTAATTATAGTCCATATATCCAATTGCAGGGAATAACAGTTCCAATATTTGTATGTGGCTAAAAACTTCAAAGAGAGACACCACACTGATGTAGTCACAATTGAGTTTCCCACCACCTCATAGAAAACACACTTACCAGATATCAAGTTAGGCAGATGGCTTTAACCCTGCCCAGGTCTTTGCTTTCCATGATCAGGATTCTTTATGTAAGTTGATATAACCCTCAATTGGATACCATAGATCTGCGACTCCGTAAGAGATGATTTTGACAATCAGCCAGATACCCACAGGAATAAGCATATGGCTTTAGCCCAGCCCAGGCCTTTTGCTCAGCAGGAGATCCCAGGATAATATAAGCTGATAGGCTCTCAGGCAGGTTACCATATGATCCATAACTCCGTAGGTAGTGCATCAATATCAGCCCAAAAGAAAGGATATAAGAGATCATAGCGTGATACTGTCTATAACCCAATATATCAAGTCAATTAAAAAGTTTGCACTTACATTCTAAGTGTCTTAAAATCACATGTAAAAACAAAGCCTTAGTAGAAACAAACGATATGTCTCCTCTCCCCGGCCAGGACAGGGATTTGTGTGTTTACACACACAAATCCCCATGCTTGATCTCACGCACGTGATCGCGCATGGCCGGCGGCGATTGTGACCGCCGGCCATGCGCATCGGGTCCCCCGCTGTGCAGCAGGTGCGCATGTCTCCGGCGACACGAGCGCCCTCTGGCGGCTCTCAAAGGGAACCCCGTACTGGGTTTCATGCAGGGGTGCCATTCTGGCCCCTTAAAAAGACGTGAGTCAGTCGGGAACCGGTTAAATGTGCCACCAGGAAACTATAACACCAACACATAATTTAAAGATAAAAAATAATACTTTTATTATTATTATTATAATATATATTATTAATATTTATCAACCTGCCTGTACATTATCAAACAGCAATAACACAATATATCACTCAATATAAAATATAATACAATGACTGTCAACATCAACTTATATCATACTTCAGCAGCACAATATGTAACAATAAGCTCATCCCCATTCCCACTGTCAATTTCTTCTTACAGTGGTGTGGTGTTCTCTTACTTTGTTGTTAAGTGGAAGGAGTGCTCCCTTATGTTGGAGTCAGTTGGAGAAAGGTCCCAATACATGACATAAATAAGCATGGTAATATAGGTAAAATGTTTGAAATACATTACTGCATGCACATAAGTGTAAAAGGCCCTATAAAAATATTAAAGCCAATAATCAACCAAATTATAAGATATCCAATCTTGTTAGTTCTATGGTACTGCAACAACTCACTGTTTACTAAAGAAAATATAAAATAAAATTAGACAGAACCACATTTAACTTGGTACATAAAGATCAACTAGTTGAAAATTACAGGAATAGCAGAAAAATTTAAATAGTAGCAGTGAATATTTTAATGCTTTCAAACTTATTAAAAATGTAAATGAATAGCACATGAAGACTTCAAATTAACTTACCCAGTGTTCCAAGTTTTTTTTTTTGTTAATTTGCTGAAGAGATCCATTTTTTAATTTATAATATTTCTAATATGTCTGTGGGCAGAATAGAGCCATAATAAAACTTTCAACGCAATTTAATCTATTGCATAAAATATATCACAGTTTATGTTAAGCAGAATTCCTACTCAGTAATGAAGGAAGAATTAGCTTTGTAAAAAATTAACAATTAGAATAAAAGACATGAGTGTTTGTTAGCAACATCTTTGCATAGAATTGGTATAGATTTTGTTATTGACTTATCATTCAAAACTGCCATTAATCTTTTTTTTTTACTAACCAGAGACAAATTCATATTTTCATATATAACATAATTATTACATGTGATTTTTTTTATATAAAAAAAATCCACATTTAGAGCACAAAAAAAAAATATTTACAATTAGAAATTGTTTTTTAATTAATTCTCTCCATTAGCATTTCACCTGATTTGATCTTGTTTCAGACCATTTTTTTCCCCATTCATATCCCTAATTAAATATACCAGTCTTGTTTCTTTGTAAGTCTATTTATTTCCCCATTGCAACATGACAGTTCAATACACCGGACATATGGGATGGTATCCCTATATCAAGGTCCTAGATATACTGATGCCAGACGGGTTTCAATTATTACTTTGAATAATGATAAATTGGTATGATTGTTCATGGTGCATTGCTTTGAATGGGTTTAATGGACCCCTTAACCAGTTCCCTAAGGTAAGGGAGAACAACACAAGTCCCTTTCAAAATGCAAATCCAGCTAGCAAGTAAATTAATACAGGGTACTGTTAATCTTACTCTGAAAATTACTGGCGTGATAAATTCATAATTTAAATTTAGTGTAAACAGGGCTGTATATTATCAATTGAATTCACATTAATCTAGCTGAAACAGCAGCCTCCTGATAGATAACTCTGTGTTTTTCAATGGCCATCTCTATCAACAGAGAGTAGAGCTTAAATTATATGTTCTATATTATAGGTGGATTGGATTCATGGTCTTTTTTTTTTGAAAATTTTGATACCTACAGCTACAAACTGCCCAAGCCAATTCTGACATTTCTCACATACATGGGGCGCTTTCAATTTTTTCATTATTGTTAGAACTCCTACAGAAAAGTGCACAGTCCTCATAGGCTTTGCTGCTTGTAATAGAGTTTACAATAGATGCCGCTACAAACTTATAAACACCTTCTACCTGTTGAAGAATATATCTCTACTAAGTACTGATGTACAGTAGTTGTTGCACAAAATACAATTCTGTATTGCAACATCCCCACACAACAACTACAGTATTCCTATATTAGTCCCATTTTGGATCTCAGTTCTATAAATATGTTTCTTGTAAGCAGTTTTGTCAAATGCTCTGATCCACTTTTGAAGTCTTTGCATCTCATCCCATGATTGTGGCTCTGATTTTAACGCCACACAAGCAAAATAGGACAAAGGTTTGGTTGGGTTGCCTCTATTGCTTTTGGTGGATTTCCTGATTGAAGCCTCTTGTGGCCTGGGCTCTTCTTTTACAGCATTTTAATTGTCTGTGTTAATTGATATTTCTGTGTCACTGAAGTTTCAATTACACTTCTACTGATGGTTAACTTGTTTGTGTCTTGGTGTAGAATTCTGTATCCCTTTAGAGATTCCCTGTACCCCATAAGTACACTTCCTTTGCGCAAGCATCTCATTTTGTAAGTTTTTCTTTTGGGATGTGCACATAGGCTTTGCTTCAAAAGATGATTATATGGTGTAAATTCAGGGCTTTTTCATTCCACAGTTCATATGGAGTTTCCTCAGTTGATTTTCCTGGTAGTCGATTTTGGAGATAGCATGCGGTCATAATTTCCTCCCCCCAGTATGTTGTTGGCATATCTGCATCAAACAAGCATGGTTCTTCCACTCTCACATAGAGTATGGTTCATTCTTTGTGCAATCCCATTTTGTTCTGGGTTGTATGGTATAGTAGTTTGAAATAATATGCCATGCTTTCTGAGAATGAGAGAGTGTTTTCACCTGTTTATTCAGTTCCATTGTCTGCACGCAATACAATTAGCATTTTGCCAAATTTGTTGCTAACTTGAGCCACATACTGTTTGAATTTCTCTGAGACTTCATTTTTGTTGTGTAACAGATATAAAGGTCAATTCACTAATAAGTTAAATAATGGCAAATAAAATGCCATAAAATGCCATAAAATAGCGCATGCAGTAAATCAGTTGTGAAAGTTCAATTCACTAATAATTTAGTGTTAAATAACGAATGCTGTATTTTTTTCGATTGTTCAGTAACTACTGCATTTTCTCATATGGTAATTTATTGCACATGTCGTGGTTAAGGGTTGTTTAAGGTCATTTCCTTATAACATTTTATGTTATAACATGTTTGTTATTTTTCTGTTGCAAAAAACTATTTTTTAATCTAACATTTTTACAGTAATCTGTATTTGGAGGCATTGAAATTTGAAATACCTTCTCAAATCTCCTGATGCTTGGTAATCCAAGCTGTGTCTTTTTCATGTGGATCTATTGCCTGAAAATAACTGTTGAGCTGTGTAGTGCTTCTTTACTAAATCCATCATGCCATACATTCATAAAAATTTGTTTTTTTTGTAAATGTATGGTCTACTAGAGCTGTTGAAAGTGCTCTTTACTAGATTGTTCTATATTTTTGCCCAAATTCTGTGCTGCTGCCTATATTTATATTGTGGAAACTAAAGAAAACTTGACTATGTTTTTTTTATAATTTGTTTAAACATTTATATTTAATTTTCATGTTCCTATCCAAGTTTAACTTATTGTAATGGTGTAAATAACCAAAAGTATTACAGTGGCCACTTCAAAAGGTCACTTCTAGGTGGAGTAATTGTCATGGTTGACATACTCTATTGTTACATATTTGTAAACATTTATTTAAGAAAAAATATTTTTTTTTAAAAAAAGTTATTGATGTTAAATTTAAGTCAATGTTTGCGTTTAATTTGCACTGCATGTCATGCCTTTTTGATTTAATAAAAAAAAAATACTTGTGTACTGGGGATGTATAAGGTCACATTTTTGTGTGTCCACTGCAGGTGGAATAGTGTTAACTTTCTGTGGGTCCTCTGTGGGTGGATTTAGGCTCTCGGTGGGTAGAATACCCTTTTCTGAGGGTTTGAATAGGTCCCTCTTTCTGGTACCACGATGGTTACCACCACCAAAAGGGTGGTGTTAAATATCGTGCCTTTTTTTAGTTCCTGTTTCATTTGTGAATTGGACTTCACAGATTACCACTCGATTTTTTGTGATATTTACCGACAATTTTGTTTTTGTTGTTTACCGCAAAATCATAATTTTTTTTAAATAAATTGGACTTTATTTATCGCATGTGATAATGTATGCAAATGAGTAACATGATACCCTTACTGCATGCGGTAAAGCTTAGTGAATTGACCCCATAGGGGTCAATTCACTAAGAGATATATAACGTATGAATTTATGAGTTAAAATAACTCATGCGAGGGGGGCGTGACCGGATGTGAGCGAGGCAGGACGTGCTGATACAGAGCTCCGGCTCACATCCGACAAATTATCCTGATATAGGCGGACAGACCACCGATCGGAGGCTCTCTCAACGCTAGCAGGGTGGCGGAATAACGCAGGCAAAGGGACATGCCATTTGCGAACCGAAAACAGGCCAAGAAACACCATTCCCAGCCGCCCAAAGGTCCGCGGACTCTCCGTTCTCAGGCGAGTATGGCGACTAGCCCCGCCCACCTCCCTGCAGGCCCAGCTCACAGTGCGGCCCCACAGCGCGCCAAAATGGCAACGGCTGGCGTGGAACAACAGGGCCCAGCAAGTCCGACGGCATCAGTGGATGCCTCCAGTATGGGGCAGGAAGCGGAGGTGGACACAGCTGCAATTACAGGCCCGATTTTAGAGGCCATAGCGGCCTCAAAAACTGAGTTGGTGGGCCGCATGGACCATCTAGCGTCCGAATGTAACCTCATACGCCATGATCTAGATAAAATCAGAGGCAGACTGACGACTGCTGAGGACAGAATATCAGAAGTGGAAGACGCTACTCATGTACAAGGCTCGCAAATAGCGGAGTTAAGAGATATGGTTGGTGCACTACAACGCCGAGCTGATGATGCGGAAGACCGCCAAAGGAGGAACAATGTCAGGGTGGTGGGGCTCCCTGAAGGGGTGGAAGGGCCTGCCACTACTACATTTGCAGAGGAATTCTTTAAAACCATCCTGGCTCTAGGCGACCTCCCCCCTACATATGTTGCTGAGAGGGCGCACAGAGTCCCAACAGGCTCCAGACCTCCGGGTGCACCACCAAGACCTTTCCTGGTCAGGTTTCCTAACTACAGGGACCGTGACATGATATTGGCGGAAGCAAGGAAACATAAGGAGTTAAAGTTTGAAAATGCACGCATTATGCTCTTTCCAGACTTCTCAGCGGAAACGCAAAGGAGACGCAGGTCCTTTATAGAAGTAAAAAGAAGGCTCAGGGAGAAAGAGCTGAAATATAGTATGCTGTACCCAAGCCGCCTACGTGTCCAATACAAAGGTACTGTAAAATTCTTTGAGCATCCCCAAGACGTCAATGAGTGGTTGGATCGCAACCCCTGAACCCTCGAGACAACATGGAACTTTTACTCTCTACAAGATGAGCCCCGCTACAAGTTGAATGTTGCTGTCATTTGCTGGTATTCCTCGGTTTTTGACACCCAACCCTGACCCAGCAAAATAAAGTGCAGTTGCTAATGTTCCTGAAGTATATTGGGGGCCCAAAAGCTCCTTGCTACGGATCAACACCCTCCAAATACAGGGGTAACACCCATCAAGTTCCCTGGTATACCCTGGGCGGCAGAGGTGACTTTTATATTTTATATATATTTTTTATATTGTTTCTTTTATTTTATTTTTCTTTCATTTCAATTACTTGTTTGCTCGGCAGGCACTATTGGAACTCGCAAGTTTACTCCGGGGGGTGGCTACTAGCTGGCTGCTCCCACACATGTGCTGCATGCTGGACTTTTTTTGGTTTGAGCCCCTTTTTAGGGCTTTCAGTTTCCAGTATAACAGCAGGGGGGGGGGAGGGAAGGGAAATTTCAATGCCTTATGATATGTGATGCAAGTAAGATGAGTGTACCTATTCATACCAATTCTATGCAGTATATATGTTTTACTAACTTGAGAGTGCCTTCAGGATATATCCGTAACTTTACATGTGTCCTAGGATATTATGGAAGATAGGGTTAAAGTTCTCTCATGGAATGTGAGAGGGCTTAATAACAAATTCAAACGGGCTGCAATGTTCCAGTACCTTAAACAGGCAAAGCCACATATTGTTCTCCTCCAGGAGACGCACCTGGATGGAAGTAGAATTCTATCTCTCCGCAAGCCCTGGATACAAAAAGCATTCCACTCCACATATTCATCATATGCCAGAGGCACCACCGTTCTGATTAGCAAAATCATTGCATGTACTATACACCAGGTGATTACAGATCCAGGGGGACGATATGTGGTTTTAGTGCTGGAAAGAGGAAGTAAGAAACTGGTTCTAGTAAATGTTTATGTGCCTCCTCCCTTCAGGGTTCAACTGCTGTATGATATTTGGGTAATCTTAGCTCCATACTTAGACCTGCCAGTGTTGCTTCTGGGTGACTTTAATGCCATCCTGGACCCAACGCGAGACTCCTCCAATGTGACCAGACCTGTCTCAGCAGACCTTTGCTCCTGGGTGCATATGGCCAACCTGACTGAAATCTGGCGGTGGAAACACCCAGATGAGGTTGCATACTCATACCTCTCTTCCACTCACAGATCCTCAGCCAGAATAGACCTGGCCTTTGGAAACCCCCTTATGCTGCAACATGTTTCGGATGTGAACTACCTGGCTGGTGGCACATCAGACCATAACCCGTTACAAGTAACCCTGGCCTTCCCCACGGGTGGTAGGAGAGGGGGTTGGAGGCTGGCCTCGGGCTGGTTACAAGAAGATCAGGTGACTACGCAAATCCAAACTGCTATGGACACCTTCTGGGAGACCAATCTGCACTCCGCGGAGCCACGCATTGTTTGGGACGCCTTTAAGGTCGTCTCGAGGGGTGAGTGTATCTCTGCGATAAAAGCAGCTAAAAAAGATAGGACTGAAGAGGGTGAAGTCCTCTTGGCCAAAGAGAGGGAGTGCGCTCAATTACAGGCGGACGCCCCCTCGGAGGCCAATTATGCTGCCCTTCTTTCCTCTAGGAGACTTGTAGCCCTTCACTTTGACAACTTAGCCCATACCGAGCTTAGGCAGAAAGCGGAGACAATTTTTGCCGAGGGAGACAAGAACGGCAAACTACTGGCCACTTTGGCTGCTGAGCATAGGATACCCGTTAGCATCCCAGTAATCAAGGGCAGGAGGGGGGAGCTGGTCACAGAACCGGAGGGAATTATGGAGGAATTTATTTACTTTTACAAGTCACTTTATACACAGATAGCTCCATACGACCAGCTGGAACTGGAGGAACTCCTGGGAAGTTTATCCATCCCACAGATGTCTGACTTAGACAGAGACACTCTTGACGAGGCCATCTCAGAGATGGAGATCGAGACAGCTATAGCCGCATTTCCCCCCCACAAAACACCAGGCCCTGACGGATTTCCAGCAGACTTCTACCAAACATATAAATCCCAATTAGCCAGTAGATTGACCCAATTGTTCTCACACTGTAAAGAACAGGGAGCTTTACCGGCCTCGATGATGGAAGCCTATATGGTCCTCCTCCTGAAGCCGGGAAAGGACCCGTTAGAGTGCTCCTCCTACCGCCCTATAGCATTACTCAATACAGACCTGAAGATTCTAGCTAAGGTACTGGCCTCAAGGTTGACTAGAGTAATCCCGACCCTGGTGGATATTGACCAGACCGGATTCATGCCGGGTATGTCGACTGACACCAACCTCAGGAGACTCTTTACACACATCCAGTTGGAAGATACAGAATCCCCAGAACGAATCGTAGTTTCTATTGATATAGAGAAAGCCTTCGACTCTGTCGATTGGATATACATGCACAAAGTGTTAGAAGCCATGGGCTTCGGCCCTGGTTTCCGACAGTGGATTGCGCTATTATATAGTGCCCCACGGACGGCAATTAGGCTGGGTAATAGGATCTCAGACTTCTTCGAGATAGGAAGGGGAACGAGACAAGGTTGTCCCCTTTCTCCTTTCCTTTTCTCGTTAATGATGGAGCCCATGGCCAGGGCACTCAGGCAATCGCAAGAGGTAGGAGCCGTCAGAGTAGGTAGTGTGGATGAATGTGTGGCACTATACGCAGACGACATGCTCCTGTTCCTAAAAGACCCCGGGCCCTCGCTCAAAGCGGCTTTAAAAATTCTAGATAAATTTGCCCAGTTCTCAGGGCTTAAGGCGAATTGGAGTAAGTCGTCCATTCTTCCACTGGGCTCCAGTGCACTCGCCCAAAAGGATGATAGTCTGCCACTTAGATGGGTGTCCACGATCACATACTTAGGGGTCAAAATTACTGCGAACATTCAGGACTATATGACAATCAATCTCCTCCCATTAGTGACTAGACTCAAGCAGATGACGGTGACCTGGAAAAACCTCCCTCTCTCCCTAATAGGACGAGTTAGTCTTATAAAAATGAAATTCCTATCGGTAATTCTATACTTTCTGCGTCACTCCCCTGTGTGGGTGCCTAAGACCTTTTTTAAATCTCTCGATAGCATTATTGGGTCATTCATCTGGTCACCACAGTCACCCCGCATCAGTATCAAGTCTCTGCAGGAACCATGGGGACAAGGGGGTCTGGCACTGCCCGACTGGCATAAATATTATTTGGCAGGCCAAATGGTAGTTGCCAGGAAATGGCTGACAGCGGAGGAAGAAGACTCCGCGACGGTTGTTGAAGCGGCATTGCTGGGCTCATATGAAAGTTTGCGATTGGCTCTATACAGGGGCCCTAAGTCATGCTTACCTCTGACAAGCTCCATGAAGGCCACAATAAGGGCATGGGAGATAACCACCACTCTGATGACCCCCAGCTATGACGGAATTACACCCTCAGCTCCACTATGGATGAACCCACGGTTTCCTCAGTTCTTTTCTTTCCCTGACCCTATGATATGGGCGTGTAAAGGCATCAAGCTACTAAGAGATATAACTAGCGAGGGCGAACTTTGCACCTTTGACCAACTAAAGGCTAGACATGACCTTACCAATACCTACTTTTTTCGCTATATGCAATTGCGACATGCCTTTCAAGTGCAGTTCTCGGGCCTGCGTATAGAATACCTACCTTCAGACCTAGAGACCCTGCTAACGGAAGAGGAATTGGCCAAACCACTATCAACTGTGTACAAATCCCTTTTCAAAAAGACACCCCCTGGTATAGCTAAGTGTAGACGGAAATGGGAGACCGAGATTACAGATATACAAGGTGAAGACTGGGATGACATGTGGGACCACCCCTTTAAACACTTAGTATCGGCAAGGGACAGACTGATCCATTTCAAATTTTTACACCGGGTATACTTCACCCCTGCCAGGTTAGCTCGAATCTACCCCTCTACAAACGGTCGCTGCTGGCGTTGCAATCACACCCTTGCTGATGCAAAACATATTTTTTGGAGCTGTACTCAGATTCAACTATTCTGGTCAGGTATTACCGATTGCTTGTCGGAGGTGCTCAGCATACCTATACCCAAGTCACCGAGAGTGTGTATGATTGGTTTGGTGGAGGAAGTGGTCCCTTCAAGGGCCCAACGTACTTTCCTGAACATAGGGCTTTTCTATGGCAGGAAAGCCATTCTGTTGAAGTGGAAGAAAGCGGAGGCACCCACTCTGTCTTTCTGGAAGGGATTAATAAATAAGGTCCTACCTCTCTATAAAGCGACATACAGATCCAGAGGCTGTGGGAAAAAATTCTATAAGGTTTGGCAGCCCTGGTTAGACTCATCAGACACAGTGGTATAATAGGAATGTTGGTGAGATTGTTTCGGTGACTGGGATCCATTTACATCCATTTACATCATTCTTTTTTCTCCACCAGGAGGAAATGAATAAGCGCACAACAGCGTAAGTCATTATAGTATGTAACTCCTGTAGCTATAACAGAAGGCACTCTCCAAATAAAGTAAAGTGAAAAATTCTCTTAATGCACGGTACACTCTACGTATGGAAGAATTAAGTTCAAGTAAGGCAGGGAGGTATTGGGAGGGAAGGGAAGGAGGGCAGGGGGGGAGGGAGGGAGGGAAGGGGGGAAGTTTGAGCGAACTATGTTAGTTCGCGGTACACCAATTATTGGTGGTTGGTTGCCCGTGTTGGGCAGTGTTATATGTGTGTAGTGTTTAGAATGTTGTCTTGTTGTTGTATATCTATGTATGCAATGTACTGTCTTTTAAAAAAAAAAAAAACTTTATAAAAAGATTTTTCAAAAAAAAAAAATAACTCATGCGATATTTATCTCAAAAGTAGTCAATTTACAAAAAAAACATGCGTTATTTAACGAGTGCAATAAATATTTATGTTTTGTGTTATTTAGCACTTACATTTTGCATTATTTTTGGCATTTCTTTGCATTTTTTTTTCTTGCAGGCTAACACTGTACCAGAAAGCACACAGCAATATTGTGAAACTGTCAAAACATTCTAGGGTGCTTTCATTCACAAGATGGTCTTCCTCCGGTGAAATGTTACAATTTATTTTCATTCCTGAGCTCAGAGGAGAACATTTTCACACTGATACATTGTACTTTTCACTTCTTGGCCAGTGCAGAGTGCCTCTAATTGTCATTTTGTACTTTTCTAAAATACCACCAGCAAACACCAGGTGATAAATAACAAATTTGTGTTTTTTAGTGAATTGACTTTAATGATTTATCTCATGTTTTTTGCAGTATTTACCTCAATATTTTAACAAATGTGTGGTATTTACCTCACATTCAATATTTTACTTTGCTGAATTGACTCTTTTATTATCTCATGCGATATTTCCCCAATATATTAGTCACATGACCTTCATATCACATGCAGTAACCTTTAGTGAATTGACCCTATAGTGTAGTATACCTGGAATAATCTTCTATAAAAGTGAGAAAATACCTCTTCTTTCCCAGAGTCAATTTTTCCATCGGACCGTTTAGATTAGATTAGATCTGAATGAATTAAGTATAGAGGTTTCTTAGCTCTGCTGGTACTCTGCTTTGGAAAGTCTTTTCTTGTCATTTTCCTTTTATACAGCTGGTGCATTTCATTGTTTAATCACATGGACTAATTGTTTTCCCACTTGGATAGCCATTCTCAGTTAATGTTTTTATTATGTCATGACTTCTGTGCCCAAGTCGTCTGTGCCATGTGTGAATGCAGTTTGAATGTTTTTCTTTCTTGGCAGTATTAACCACCTGATTACAGTTCAGCTGATGTTTTGTGAGCTTCTTCACTGACAAAAGATTAGTTTCAAGCGCAGGGATAAAGAAAACATTTTTTACAGGTATCTTTCTGGTGACACTCTGGGAAATATGACAGTAAAGAAAACTGTCTCCTATTCCTTCTGATTCCATTATTTGCCCATTAGCTGCGGTAATTTTTTCTCTGGTCAAGGTAAATAAATACATTTCTGTCATATGTCATGTGACTCATAGCTCCTGAATCAACACACCATACCTCCAAAGATGAGGTACAACGTTTGGATTGAAAAACATATTCATTATGTAAAGCAAAGTCAGTTTCTCCCTTCACATATTTGGCCTTTTGAAGTTTTGTTTGTTTTTGCATTCTAGCTTTCCAGATTCTGCAATCTGTTTTACGCTTATATTCGTCCACAAGCTTGCCCTTAACATATTTCAATGTCAGTCCATCATCAAGTGCTGTGACAAGCGTTTCATAGCTTTCTGGTAAACCACAGAGTAATAGTGCTGTGACATGAAAATCTTTTATTTCTTCTCCTATACCTCTCAGGTGTTCAACCATTTCCAAGGTGTGCCTTATGTAGTCCTGCAGATTCTAGCCTTGCATCAGCTTGGTTTAGTATAACTTTCTAATCAAATACAGTTTATTGCTGAGATTGGCTCTTTTCTGCACCTTTTGTGATCCTTCCCACATTTCTTTAGTAGTTTCACACTTACATATATGTATAATTTGATCATCTTATATGCTAAGAGAGATTGCGCTCTGAGCTTTTTGGTCTTTCTCTATCCACTCATCTGAAGGTGTTCTGGCCTGACTTAATTTATACATGTCCATGTACCTTCTCTTATTAGCAGCATTTTCATCTTGAATTTCTAAGACTGGTAGTTCTGGTTTGTCAGATTTGCAAATTAAAGCTTTGTTACTGGGCATTTTCTTATATATTATGTTGCAGTCTTCTTTCTGTTGCTGTATCTTGCACGTATTTGCTGAAGCTGGCTATGACTGGGTTTTCAGCTTTTCTCTGGGCTGGGTGTCTGGGCCCATAACCTGTTAGAAATTCCATACAGAACAGACAGTGCACATGGGCTTTGCTGCTTAGCTGCAGACAGGAAACACAAACTTTATTACAGAGAAAAGACATAGCGTGTACCATAGATGCAGCTACAAACTTATAAACACTGCCATCTATTGGCTGAAAACATATCTCTATTAAATCATGATGTACAGTAGTTGTTGCACAAAATACAATTCTGTATTTCAACAATTATTATTTTTTATTTATTTTATTTAAAATAATTTTTTCACACTGTCTCTTAAAAAAATGTTAATCAACTTTATTGCTATCACAAGGGATGAACAACATCCCTTGTGATAGCATGGGCAGTAACAGGTTCTCTTTACTGAGACATTTGGGGTCCCCAGATCTCTCCTCTGCCCTTAAAAGCATCTGATCAAACCGTTATCGGTTTGATTAGATTCTTTTTACAAGCCGGTAACGACAAACCAAAACTGGAAGTGGCAAAAACTTCTGTTCCTCCCTCATCTCTAAGGTCAGCCGGCAGAACAACTGGCTTCACTCCTGGGCTCCCTGGTGGAACGAGAGAGCCCAGAAAGGCAGCGGAAGGTAGTGGAGAGCGCTACCTTTCATAACATAGTTTCATAGTTAGTAAGGTTGAATAAAGACATCAGTCCATCCAGTTCAACCTGAGTGTCTACAATTGTCCCTATCCCTGTATATTGCACACTCACATCGGTCCCTACCCTCAAGAAGCCCACAATCCAAGTTCCCCATTCATATACTAGGGCCAATTTTTAGACAGAAGCCAATTAACCTACCTACATGTCTTTGGATTGTGGGAGGAAACCGGAGTACCCGGAGGAAACCCACTCAGGCACAGGGAGAACATGCAAACTCCAGGCAGGTGTGTCGTGGTTGGGATTCGAACCAGCGACCCTTCTTACTGCTAGGTGAGAGTGCTAACCACTACACCACTGTGCCGCCCGCTAACCACTACACCACTGTGCTGCCACCACTACACCACTGTGCCGTTGATGCTACATTATGTAGCATCAACATCTAAAAAAAAGATACCAAGGTCATGAGTGAAGCTGCAGCCATGACCCCAGTATAACCAAAAAGGTACGTGGACATCCTAAGGACAGCAAGTGGTTAATCAGTAAGGTTACCATCTGCTCAAGATGAATACTAGGATTAATGGGCCAGTCAGAAAGTAAACTGTGTCTCCTCAACGAGTTAAAATGCAAATGTTGATATTGGACCTGAATATATTGTACCTGTAATGATCAAGCAGTCCACTTTCAGCTTTAAATAACCAATGCTCTACCATGTAGAATGTCAAACAATGCAATAAAGTGTCTGAACAGAATATGAATGCATAATAAAGTAGAGCTTGGGCACAAAAGAATGCATGCATACAGGATTCAATGAAAAGGGTAAATATAACCCTTAATTAGGAAGAAAAAAAAAGCACATGTACCGACCTCCTTAAACACAATTTATATACACCAGTGAAGATTACTGCCAGTTCTCTATGCCTGCTTTCTTTAGAGGAAATACAGATGGTTTTAAGTAGTGATTAGAAGATCCCACATAATTATTTAATCACAACTTTCTACAGTCAAAACAGTTAAAGGAGGAAGCACCTAAAGCAGAATATTAAATGTTACTATTCCAAATGCCAGTATTAAAAAAAAACTGTGGTCAGGTTATGGACATTCGAGTATCTACATATTCTTAAACAGCAGTAAATAGACTTTAAAAGAAGTCCTGTTAACCTGCATAGCTCTAGATACTAAGGAGCATATTATCTTTAGGCCTCATGCACACAGGACATTTTGCAAACTCTCCTAGAAGCCTTTCCTCCTGACAGCAGCGTTTTGGCTTAAAAAAAGCCTGATGCTTATAAAAGTGTCTAAAGTTTTTACAAGCTTTTAGGTGATTATACAGGCATCAAGAGCTTGGGCGTTAATTCATTTCCCTGGCCAGAATAATAATTTATTTTGGCCTTTGAAATTAATTAACGCTTGCGCGCTAAACACGCCTAGTATTTAGGCACGTTTAGACGTGTTTAGCAGTTTTTAGCAGTGCCAAGTGTTTTTTTCTGCCAAAATCTCTGCTGCTCCTTGCCTCTAAAAGCTCCTGCCAATAAACACTGCTAAAAGCCTATGTATGAATTAACACATAAGCTATAATGGAGGGGAGTTTAGAGGCAGGAAAAAAAAGCAGTCTCAGCACTCCCCCCCCCCTTCTGGACCTTTGTATCTGTGTTACATTAAAGAATATTAATGAATCTGAAAGTTAGCAAAGCGCCAACACAGGATGGATCTGTGGGTGCCTATGGTAGCGCAGTGCCGTGTCCTAAACGTTAATTGATTAAAATGTTGAAAATGGAAAAAAAATACTTTTTAGGCACAAATTATAGAAAAATAAACAGTAATTTTATTCACAATTTAATACATAATTCATTAAAACAAATAGAAAAAAACAATATATATATAAAAACTGCAGATAGGCTACAGTGGCGACTACAACACTCCAAAATCTGGTCAATGTCAACACGCGTCATATCAAGCGTGTGTGACTAAACTGTATTGTAACAATATTTTAAGCTCTACATGTTTCACGAGAATCACTTCTTCAGGAACTAATGTAATTTCTGAGGAGAGAAAGACCACAATTAGGTTTTTACACAATATGCCATATAACATAGTATATCTAGAAATTTAGCCTTTCATAGTGTATAGGTGACACCAGAACCGCCTAACCAAGAAAACCAAGCCTTAACCACATGCAAGATGCGCAGCAAGTTAGATGTGGGGGCGTGCCAGATAGTTCAAAGGTATGGATATAGTATCCGAAAACATAAATATCTGTTTGATAGAAATGGGATATAACAGAAAAGAAGGCAAAATACACCTGAGCTCCTGAGCTGTGTAAGACAAGGAAAATGGAATGTGTGCAAATATGCACTAATGCCAAGCAAGATGCCCATCCACCTGCTAGTTATACAGGGTAGTGTGCATGGTAAGGCACACACCTACCGTATCTGGAATAATTATTTATATGACAACAGGGGCTACTTCAATTGTGGTATGTGACTGGAGCCTTCAAATACGATTTTATACTGTGCTTTTTAATAATGTCAGCTTGCCATCTAAGAGAAATAGGAATAATACATCAATTAAGATAAAAGAGAGCAAAACACAACTAGTAAACTGATGATGTAGTTTCTCTCACATAGCAGATAACCAGGGTAATATAGAGAGTAACAGCATTGGTTGATTCACACATCCGCTACTTCATAGAAAAAGGCTGATCAAATCAAGATTGTCCAATAAACATCCTGTTTTTTTTCAAAAAAGCACAGCAGGCATCAAAGAAGGGGGGTAAATTATAATCCGTCTGTGAAAGCAGAGATATCACATGTAAGGCAATTAGAGCTCCCAGTCCCAACCAAAGCATCCCTAAGCTAAAGCAAAAAGGTACATACCAACGGTTAGAATCAAACAGGGTTCGTCCGGGTAGGGGAGTCTGCAGATGGAGGTAGTGCCATGTAGTGAGGCTGTCACACAAGGCCTTAAATGCACACTCCAATCAGGTGTGCGGTGGGAGTTTCAGCATCACCTGACCTGGCCATGACAGGGTGCCCACAATAGCAGCCGTCATAGAGCTGTGTCGGGCAGGGGTGAGCGTCCCAATGGAGGACAGGAGGCCAACGGCTCCCCCCAGTGGTGTCTCCAGGCTCATCTTGCAAATAATTGCATAAGGCCGGTAGAAGGACCAATAGCTAGATGAAACCTAGCAGTGAGCCACGGAACATACTCACCGGAGCACAACCCAGCCTCCAGTCTAATCCAAGCCGCAGACCCCAACAGAATAGAAGAGGAGGGGGCTGCGGCTTTCTGGGCGCACATCAAAACCTGCAGAGCTAGCAGATGGCACAGAGCCCAGTCGTTGGCAGTGAAGGAGTCACCCACACAATAGGACATATAAAATCATTTTAAACGTAGAACGATATATATATAGATACACATATACTATTTTTTAAGTTACATAGGAAAAATAGCTTAATTTGTAAACAATAAGAGTTTTTTTTGGGTTAGTTTAAGCATTACAGGCATCTAAACAAAAATTAAACACAAAAGACAAGGATGTTTGGCGATTACAAATTTAAATATGAATGCAATAGCCAAACCCACATGACCGAACCCGGATGAGCATTTACGAACGACACTATCAAAAAGACACATCCACTTCTATAAAAAAGATTTATATGTTTGTAGTTCATTAATTTCAGGTGGATGTATTGCGTTTAAGCGTTCTATCCATTTGGTTTCTTGTTGTAGTTTTCTCTTGTCCCAGTCACCTCCTCTGGAATCCCACTGAATAACAGCCAGAAGGGTGACCAGTGATGTATTGAATCTATGATAGAGGTCTAGATGTCTACCTATGGGGGTCAACATCTTACCATTTGTAGAGTAGTAGATGCGGTCATTAATTTGTTGGCGTAGTTGGCAGATGGTCTTGCCAATGTAGAATGCTCCACATTGACATGTCATAAGGTACACAATACCTTGAGTTTTGCAGTCTGCTCTGAAATGTGGGTAGAAGAGTTCCCCATTAGGTAGTGTAAACCTACGTCCCATAGACAGAAAAGATAAGATGCACCGATACCTGTTTTTTTACCAGGGAGTAAGAGTACTGATACGTGTGCTCAAATACTCGTCAATACCAATTACTGATGCCTTCATGGTGCGATTTGAGCCCATACAAAATAAATGGGCTCAAATTTCACTGCAAAGAATCACAGGGGTGTTGTTTGGACATGGCAGTGTGAGTATGTGTTTAGGCCAGGGGTGTTGATAGGTAGCAAAAAGACCAGGGGCTTCAGCCCAAAGTCCAAGGCTAGCACGGGGGGGGGGGGGCGTTAGTGGCCTGGGTTTTTTTGGCCGGGGGCGGTGGGGTTGTGTGGCGGGGGGGTAAGCTCACTTGCTGGTTGCTGCCTGGCTTACCAGTGCCCATCAATGCTGACCACTAAACTCACCTACCTGACATACATACACTGACCTACCTACCTGACATACATACACTGACCTACCTACCTGACATACACTGACCTACCTACCTGACATACACTGACCTACCTACCTGACATACATACACTGACCTACCTACCTGACATACATACACTGACCTACCTGACATACATACAGTGACCTACCTACCTGTCCAGAAGTGGTTAATGTTTGTATTAAAACGGAAAATAAGGCTAATAACAATTACAATGAAAATGTATTTTTAACCTTGAATAAAAAATATTCAAGGTTGTGTGGTGGTGTGGTGGAAGGAACAAGAAGATATTTTACAGATTATTTCAACAGACATTGTGGACACTATATGGACTTTTGATTTATTTATTTATGTATTTTGTCTTATATATAATTTGACACTTTATTTTGTCACGTATCACTGGGTGATATAGTTTTTATATATATATTCGTTTATCACATGCACAGTTTAATTTTTAATTTTAATTTTAATTTTATTTTTTATACATTTTAATTTTTGTGTGTGAGTTGAAATATTCACTATTTTTAGTTTTAAACGGTCACCATTGTGTGATTGTCAGAGCGCCATTATTTTTTCCTTGGAATAAGCACATTTTAAGGTTAAAAATACATTTTCATTTTAATTTCTATATATTTCAAGTGGCAGCTGTAGTTTAAACAGATTACTGATCAAGGCGCAGCGGTGTGTATTTAAATAAGGGCGGATTAATTTAAATACCATTTCTTTTTCAACCTTTAATAACAATTACAGTTGAAACTGCCTCCCCCTCCTCCTACCTATTCTGTATAGCCTGTATAAAAAAGAGGAGTGTAAATACCTTTTTTTCATCCAGTCCTGTCTGGTCATGTGATCAAAGAGTGGCTTCTGTAGGGGAGATGAGGGATCGCCGACAGTGGATGAGCAACTGAAGCCAGCAGGTGACACCACGGCTTTGGGAATTCACAGCTGTTGTCGAGGTGTGCCAGAACTGCTGGATCATATGACCGGACCAGATCAGTTTTAAAAAGGGAAGAGGGAAGCAGCATTTTAAGGAGTAAATGGTATTAGACTTTACTGCCACTTTAAAACAAGAGGATCAGCATAACAGCCAGTGAACTAAAATCAAAATTAGAAGGGGATTATCAATGGCAGCCATTGTGCTCTTCTCATGACACGTGTACTTTAAAGTGAAATTGTGGAATAGATTCTATGTCATTATTAAGTCATTACTTATTAAACCACACCCACTTGCCTCTGTAGGGGTGATCAAGGATGCCTAACATCTTGAGACCCTCAGAGCGTCCTTGACTGACAATATCATGATGACCATCCTAAACCAGTCCACAACCTGCAACTTGGCCCATTTTGTCCCCCCCCCCCACTGTCTCACCCACTGGCCAGAGGGGTTACATAGACACACAAAGTTTTTTACACAAGTACACAACACACTCTGTATATTACTGCTTTAAAGTAAGTTATAAATTATTCTCTTGAAATTCTGCCTGTAGATTCTTTTTCTCTAAGTGACAAAAGATTCCTAATGTTCATTGCTAGAAATTTCAGAAGATTAGATTCATGCCTAGGATTGTCTACCGTGCACCCGCCACTGTCTGTAAAAAGAAAGCATTCCAAGCCTTGGGATTACAGGAGCAACAATTAAAAGAAAGCTTTAAAGCTGACCTCTCTTCCAAACCTCATTTTTTCTTGTGCAGGAAACTATTCTATACTTAGGTGCCAATTTTAACATAAGCCTTAAGCCCCACATAAGCAAACAAAGGCTAAAGAAGATGTCATCTTCGTCTAATAGTAGTGACGAACGTAAACATGGGTTCTTTGTTTGACTAGAGATAGTTCATTTGGGAATGGAACCATAATTCATCTGGCTTGGAAATTTAAAAGTGAAATGTGATGGAATATTTGAAGATTTGCTATTATGGAGGCATCTTGTCACTAAAGTACTTTCACATACTGCTGATAAACCACACTTCAAAGATCTTTTACATTCCTAAAGAAAAAATGTAAATAAGGAAATGACTATCTCAGGCCCAGTCTGCAGGTTTTATAGGGTATGTATATGTTGACAGTTGTTTTGCCTTGAAGCTACACTGTCACTAGATAAGTAAAAAAAGATCTTCCCACTTAGAAAACAAAGTTACTTACCTGTCCTACCGTCCATGACTCCAATCTTTGTTCTTTTGAGGAGCTACATTGACTGAAATGTTTTTTTGCATTTCATGGACCAGTGGAATGGTTTCATGGACCAGTGGAATGGTTTCAGATAAACTGATTTCATCCTGAAATTACAGATTCCACAGTTGAAGAAATTTTGCCAAAACAGAAAATTTCATTAAAATCATTGAGATCTTAAATCAAAGTTGTCTGAAAAAAGGTTAAAATAAAGTGTTTTTGGGGGTGTTTTTAGGATAGTTTAGTTTATCATATTAAGTGTTTTTTTTTGGTTGCATATTTGATTGTAATTTTTTAGCTGTAGGTTTACATTTTGTTTACTGAATTTTTCACAATCTATTTTTTTCTTTCTGTGACAAAAAGTTAAATAAAGAGGCTAAGGTGGGGCCATTGTGTGGCAAAAGGACAGGTCCAGAATATTACAAATGTGCTTCTGCAATTCTCAGGGGTCATTTATTGCTCATTGCCCTTAATTTGCTTTCTAATGAATTTACCAAAATTGGGAAATTTTGCTTCTCACAATTTTTTTATAACATTTTGGGAAAAAAATCCTAATTTCACACATCCCTATAAATGACACAGTAGTTGTGTAGGGGCCAGAGGATGGAGCCACAAAATATATCAAAAACCCATATTTGATCCAAATCAACTGACACCTACTCTATCAATTTTGGATAGAGCTTGTCTATATCTAAAGGGTAACTTTGATAAATTCCTCAAATTTTATCCTTTTCAAAAGTTTTTATTGGTAACAATCAGATTGCAGTTACAGACAGTTTCAGTTTAGCATAGAAAAAATTTCAGCAAACAGAGTACATTTTGGTGAGGCAGTATAACAGAGACATATTGTGAAAGGCGTTACACAGTATAGGTTGACAAAGGTATTTTATATAACCAGGTTGGTATCATTGCTTGCTATATTGAAGGGGCCAAGGCCCCTTGACACGGGCAGATTCCTTAAAGGTGGTACTCCATAAAGAGGGGGGCATGGTACTAGCGAAACAGCGTATATCACTAAGTTACGTTACCGGTGGTGAATATTGGGTAAGGGAGGGGGCTGAGAGGAGGGAAGGGTGACAGGAAAAGGTAGGAAAGAAGAAGAAAAAGAGAAAAGTAGTCTAGGGGAGAGGTAGTCAGATGACTCACATGGGCCACCAATGTATTTAGAGTCAATTTCGTTAGGGGGTCGGGGGGTTTATGGTTCTAGAAGGTGCTTATCGAAAATCAGGTGGTAGAAAGTGGTCTATCCATGAGCACCAGATTTTTAGATGTTGGGGAATTTTGTCAAGAATAGTGGCTTCAATTTTGCCATGTATCATAGCCTGAGTGACCCTATTCTTCATCCATACATTTTTTCAAGGATGTACAGTTGTATTGCCACCATTCTTCATTTTTAGTTTGCTTTATTTGCTGGGCTGAACAAATAAAGTGAATTGACTGGGAAACAATACAAAGTAAATGCATTAACTCCATTCATTATCTTCCTTGGCAAATTATGGCATGTAAAATCGGAAATGAGACGCCTGGTAGAAAAGAAAAAAAAAAATTTGTTTGGTATCTTGTAATAATGATATAACGTATGATCAAAATAAATCTAGACTTTAGACAGTGAAACATATTGCGGTTAAACTGCAGAACTGGCAGGCAGAATTAAATATGTGTATACTTTTATATCTGTCTGTAGCATAATAATAACTTGCCCCTTTATTGTATTCATGTTGGAGATCCCATCAGTTTAAACTCCACAGGATATAGTTAACTTGCATGTGTTAGCAGTTATCTTCAGAGACATAATAATTACACTTAATTTAGAATTTTCTATTGTTTGCATAGACAGGCCAGACACACAATATGTATTTTACTCGAGTTGTTATATCACTTCTAAATCCATTATGTAAGAGATACATTTCCAGGAAAAGTTACACAGGATTTTAATAATAAGGGTATAAGTGAAAACAGCTAAAGCCAGACTCTGTGCTACATTTTTTTAATGTCCTTCTAAGCCCACTAAAAAAATACTCACCTTCAATCTGCATCTGTCACCCACTATACCTCTTCTTCGTCACAATCTTCTTAAGTCTATATTAAAGAGGATTTGTTGGGGTTTCAGGACTTTAAATAGATCATGGGGGGATCCATGTAACTAAACTGTGTGTGCAGAGGGACATGGCCCCACCCCTGAGCTACTGTACGGTGGCCTGTACCCAGTGCATTGGTGCAGAGAGTGGTGCTAATGGTATCTATCACATCAGTGCCACTGTCTGCATCATCACTGGGGGAGCCAAAAAAGGAAGAAATAAAGCAGTGTGTCATGGGACTAGCCAGGAGACATCAGAAAAAGCTCAGGTAGTAAGTACTACAACTCTTCAATGACTCCCAGCCTGTGCCTATATAGCTGTAACATGGGACCTGCAGACAGGGACACATTTTTCTGAAGCTCATTGGTCACTTTGTGCTCTACATCTCTGTACCCACAGGCACAGGGGCATATGCCAACTAGTACTGCCCTTCAGATCTCTAAAATTTAACGGCAGAATTCTACAGTGGATTAGGGCTGGCCAGCACTGATTTCAGGGTATTACAGCAGTGCTAAAAATATGATAAAAAGTACAACTGTGATCTGTTAAGTGTTACTATATGATTCCTTATGATTGGTCAAGTCCAAAAAATGAGTTTCAGGTCACATGCTGTCTAAGTCATATTAAATTTTGAAAGAGTATTTTAGTACAACAGTGAATCTGTTAAAGGAAACATGTGCTAAGAAAATATATAGGCTGCCAGCAATGGCTGCTCAGCAATGAAAATGTTAGTTGTTCGACTGCTATGTTGATCCAACGGTTTCCAAACTTTTTTTGACACAAAAGGTTCAGTGACTTAGGTGCAACAGACAGCCAGGCAGCTAGCATGTTCACCAGGAGGTCAGCAATACCAACCTCCATATATTTTTATGGAAAAAAATACTACTTGTTGTATACAGGGCTCAACAGCTCAAGCTGAAATTAAATCACTCTGATGAATAAGTCAAAGCAGTTATTCTTTCTTACCAAAGAGCTCAGTTTGAGGACTCAATCAAAGGAAGGGAGCGAGCCTCAAGACAGACATTTATCAACATTTGCAGATAGAGCAAATGTTTGGTAAAGTAGGGTCCATCCTGTGCTCTACAGGATTTTATCTGCAGTGTTACATGTTTGGGCACAACCAAAATCCAAAACCCAATTTATTTCAAAGCTCTTTAACAGTTTCAGATAAGCAAGTGGCTCCACTATCTGGTTGAACCCACCATCAGGATCCAGTTTTGATTTTTGCCTGATTGGAGATCCATTTGGAGGTCCCGTTTGGAGTCCTTGGATTTTTTTCCGGAGGTATTCCATTACCCTGAGGTCTACACATCTGCCATGTGTGGCATTCTTCTCGTTTGACTCCATGTCGCTGACACTGGAGTCCATCTGTTCCGGTAAGGGCATACACATCTCCCATTGTTGTTGATATTATACTATCTTTGATGTCTCTTCACTGAACGGCTTTTCATCTTCACCTTTGTGATTTCCACATTACTTGGATGTTTTTTATATATTTTTATACTTTGGACACTATTTCATATTTGATATTTCACTCACCACTGGATTTATGTTCCATTGTTGGTCAGATTGGTTTGAGAACTCAATCAAAGGAAGCGAGCCTCAAGGCAGACATTTAATGCTGTGCTGTCCCCTTAGATAACCCATAGTGCTCTGTATATATATATCTATATATATATATATTTTTTTTTTTTTTTTGGAAAACAATGATTGTGTGCACGTAGTAAAAAAAATACATAAACATTAGTTTTGGTTTAATATTAGCTTACAATATATATGCCTAAGAAAAATCCAAATAAAAACTATTTATGTTTCTCTTACATTACAGATTCATTTTTAATGAGTAGGGATGAGAAGAGTGATTTCATTGAAACTGATTTGCAGTAAAATTATTGATTTTGCCATCAATTAAAATGTATTGAAATTAGCCTCAAATTTTGCCATGCTAAATCTACTCAAAGAAAATAATTACACAGCTTTATTAGAAAACAGCACTGACATAACGCTCAACAGCTATACTCTATGTTGTTATTGATAAGCAAAGGGCTAGGGTTAGCATTAGGAATCCTCCTTTTTTTTATATCTATCTTCAGGTTCCAAGCTAACAAGGGGCTTTTTGGCAAAATAACAAGTTCAGGATAGTTGAAAGGAGCTTTCCTATCCCCCCATGATCTATTTAAAGTCCTGAAACCCCAACAAATCCTCTTTAATATAGACTTCTTCCAAAATGGCAAAATGGCGGTGAAGCAAAAACTCCCAGTTCCACTTATCCCCATTAACAACTTCTAAAGTGCTAACTAAAAATAAAGGGTGTACCAGATTATGTAATATTTTATTATGGCATCTATTTTGTAATGACAAGCAGCCTTTCTAATGTGCTAAGAATTTTGAAATTGTCAAATATTTAACTTTTAACTGTGGACATATTTATTTCAAGTACAAAATGACTTAAAGTAAAACTATAGGCAAATCTTTTTTTTTTTTTCCTTTTGGATAGAGTAATGGGAGTTTATAAGCCCTGTCAGATTTTTTTTTCCATCTGTGTCCCATTGTGGAGATTTCCCTTCACTTCCTGTCCCATAGCCAAACAGGAAGTGAGAGGAAATCCCTGTAAATGAAGGTAATTCCTTGGGGCCCCCCAGGTCACCAAAACTAGTGTCCTAATTGGAAGATTTTCTGCTAATTTCTTTTCTGGGGATAACCCAAAATTTGAGTTATTTCTTTTACTTTCACTTTTAATGATAATGGTAAACAGGGCAAATAGAGAGAGAGAGGATCTCCTTAACAGAGACACAGACAGCAATAAAAACTGACAGATGTTCTAATCCTTCTCCACTCTATCCAAAACTAAAAAAAAAAAAAAGTTTTGCCTTTTTTATACTTCTTATATAACTGTAGTTTTGTCTACTAACACAACCAGCTTGAAAACAAGGCAACGTTTATGCTCCATTCACTCTGCCTGCGATTCAAATCGCAGGTGTGAATGGAGCCTTAAAGTAGAACGTGGGCAGCCTATAGACATTCAGTTATTTACATATTCTTAAAAAGCAGTAAAAGATCTTTAAAACAAGCCCTCAGTGACCAATGTAGCCTCAGACATGTGGAGCAGTTCATCTCCAAAGTTCACACTCAAAACAGTTACTGTACATAGTTAGTCTGGTTGAAAAAAGACACAAGTCCATCTAGTTTAACCAATAAAAGGGAAAAAAAATCATTCAATCCTATATACACAATCCTATACCCACAGTTGGTCCAGAGGAAGGAAAAAAACACAGCAAAGCATGATCTAATTTGCTCCAGCAGGGGAAAAAAAATCATTTGTGATCCCCAAGAAGCAATTATATATTCCCTGGATCAACTTTACCTATACATTTCAGTAACTGGTTATATTATGTACATTTAGGAAATAATCCAGGCCTTTTTAAAATCAATCTACTGAGCTGGCCAGAACCAGCTCTTGATGGAGTCTATTCCACATTTTTACAGCTCTACTGTGAAAAAACCTTTCCGTATTTAGAGATTAAATCTCTTTTTCTCCAGAGGTGAAGCGGGCCCCCTTGTCCTTTGTGATGGCCTTAACTTGTACAACTCAACACCAAGTTCACTATATGAACTCTTAAGCCCCATACACACGGTCGGACAATCCGCGGACCAGGTCCGTCGGATCATGTCCGTCGTACTTTGTCCGATGTTGGTTTTGCGTACACACGGTCGGACAAAGTTGTCGAAAAATCCGATCATTCTGAACGTGGTGACGTTTGTTGCCTACGACGGGACTACGTAGAGGCTAGTAGCCAATAGCTTTGGTCTTGTAATGTGATCTGAGCATGCGTAGCACTTTGTCCGGTCGGACAACCGTACACACGATCGAATTTGGTGTGATCGGACCGGGTTGTCGGCAAATCTATCCAGCAGGAGATAAGACTTTGTCCATCGGACAATTCGACGTACACTGTCCGATGGTGCATACACACGGTCGGATTTTTCGACAACATGGTCCGATCGGACAGAATCCATGAAAAAGTCCGACCGTGTGTATGGGGCTTTATGTGTGTATACATGTTGATAATATCTCCCCTTAATCTCTTCTTCTCAAGAGAGAATAGATTCAGTTCTTCTAATCTTTCCTCTTTTCCTCCATGCCTCCATCAGTTTGGTTGCCCTTCACTGCACTTTCTCCAGTTCCCCGATATCCTTTATGTGAACTGGTGCCCAAAACTGAACTTCATATTTCAGACAAGGTCTTACTAATGATTTGTACAGGGTCAAAATGATATCTCTCTCTCTGGAGTCCATACCTCTCTTAATACAAGAAAGGACTTTGCTCACTTTGGAAACCGCAGCTTGGCATTGCGTGCTATTATTGAGCTTATGATCTACCAAAACCCCCAGATCCTTCTTCATCATTGATTCCCCCAGTTGTACTCCCCCTAGTATGTATGATGCATGCATATTCTTGCTCCCAAGTGCATAACTTAAAATTTTCAACATTGAGACCCGTTTCCCACTGAGGCGCTTTACAGGTGCTATAGCGCTAAAAATAGCATCTGAAAAGCGCCTGTAAAGCGTCTCTCCTGGCGCTCCAATGTGAAAGCCCAAGGGCTTTCACACTGGAGCAGTGCAATGGCAGGACATCCAAAAAAGTCCTGTAAGCAGCTTCTTTGAGGCGCCCCTGCCCATTGAAATCAATGGGCAGCGCCGCCACAGCGTCAGCAAAGCACAGGTGCAGCAGCACTTTGCGTTGCTTTGCGTGTGCTTTTAACCCTTTTTCGGCCCACAGTGGGGGTTCAAAATAAAAATAGTGATGCTTTACCACCGACGCCCCCAAGGCCCCAGTGTGAAAGTACCCTAAACCTCTTAAAGGGTATCTCCACTTTTGTGGGGAAAATATAGAAAATTAAAAAAATATATATAGCATATATAATTGCGACTCAAGTCACATTGTAATTGAATGTTAATAAAAATTACCTTTCCTTTTCAATCTCTGTAATTTCCTGTAAAGTGCAATGCAATATGGCTACCTGGAGGTGTTCTGTACACAGAATGTGTGAAACATCATTTCCTGCTTGTGTGATTGGCTCATTGATTTTCCCAGAAGTCTACACTAAGATACAAGTCAGATTTCAGCCATCCCCTGCAACAAAAATGTAATTTTGGTGAGCTACTCCCAATAGGACTTCACACCTAAAGGGATGGAGATCCTGAAAATTTCCTCATTAAAGCCCTGCAGGTGCAGCACCTGGTTGATAATTATGAAACCACTCCCATTATCTACACTTTCCACATGGACACAGACAAACACACATGGATTTCTTCAGAATAACAAAAGGTAGGACATTGCAGCAAAATTTGTTAAAATCCTTGTAATGTACATAGATCACCCAGAGGGGAAGGCTTTTTTCTCAACAAAAGTGAAAGTTCTCTTTAAATGTTGCTTATATTGTAAAATTTGAATGATCACAGATATAAGGTCGTTTACAGCAATGTCAGTACACATGTTGCAGGTCCTATTCTTCTTTGGGTAAAAAGGTAATGTTAATCAGCAAGGAACATTTTCAATAGTGATATACCATGAGCTTACAGACCACAGAATGGAGCACTTTTCTTGGAGGAGGTATCAGATTACTGGGTCCCATTGAGATCCTTAAAGAACTTGGCATACATTAAAAAGGGCATCAACTCCAGAGATAAAACGATAATTCTCCCGCTCTACAAGACTCTGGTCCGGCAGCACCTGGAGTATGCTGTCCAGTTCTGGGCACCAGTCCTCAGGAAGGATGTACTGGAAATGGAGCAAGTACAAAGAAGGGCAACAAAGCTAATAAAGGGTCTGGAGGATATAAGTTATGAGGAAAGGTTGCGAGCACTGAACTTATTCTCTCTGGAGAAGAGACACTTGAGAGGGGATATGATTTCAATATATAAATACCATACTGGTGACCCCACAATAGGGATAAAACTTTTTTGCAAAAGAGAGTTTAACAAGACTCGTGGCCACTCATTAAAATTAGAAGAAAAGAGGTTTAACCTTAAACTACGTGGAGGATTCTCTACTGTAAGAGCGGCAAGGATGTGGAATTCCCTTCCACAGGCGGTGGTCTCAGCGGGGGGCATCGATAGTTTCAAGAAACTATTAGATAAGCACCTGAATGACCACAACATACAGGGATATACAATGTAATACTGACATATAATCACACACATAGGTTGGACTTGATGGACTTCAACCTCACCTACTTTGTAACTATGTAACTATGTACTTGCAGTGCTCTGTCTGCCATTGGGAGACAGTGCCGAGAAGCTGGAAGAAGAGACATTGTGTAAAGGGAAACCTACTCTTTCCCTCCTCGCCAGGTACCTCTCCCTAACCAGCAGAGCCCTGTCACTAATTTACTCCCAAACTACCTATGCAATGAATTATGCAGAACCTGTGTCAAGATGGCAGTCCACATTTTATGTGATTTCAGCATCCAATTGGTGATGGCCACTCCGCAAGATGGCCACCTGGAGCCAATATTAGAGTACAAATTAGTCCACAATGGTCTCCTGCCAGCCTGAAGAGGTGACACAGTGCTCCCCTTCAGTTTAACAGATATACTGCAACCTAACACCTGCCTAAACAAACTCTTACCTGCAGCAGACTTAGATGGCATTATTGTTATCACTCTCCAAGGATGCTCTTTTAGGAAAAATCTTGAGAGACTGTGCCAAAACTGAAGCTCGCAGCCTGCCTTTTTAAATGTTTTGTTTTTCATTTTTTTAAACTGTACAGCTGTTTATATTTATTCATAAACATGCTAAAAACGAATTAATGCTGACTTGTAAAGCAACTTTTATAGTGACTCATGGGAGTCATGGGAGAGGTATGGGGGCAGCCATTGCAGGACTCCTAAAAATGTCTGAACGACTTGGCGATTTGGACAACATTAATGGTAAAGCATCAGAATGACAGCCAGGGAACTAGCATTTTCAAAGGAGGATTTAGTAATATCAGCCTCCATTAATCTATTATGACAGTGTACCTTTAACCACCTAAGATCCGCGCTATAGCCGAATGACGGCTACAGCGCGGATCTAATATGCCGGGACGACGTCTATTGACGTCGTCCCGGCCACGAGCTGCCTGCGCGCCCCCTGTGAGACTCGCTGGATCACAGATCCAAGTAAGGGGTTGATCCCGACCCCTTACCACGTGATCAGCTGTCAGCCAATGACAGCTGATCATGTGATAATAACAGAGCCGGTAATCTGCTTTTTTCCTGCTCACGCTGACAGCAAGTCGATCACCGGCGGCAGTGAGAGGGACATCAGTCCCTCTCACTGCAATATGCCCAGGGTCCATGGTGCCCACCTTTGGCTAATAAAAGTGCCACCTACCAGTGCCCACTAGCTCCACCTGTCAGTGCCCACAGTGCCATATGTCAGTGCCCACAGTGCCATATGTCAGTGCCCACAGTGCCATCTGTCAGTGCCCACATTGCCAGTGCTGCACATCAGTGTCACCTACCAGTGATCATTAGTGTCAACTACCAATGCTCATCAGTGTCCCCTACCAGTGCCCATCAGTGTCTATCAGTGCCACCTATCAGTGCCCATCAGTGCCATCTATCAGTGCCATCTATCAGTGCCCATCAGTGCCATCTATCAGTGCCATCCATCAGTGCCCATCGGTGCCACCTATCCGTGCCACCCATCCGTGCCCATCAGTGCCATCTTTGCTGTGCACATCAGTACCGACTTATCTGTCCCCACCAGTGCAGCCTATCAGTGCCCACCAGTGCAGCCTATCAGTGCCCACCAGTGCCGCCTCATCAGCGCATATCAATGAAGCAGAAAAATGACCTGTTTGCAAAATTTTATAACAAACTATTAAACATGATTTTATTTATTTTTTTAATTTTCCATCTTTTTTTGTTTGTTTAGCAAAAAATAAAAACCCCAGCTGTGATTAAATACCACCAAAAGAAAGCTCTATTTGTGGAAAAAAAATGGTAAAAATGTTATTTGGGTACAGTGTTGTATAACTGCGCAATTGTCATTCCAAGTGCATCAGCGCCGAAAGCTGAAAATTGGTCTGGTCACGAGGGGGGTTTAAGTGCCCAGTAATCAGGTGGTTAAGTTGTATAAAATATCAATCATAGTCATGGTTTCCTTGCATGAAAGGCGCTCCAGGGGTCCAGCAGAGGATCCTCGGGTAACTTTTATGCAAAAAGAGAAAAGAGAGTGGGGCACAAAATTGACAGTGTATTTGTGGACATCACCAATCACACACTAAGGATACATCACTATAGTTCTCAAGGAGCATCACTAACATAAATAACAAGATAAGAAAATGGTTCAGAATAGCAGAATTTGATAGATGGCATAAATGAAACAGGCAAAAAGGAAAGAAAGGGCAAAAAAAAAAAAAAGGCCAGACACAACTGATCTTTTTTCTGCCATCACTTTTCTTTATCTCTATGGGAAATACTACAATTTATGGATCTATGTCCACTGCCTAACTAACCTAATGCATAGGTTGAACAATCCTGACGTGGCTGGCTAGATCTACCTCTACACAAAATGTATTACGTAATAGACTTTTCTCACTAACAAACTTATCAATATCTATGGAGTTATTTTAATTTCTCAAAAACAGTCAAACACTTTAAATATGCAGTCGTCATGAGGTCACATGTACATGCACATACACAATTGTAGCTTATCTAGTGCTCTATGCCTGGTTTGCTTGAGCTGCCACAATTTGTTTAAAACTGATACAATATCACAGTGTAAAAACTTTTACAGATGATTGCAGGAAATATTTTGCTTCCCTAAATATATTTTAATAAAGGAAACAACAGTTTTAATTATTATTATGTTTTTGGAAAGAGGGGGCATCCTTCTGGCAGGAGGACCAGGGTACTTGCTTCTAAATCCAACACTGGATCCAAAACCAAGGCTAATAGAGTTCTATAGAACCTGGCATCCTAACCAGGTGAGCTCCATTTTTTCTATTCTCTTATATATTGTTCAGGTAATATTTATGACCAGTGTAATACTGATTCCTACGTAGATGGAGTCTAATCTTCTATTCCAGAACTCTAGACTGCATCATCTATCTAGTCCTGTAGCTTTAAAACTAGTAGCTGTAGCCATTTGATTAGTGTCATGCATCTGTTGGCTTAAACAAGGAATACGTCAGCTTTTGGAACAGAAGCTACTTATTCAGGTTGGAGAAGCTGCCAAAAGGTAAGTGTTTTAAAAGTAAAATCATAAACTATTATGGCAGTTAAGCCAGTGACAGTAAAGGTGACTTTAATAAATTGGAAGTTCTTAGTGTTAGATCATTAAGATAGTTGTCCTGTGCTAGAAAACTAACAATTTGTATGCTGGTTAAGTTGCCGGAGAGCATGCTTCTTTTTTTCAGCTAATGATTGATACATTCCTAGAGACTAACATCATTGTATTGAGACAAACTTTCTTTATTTCTATTAAAATGTCACTAAAGGAAATGTATATTGGCTTTGTACAGTCTGTATTTTCTTATTACATTGACATTTTACAGGTACATCATTAATTTTGCATAGTATTATTATTATGCAGCCTACTATCCAAGCAGCAGAGTGCTAATTTTCTTTTCACATCGCTATCACGATTACTTTTCAGCTGTGCTGAAATTCAGAATTCAAATTAGTTTTTACAGCAGTGACTCCCACTATATCAGGTGGCTTTAACCACTTCAGCCCCGGACCAATTTGCAGCAAAGGACCAGGCCCCTTTTTGCGATTCGGCACTGCGCCGCTTTAACTGACAATTACGCGGTCGTGCGACGTAACTCCCAAACAAAATTGGCATCCTTTTTTTCCCACAAATAGAGCTTTCTTTTGGTGGTATGTGATCGCCCCTGCGGTTTTTATTTTTTGTGCTATAAACAAAAATAGAGCGACAATTTTGAAAAAAATTCAATATTTTTTACTTTTTGCTATAATAAATATCCCCAAAAAAATATATAAAAAAAATTTTTTTTTCCTCAGTTTAGGCCGATACGTATTCTTCTACATATTTTTGTTAAAAAAAAATCGCAATTAGTGATTATTGATTGGTTTGCGCAAAAGTTATAGCGTTTAGGGATAGTTTTATAGCATTTTTATTAATATTTTTTTTTTACTAGTAATGGCGGCGATCAGCGATTTTTATTGTGACTGCGACATTATGGCGGACACATCGGACATTTTTGACACATTTTTTGGACCATTGTCATTTTATACAGCAATCAATGCTATTTAAATGCATTGATTCCTGTATAAATTACACTTGCAGTGAAAGAGTTAACCACTAGGGGCGGGGAGGGGTTATGGTCTGTGATGTGTGTTTTTTTTTTACATTAGGGGGCGTGGCTGACATCTGATGTCACTGATCGGCTTTCCCGATGACAGGGAACAGCCGATTAGTGACAGGCAGTGTAGGAAGCGCGGGAGAGGTTTGTTTACACAGACCTCTCCCCGTTCTTCAGCTCTGTGACCCGATCGCGGGACACCAGCGGCGATCGGGTCCGCTGGTCCCGCGGCCGTGGTCACGGAGCTCCCGACCGCGCGCGACCCCACAGCTAGGCAATTACAGGGGATGTATATATACGTGCTTTTGCCTAGCCGTGCCATTCTGCTGACGTATATGTACAGGAGGCGGTTGGGAAGCGGTTAATTATACGAAGGGAATTGCAAAACAAGCTGTTCTGCTCTGGTGTCTCTTTAAATAATGTAGAGGATCCCTTTATTTCAATTATATAAATGTATAACACACATGACATAATGATGAAAAACAGACATAAAACAACAGAAAAAACTAAAAGTAATAAAAAAAAATTGACTCAAAACACATTGTAGCTCCCATTTAACCTCTTCATGTCTAGAAGTAATCAAAACCTTTGCAACCAGACCAAATTTTAGATAAATATGTATTTATTGAGTTTTAACATAAAGACAAAAGCAAGGCAGAAATTATCTCAAAGACACAACAATTATACCATGGATACATCATTGAATACAAATATAAACAGAGATAAAGTGTCTTGGTACAAAGAGCTGGTAGTGTAATGAAAAAGAGAAAGATGTCCCAAAAAAGCATACATCTTTAAAAAGTCCAGATTCATTAAAATGGACAGGCAAACCAAAATTCTCTGCTAACATGAAAAAGTGTCTCAGCCAGGCAAGTAGGATTAGTAAGAAGTGATAATAAGATCACACCAAATTTTAATGTTTTGATTTGAACTAGTTTATGCAACAATAACTTTTAAATCACATTGCATGCTATGATTCTCGGATTGACTTCAGGCTAGCATAAAATTTGATAAATATCGCAGTGCTGTTTTGTTATTGGACAGTGTGCATACAATCCTAGATTTCTAGATATCAGGCATTTTCCAGTATGGTGCTCTGGTACAAAACATTTAAATATTCACTACAGTTTAATGTAATGTGGTACACCCAAATTTGACTTTCAAATTCGAGTGCTTTACTGGGCATTGAAGGCTCGAATGGTGGGGGGTGGGAGGTGCTTAGCACTAGGAGGATGTGGAGCTTACAGGACAACTGTACAATTTTGGTACAATTGTCATTTAATTTACTCCGCCCACCACTGAGTGCAGCCCACCCGGTCAATTTCTTACTTTCCTCTGCATTCCACCTATCTTCATTAAGTGGCCCAGTTAATTCTTATGAGTAACTTTGTTGGACAGCTGGGGTCTGCCATGAGTAAGGCTCAACTATAAGAATTAAATGGACTGCAGCACACCTATGCAGTAAACACTGTGCAGCACCAGGCAAGGCCACACAGTGAAGATAGCTGGAACAGGGAAGTGTAATGCCGCGTACGGATTATCCGGCGTACTTAGTCCGACGGAGCAGGGTTCGGCGGACAATTCCATCGTGTGTGGGCTTCCCAAAAATCTGGCGGACTTAGAAAGAAGTTTTGACTCAAAATTATCCGCCGGACAATCCGGTCGTCTGTGTGCTAGTCCGAAGAACTAAAGCCGACGCTAGGGCAGCTTTTGGCTACTGGCTATGAACTTCCTTATTCTACGTCATCACGTTCGAATTCGGCAGACTTTTGGAGTGATTGTGTGTGGCCAAGTCCGTTCATTTGAAAAGTCCGTTGGATTGTCCGCCGGACCAAGTCCGCCGGAAAGTCCGATCGTGTGTACGCGACATTAGGAAGGTAAATATTTGACCAAGTAGGCTGCACTCAGTTTTAAACATGCATTGCCCAAACTGAGTGTGGAATTTGCTAATGCTGCTTTGGTTGTGGTGCTAATAAGTATTTTTTAGGGTGTAGCACTTGAATGTACCAGCTAGGCTGCAACGCTGTCCAGTATTACTTTAGTTGTGCCACTGTCCGGTACTGCTTTATATGTGGCTCTTGCCAGTATTGCTTTAGTCGTGCCACTGTACAGCATTGCTTTATTTTGCCACTTGCCAGTACTCCTTTAGACACCTGCCAGCACCACTCTATATGTGGCACTTGTCAGTACTGCTTTTGATGTGGTACTTGCCAGTACTGCTTTATATGTGGCACTTAACAGCACTGATTTTTATGTGGAACATGCCAGTAATGCTTGAGATGTAGCACTTGTCAATACTGCTTTAGATGTGGCAATTTCCAGTGTTGCTTTAGATGTGCCACTCGCCAGTACTTCTTTAATTTTGGCACTTGCCAGTACTGATAAGGAAGTGACACTTCCCAGTGTAGCTTTTTCTGTGTCACTTGAAAGTCAGGTTTTTATTGTGGCACCTGCCTAAACCACTTTGGGTATGGCTACACTAAAACACATGGGCATCTCCAGGTATGTGTGATCTGCTTCACAAGCATTTGTGCTTTCAGAGGACCATTATCTCACATAGGTGATACTGTAAAAAAAAAAAAAAGAAAAAGTGTAATGTTTATAAAGTAACAAATTAACATGCTATAAAACCAGCTATGGAGCACAGAAAGTATCACAGAAACAAATATTTCTGGAAACTCAGCAATAGGCTCACTAATGTGTCTTATTTGTTAAAAGTGAATTTGTACATTAAACTTTGAGTGATTTTTGCCAGTGGCATATTGCTTGAATGGCTGCCAGGTTGTCTGCTGGTATTAAATACATCACACCCCTACTATTTATCAAGTGTAAATTTCCGTAAGCTGCAAATCATACACAAGACCCGGAAGAAACATTCAAGAGATATGTTATACAGCTGATGTTCGAATTAGCACATTAACTCATGTCTGTTGTGTAGGACCAATTTGGGGCTGGGAAGCAGACCTGACCACACAAATATTCTTGTACAGATACTGCTTGGCTTTCACAAATATTTATAGATCAGTGTTCACCCAAAGCACAACTCCAGCTCAAAATGCTCATCGTAGTTAATCAAATGGTAGTTTCACTGATGCTGACAAGCACATGTAAAATGTTTAGTTACATATGGCAAATGGATCCCTTATCAGATAGATAGCTCCTACATATGCATAATATGTAAATTCCTCCCCACTAGCTGCTGTAAAAGGATAGTAAGTCCCAACATCAGTGTATAATTCATCAGGCAATTGAAACCCTTGGTGAAGCCAGAAGAAAAATCTTGGGTCATAAGTTGATGGAATGGCTATGGATTTTAAATGCTTTCTAATTAGACTGGAACTGCTCAGGGAATTGCAGTTAACAAGCTGCAAGTGGGACCTCACCCCTCAGGCCATTCTGTATATTGCATATACCGTGCCAAAAACTTGGTGATACGAGTTAATTGTCTTTTGGGCTGTGCCATCTATGTTGTACATAATTCTTTAGAGCCTGGACCTGACATCCTGGGACTGGTAGAAAAAAGAGTATCCAGGTTACAAGACTGAGAGATAGCATACTGACACCGTGGCTCACCATCTGAAATGCCATGGAGATTACAAGGCACGTATTTGTGCCAGACGTCTTGCTGACAATGGGGCCCATCATCTACAATACCTTTGGAGGAGATTGCAAGTCATGGTCTTGTTTGGCTTGGAGGTCCGCTGAGAGAATATTATTTGCAGCATCTACTATAGGAACTAGTGGAAAGGAACCTTTCTGTGTGGGACCATTCTATCTCACCAACAAAGTGGTAAGAAATCTGGTTGCCATATATTCCCACAGGTGTGCTCTTCAGTATAAGTGGAATTATTACTTGATAAACTCCAATGAACATTTTACCCCCAGTTTTATCTATTGTTTTATTTTTTCTAGTTGGAGTACTGTGACCTCTATCAAAGGAAATGAATACCTGTGAATACATCCAGTGGTGTACCTAGCACATCTGGCAACTGGGTCCGGACATTTTTTTACACTGCCCCCCCCCCCCCCAACACCAAAAAGAACTGGAGAAATAATCCAAACTGTGGGTGTGATCAAATATAGTAAAATCTCCATATGCTCAGCACACATATGTAACAGTCACATAAAAACCTTAGCACCCTCATTTTAATTAAATAAAACTATTCAATCACATATGCTTTTCTACACACAGCCTACCTTACAGAATAATGTAATGTACTTAGAGTGCAGTAGTCAAGATTACGAAATATAAAATACAGTGAGGGGAATTTATCAAAATGGGGAGCAGATAGAATCTGGAACAGTTGTGCATGGAAACCAATCAGCTTCTATCTTTAGCTTGTAGCAGATTTGAAAATGAAAGCTATAAGATTATTCAGAATCATTACTGCACAGCTAGTGGTGCTCTCTTAAGAAAGATCTGCATTGACATTGTTCTTCAGAGAGCATAATATTATATATTATATTATAATTTATGATTTTGTATTTCAAACTTTATCATACTCGGGATGTCTATTAGACTCTTGTTTGGACGGATTTAAGTGAATTATTTCTAACAATTACAGGCCTACAATATAAAATGCCAAATGTTGCCTTCCTATCTATTTACTAATGCTGGCAGCATAAGGATTACAAATAGTTAATGTTGACTGAGAGAGTTTAGTTCCGCTTTACAATATTTTTTTAATTTTTATTTTATTTATGCTCTAGACTTAAATACCAAATACCTGCAAGTTTATTAGCATGTCTATAGCATCTTGTGTTACAAATCATATAATATAAAATAATAAAATAAATAACCATCTAGTTTAAATAAACCTGGAATACAGTGCATACAAAATGCCAAAAATCAATACAAATCTCCCTGTAAAGATCTGTATTAAATTTGAAACCTGTCAACTGTAAGTTTATCATGACAAACTGACTTTGTATTATATAATGAAACAAGCCTAATAGACTACATCAAATCAAATGGGTAATTAAAGATTCCTTATAAATCAATAATGTTCTGAGCAATATCTGTTCTCATAACATGTAGAATGTATAATTGGTACTACACATAAACAGCCTTATTGATCAAAGAGTTATTGTTCGTACATGTTAAAGCGGGAATAAACCCAAAACCAGAAATGTAATATATTGCATCTTATTAGGCATTAGATGTGGTGGCTGCATTCATTTTCTTTTTTTTAAAGCCTTTTCCTGTCTGTTTTCACCAGGTGATCCAACCAGTAACACAACTCCTGTATTAGAGTGCCCCCATTCTGGATAAATCAGCACAGGGGCATCTTTGGACAGCAGCAATATCAATCTGGAGAGGGGAGTGTTAGATATAGATACTAGTAGATTTAGATACACTAACAAATTGAAGCCAAAGTCCAGCTGCCGCTTTATAAGCAGTGATAGTTTTTTTTCTTTTTGGATAAAGATTTTACATAAATAAAAGCCGATCATTGTAAGCACCCCTGTCAGTAGTAAATGGTTTGTCTCATCCATGTAACTGATACAATCTATTTTTGAAAAACAACAGACTTCTTGGCTGGATCACCAGATGAAAATATAGGATCGACAGTCTAAAAAATAATATTAATACAGCCATCACATCTAAAAATTGGTAAGCTGCAATATAATAATTATTCGCTTTTGGGTTTAATACTGCTTTAATTCCAACAACAAAACTTAAGTCCACTATGCTCACTTCTCATTTAAGTGAAGTCCACAAGCTCCCTCACTAGCACCAGCATCTTCAACCAGTCTTCTTCTGAGTGTTTACATCTTCAGCCATCTTAATTGGTTTGCCTATGGTGGCCTTTACACCCATGCATGTGCATGGGAAATAATTTGCTTCAACACCAAGGCATAAGAATGTACACTGAGCTTCACATAGTAAGTTTTCTGAAATAAAAAAACCTGTCTTCAAGAAAAATAAGTCAGGTAAAGTTCTAATTTTAGTACAGCAACCTAAAGCATTATAGCTTAGCCATGAAGTCTGGATACAAAGGTTCCAGTAATAAAGTGAAACAAAGCATAACAAAATAAATATCAAATTGTAGAACAAAAACATACTATTTGGTAAGTAAAGGCCCCATTTATTTGTTGGGCTGTAGGCTATGTTCCTATAAAAGAGTTTAGAGTTGGCAAATCCCAAGGAATGTGTGGACATTTTTAAGCTGCATATACATATTACTTCCTCTTTTATACCAACACTGACTAATCAAGTCCATGGGTCTTTCTAATTTTCTAATTTTCCACAGATTGTGATACTGACGGTATACATGGCTAATTAGCATGTGGTGCTTGTAACTGTGAGTTAACCCTGGCAAAAAAAGCTTTCATTGACAAAGCCCTCTTCCTTCTCATAGTTACTAGATATGTGTACCAATGAAATAACTGATGACAATAATGTGTCAAATAGAATAACTATGGACAATAGAGATGTACCGAACACCCTCCAGCACTTTCGAACATCGCAAAACTTCAGAGCCATACAGCGAACATCATTAGTCTATTAAATCAAAAGTGCCAATTTTGAAGGTTTATATGCAGGTTATTGGGCATTTAAAGGGTATGGGGGTCCTGGTACTGCCATGTATCAATAAAAAAGATCATTTGTAAATGAGCAGCGATTTAATGATGCTTAAAATGAAACAATAAAAATAAAACTTTAAATATAGTGCCTGGGGGGAGGGGTCCCCTTAGTCTGCCTGTAAGGTGGCACATTTGTACCATGTATAGAACCTGCTGCAGCAAAACTGACATATATAAAGAAAAAAAAAGACAGTTAAATAGATTTTCCCTGCAAGCTTTCTTTATTTTGTAGACAACAGCTTGGGTAGCCAGTCTGTATGATGAGGCAACAATATAGTGCCCTCGGAACAAGATTACTGATTTTTTGGATAAATTCTGATGTCCGTTTTGCAAACTTTGGTTAGAAGTAACAGGTGCGAAAAAATTGGGCTATGGGCGTTGGTGGTGCCTTCATACCCTAACCCTATAGAGGCACCATTGCTGAAAGAAAGCATTGGCCTTGCTGTAAAAAAAAATGTAAATGATATGCCCCAGTCAAACAGTGGTGGAAAAATTGGGCTTTGTGTGTTGGTGGTGCCTCCACACAGTAAACCTATAGAGCAGGAATATGCAATTAGCAGACCTCCAGCTGTTGCAAAACTACATGTCCCATCGTGCCTCTGCCTCTGGTGTATTGCTTGTGACTGAGTCTTGCTATGCCTCATGGGACTTGTAGTTCTGCAACAGTTGCTAATTGCATATCCCTGCTATAGAGGTACACTTGATGAAAGAAAGAATTGAAATTCTGATTGATTGATTTGACCGTTAACTAACAAACACACTGATTTTTTTGACTGACGTTTTTCTTTTTATTTATATTTTTTTTTTTTACTTTTTTTTTTTATCCACTGTTTATCCACTGTCATCCATGCATACGACCTCCCATGGTTCGCAGCGGACAATTAGGGTCTCTGGACATGGTGCATATATGTCCTTTACACGTAGGCACGATCATTGACACACTCATTGTTTACACCACAGGAGCTGTCTCTGATGCCTATTGGATCTCTCAGTCTGATCCTGGGACGACCATCTTCACAATTTTTTTAACACACATTGCAAATGATTGTTGATCTACTACAACTTGGGTCTGGCCCCGATCCCCATCTTTTTTCCTCCTCAATATACTTTCTTGGGGGTGATGGCTCTCTTCCCCAGCACAGTTAGATCCCATTAGGGGTGCCGTGGGGGAGAGCGCCTCCTCTCTCACACAAGATTGAGGCACGGATGGGCTCTGGGCCAGAGCCAGGCGGCTGACCACTATATAATGTTGCCTTTCTAGTGAATAGTGTTTGTACCTCCTAAACTTTGGGCCTTTAAAAGTATATTTTACCTGTACCTGTGTTTCTTTGTTGCTTTTGATGAACTCAATAAAAAACTATTGAAAGTAAAAATTGAAATTCTATGCACCTGAAAAAAAAAAATGTTCCTTGGGTGTTAATTGTGCCCATGAAACCTATACCAATAATTTTCTTCCAGATAAAATCTACACCCACAAAGCTAAGCAGCCTAGACAGTCTTGCAGAGATTCCACATCCAAAAACACTTAATCGTCGACATCAGCATCAGGGCCTTGATAAATGCTGCTAATCCAGGAATGATTCTTTTTGGTAAATGCCAGCCGGTCAACAGAGTCTGTGGACAGACATGCTCATTCTCCTCCTCCCTCTCCTCTTGTGAGTTCTGTGGCATTGCAAGAATGGTGTCTGCATAAAGTGGGCCTTGAGAGAAAAGGAAGTCCTCCTCTTCCTCCCGCTGCTCTGCCTCAAGTGCCCTGTCCATAATGCCACACAGAGTCTGCTCCAGCAGGAATACATAAAGGATTGTGTCACTGACGCATGCATTGTCACGGCTCACCATCCTTGTTGCCTCCTTAAATGGTGACAGTACAGTGCATGCATCCTTTATCAGCAGCCATTGGCGTGGGGGAAAAAAGCCAAGGTGCCCTGAGCCTGTCCTTGTGCCATGCTCACACCGGTACTGGTTTATGGCCCTCTGCTGCATGTGCAGCCACTGCAACATTGCCAAAGTTGAGCTCCAACTGGTGGGCATGTCAAAAATCAAGCAGTTTATGGGCAGATGGAATTCCAGCTGAATTTAAGCCAACCGGACACTGGCTGTGTATGGCTATAGACTCTTCTGGCCTGCTTCAGAAGATCTTGCAACCCTGGGTACCTGTTTAAGGAATGCTGCACCATCAAATTGAGGACATGTGCCAGGCATGTCGAAGGGTGGACAGGATGTTTGTGCCATTATCGCACACCACCATTCCTGGCTCAAGCTGACATGGCGTGAACCACCTCTGGGCCTGTCCCAGTCCCCTAGACAGACCAGCTGAAGCACTGCATGGCATCTTGTAGCCTAACTTGTTGAATAACTCTTTAAATGCTTAAGGGGTACTGGTGGTTCACAGGACAATTCAGCAGATGAGGGCATGGAGGAGGAGGAGGGGGTGGAGCTCACAAATCTTGCATCATCAGCACCAGCTGTATGGAGACATGGCGGAAAAACAAGCTCCAGCACTGAGCCCCTAGCGTCCCTGACCATGCTTGCTGAACCACGTGTTGGCAGTAATGTAGACTTTGCTGCTGACTGCCTTGCCCAACGATGCCACAACCAACATTGCCTTCCATGTGATGGTACAGAGCTGGTATGGCCTTACGTGCAAAGAAATAGTGACTGGGAACTTGCTATTGTGGTACAGCACATTCATGGAAGGGTAGAATCCTCCAGAACGAAGGTAGGACTTGTAAAGCCAGCACCTTGGACAAGCTAGAATTTAGATGCTGGGCATGTGGTTGGTAAGGATGGGCCCGGTGCTCCTATATTTTCTTCCCAGAAGCACCTACAGGACTTGAAGTGTGTTAGTGGCATCACACCGAGCTCCTATTTTTTCTTCCAAGAGGACTATAGGAACTTCTAGTGTGTTAGTGCATCACACAGAGCTCCTATATTTTCTTCTCAGCAGCACCCACAGGACTTCTAGTGTGTTAGTGGCATCACACAGAGCTCCTATTTTTTCTTTGCAGAAGCACCCATAGGACTTCTAGTGTGTTTTAGTGGCATCACACAGAGCTCCTATATTTTCTTCTCAGCAGCACCCCACAGGACTTCTAGTGTGTTAGTGGCATCACACAGAGCTCCTATTTTTTCTTTGCAGAAGCACCCATAGGACTTCTAGTGTGTTAGTGGCATCACACAGAGCTCCTATATTTTCTTCTCAGCAGCACCCACAGGACTTCTAGTGTGTTAGTGGCATCACACAGAGCTCCTATTTTTTCTTTGCAGAGAATTTTTTTCACCACAGGACTTCTAGTGTGTTAGTGGCAGTGGCATCACACAGAGCTCACTATATTTTCTTCTCAGCAGCACCCACAGGACTTCTAGTGTGTTAGTGGCATCACACAGAGCTCCTATTTTTTCTTTGCAGAAGCACCCATAGGACTTCTAGTGTGTTAGTGGCATCCACAGAGCTCCTATATTTTCTTCTCAGCAGCACCCACAGGACTTCTAGTGTGTTAGTGGCATCACACAGAGCTCCTATTTTTTCTTTGCAGAAGCACCCATAGGACTTCTAGTGTGTTAGTGGCATCACACAGAGCTCCTATATTTTCTTCTCAGCAGCACCCACAGGACTTCTAGTGTGTTAGTGGCATCACACCGAGCTCCTATATTTTCTTTGCAGAAGCACCAAAGGACCCATTAGGACTTCTTAGTGTGTTAGTGGCATCACACAGAGCTCCTATATTTTTTGCTTCTCAGCAGCACCCATAGGTATTCTAGTGTGTTAGTGGCATCACACAGAGCTCCTATTTTTTCTTTGCAGAAGCACCCATAGGACTTCTAGTGTGTTAGTGGCATCACACAGAGCTCCTATATTTTCTTCTCAGCAGCACCCACAGGACTTCTAGTGTGTTAGTGGCATCACACAGAGCTCCTATATTTTCTTCTCAGCAGCACCCACAGGACTTCTAGTGTGTGAGTGGCATCACACAGAGCTCCTCTATTTTTCTTTGCAGAAGCACCTATAGGACTTCTAGTGTGTTAGTGGCATCACACAGAGCTCCTATATTTTTCTTCTCAGCAGCACCCACAGGACTACCGACTACAATGGCTGGAAGACCGCCAAGGGGAGGCAGAGCGTGCAGAGCCAAGAACACAGGGCAGGCAGGCTCTGTTTCTAGTGGACGTGGCCGTGGACGTGGACGTGGTCGTGCATCGTCATCAGCACGTGGCCATGGGACACGCGCGTCTTTGTTTTCGGCAGCTGGACATGTGGAGCCGCATCATGCTGAAGGCTTGTAGAATGGATGACCAAAGCCCTCCTCATCCTCCTCATCCTCTCTCACCCAGGCTCAGGGTACTGACAGAGCATCATCAGCCACCCCTTCCCTAGACCCACCATGTCCTCCTGAGGAGTCCCCCGAACTCTTTGAGCACAGTGTTGGGTACATGCTCCAGGAGGATGCCCAACGATTCGAAGGCTCGGATGACGATACCCAGCTTGAGGAAGTCTGGCAGTACAGTTCCACCAGCTGCAGCTTACTGCCAGGTTTGCTCTAGTGGTGAAGAGGGAGGGGATGATGAGGTCACTGACTCCACGTGGGTGCCTCAAGGGAGAGAGGATGAGGAGGAGGACGAGGAGGAGGAGGATGCGGCGTCACATGTCCAACGAGGCAGGATGCCCCCTGGAGGCCAGGTAGAGGCCAGCACAGCAACTGTACAACACCGCAGAGCTCCGCCTGTGCAGGGCGCTGCCTCTGCACGTTATCAGAAAAGTTCTTTGGTGTGGGCCTTTTTTGAGACGAGTGCAGCAGATCGCACCACTGCTATTTGCAATATTTGTCTCAAGCGTATCTCGCGTGGCCAAAACATCAGCCGCTTGGGCACCACAAGCATGACCAGACATATGGCGACCTGCCATGCAGCTCGTTGGCAGGCACACATAAAAGACCCACACCAAAGCTGTGGCAGAGAAATTTGCCTGCTATACTCTACAGCTGATGGTGTGCTGCTGGCAGAACCTGTGACACCCTTTGCTATACCATCATCCCTGTCGGCAGGGCCGTCTTTAAGGCAGGGCCAAAGGGGCAGCTGCCCCGGGCCCTGTCATTGTTGTGGGGCCCAAAGCAGCTGCCTCATACTTGTCAACTATCCTGGTTTAAATTCCCTTGTTCCTTGAAGTTTTAGTCCTATGCTATGTCCCAATATCTCAGTGTGAAGTGCTACTACTAATGCTGCCCAGCTCTGCCCTATTGTTGTGTATGGATGACTCACTTGCAGACCCTGTGTTTACATGTAAATAACCAGCATTAATATGTAAATAGTGGTGGCATTCATATGTATATCATGCCCCCCCCTGAGGTCAAATCCACCATCACCTATACTCAATGCTGCCCACTGGGGAGGTAAAGGGGCATGCTTGAAAGTCCTGCCTACAACAGTAGTCATTAAGCCTAACATCTGCTTGTTCTGCAAAGACAAGCAAATTGGTGGGGGGGGGGGGTAGAGTGGGGCTTACAGCACTGTATACAGCAGTAAAGGTTATGTAATGTGATGTAAAACTGACGCACTACAATATACTGCAGTAAAACTGCACTGACACTTTACAATACACTGCAGTAAAACTGCACTGATACACTTCAATATAATGCAGTATAACTGAATGAATGAATGAATGATTTGTATAGCGCTGCAAATGCGAACTGAATCACCTCAAGGTGCTTGGTCTGTCCTTTGTTGTCTTGCTTTATTAGAAGAGGTGGGTCTTGAGTTTTTTTTCTGAAGGACCAATGGTTTTCTTCTAAGCGGATGTTGTTTGGTAGAGCGTTCCATAGCCGAGGTCCTTGTACTGCGAATCTTCGTTCTCCCTTAGATTTTTAGCGGGCTTTGGGGATGAGAAGGCTGTTTTGGTTTGTTGATCGAAGGCTGCAATTAGGTATGTATTTTTTTATTTTCTCACATAGGTATTGAGGAGCGTTTCCTTGTGTACATTTGTGGGTGAGGCAGAGGGTCTTGAATGTGATCCTATCTTTTACCGTGAGCCAATGGAGGGTCCTCAGGGATGGGGAGATGGATTCCCAGGGTTTCTTTCCAGTGACTAGTCTTGCTGCTGTGTTTTGGACGACTTGTAGGCGTGCAATATGGAAATCAGGTAGTCCTATGTAGAGGGAATTTGTGTAGTCGAGTCGCGAATTGATGATAGTTCCAACTACTACTGCTTTCTCCTTTTCCGGGATGAAGGGGATAAGTCTGCGTAGCAGGTGGAGAAGATGATGGGATCCGCTAATTACTGATCCTATTTGTGCATCCATGGTCATCTCTGAATCAAAGATGACTCTGAGGCTTTTGACTTTGGTGCTTGGAAGGATGGTCTTTCCAAGGATGGTCGGTGGTGTCCATGGGGTCTTAGTTTTTTTGCTTCGGTTTGCGTTGAGGAGCAGAAGTTCTGTTTTCGATCCATTGAGTTTGAGGGAGCTAGTGGTCATCCAGTCATCTATCAATGTGAGACATTTTTCTAGTTCCTGGTAATGGTCTTTTTGTCCGGTGATGCGGAAGTACAGTTGAGTGTCGTCAGCGTATGAGTGGAAGCATAGATCCGATTTGCTATTAATTTTGAAGAGTGGCCGGATGTAAATGTTGAAGAGTACCGGTTTAAGGCTTTTGAGAGGGTGTTTGAGAAATGTTCTTTTTTGCTTTGAAAATTGCTTTATGATATTTCTTGGTGAGTATTTTGTAGTTTGTGTGATTTTCCTTTGTAGTATTTCTTCTCCAGGCTCTTTCAGCTCTTCTGTGTTCCCGTTTCAGTAGAGTAAGAGTGCCATTGAACCATCCAGAATCTGCTGTTTGTAGTAATGTCTTGTTTAAGGAGCTGAGTGATTGTTCTGTTGAGTGGTTTTGATTTAGCGTTGTCATTTTGTTTGATAATGTGGTTTTGAAGATTTCCGAGTGTAGTTTCTTATGTGATCTGGTCCAATGTGTTGTTGCTGCCGGATTTGCTTTTTGGAGGGTGATGTTGGTGGCGATTTAAAATTTGATAGCGTGGTGGTCTGTCCATGATAGCCATATGTTGTCTAGTATGTTGATGTCCATATTTTGTTTGAAGATGAGGTCCAGAATGTGACCCGACCCATGTGTGGGAGCATTTATTAGTTGTTGAAGCCCTAGGTCTTCCAGTTGGTTGATGCAGGTGGTGGTGATGGGGCCTTCGGTGGAGTTTGCCCAAAGGTTGAACCTTGTTGTTTTTCAGGGTGTGTGACAAAATGAATTCAGTGAGGGGTATCTGTAGATTTGTCTTTGGTCCTGGTGGTCTGTAGCATAGCAGCATGTGGATGGTTTCTTGTGGTGTTGTTTGCAGCTGTAGAGTAAGTGTCTCCATAAAGGTCGCTGATTTCTGTACCGTTGGTTTGCAGAGCGCCAGGTGAGATTTGAAGATCACTGCTAGGCCTCCTCCTTTTTTTCCTTTTCTATGCTCGGTTAGGATCCTGTAGTTTTCTGGCACTAATTCTGTTAGGATGGTGTTGCAGTCCGGCGTTAGCCAGCTTTCCGTGATGAAGATGCAATCTATGTTGTTTTGTGTGATAAAGTCATGGATTTCGTGTCTGTGCTTGACTTCCGATCTGGTGTTAATCAAGGCGCATGCTAACTGTTGCGGTTGAATTGGAGTCTTCTTGTGTTTAATGTTTGATTGTGGATTGATCCTTAGTAGTTGTTCTTTTTGTAATATTTTTTGAATGTAGCTCGGTAGAGTTGTGGTCGTATTTCTTAGTCTGCAGAGGGACTCTGCTGAGTATTTGAAGTTGCACATGCCGAGGTGAACAAAAACTTGATGTTGACGGAATGATACGTTGAAAAAAACTGATGCAGTGTCGATGAGGTTGCTGAGGCGATGACGGTCCTGCGAGAGGCGGCTGATGATGCTGATGGTCCTGCCGATTGTCTGATGAGTTCAGATGACGGAACTGTAGGAAAAAACCCTGTTGACCTACACCCGCCCTCCCGTTGATCCAGAGGAAGGCGAAAAAACCCTACTTGAGTGGGCCAACTGCTACAGCAGAGGAAAAAATTCCTTCCTGACCCGCCGAGAGGCGGTCGGATGTTGGTCCCTGGATCAACTGCTAAGTGGTGGTCCCTGCGTTACTTACCAGAATACTTACCTGACCGGGGAGGGTCCAGAGATAAAGATTGGGTGATCAGCTTGTTTATCCCCTGGGGGAGAAGAGGAAGCTTTATTGTAATGCTAATGTTACTGGTGAATGCTGTAGTTAAAAACTTGTAGTTAAAATCTTGGCCGGTCTGGGTGTACCAAGATGGCCTGGGGGGGGAGAGGAAGCTTTATTGTAATGCTAATGTTACTGGTGGATGCTGTAGTTAAAAACTTAGTTAAAAACTTGTAGTTAAAAACTTGTAGTTAAAAACTTGGCCGGTCTGGGTGTACCAAGATGGCCGCCTGACTTGGTTCGAGCAGGTGGAGTGCTGTGGTCTGGGTGTACCAAGATGGCCGCCGAACTAGGCCTGAGCCGTGGCCTGTCCCAGATCTGGCGGCTCCCGGACCTCTGCCGATGCCTGTGTGGGTTCGTGTGAGAGGGCAGTGGAGAGGGAGGGGGGTGTAACGACCTGTCGGCCCGGATGTGGAGCGTGTGGGATGGTGAGGTTGTTTTGCCGGGACGACCCGGCGTAGGCCGAAGCCGCGGACTATCCTATGCGGCTGCGGCGGCTGGCGGGCAATGCGGTGTGGCTTGCGGAGAGCTGGGGTGGCGTTGACCTGAGGTAATTCCCAGTCCGAGCTGCTCGGGTGGTCCGGGGATGTCCGGTGGTCCGAGGATGTTTTTTCCTGACTGGCTGACCAGCTAAATAGGCCGGGTGGCTGGAGTAGCTGGAGCTGCTGGAGCTGCTGGTTCTATGGTCCGCTTGCTGCAGACTCACTGACAGACTCCAACTGCACTGATGCACTTAAATATACTGCACGGATGCGCTACACTGACACTACAGTAAAACTGCAAGGACACACTACACTGACATTACAGTAAAACTGTAAGGTTGCACTGCACGGATGCACTACACTGAAGCTGCACTATCACTATATTCACACTACACTGACACTCTACACTCAAAATAAAATCACAATAGCACACTATGGCCCACTAACTCGCTAGTGATTAGGAATGGGCGAATGGTTCGGCCCGAGCATAAGTTTGGGCTGAACATTTGTTGTTCGCTCGTTTGGCAAATAGCCGAACAAACGGGTTGTTCGACCATTTGTTCGCCCCCCCTCCCCAAACCGACCACAATGCATTGAGGCGCTGAACAGTGCATTGCAAACCCTGATTGGCTGAAGCAGTGAAAGCTTCAGCCAATCAGGGCACAGAGCACTGTCAGAGTCATGATTGGACACTGTCATCATGACTTTATCCAATCATGGCTCATTCCCGCCCCACAGTATATAAGTATTCTTTCAATGGCAGCCATTATCAGTGTGATTTCGGCATGGAGAAAGATAGAACAGGGCTCTGTTCAGTGCTATTAGTTAGTTAGTGTGCTATACTGTGCTATTTTGTTTCAATTGTCAGTGTAGAATATTAGTAGTCAGTCTAGGGATAGTGTGAGTGTAGTGAAGAGGACCATCATTCAGCTTTGCATAGTGTTCAGCAAGAGTAGGGACAGCTCAGATAGTTTCACTGTAGTGTAGTGAGACATTCATACATGCATTAGTGTAGAGTAGAGTAGGGACAGCTCATATAGTTTCAGTGTAGTGAGACCGTGTCAGTAATCATGATATTAGTGTATAGCTAGAGTAGGGACAGTTCAGATAGCGCCAGTGTAGTGACGGTTGAACACCATCTATTTGATTGCATTACTGCCAGTTTAACGCCATTTTCTTCTGTGTGCGTTACTGCCAGTTTAACGCCATTTATTTCTGTGTGCTTTACTGCCAGTTTAACGCCATATAATTTTGTGTGCTTTACTGCCAGTTTAACGCCATATAGTTCTGCGTGCATTACTGCCAGTTTAACGCCACAAAGTTCTGTGTGCATTACTGCCAGTTTAACGTCACAAAGTTCTGTGTGCGTTACTGCCAGTTTAACGCCATCTAGTTTTGCGTGCGTTACTGCCAGTTTAACGCCATATAGTTCTGTGTGCGTTACTGCCAGTTTAACGCCATATAGTTCTGTGTGCGTTACTGCCAGTTTAACGCCATATTGTTTTGTGTGCGTTACTGCCAGTTTAACACCATATCGTTTTGCGTGCGTTACTGCCAGTTTAATGCCATATAGTTCTGTGTGCTTTACTGCCAGTTTAACACCATATCGTTTTGTGTGTGTTGCTGCCAGTTTAACGCCATATTGTTTTGTGTGCATTACTGCCAGTTTAACGCCATATAGTTCTGTGTGCGTTACTGCCAGTTTAATGCCATATAGTTTTGTGTGCGTTACAAATTAATAATTTCTTTATAAATGCAATTATTGCCGCAGCAGATTCTAGACATGGTACATATCTGCAACTTTACAAGTAGACTAAGGGGTCACCACAGGCACTATATTGGAAGGAATTTTTTTTTATGCTTTTACTTTAAAAATCCAAAAATCCCTGCTCATTTAAAAATGACGTTTTTCACAAACTTTTTTTTTATTGATACGTGTCCCCCAGGGCAAGACCGGGACCACTATAACCATTATATGCCCAATTACTTGCATATAAGCCTTCAAAATGGGCACTTTTGATTTTTGACGTTCGGATCCCATTGACGTTATTTGGGTCCAAACTTTAGCGGTGTTCGAAAGTTCTGGTGCGAACCAAACAGGGGTCCGTTCGGCCCATCCCTAATTGAGATGGCAATGCCTGGCTTAGAAATCTCATACATCACAAAAGTAATTAAAAAAAAGATATTGAAAATTAATACATAAACATATACATACACCTGTCTTAAGGTATGGCACTTAGGATAACAGGAAATATGATACAGTGCAATCTGTAAAGTTTGTTTAAATGGAAGTCTAGTTATACATTTTATCAAACTGATTGAAAAGCAAATATTTATGTAAAGTATATTACACTTTTCTATGTTTGTATACTTAAAAAAAAGATAACATTGTACAATGCCTGAACATAATGTATAACTACCTTATTTGCACTGTACAGGGTTACACAACTGAAACTAATTTACGAATATTGTCTATCAAGTGTTGCTGATAAAAAATCTAATAAAAAAAATACTCTGCACCAAACTTTAGGTTTAGGTGAAACTGGTGGGTGAATACTCTATGGTTTCTTATATTTCTTGTGCATTCCCATTGTGAACTTTCTCTGGCCCCTTCAGTAGCATCTTGCTTTTTGCAGTCTCACTTTTTCTGCTGCATTCTCTGTAACTATTTAACCACTTCAATACTAGGCACTTTCACCCCCTTCCTGACCAGGCCAATTTTCACTGTCACACTTTGAATGAGAATTGTGTGGCCATGCAACGTTGTATCCAAATTCAATTTTTATCATTTTTTGAGACAGATATAGCTTTCTTTTGTTGGTATTTAATCACCACTGTTTTTTTTTTTTGCTAAAAAAGTTTTTCTTAGTTTCTGTTAGAAAATTTTGTAAAAAAATACTTTTTCTCCTTCACTGATGTGCGCTGATGAGGCTGCACTGATGGTCACTGATAGGCTGCACTGATGGGCACTGATGAGGCAGCACTTATGGGCACTGATGAGATGGCACTGGAGGGCACTGATTAGGAGGCACTAATATGCAACACTGATGGGCACTGATAGGTGGCACTGATATGCAGCACTGATGAGGAATGACTGGCATCGCTGATGGGCACTGATTGGTATCACTGCTGGGCACTGCTGGGGCTGCACTGATAATCAGGGTACTGTGCAGATCTCCCCTGTGAGAAAATGCTGCTGATCGGCTCTCCTCTCCTCACACGCTGTTAGTGTGAGGAGAGGAAATCCGATAACCAGCATTTCCTTGTTTACATGTGATCAGCTGTGATTGGACACAGATGATCACATTGGGTAAAGAGCCTCGTCATTGGCTCTTTACCAAGATCAGGGATGCGCCGTGCGCAAATCGCCGCACCGTGTGCCGAGAGTGGGACAACATCATATGGCGTCGCCCCAAAATGAGAGAGCCACCCTGCTGTCGTCATTTGTCTATAGGGCAGGAGGAAGGTGGTTAAAAATATTCAACAAGGAATGCATCATGCAAATTCCTCATGATGGCAAGTAGGTGGACATGGGAACAGATATTGAATAGAGGTAGCTGATAGAAGAGTTGAAAGTAAGAATTTGCTAAGATATGGACTTTTTACACGTTATGTCAATTGTAAATTGGAAAATAAATGAATGGAAACATTTTATTGGCTACAATAAACACAACTGCATTTCTTGAGTCTTAGCTTTCATAGATGAAACCTAACTTTTATTGAAGCATTTAGCTCAACCAACAAAAGAGAGGGTGACTATGAGTATATGTATGTTAAAAGGCAAGGATGCAAACCGACATCCATGAAGCAGAAGTTTAGGCAGCTATAAAAGACCCTAATTTAATTTAGTTATCTTATTAAAAATGTACTGTCAGTGTAAAAATGAAGCCTGGAGACTAAAAGGAGGCCAGGTGTGACTTCATGTGTAAGCTGTTGCTTTCTTTATTATATAATCACATTAATTAACCAAGTTGTGTGATGTAACAATAGCCAGAGCACCCTGTGTGGTTGCAATGAAGCCTGGGGTTGGAAAGGACCCTATTAGGAGCAAATTAAACATAGAAAATCTGTCTGCGTGTGACCAAAACAGTCAAACTCTAATGCCGCGTACACACGGTGGGAATTCTCGTCGGAAAAAGCTCTGATGGTTTTCCCGTCGGAATTCCGACGGAATTTCGCTCAAACTGTCTTGCCTACACATGGCCACACCAAATTCCGACGGTCAGTAACACAGCGGCATAAAACACATTCGACAGCACTATAAAAGGGATGTTTAATGCTTCCGAGCATGCGTCGAATTGTTTCCGAGCATGCGTCGGAATTTTGCATGTCGGAATTGCATACACACGATCGGAAAAATCCGATAGCAAGGTTTTCCGTCGGAAAAATTGAGAACAGGTTCTCAATCCACAGTCCATCGGAAATTCCTACAGAAAAAGTCCGATGGGCATACACACGGTCGGAAAATCCATTGAAAAGCTCCCATCGGACTGTTTCCATCGGAAATTCCGACCGTGTGTACGCGGCATAATACAACCACTACTTCAAAGTGGTTGTAAAGTCAGAAGGTTTTTTATCTTAATGTAGTCTATGCATTAAGATAGAAACCCTTCTGTGTGTAGCAGCCTCCCCATCACACCCTAATACTTACCTGAGCCCCATCTCTGTCCAGTGATGTCCACAAGTCCCTCGGCCATCTGGTACTCTCCCTCCTGATTGGCTGAGACACAGCAGCGGTGCCATTGGCTCCCGCAGCTGTCAATCAAAGTCAGTTAGCCAATCAGGAGAGAGAGGGGGCATGGCCGAACAGCAGCTCCATGTCTGAATGGACGCATGGAGCTGCAGTTTGGCTTAGGTGTCCCCATAGCAAGCTGCTTGCTGTGTGGGGACACGATAGGTAACAGGGGTCAGGAGCAGCGAAGAGAGACCTGAGAAGAGGAAGATCCAGGCTACCCTGTGCAAAGGAGGTAAGTATAACATGTTTGTTTTTTTGTTTTGTTTTTTAAACAAGACTTTACAATCACTTTAAGGATTGCAAAGGTAAATGTTAACACTGACCCTTTACCCGTATTAACATTTCCAATCAAGAAGCTCTTACATCAGAGATACAGCAAGAGGCTTCAGAAAGTTACTGGTCACAGATCTCCCTTTGCAGGCTCTGCAGTAAGGAGAATTTGTTTAGCTGTCTTAGGAGTGTAGATTTATTGCTGGTTATCCCAGCCAGCACTGAAATTAACTCTGTCTTATTATAGATAACTCAAATTTTGGCTTTTCAACCCACAAGGGACAGAGCAAAAAAAAATTCTGACAATTCAGCACCGATCAGGTAAAATGTGAGCCCTGTATGCCCAACTTAACACGGTCTTCTTCAGGTTGCAAAAAAATCCCAGAGTGTCTCTTCAGGTAAAGTCTGATATTTGTTTGTAGTTTGTAGTATTAGGGTTATTGAGTAATTGTCTGCAGAAGCACTAACAATTGTGTCTTAATATAAAAATATTGTGATGATCAGTATATTTGCTCATAATTTTTCATTTATTTTTATTTATTTTTTTATTATTAGCTTACTGCTAGACCACTGTTTTTAGTACTTCTGGGCCCTGAGATAGAGACACTGAAAAAGACTGCTGAGCGACAGAGGACAGAGTGGTTAATTAGCAAGAAAATTAATGGTAAAAATAAATTTCATGAACTAATGCCCGCTCTTCTCTAACAACTTCTGTCCACAGTTCTGGTCTCTAGTAATGTACTGACAATGCTCTACTTCTACCTCACCCCCATACTTGAGGTTACTAAGCAAAAACACACACAGGGTGTTCCACACCAAGCTAATGGCTGCGAATAACCCACTGGACTTTTCTGTAGGGGAGAGATTCTAAAGTCTATTTTCTTTTAAATTAAAATAACAAACATGTTATTCACACCTGCTTTGGGCAATAGTTGCACAGAGCGGCCTCAATCCTCTTCTTTTTGGGTCCCCCACTGGCGATCTTGGCTCCTGCTCTTTTTCTGTGTCTGATTGCTCCTGAGTTGTGTGTCTATGGTGCCATCATAGGTGTGCGCAGGGGGGGTTCCAAGCGTGCCTGGGCACACCCTAATCAGCCCATGGACACAGGGCTCTGGCACTAGCTCTGTGCTTTCCACTCAGATGAGCGCTGTCACTTCTAAGTACAGAAGCCTGGCTCCTCTGAGCGACTGCACCAAACCCTCCCCAGGACTGTGCTGTGACATACAGGGGGGTGGGGAGGTGCTGATGGCATTGCTACTGCAGGGAATATAGGCATTACCCTGCTGAAATTGCATCCTCGGCACCTCTCCCCGCTGATCACTGCCTGTCACACTGGGTAAAAGACTACTAAGCTCCTAGGCTCTTACCTGCCCAATCACAGACCCTGGGGAGGAAGAATATCTGCCAACCACCCCCCCCTCCCCCAATCGAGCCGTGCTGTATCTGAGGTCTGTGTTGGGGGATTTTTTGGTGGCATTTATACAACTAGGAGGAAGGGGAGAAGATGATTTACAGTGGATGGGGATACTTGTGCTAGGATTGAGATGCCAATCCACTCAAGTATGTGGGGGTGGGAGGTGCTATACTGCGGACCCCTGAACTCTGTAAACTGTTCACCCATGAACGCTGCACACCCCTGAAAACTGCACACCCCTGAGCTCTGCACCCTGTACACTGTGTGCCCCTGAGCTTCACACCCTGTACACTGTGCACCACTGAGCTCTGCACCCTGTACACTGCGCACCCCTGAGCTCCGCACCCTGTATACTGCGCACCCCTGAGCTCTGCACTCTATACACTACGCACCCTGTGCTCTGCACCCTGAACACTGTGCACCCCTGAGCTCCGCACCCTGTACACTGTGTACCACTGAGCTCCGCACCCTGTACACTGCGCACAACTGAGCTCTGCACCCTGTACACTGCGCACCCCTGAGCTCCGCACCCTGTACACTGCGCACCCCTGAGCTCCGCACCCTGTACACTGCGCACCCCTGAGCTCTGCACCCTGTACACTGCGCACCTCTGAGCTCCGCACCCTGTACACTGCGCACCACTGAGCTCCGCACCATGTACACTGCGCACCACTGAGCTCCGCACCCTGTACACTGCGCACAACTGAGCTCCACACCCTGTACACTGCGCACCCCCTAACACTGTGCACCCCTGAGCTCCACACCCTGTACACTGCGCACCCCTGAGCTCCGCACCCTGTACACTGTGCACCCTGAGCTCCGCACCCTGTACACTGTGCACTCTGAGCTCTGCACCCTGTACACTGCACACCCCGGAACTCCACACTCTTTACACTGCGCACCCCTGAACCCTGCACTCTATACACTACGCACCCTAAGCTCCACACCCTGAACACTGTGCACCCCTGAGCTCCGCACCCTGTACACTATGTACCACTGAGCTCTGCACCCTGTACACTGCATACCCCTGAGCTCCACACCCTGTACACTGCATTCCACTGAGCTCCGCACCCTGTACCCTGTGCACCCCTAAACTCTGCACCCTGTACTCTGCTTACCCCGGAGCTCCACACTCTGTACACCTTGTACCCCTGAGCTCCACAGCCTGAACACTGTGCACCCCTGAGCTCCATACCCTGTACACTGCGCACCCCTGAGCTCCATACCCTGTACACTGCGCACCCCTGAGCTCCGTACACTGCGCATCCCTGAGCTCTGCACTCTGTACACTGCTTACCCCTGAGCTCTGCACTCTGTACACTGCACACCCCTGAACTCCGCACCCTGCACTCTGTGCACCCCTAAACCCTGCACTGTGTACACTGCATACCCCTGCACTGTATACACTGTGCACACCTGAGCTGTGCACTCTATACACTGTGCACCCTTGATCCCTAGGGGTGTCCTGTTTCTCCAGGACAATGCACAAGCTCATACTGCTCACCAAACTACATGCATATTACAGCAACTCGTCTGGGAGGTATCACAACATCCCCCCAACATCCCCCTTACAGCCCAGACCTCACTCCCAGTGATTTCCACCTGTTTGGACCCCTAATGAGTTCCTCGGAGGTCAGCATTTCAGCACTGATGGCAAAGTGAAGCAGGCTGTCCTAGGATGGTTCAGGCGTACTGACAAATCTTTCTTTGCCGAAGCTTTCCAGGCATTAGTTAAATACTGGGATAAGTGTATAGATGTTGCAGGGGAATATGTTGAAAAATAAATGCAGTTTCCACTCCCGGTTTAAGAAGTCCCGGTTTCACCTGAATGCCCCTCGTGTATATATACAGCTTTGCTCATAAGTTTACATACCCTGGCAGAATTTATGATTTCTTGGCCATTTTTCAGAGAACATGAATGATTACACAAAAACTTTTCTTTCACAACAGGAATTACCCAAATGACCCTGATCAAAAGTTTACATACCCTGGTGATTTTGGCCTGATAACATGCACACAAGTTGACACAAAAGTGGTTTGAATGGCTATTAAAGGTAACCATCCTCACCTGTGATCTGTTTGCTTGTAATTAGTGTGTGTGTATAAAAGGTCAATGAGTTTCTGGACTCCTGACAGACCCTTGCATCTTTCATCCAGTGCTGCACTGAGGTTTCTGGATTCTGAGCATAGGCACACCCTAATCACTCCCTGTTAGTGTAGCTGCATGCCAGCTGTCTCCCGAGTTCTCCTGTGAAATCCTGCAAGAGTGTATAGCACTTTCACATTGAGCAATTCGCCAGGCTTGTAAGAGCAACCAAGTGCCTTAAACTGTAATGTAATGTCCCTGCTTGCAGAGACCATCTGTCTAAACTCGGCGGTGATGTCAGGGTGGGCGGGGCCAAACAGCTATCATATACCGACCAATGGGCTGTTCGGCCCCACCCACCCCTGACATCACTGCCAAATTTTGACTGATAGTCTGTGCAAGCAGGGACATTACTTGACAGTTTAAGGCACTGAGTGGCTCTTACAAGCCTGGTGATCTGCTCAATGTGAAAATCCCCCTCTCCTCTATCAGTGCCAATCAATGTCACTTGTCAGTGCCAACCAATGCCACCTATCTGTTGATGTTTATTAATGCCACATTCCAATCTTTAGTATAATAGGTAATCACCACACTACTATTTACAATAAACTACTGGAGGCAAAATAAAAAAGTGTCAGTAAAAGGCTTGCCGCTAAGCACTGTTCCCACACCACAAAAAAAAAAGTGTAGCGCTAACTTACTAATCAACTTAACAATAATAGTGGAATCTCTAATGTATGGAAATCTCAATAAACTTCAATATTACCACAATACTGGTGATATGTAACATCACATAAAATACACATCAAACTGAAAAAAGACATAAAAAATAAAACTTAGCAGAGATGGTGGAAACCCCTCTACAGATAAATACAATACAAATTTAAGTGGAGTGCCCACAAAAAAAAAATTAAAAGTCAGCAGCTACAAATACTGCAGCTGCTGACTTTTAATAATCGGACACTTACCTGTCCCGGGGTCCAGCGATGCGGGGGGACGCGCCGGCATTTTTAATGGGGGAACCCGGCTGTGGCTTCACAGCCGGGCACCCACTGCGCATGCAAGCCTTAAGAGTTCCCTTCACTGGAACTAAGGGGAAAGCCCACCCTGAAAAAACAACCCCACACCATAATCCTTTCTCCACCAAATGATTTGGACCAGTGCACAAAGAAAGGTCCGTAAAGACATGGATGAGCGAGTATAATCTTCTTCATCTTCTTCACATTAGAGTGGAGACTGTGAGCCAGGCCTTCTCATCCAACATCAGTGTCTGACCTCACAAATGCGCTTCTATAAGAATAGTCAAACATTCCCATAGACACACTCCTAAACCTTGTGGACAGCCTTCCCAGAAAAGTTAAAGCTGTTATAGCGGCAAAGGGTGGGTCAACTCAATATTGAACCCTGTCGACTAAGGCCCCTTTCACACGAGGCGGACTCCGCTTCCACGGAGTCCGCCTCTGTCCGCCGGCTCAGCGGGAGATCTCTCCGTTGATCTCCGCTGAACCGTGGATGACAGGTCCCTCTCTGCTCACTGAGCGGGGAGGGGCTTGCGAGCACCGCTGGTCACAATGGAGAGATCGGATGAAAATGGACAGCGTGTGCATAACTATTCAACCCCCTAAAGTCAATACTTTGTAGAGCCACCTTTTGCGGCTATCACAGCTCCAACTGTTCTCTATGAGCTTGCCACATCTTACCAGTAGGATTTTTGCCCATTCCTCCTTGCAAAACTGCTCCAGCTGCTTCAAGTTGGATGGTTTGCGTTTGTGAACAGCAATCTTTAAGTCTGACCACAGATTTTGTATTGGATTGAGGTGTGGGCTTTGACTAGGCCATTCCAACACATTTACATGTTTCCCCTTAAACCACTAAAGTGTTGCTTTAGCAGTGTGTTTGTGGTTATTGTCCTGCTGGAAGGTGAACCTCCGTCCTAGCTTCAAATCACACACATAGTGGTACAGGTTTTCCTCAAGAATATCCCTGTATTTAGCACCATCCATCTTTCCCTCAACTCTGACCACGTTCCCAGTCCTAACTGCTGAAAAACATCCCCACAGAAGGTGTTTTTTGGGTGATGTGATGTGTTGGCTTATTGTCGTCCTATGTACAGATACTCCAGTCTCTGCTGTGGAACTCTGCAGCTCCTCCAGGGTTACCTTGGGTCTCTGTGCTGCCTCTCTGATTTGGTTATGATAGATTTGATGGTGCTCCTAGGGATCATCAAAGATTTGGATATTTTTTTATAACCTGACCCTGACTTGTACTTCTCAACAACATTGTCCCTTACTTGTTTGGAGAGTTCCTTGGTCTTCATGGCAGTGTTTGCTTAGTGGTGCCTCTTGCTTAGGTCTTGCAGCCTCTGGGGCCTTTCAAAAAGGTGTGTATATGTAATGACAGATCATGTGACACTATGATTGCACACAGGTGGACATCATTTCACTAATTATGTGACTTCTGAAGGTAATTGATTGCACCAGAGATTTTTATGGGCTTTATAACACAGGGGGTGAATACATACGCACATGCCATTTATCATTTTTTTTATTTCTGAAAAATAGTTTTATGTATACATTTTTCTAATTTTACTTCACCAGCTTAAACTATTGTGTTCTGATCCATCACATATAATTCAGATTAAAAAAACATACTACAACTAAATGCAAATAAATACTAGTGTATAAATAGTGCGCAATATCAACCTTAGTCTATTTAGATCAGCAGGTGAGGTTAAAAGACAAATGTCGTGGTAAGTAAAATATATAAGTGCTTGCGTGACAATCCCAAGTGCACAAAAATATATATAAACTTCAAGTTACAATGAGGTTGTAACCAATTTAATAAATAAATAAATACACAATGTGTTAAAAGTAGATACAATGTGTTTTAAATAAATAAAGTGCTTCAAAATGTGAGTAAAAACAAGTATGGGTTAATGCAACTCACATGTACCCAGTAGGTGTTTGCGTGTTCAAATCCCGCTAATGGTCAGGCTCAGATAGGGGGCTTCCCTTGAGAAAGTCAGGTGACCTGTGATGATACGTGTCGGGAGGAGGAGCCCAAGTGACGGTGCTAAGCACCCTATCTGAGCCTGACCATTAGCGGGATTTGAACGCCAAACACCTACTGGGTACATGTGAGTTGTATAGCTGTAGGCAACCCCCTAAAGATCTTCTTTGTTTGATGGTTGATTGGAGCGCTGCGCAATGGTTTTTTGCTTGTGTCTTTTTCTCTTTTATATCATACCGGAGCAAGACATCAGGAGGAACCAAAAGGAAAAAAGCCCCACATTCCCAGCATAAAGGGAAGTTTCTCTTTCTCTTTTTTTCAGTTCTTGCATTTCTAATTGTGTCCCGGATATCATTAGTGGATGTGAAGAGTTATTTCATTAATTATCTAACTCATTTAATGGACTGTTATCACCTATGGAATTAATATAATATTTAATTGGCGGCCGTTTACCTATTAATTCATCAATTAATTGGCTAATCCATCAGGTCAAGCCTGTATTGGCTTTTGGAATTTACATATCCCCATACGCATCATTGGCATAAACTGGATATTTCCTTTCTTTGATACATTAACACATACTTGTTTTTACTCACATTTTGAAGCACTTTATTTATTTAAAACACATTGTATCTACTTTTAACACATTGTGTATTTATTTATTTATTAAATTGGTTACAACCTCATTGTAACTTGAAGTTTATATATATTTTTGTGCACTTGGGATTGTCACGCAAGCACTTATATATTTTACTTACCACGACATTTGTCTTTTAACCTCACCTGCTGATCTAAATAGACTAAGGTTGATATTGCGCACTATTTATACTCTAGTATTTATTTGCATATTCTTTTAAGTGTAGGACACACTTCAATGGTGCAGCATATCATTTGGTCATCTTATCTATTTTATTTGGTTTTCTAAATTTTTATTATTTTTAATTCTCCTATCAGCGCTTTAGTACTCACTTTGCACATACTACAACTAAAGGCTGTAATGTAACAAAATAGGTAAAAAGCCAAGGGGGTGAATACTTTTGCAAAGCACTGTATATATATATATATATATATATATATATATATATATTTATATATACGCATGTGTGTTTAAGCATTGGGGTGCACACCCCGATGCAAGAGGCTGCGCACACCTATGACTCTGAGTCATGGGGAAAGCAAAAGAACTGTCAAATGATATAAAAAGACATCCAAGGAATTGAGAATGCCAATCAGCAGTGTTCAAACTCTAATCAAGAAGTGGAAAATGAGGGGTTCTATTAAAACCAAACCACGGTCAGGTAGACCAACTAAAATTTCAGCTACAACTGCCAGGAAAATTGTTTGGGATGCAAAGAAAAACCCACAAGTAACTTCAGGTGAGATACAAAAAACATGTGGTATGGCTGTTTCAAGATGCACAAAAAGGAGACACTTGAAGAAAGATGGGCTGCATGGTCGAGTCTCCAGAAGAAAGCCATTACTACGCAAATGCCACAAAGTATCCCGCTTACAATACGCCAAACAGCACAGAGACAAGCCTCAAACCTTCTGGCATAAAGTCATTTGGAGTGATGAGACCAAAATTGAGCTTTTTGGCCACAACCATAAACACTACATTTGGAGAGGAGTCAACAAGGCCTATGATGAAAAGTACATCATTCCTACGGTGAAACACGAAGGTGGATCGCTGATGTTTTGGGGATGTGTGAGCTACAACGGCAAAGGAAATTTGGTCAAAATTGATGGCAAGATGAATGCAGTATGTTATCAAAAAATACTGGAGGAACATTTGTATTCATCAGCCAGGAAGCTGCGGATGGAACATACTTGGACATTCCAACATGACAATGATCCAAAACAGTTGGATGCTGTAGCCAATGACAGGTCAAGTCGACCGGTCATTGGCTACAGCAGAATAAAGTGAAGGTTCTGGAGTGGCCATCTCAGTCTCCTGACCTTAATATCATTGAGCTACTCTAGGGAGGTCTCAAACATGCAGTTCATGCAAGACAGCCCAAGAATTTACAGGAACTGGAGGCTTTTTGCCAAGAGGAATAGGCAGATTTAACATCTGAGAAGATAAAGAGCCTCATTCACTAATACCACAAAAGACTTCAAGCTGTCAGTGATGTTTAATTGGGCAATACACGGTATTAAGAACTGGGGTGTGTAAGCTTTTGACCAGGGTCATTTGGGTAGTTTCTGTTGTGATTATGATTTACAAAGAGTAAAACAGTTGATTGACAATAAATGGCTTCAGCCAAACACGAACCATGAGTGAAAGAAAAGTTTTTGTGTAATCATTCATATTCTCTGAAAAATGGCATTAGTTAAATACTGGGATAAGTGTATAGATGTTGCAGGGGAATATGTTGAAAAATAAATGCAGTTTCCACTCCCGGTTTAAGAAGTCCCGGTTTCACCTGAATGCCCCTCGTGTATATATACAGCTTTGCTCATAAGTTTACATACCCTGGCAGAATTTATGATTTCTTGGCCATTTTTCAGAGAACATGAATGATTACACAAAAACTTTTCTTTCACAACAGGAATTACCCAAATGACCCTGATCAAAAGTTTACATACCCTGGTGATTTTGGCCTGATAACATGCACACAAGTTGACACAAAAGTGGTTTGAATGGCTATTAACCACTTGCCGACCGCCCATGTAGATATACGTCGGCAGAATGGCACGTACAGGCAGAACCACGTACCTGTACGTGCCATTCTTTAGGCGGTTGGGGGGTCCGATCGGACCCCCCTCCGCCGGCGGGGACGGTCGGCATCGCTTCAGGAGCGATCCGGGACGAGGGGACGGCCAGTGGTTTCTGGCCACCCCCTCGCGATCGCTCCTGGCGAATGAAAAGCTTCCCCTTCCTGTCTATTGTATAGACAGGAAGGCGGAAGTGATGTCACGCTCGGTGCGCCGGTCTATGTGACCGGAGACGCCGAGCGGCGAACATGTTAAGGTTAGTGCACAACACTACACTGACACCAGTACAGTTAGGCACACAAAACACCCCCCTGTCACCCCCTCATCACCCCCCAGATCACCCCCTCCCCCCCCCCGTCACAGTGTCACTAATTGCAGTGATCATTTATTTACTGATCACTGCATTTAGTGTCAGTGTGACTGTAATAACTGTCAGGGCAGTTAGTTTTAGGTCCTAGGTAGCCCCCTACCCCCCCCTAATAAAGGTTTAACCCCCTGATTGCCCCTAGTTAACCCCTTCACCCCCTTTTGCCAGTGTCACTAAGCGATCGTTTTTCTGATCGCTGCATTGTGTCGCTAGGTAACCATTTTTTTTTTATTTTAACCGCCATGTTTTATATAGGTTCATAAATAGTTTTATAGGTCAGGTACCCCCATATTACAACCTAAATAAAGGTTTTAACCCCCTGATTGCCCCTAGAGTTAACCCTTTCACCAGTAATCACCGTATAACTGTCACTGGTGACGCTGGTTAGCCAGTTAGTTATTTCGTTATTTAGGTTCCCCGTCAGGTTTTTATATAGCGTCAGGTACCCCCATATATTACCTAATAAAGGTTTAACCCCCTGATTGCCCCTAGTTAACCCTTTCACCCCCTTTTGCCAGTGTCACTAAGCGATCGTTTTTTCTGATCGCTGCATTAGTGTCGCTAGGTAACCAGTTTTTTTTTAGGTTAACCGCCATGTTTATATAGGTTCATAAATAGGTTTATAGGTCAGGTACCCCCATATTACAACCTAAATAAAGGTTTTAACCCCCTGATTGCCCCTAGAGTTAACCCTTTCACCAGTGATCACCGTATAAAATGTCACTGGTGACGCTGGTTAGCCAGTTAGTTATTTCGTTATTTAGGTTCCCCGTCAGGTTTTTATATAGCGTCAGGTACCCCCATATATTACCTAATAAAGGTTTAACCCCCTGATTGCCCCTAGTTAACCCTTTCACCCCCTTTTGCCAGTGTCACTAAGCGATCGTTTTTCTGATCCCTGCATTAGTGTCGCTAGGTAACCAGTTTTTTTTTGTATTACTGTTACGGGTGACGCTGGTTAGTTAGCTTGTTTTTTATACTGTCAGGGCACCCGCCATTTATTACCCAATAACGGTTTAACCCCCTGATCGCCCGGCGGGTGATATCAATTAGGTTTTAGGGTCAAATAAGGTCTGCGTCGCCCCAGGTTAGTGCCAGTACCGCAAACACCCACGCGCAAAGCATACACCTCCCTTAGTGGTATAGTATCTGAACAGATCAATATCTGATCTGATCAGATCTATACTAGCGTCCCAGCAGTTTAGGGTTCCAAAAAAACGCATTGTTAGCGGGATCAGCCCAGATACCTGCTAGCACCTGCGTTTTCCCCCTCCGCCCAGCCCAGCCCACCCAAGTGCAGTATCGATCGATCACTGTCACTTACAAAACACTAAGCACACATAACTGCAGTGTTCGCAGAGTCAGGCCTGATCCCTGCGATCGCTAACATTTTTTTTGTGGTAGCGTTTTGATTCAGTCGCTAACAGTCAGGAGCTTTTTTACCTGTGAATCTCAAAAAAATAAAAAAAACAAAAAATAGTTGTCGTTTTATTGTTCTCTCTCTCTCTCTATTGTTGCTCTTTTTTTACTCCATTCTATTCTGCAATGTTTTATTATGTTTTATCATGTTTTATCATGCTTGCTTTTCAGGTATGTAATTTTGTTTACTGTGTTTTAGTGTTAAGCATTTTTTTGTTTTCAGGTGCGCCATTCAGTTGCAGCGCGGATTTATTTATCTTGACAGCAACAGCGTTTGCTCCCACGATACATAAAGCCGCGACTCCAACGCTGTAGGAGGTGATTTCACCACCACAGTTAAAAAAAAGAGCATATATGCCGAAGCATGGGGGCAGCAGGGGGCGGGAGGAGCGATTGGCTCCTAATGCCACGTACATACGGTCGAAATTCCGACCGTGTGTACACGGCATAACTTTTGCGGGAGGATGCCCCCATGCATCGGCATATATAAATGGTGCATGTATGCCCATCATTAGAAGTGGGTGGATGAAGGGAGGTATTCTAATGGTGGGCATACCCACCAATCAATCTCTTTTTTTCGTTCAGCCAAGAGGCTGCATGAAAAAAAAAAAGATTACAATATATGTCCAGTATGTTGCTGGACTTTGAATGGTTATACCAGAATGATGCCTGCAGGTTTAGGTATCATCTTGGTATCATTCTTTTCAGCCAGTGATCGGCTTTCATGTAAAAGCAATTCTAGCGGGTAATTAGCCTCTAGACTGCTTTTACAAGCAGTAGGAGGGAATGTCCCCCCTCCCGGATATAAACCGCGCCATTGGGAAATTGGGAAAGCATTTTATCACACCAATCTTGGTGTGGTCAGATGCTTTGAGGGCAGAGGAAAGATCTAGGGTCTAATAGACCCCAATTTTTTTCAAAAAAAGAGTACCTGTCACTGCCTATTGCTATCATAGGGGATATTTACATTCCCTGAGATAACAATAAAAATCATAACAAAGAAAAAAAATGGAAGGAACAGTTTAAAAATAGAATAAAAAAGCTAAATAAATAAAAAAAAAAAACTAAAAAAAAAAAAAAAAAGCACCCCTGCCCCCCCTTCTCTTGCGCAAAGGCGTACACAAGCGTTGGTCTGGCGTCATATGTAAACAGCAATTGCAGCATGCATGTGAGGTATCACCGCGAAGGTCAGATCGAGGGCAGTAATTTTAGCAGTAGACCTCCTCCGTGAATCTAATGTGGTATCATGTAAAGGCTTTTAAAGGCTTTTAAAAATGTATGTAGTTTGTCGCCACTGCGTGTTTGTGCGCAATTTTAAAGCATGTCGTGTTTGGTATCCATGTACTCGGCCTAAGATCATATTTTTTATTTCATCAAAAATTTGAGCAATATAGTGTGTTTTAGTGCATTAAAATAAAAAAAAGTGTATTTTTTCCACAAAAAATGCGTTTGAAAAATCGCTGCGCAAATACTGTGTGGAAAAAAAAAAATGCAACACCCACCATTTTAATCTGTAGGGCCTTTGCTTTAACAATATATATAGTGTTTGGGGGTTCAACGTAATTTTCTTGCAAAAAAAAAATATGTTTTCATGTAAACAAAAAGTGTCAGAAAGGGCTTTGTCTACAAGTGGTTAGAAGAGTGGGTGACGTGTGACATAGGCTTCTAAATGTTGTGCATAAAATGCCAGGACAGTTCAAACCCCCCCAAATGACCCCATTTTGGAAAGTAGACACCCCAAGCTATTTGCTGAGAGCAATGTTGAGCCCATTAAATATTTTTTTTTTTTGTCCCAAGAGATTGAATAATGAAAAAAAAAAAATATATATATTTTTTTTACAAAAAGTTGTCACTAAATGATATATTGCTCAAACATGTCATGGGCATATGTGGAAATACACCCCAAAATACATTCTGTTGCTTCTCCTGAGTACGGGGATACCACATGTGTGGGACTTTTTGGGAGCCTAGCTGCGTACGGAACCCCAAAAACCAAGCACCGCCTTCAGGCTTTCTAAGGGAGTAATTTTTTTATTTCACTTCTCACTGCCAATCACAGTTTCGGAGGCCATGGAATGCCCAGATGGCATAAAACCCCCCAAAATGACCCCATTTTGGAAAGTAGACACCCCAAGCTATTTGCTGAGAGGTATTGTGAGTATTTTGCAGATGTCGCTTTTTGTCACAAAGTTTTGAAAATTGAAAAAAGAAAAAAAAAAATTTTTTTTCTTTACTTTCTTCATTTTCAAAAACAAATGAGAGCTGTAAAATACTCACCATGCCTCTCAACAAATAGCTTGGGGTGTCTACTTTCCAAAATGGGGTCATTTGGGGGGGGTTTTTGTGCTATTTTGGCATTTTATGGCCTTCGAAACTGTGATAGGTAGTGAGGAGTGAAATCAAAAATTTGCACCCTTAGAAATCCTGAAGGCGGTGCTTGGGTTTCGGGGCCCGTACGCGGCTAGGCTCCCAAAAAGTCCCACACATGTGGTATCCCCATACTCAGGAGAAGCAGCAAAATGTATTTTGGGGTGCAATTCCACATATAACTATGGCATGTGTGAGCAATATATCATTTAGTGACAACTTTTTGAAGAAAAAAAAAATTATTTTTTTATTTTTGTCTTTATTCAATCACTTGGGACTAAAAAAAAAAATATTCAATGGGCTCAACATGCCTCTCAGCAAATAGCTTGGGGTGTCTACTTTCCAAAATGGGGTCATTTGGGGGGGTTTTGTACTTCTCTGCCATTTTAGCACCTCAAGAAATGAAATAGGCAGTCATAAATTAAAAGCGGTGTAAATTCCAGAAAATGTACTCTAGTTTGTAGACGCTATAACTTTTGCGCAAACCAATAAATATACGCTTATTGGCATTTTTTTTACTAAAGACATGTGGCTGAATACATTTTGGCCCAAATGTTTGACTAAAATTGAGTTTATTAGATTTTTTTTATAACAAAAAGTAGAAAATCTCTTTTTTTTTCAAAATTTTCGCTCTTTTTCCGTTTATATCGCAAAAAATAAAAATCACAGAGGCAATCAAATACCATCAAAAGAAAGCTCTATTTGTGGGAAGAAAAGGACGCAAATTTCGTTTCGTTACAAAATTGCATGACCGCACAATTACCAGTTAAAGTAGTGCAGTGCGAAATTGAAAAAAGACCTCTGGTCCTTAAGCTGACAATTGGTCCGGGGCTGAAGTGGTTAAAGGTAACCATCCTCACCTGTGATCTGTTTGCTTGTAATTAGTGTGTGTGTATAAAAGGTCAATGAGTTTCTGGACTCCTGACAGACCCTTGCATCTTTCATCCAGTGCTGCACTGAGGTTTCTGGATTCTGAGCATAGGCACACCCTAATCACTCCCTGTTAGTGTAGCTGCATGCCAGCTGTCTCCCGAGTTCTCCTGTGAAATCCTGCAAGAGTGTATAGCACTTTCACATTGAGCAATTCGCCAGGCTTGTAAGAGCAACCAAGTGCCTTAAACTGTAATGTAATGTCCCTGCTTGCAGAGACCATCTGTCTAAACTCGGCGGTGATGTCAGGGTGGGCGGGGCCAAACAGCTATCATATACCGACCAATGGGCTGTTCGGCCCCACCCACCCCTGACATCACTGCCAAATTTTGACTGATAGTCTGTGCAAGCAGGGACATTACTTGACAGTTTAAGGCACTGAGTGGCTCTTACAAGCCTGGTGATCTGCTCAATGTGAAAATCCCCCTCTCCTCTATCAGTGCCAATCAATGTCACTTGTCAGTGCCAACCAATGCCACCTATCTGTTGATGTTTATTAATGCCACATTCCAATCTTTAGTATAATAGGTAATCACCACACTACTATTTACAATAAACTACTGGAGGCAAAATAAAAAAGTGTCAGTAAAAGGCTTGCCGCTAAGCACTGTTCCCACACCACAAAAAAAAAAAGTGTAGCGCTAACTTACTAATCAACTTAACAATAATAGTGGAATCTCTAATGTATGGAAATCTCAATAAACTTCAATATTACCACAATACTGGTGATATGTAACATCACATAAAATACACATCAAACTGAAAAAAGACATAAAAAATAAAACTTAGCAGAGATGGTGGAAACCCCTCTACAGATAAATACAATACAAATTTAAGTGGAGTGCCCACAAAAAAAAAATTAAAAGTCAGCAGCTACAAATACTGCAGCTGCTGACTTTTAATAATCGGACACTTACCTGTCCCGGGGTCCAGCGATGCGGGGGGACGCGCCGGCATTTTTAATGTGGGAACCCGGCTGTGGCTTCACAGCCGGGCACCCACTGCGCATGCAAGCCTTAAGAGTTCCCTTCACTGGAACTAAGGGGAAAGCCCACCCTGAAAAAACAACCCCACACCATAATCCTTTCTCCACCAAATGATTTGGACCAGTGCACAAAGAAAGGTCCGTAAAGACATGGATGAGCGAGTTTAATCTTCTTCATCTTCTTCACATTAGAGTGGAGACTGTGAGCCAGGCCTTCTCATCCAACATCAGTGTCTGACCTCACAAATGCGCTTCTATAAGAATAGTCAAACATTCCCATAGACACACTCCTAAACCTTGTGGACAGCCTTCCCAGAAAAGTTAAAGCTGTTATAGCGGCAAAGGGTGGGTCAACTCAATATTGAACCCTGTCGACTAAGGCCCCTTTCACACGAGGCGGACTCCGCTTCCACGGAGTCCGCCTCTGTCCGCCGGCTCAGCGGGAGATCTCTCCGTTGATCTCCGCTGAACCGTGGATGACAGGTCCCTCTCTGCTCACTGAGCGGGGAGGGGCTTGCGAGCACCGCTGGTCACAATGGAGAGATCGGATGAAAATGGACAGCGTGTGCATAACTATTCAACCCCCTAAAGTCAATACTTTGTAGAGCCACCTTTTGCGGCTATCACAGCTCCAACTGTTCTCTATGAGCTTGCCACATCTTACCAGTAGGATTTTTGCCCATTCCTCCTTGCAAAACTGCTCCAGCTGCTTCAAGTTGGATGGTTTGCGTTTGTGAACAGCAATCTTTAAGTCTGACCACAGATTTTGTATTGGATTGAGGTGTGGGCTTTGACTAGGCCATTCCAACACATTTACATGTTTCCCCTTAAACCACTAAAGTGTTGCTTTAGCAGTGTGTTTGTGGTTATTGTCCTGCTGGAAGGTGAACCTCCGTCCTAGCTTCAAATCACACACATAGTGGTACAGGTTTTCCTCAAGAATATCCCTGTATTTAGCACCATCCATCTTTCCCTCAACTCTGACCACGTTCCCAGTCCTAACTGCTGAAAAACATCCCCACAGAAGGTGTTTTTTGGGTGATGTGATGTGTTGGCTTATTGTCGTCCTATGTACAGATACTCCAGTCTCTGCTGTGGAACTCTGCAGCTCCTCCAGGGTTACCTTGGGTCTCTGTGCTGCCTCTCTGATTTGGTTATGATAGATTTGATGGTGCTCCTAGGGATCATCAAAGATTTGGATATTTTTTTATAACCTGACCCTGACTTGTACTTCTCAACAACATTGTCCCTTACTTGTTTGGAGAGTTCCTTGGTCTTCATGGCAGTGTTTGCTTAGTGGTGCCTCTTGCTTAGGTCTTGCAGCCTCTGGGGCCTTTCAAAAAGGTGTGTATATGTAATGACAGATCATGTGACACTATGATTGCACACAGGTGGACATCATTTCACTAATTATGTGACTTCTGAAGGTAATTGATTGCACCAGAGATTTTTATGGGCTTTATAACACAGGGGGTGAATACATACGCACATGCCATTTATCATTTTTTTATTTCTGAAAAATAGTTTTATGTATACATTTTTCTAATTTTACTTCACCAGCTTAAACTATTGTGTTCTGATCCATCACATATAATTCAGATTAAAAAAACATACTACAACTAAATGCAAATAAATACTAGTGTATAAATAGTGCGCAATATCAACCTTAGTCTATTTAGATCAGCAGGTGAGGTTAAAAGACAAATGTCGTGGTAAGTAAAATATATAAGTGCTTGCGTGACAATCCCAAGTGCACAAAAATATATATAAACTTCAAGTTACAATGAGGTTGTAACCAATTTAATAAATAAATAAATACACAATGTGTTAAAAGTAGATACAATGTGTTTTAAATAAATAAAGTGCTTCAAAATGTGAGTAAAAACAAGTATGGGTTAATGCAACTCACATGTACCCAGTAGGTGTTTGCGTGTTCAAATCCCGCTAATGGTCAGGCTCAGATAGGGGGCTTCCCTTGAGAAAGTCAGGTGACCTGTGATGATACGTGTCGGGAGGAGGAGCCCAAGTGACGGTGCTAAGCACCCTATCTGAGCCTGACCATTAGCGGGATTTGAACGCCAAACACCTACTGGGTACATGTGAGTTGTATAGCTGTAGGCAACCCCCTAAAGATCTTCTTTGTTTGATGGTTGATTGGAGCGCTGCGCAATGGTTTTTTGCTTGTGTCTTTTTCTCTTTTATATCATACCGGAGCAAGACATCAGGAGGAACCAAAAGGAAAAAAGCCCCACATTCCCAGCATAAAGGGAAGTTTCTCTTTCTCTTTTTTTCAGTTCTTGCATTTCTAATTGTGTCCCGGATATCATTAGTGGATGTGAAGAGTTATTTCATTAATTATCTAACTCATTTAATGGACTGTTATCACCTATGGAATTAATATAATATTTAATTGGCGGCCGTTTACCTATTAATTCATCAATTAATTGGCTAATCCATCAGGTCAAGCCTGTATTGGCTTTTGGAATTTACATATCCCCATACGCATCATTGGCATAAACTGGATATTTCCTTTCTTTGATACATTAACACATACTTGTTTTTACTCACATTTTGAAGCACTTTATTTATTTAAAACACATTGTATCTACTTTTAACACATTGTGTATTTATTTATTTATTAAATTGGTTACAACCTCATTGTAACTTGAAGTTTATATATATTTTTGTGCACTTGGGATTGTCACGCAAGCACTTATATATTTTACTTACCACGACATTTGTCTTTTAACCTCACCTGCTGATCTAAATAGACTAAGGTTGATATTGCGCACTATTTATACTCTAGTATTTATTTGCATATTCTTTTAAGTGTAGGACACACTTCAATGGTGCAGCATATCATTTGGTCATCTTATCTATTTTATTTGGTTTTCTAAATTTTTATTATTTTTAATTCTCCTATCAGCGCTTTAGTACTCACTTTGCACATACTACAACTAAAGGCTGTAATGTAACAAAATAGGTAAAAAGCCAAGGGGGTGAATACTTTTGCAAAGCACTGTATATATATATATATATATATATATATATATATATATATATTTATATATACGCATGTGTGTTTAAGCATTGGGGTGCACACCCCGATGCAAGAGGCTGCGCACACCTATGACTCTGAGTCATGGGGAAAGCAAAAGAACTGTCAAATGATATAAAAAGACATCCAAGGAATTGAGAATGCCAATCAGCAGTGTTCAAACTCTAATCAAGAAGTGGAAAATGAGGGGTTCTATTAAAACCAAACCACGGTCAGGTAGACCAACTAAAATTTCAGCTACAACTGCCAGGAAAATTGTTTGGGATGCAAAGAAAAACCCACAAGTAACTTCAGGTGAGATACAAAAAACATGTGGTATGGCTGTTTCAAGATGCACAAAAAGGAGACACTTGAAGAAAGATGGGCTGCATGGTCGAGTCTCCAGAAGAAAGCCATTACTACGCAAATGCCACAAAGTATCCCGCTTACAATACGCCAAACAGCACAGAGACAAGCCTCAAACCTTCTGGCATAAAGTCATTTGGAGTGATGAGACCAAAATTGAGCTTTTTGGCCACAACCATAAACACTACATTTGGAGAGGAGTCAACAAGGCCTATGATGAAAAGTACATCATTCCTACGGTGAAACACGAAGGTGGATCGCTGATGTTTTGGGGATGTGTGAGCTACAACGGCAAAGGAAATTTGGTCAAAATTGATGGCAAGATGAATGCAGTATGTTATCAAAAAATACTGGAGGAACATTTGTATTCATCAGCCAGGAAGCTGCGGATGGAACATACTTGGACATTCCAACATGACAATGATCCAAAACAGTTGGATGCTGTAGCCAATGACAGGTCAAGTCGACCGGTCATTGGCTACAGCAGAATAAAGTGAAGGTTCTGGAGTGGCCATCTCAGTCTCCTGACCTTAATATCATTGAGCTACTCTAGGGAGGTCTCAAACATGCAGTTCATGCAAGACAGCCCAAGAATTTACAGGAACTGGAGGCTTTTTGCCAAGAGGAATAGGCAGATTTAACATCTGAGAAGATAAAGAGCCTCATTCACTAATACCACAAAAGACTTCAAGCTGTCAGTGATGTTTAATTGGGCAATACACGGTATTAAGAACTGGGGTGTGTAAGCTTTTGACCAGGGTCATTTGGGTAGTTTCTGTTGTGATTATGATTTACAAAGAGTAAAACAGTTGATTGACAATAAATGGCTTCAGCCAAACACGAACCATGAGTGAAAGAAAAGTTTTTGTGTAATCATTCATATTCTCTGAAAAATGGCCAAGAAATCATAAATTCTGCCAGGGTATGTAAACTTATGAACTTATGAGCACAACTGTGTATATATATATATATATATATATACATACACACACACACACACACACACACATATTAGCATTTTTCACAATATATAAACTTTATAATATATATTGGAGACATAATTCTTATTTTTCCTGATTTTATTCTAATTGATTAATACAGTCACGTTGGGCTAGAACCTGTGGTCACTGAAGCATGTGCTATGTGCATCTCTTCCATCTCACATAATATAAGTGGGCATGGCTTTTTTGGTGGAGCTGCTTCTGGGACATTCCTGCTCTACTGCACAAATCAGGTGTAGCTAGGAGGGACTGGTCTGAACAGACAGACTATTTCCAGTTTTCGTAGATGCCGCCATGTCTCTGAAGAAAAGGCAGAGCCTCAAAAAACATTAGTAATGGTGTCTGTGAGTTGAGGCTGATGTATGGAGGATGCTATACAGCTGATTTAGGTATTCCATCCTTGCAATGTTGATCAATGTCAGCTTGTGTTTATTGCTGGATTCTAGCTTCCATACAGGCCATGAGTCAAATCCTCATATGATGATCCATGCTGTGAATCTTGCTCTTTGATGACAACTTTTGTGAGTTCAATTAGTTATTTTTACTGTTGTTAATAATCTGTTTTACCTGCAATATCCAGTGCACTTTGTTTTCTCTTTTGTTGTGTAGTCAAAGATTTATATTGAAATCAATGACAGTAGGAAGGTCACTGTGGGGCTCCAAAATTTTGCTATAGGGTCTTATAGCCTGTAGGTATACTCCTGACCATGCTGTATGCTATGCCTGAAGACGAGAAAAGCATCAGGACTTGGCTATTGTCCATGGCAGGTATATCTGAACAGAAGATTGCGTAGCAGACAAGACAATTTACATTGTTTTCAAATAATTTAGCTGTTTAGCTGTAATTTAGCTGTTTACCCACACCCACAAAATTATGGCCCACTTCCCCTTCCCTCACCTACCACAGTGCAATATTTGTGCCTGATTATGGGTTACTCAGGTGCTGAGCCCTGTGTTGTGTAAGAGTGTGTCTATTCTCCATACATCACTTTCTTAGTGTAAACTACATATCGATTATTAATAAGCATTTACAGTGCCTTGAAAAAGTATTCATTCCCCTTGAAATTCTCCACATATTGTCATGTTACAACCAAAAACTTAAATGTATTTTTTGGGATTTTATGTGATAGACCAACACAAAGTGGCAAATAATTGTGACGTGGAAAGAAAATAATAAATGGCTTTCCAAATTTTTTACAAATAAATATCTGAAAAGTGTGGCGTGCATTTGTATTCAGCCCCCTGAGTCAATACTTTGTAGAACCACCTTTTGCCTCAATTACAGCTGCAAGTCTTTTTGGGGATGTCTCTACCAGCTTTGCACATCTAGAGAGTGAATTTTTTGCCCATTCTTCTTTGCAAAATAGCTCAAACTCTGTTGGATGGAGAGCATCTGTGAACAGCAATTTTCAAGTCTTGCCACAGATTCTCAGGGGGCTGAATACAAATGCACACCACTTTTTTCACATGTGTATTTGTAAAAAATGTTGAAAACCATTTATCATTTTCCTTCCACTTCACAATTATGTGCCACTTTGTATCGGTCTATCACATAAAATCCTAATAAAATACATTTACGTTTTTGTTTTTTACATGACAAAATGTGGGAAATTTCAAGGGGTATGACAACTTTTTCAAGGCACTGTATGTATTCTTGACAAGCAGTAAATTAACTTCAAAACAAGCCTCACTGAACTCTCTAGCTGGGGACTCTTGGGAGCTACTCATCCTCATTGTTTACAACAGAAGCATTAAAGTCATTCTTTCAGCAGCTAAGCTCACCCTGCTCCCCCCTTCTAACCTTTATTGCAAACACGTAATAACTTGAAGGTCTTCATTGCCTCTGCTGTGAACTTACTTTGAGGATATATTGCTCCACAATGCCTGCAGCTACAGAGGTGAAGTTTTGTTTCAGAGCTAATGTAGTGATTGTTAACATTTTTAAATACTTGCATGTTCGAAGCCTGAACACAGTTTAACTTTAAAATCAATGTGTATGGTCAAGGAAATATGACTGTCTACCTTGTATGAAATATATTAAGGCCACAGTTATTTTCCCAGCCACCAATCAAACTTTTAGGCAGCTTTAAATCTAATTAATGCATGAGGGGTAGTATCTCTAGTTTTGATTAAGCACATATGGCCTTAAAGTGAACCTAGAAACATTCCTATGGTAACAACAGTGCTGAAGTTCTTTAATTGATTTCTGGGTCTTTGTGGATTCTCCTTGGGTCCTAGGCCCAGACTGTACAAGGGCATCCTTTAGTCGGTAAACAGTTCCCATATATGCTTCTCAAATGTGTATTTAGCTATTGCGTGCAGTTCAGTTTTACTGAAAATGTATAAAGAATAAAGATCCCCTTTAAAAAGGAAGTATGCTTTCCTTTTATCATATTCACCATGCCCCATCCATTAAAATTACTCAAACTAAATAGAATAGAAACTCGTAAATCAGCTAAGTCAACAAGCTAAACCTGTCTTGTTATGGATTAAAGCACATGGGATAAAATGTCCTCTTTACTATTATAATATGACAGTTACATCACTAATTAAATTACTTTGCTGGGTTAATAACCTTCTTTTTACAAATGCTAATGGCCTCTCCATGCTTTATGACTCATCAACATGAATTGCTCTAAATAAAGCAGTTTCATAAATCCACACCAAAAGTTGCATGGCAAAAAGGAAAAATACACATAACTACATTGTGCGATGCCTTTTGTAAAATGTGATAGATTACCTCTTTTTGAATTCTATACCTCTTTAGAGTTTTCTAATGCATGTCCAACCCCAACAGGTGCTGTTGTCATTGACTTTAAAAAAATGAAACTTGTCTGGTATATCATTAAACATAAACCCGTCCTAATCTCTCGATAAACATTTCTGTCTATGTTGCTCAGTTCAGTTGGGTATTTGACACAAATTATTTGAGGGTGTATGTATTTTATCTTGGTTAATACAAGAAAGTACAAGTGGCCTAATGCTTAGTGACAGAAGCTGACATATCAAAGGAGTCAACAGTATATAAACAAAAAATAAATCAAGATGCCCATCCCTCCCCAAAACTGAATTCCTCGTTCTACAAAGACCATGTAATCCTTTCATTTTCAAACAAATACCACCTCATTTATGTTATTCTAACATAAGCTTGCATAAATCTTACAACAAGAAGCAAGTTTATTGTGTTTTTTAATAGCCCCATTTGAAGGAATTCTTACTGACATCATATTATTGAAGCATCTAAGAAGGATTACATGTGTCAACCCATTCAATTGATAGTAATTGCTGCAGAAAAGCCCTAAGCTACATCTATTGCACTCTATTGCAAAGCATGCTCTGTATTCTTTTTTTCCTGCTTTGAAAAAAAAAAGGCAGCTATTAAATTAATTGGCACTAAAAGTATGTCACAGGTATCTAATCTATTAATTTGTAGTTAAACGTTAACTAGGGTGTCTGCTATGACAAGCATATGACCCGTGTAAGAAAATGATTCAGTTCACTAACACAATCTCGAGGTTAAGGAAATATTTGGATGGAGGTAAAAGGTGATGGAATTCTTCTTTTTATTTTCTCTTGTACCTTATAGGCTTTTATTTGTTTTTAAGCAAGTATTGATACAATGTGAAAGCGGCATGTAGTTCTTGATGTGGCATGCTTGTCTGTTTTAATAAATCAAGCATTTTAATAGTGACTGTCAGGCAAAACACAAGATCTATCCACATATGTAAAATGTGAATACCTATTTAACCGTGTCTGCTTTTTATTTAGGACCTACTTTTGTGGGGGAAAAGAAGTGCTGATCTGCAAAGTTTTGGACCTACATCATTCTCAACAATGTCCTACTTCATTTGACAACAAGCTTATACAAAGTGATATGGAGTTGGGCACTGCCCTGCTGTACATACTAATGCAAAAAAAATCAAAAGTAAGGCTCAGTGGGCAGAGTGTCACCTCTCCACCCTCTGGTGGTCACTCCTTAGAACCACCAGTCCCCCAAAGCACCCCAGAGCCTATGCAGCTGTTAAGACAGGAGCCGCACTGGGTTCTGGAGGCCATATAGAGGCAGGGAGGCTGAGAAGTGGCTGAGCTTACACCAGCTTGTGCTAGGCCAAGGGTGTCTGGAATATTAAACCGCAATGAGATTCAAGGTCGTCCTGCTGTTCCTGCCTACAGCACATATTTTGCGTAATAGCGTAATCACTTGAGACACACCAGCAGAGGGAAGTGGAAAACAGCCTATTGTCCCTGGGTGGGCAAGATCCTTCACCTATTGCCTTCATCTCAGTGAGTTGTGCTGCTGGTGGTGTGAAGGAGGAGGGCTGGTGGTCCTAGCAGTGAGGAGGGTGATATTTTTGAAGGATTCACTCAAACTTTTCACCACTCATCCAAGGGCAGAATGGTATGGGGATCTCTGTCCCCATCCAAGAGGGAGCATAAAGCTCCCCACTTCAGGGTAGTGTGGCAAGGGATCTCTTTGGTGCATCTCCTGATGGAGGCATCCTAATGAAAAAAGGTTGTCTTGATTCAGTTTTAGACTTGTAGCTTAAACAGGCAAAGTTGCCCTTTGCGTGTGGCCCAAGACACTTCTGTGCAACAGAGGTTAACTCCAAAGCACCCCCCTATTTTGTCCGACAATTGCCATATCAGCTTTAACGTTTATTTAACCACTTGGCGCCCAAGGTACGTCATAGGATGGTCCTGGGCTTTGTGGGGGTATATCTGAATGATGCCTGCAGCTACAGACATCATTCAGATATCGGCTTTTTCAGCCGGCGATTTCCTGCACCATAAGAATGATCATAGCGGCTGTTCCCCCCCTCCCGCCACCCTCCGGTGCTTCTACCGACTTACCGCTTCCATCGGTGAGTTGGACACAGGCTCCGCCGGCCACCGGATGGTGATAATAGAGATTTCCGGCGAAGTCTCTATGATCGCTCGGAGGCCGGGCGCGATGTTATGACATCAAGCCCGGCCTCTGCATTCAATTAACGGCGCTGCCTCGGCTGGAAAGCCGTGATCGTTTTTTTTTTTTTATTTTAGGCTCCCCAGCCTAGAGGTGAGATGTGGGGTCTTATTGACCCCATATCTTACTGTAAATAGGCCCGATCATTCCATATTTCTAATACAAGGGATGTTTACATTCCTTGTAATAGAAATAAAAGTAATCAAATTTTTATTTATTTTTTTAAAGTGTCAAACTAAAAAAATAAAAAAAAATTAACAATAAAACGAAAAAAAAATTTACGCGCCCCTGTCCCTGTGAGCTCGTACGCAGAAGCGAACGCATACGTAAGACCCGCCCACATATGAAAACGGTGTTCAAACCACACATGTGAGGTATCGCCGCGCTTTAGGTACTGGCCTGGCCTGGTGCACCTATCATGTCAGTGAGGGCCTTTGATGCAGTGGGGTGAATTTGGAACTAAGAAGCTGCATTTTAATAACCTGGGGTGAGAGTGCACATTTTTTTTCCGTGCAGTGTACTTTGTATATTTTTTGAGAAGGTTCAAAGGATGCAGTAAGATGCTTAGCTAAAGGTAACCTTTGACCAGACTGTCAGCAAAGGCTGTAGTTTGTGGTCTAATTAACAAAAGTAAAAAGTTATAATTTTTTTTTCTTTTTTTTTTCTTTTTATTTAAAAAAAAAAAAAAAGTTATCATTTAAAAAGCCTGTAACTAAAGAGAAAAAAAAACAGCCAGGTTTATAATAAAAATGGGCATTATTTCACAGAGAAAAAACTGAAATATTGAACAGACTCAATGCACACTATGTAAGCAACTTTAGTAGGCTGCATTTTAAGAAGGGGCCACCAGGCAGTTTTCAATCAATTATGAAAAATTAGAGTGTAATATTTCACATAAAAAAGATTGCACAATATGGTGTTGATTTACTAAAGGCAAGTAGGCTGCTCACTTTGCAATGGAGTGTTCTCTTTGCAAACATATTTTCCTTTAGCTTAGTGAATGTGGTAGAGAGTCACATTGGAAAGAATACCCGAACATGTCAATATCAAAAAAAAGATTGTGCTTGCACACAGTTAGATTATAGAAATCAGCAGAGCTTCACCTCATTTGTTACACTAAGGGGAAATTCTCTTTCAAAGTGAAAATTCCCTTACAAAACGAACAGCCTTTAGTAAACTCACACTACCTAGATTTTTATTTTAAAAAAATTATAGTGTAGTAACTTACCTAAAAAAAAAAACAAACAAATCTAGTAAGTATATAGGGTTAATACCACGCTAATGAACAAACAAATGAAAAATTACATAAATAAAAAAGCAGCAGCTTAATGTGGGATAAACAGCACAAACTAGGTAAAAAGGGTAGAAAAGGCGTGCTAGATAGTCCTAACTGATATATGCAAATCCTTGATTGTTCAGCATAGATATCTTGAATCCGTGTATGAGGATATGAGGATCCCTTTCACAGTACACCACAGTGATTCACGTCATACAAGTGCACTGCCGCCTTAAAAAAAACTTGCTTACCAGAAAGCAAGCAAAGCAGGCATGTGGCTATGCCTATGCAACCTATGCAACAGTGGTTGCTAGGTGTGTGAGATCCAGAGTGGGGATCCATCATGTGGTCTACTCTCCATACAAGCATCTGTGCAAGTAAAAGGCTTTGGCTGGGCTATAGCCACACGCCTGCTTTGCATTCTTTCTGGTAAGCAAGTTTTTCTTAAGGTGCTGGTGCACTTGTATGACTTGAATCACTGTGGTGTACTGTGAGAGGGATCCTCATACATGGATTCAAGATACCTATGTTGAACAATCAAGGATTTACATATATCAATTAGGACTATCTAGCGCTGCTTTTCTAACTTTTTAATCAAGTAAGTATGTGCACAGTCTTTAAGCACTTTTACTAGACTCTATTTTCACTGCCTTTATGCACAGTATTTTAACTCTTGTCCTAGGACCCCCTTCAGCAATTTCCTTATAAAGAAACCCACATAGCAGTGTAATACATTTTCAGAAAAAGTCCCCCCCAAAAAATGTTTGTGCCCAGTTTTGAGTTAATTACAGTAAATTAATTACAAGGCCTTTTATTTATTAATTTTTTTTTTGCAAAATCTTAAATGAATTTTTACAACTGTGCAACAAAAATTATCCAGAAATGAAAATCCAGATAAGAAAACTAAAAAGTATAGTAATAATAATAAAAAAAACATAAAATAAAAGAAAAAGAAACGTAGAAAAAAGAGATAACAAGACTTGAATATGTCAAAAGACAGTAACCAACCATGCTACTATTTAGTTTGTTTATCTGAGCTTCTGACAAACAGTCAAAACCAAAGGCCAAAGACCCTGTGTATTTGTATATTACACTGACTCAACCTGGAATAACCAGGGAAGAGGGACTGTAACCATGATGGAAGCGTGTACGAGTAAGCATCTTTTTACTCAGAAAATATAACCTTATTAATATCAATAAAGGCTTTCCCAATATATCTCAACATTCATTGCAAAATGTAGAAATTAACATTATAGTGCAATATAATGCAGACTAGAATATATATATATATATATATATATATATATATATATATATATATATATATATATATATATATATATATATCATCCCTATCCAGCAGCTCATACTAACCCCTGGATAATCAAACGATTACCACTGCAGGGATTTGGGGGGCAGAGGACTGAATTTCTCTTTTCATTCAATGTTAGTACCATCCCTTAAAATATAGTCGCTGATATTCAAATCGTGAGAGCAAACGCTGTTGCTGTCAAGATAAATAAATCAGTGCTGCAGCTGAATGGCATACCTGAAAAGCAAACAATGGTAATGATAAAACATTAACTCAATAAAACAACTTGATTTTTTAACGCAACCTGTGCCTAAAAATATATGCCGAAGCATGGGGGCAATCTGCCCCTAATGTTAGGAGCAAATCGCTCCTCCACCCCTGCCCCCATGCTTCGTCATATATGCTCTTTTTTTTAACTGTGGTGGAGAAATCACCTCCTACAGCGCTGGAAGCTTTACATATCATGGGAGCAAACGCTGTTGCTGTCAGAATAAGAAGAAAAATAAAACCACAACTATTTTTGGCTTTTTTTTCTCTTATTTTTTTGTGTTTTTGTGTGTTTTTTTTTTTTTTTTGCACTTTTATATAAACTGTAAACATTCCAGATTAGGGTCTCTCAAAATGTGATAGCATCTCATCTTTCGAGACCCTGTGTAAGTGTGCCTAGGACTGTGCAAAGCTGTACCCTACGCTAATACTCCACTAGTGTGTGGTAACGTTCGAAACCAATGCAAAGACCAGGATGGTCAGGACAGGAGGGACAATAAAAGTGGGTTTCACGCCTATATTCGTGCTTTCTACAGACACAACATCTTCTTTTGGGATTTCTTTGGGTAGGGGTACCAGGGAGGAAATGCAGAAAATGCCTCTCATGCAGCCGATTCACTGCATTTGGATTGAGAACTTGGGCCATAGCACCGTCTGGAAACAGAAGGGCTGTGATGATCTCTTCCTGGAATTTAAGGAAAGATCCAGTTCGTCCTGAAGCTTTGTATAGCACATAAGCATTCAGCAGAGCCAATTGGAAAAAGTATACAGACACTTTTTTATACCAGCGTCTGGCCCTATGGTCAGTTAGGTATGGCTCCAACAACTGGTCGTTGAGGTCCATTCTTTCCATATTAAGGTTATATGCGTGGACACAGAGGGGTTTCTCCACAACAGAAGTTGCTGTGTCAGCGTGAAGGGAGGTCAGAACGAAAACATTCTTATTATCCCTCCACAGCGAGTAAATTATTACATCTCAACGGGAATCTACAAGCTGCTGGGGTAAGCCCCAGCAATTAGATTGCACGGTGCAACATTTCATGATCAAAACTGACTAAAAAGTGTCACGCTTGTGTAATAATTGTCCACATACAAGTGGTACCCCTTTCCCAATAAGGGTGACACCAAGTCCCACACAATCTTACCAGCGCTCCCTATATAGTCTGGGCAGTTCTCCGGCTCTACGTAACTATCTCTTCCGTCTTAAACCATAAAACTATATGTATAGCCTGTTGCCCTGTCACAGAGCTTATACATCTTGACCCTATATCTGGCACGCTTGCTAGGAAGAAACTGTTTGAATGACAAGCGGCAAGAAAACATAATCAGGGACTCATCAATGCAGACAACTTAATTGGGAGTAAACAAGGCTGCAAACTGCTGGTTGAAGTGGTTTACGAGGGGCCGAATTTTCTAGAGCCGATCATATTCAGGGTCACCAGGGTGGACAATATCTGCGCTAATTATAAAACAAAAGTGTAAAGTAGCAGCCAACACAGTTTGTTGATCAGCAAACAAGATAAATAAAAAACCAAAATGTGGCGCTGTGATAATAAAGGTACATAGAAATTGGTAAAAAAAGTCTATAGGTGAAAAACAATAATCAAATTGTAATAACAGTCCATCAGTCAACAGGCATAAATGGTGCTGTAGGAAGAAAAATCTTCTATCAGAAGAATGGTGCATAAATCCCTCTTAGGTGAAAAATAGTGCACAAATCCCGCTTATGGTGATTATAATCTGCTTACCAGATAGAAGCAGAAAAAGGGCGATGTTAATCACGTGATGCCAAAGGAAAGTGGATGGAAGCTTGATGAACATAAGGGTAAGATCAAATCCAATATTTCTTGATGGAATGTTGGTGACCAGGTTCACTCAGCCAGATCTGGTGTAGGCTAGAAAAAAACTCTCCCACGGGATGAAGGAAGAGAATAATAACAATAGTGAAGCCCGCAAGATGAAGTTCAACAATTTTATTGCTTCTCTGATGATATCCACCATTGGATGAAACATGTCAGGCGGGCTGATGCAAGTATGCGGAACTGTTCTTTTTATCCATGCCCTGATGTTTTTACTTTGATGTAAGTAGACTACAAGCAATAAAATTGTTGAACTTCATCTTGCGGGCTTCACTATTGTTATTATTCTCTTCCTTCATCCCATGGGAGAGTTTTTTTCTAGCCTACACCAGATCTGGCTGAGTGAACCTGGTCACCAACATTCCATCAAGAAATATTGGATTTGATCTTACCCTTATGTTCATCAAGCTTCCATCCACTTTCCTTTGGCATCACGTGATTAACATCGCCCTTTTTCTGCTTCTATCTGGTAAGCAGATTATAATCACCATAAGCGGGATTTGTGCACTATTTTTCACCTAAGAGGGATTTATGCACCATTCTTCTGATAGAAGATTTTTCTTCCTACAGCACCATTTATGCCTGTTGACTGATGGACTGTTATTACAATTTGATTATTGTTTTTCACCTATAGACTTTTTTACCAATTTCTATGTACCTTTATTATCACAGCGCCACATTTTGGTTTTTTATATTCAGGGTCACCCCGAGGATGACAGAGTTCATTGTCATTGAAATGCATGAACCGCAAGATCTGCTCGTATCGTGTCCTGGACTGGTCATGGAGGCAGAGAACACGAGCATATGGTGAATTGGGTCAGTGGACCAATATGACCGCAACTCACTTTTTTTAGTTATGCCCATGAGGAGTGATAGGCCCAGGAAGGTCTTAAATTCGGAGACAGTGATAGGTTTCCAATCTCTGGCAAGGGTCAGCTGGGGATTAGCGGTGATGAATTGACCAGCATACAAATTGCTTTGGTCCACAATAGATCTATAGAGATCTTCCGTGAAAAACTGTGAATAAAAATCAAGTGACGTAAAATCAACTGTTTCCACCTGAATTCCGGGTTGGCCAGTGAATGGGGGAAGTACGAGTGCTGCAGAAGTGGTGGGCTCCCAATTCGAGACGGGCCTGTCTTTGTCTTCTTGGTGGTTGCGGGATACTAGTTGTGCTAGCCACCTCACCAGCTTGAACTGCACTTGTGGGACTCGCTACGTCACCACGTGATACTGCAGCGCTGGATGTACGACCAGGATGTACTAGGCCGCTGGTGCTTGCCAGTTCACCAGAAGGATGAGCAGCACTAGTACCGGCTCTTTGCTCCATATGAGAGCCATGTGGTTCTTGCACCTCAACAACAGCAGAAGAACAGGGTCGGGTATGCCTGACCTTGGCAGGGACCACTACTCCACCATTAGAGCTATCTGACAGGGTGTCGCTGCTGTCTACGGGTTCGTATTCTGAGCCTGAATCTAACAGATGAGTGACTTCCTCTTCACTCTCATCTCTCATGCTCAGAAACATGTAGGCCTCTTCACTAGTGTATCTTCGATTGGACATTTTGGCCTCTAAATTTACTGGTACACTAGTGAGACTCACAGGAAAAAAGTGCACTAACTGCCAGGGACTGCTTCCAACGCTACCAAAAAAACTGTTAGTGCTCGCAGGGATCAGGCCTGACTCTGCGAATGCTGCAGTTAAGTGTTAAATGTCTCGTAAGTGACAGTGATTTATTGATACTGCACTTGGGTGGGCTGGGCTGTGCAGAGGGGCTAAACGCAGGTGGTAGCAGGTATCTTGGCTGATCCCGCTAACACTGCAGTTTTGGCAACCCTAAACTACTGGGGACACTAGTATAGATCTGATAAGATCAGATATGGATCTGTTCAGATACTATACTACTAAGGGTAGTGTATGGTGCATGCGTGGGTGTTAGTGCTACTGGCACTAATCTGACGCTGCCTGGGGCGACACAGACCCTAATTGATGCTAAAACCTGATATCACCTGCCGGGTGATCAGGGGGTTAAACCGTTTATTAGGTAATATACGGTGGGTGCCCTAACACTATAAAAAAATAACTAACTGACCAACTGACCAGCAACACCGTGACACTAATACAGTGATCACTGATGACAGGGGGTGATCAAGGGGTTAAACCTTTATAGCTGTCATCCGGCTCTATGGTGGTTAGATGTCCTTAGTTACACCTTACAGTGACGATCCAGGAGAGGGCAACAAAGTAATTGACATGCTTTTACATGTGCTACTAAATGTGAGTGAATCTATTGAGAATTATTTTTTTTTATCTTGTGGTTCAATGAACAAAATTACACTAGGGCAGACATGCACTCTCTTCCTTTCCTTGTTTGTTTGGAACACAAACAAGGCTGCTTTTGCACCTCCCAGGTGCACTAAAACACCTGGACTTCTCCAAAGGGTTCCATGCTTGCTGAAGAACTTTCTCAGGGACTGAGCTGGAACAAGTATGCAGATCAGGGGTTACGATTTCATTCTGACTTTCTAATTTGTATCCTTGTTAAGGTTCAATGCCTGAGAGAGCTTTAAAGATAGAGACAGTGGGACAGATAGTTGGAAAGAGGTCAGCGATGGCAGCATCTGTACTTCTACCATTACAGGTTCCCTTTAAACAATTTGTAAAGCAAGGCATGGACACAGCATGAATACAAACTGGAGTCCCAGTAAAATGTTTGAAGTACTCCAGCAGCAAACACTACAGTTCAATCATCTCAAATCAGCTAGGTGAAGATTTTTATATAATTTGAGGTCCTCATTACCACATGTTCTCTTTGCTTCTAATTGCTTTAATTAGGAATAAGCTATGAGAGTGTGGTTGTTCTAATTATAGGTAGATTTTATCATTTTCTTTTCCTGGCTGATTTGATTAATCTGTAACGGAAATAGAAATTTTACTCATAAATTAAAGTACTTAAGGAAGCATGGGAGCTGTCATTCACTGTGTATTGTGTCTTGCATTCTAGATTGAAATGAATTTTTTTTTGTACAGAATAGACTACATCCTAAATATAAGTGACGGAATATTTGATTTGCAGTATTGAGCCTAATTTCAACTGTCACATAAGGGAAAATATTTATATTTACAAAACTACTGAAATGTATGAATTGGGTAATGAATAGATTATTATTTTTTTTTTATAAAAATACAAGACTATAACAATACAATAACAATTGAAAAATTACTTGTTTTTACTTTACTTATCTGAGTATGGGTGAGCAAGGAATAAAAAGTCAACCATAATGGTATTATACAAACTTGGCTTCATCCATACTCCAGCAACATCAGGCAGTTTTGGAAAATGAAAATAAACCAATAATCTAATGGATATTAATCATCTCAGTTACCTTGCAGCTTTATTTGGGCTGTTGCACTAAATTTTTTTCATACATAGGTAACTACAGTCTGTAGATTTACAGTTAAAACTGGAAATTGTGCTCTATTTAGACCTATCTTTCTATTTTATTTCTATTTATTTTTTAGTTTTCATAGGCTGACCCTTGTCCAAACTTTGATGAGTTAGGCCTAGCTGTGATCACCTTTTCTGCTGTCTCATTTATAGGCCACAATAATACATCCATCCACATTCCGAGGGTAGCCTGAAAATGATATAGAAGAATAAGAGCATGATGCACACATGTGGTTTAACAAGGGTTGTAATTCCTGTAGAAGCAATCTCATAAAAGATACAATACTGTTTAGAATATTTTTGAATCTTCATTGTCATATTGTTACCTTTTTTCATATTGACATTCAAATGTCAAATGGATGTATTTGACTTATTATGTGCAAACACTAATAAAAAAAGATTGCAATTAAACTGGGAATAGAGGTAATGTTAAATGCAAAATGGTTAGTAAGATAAGTACCCTTGGTACCTGGATATGACTATATTGGTGGCATATGACTGGACAAAGTACAGAAAAACTGTGAAAAAGTACTATTTTACAGGTATGTTTTTACCCACATAATACACCTACAGAATAATTTGAGATCACCAAACATCTTCATAAATTGATGAAACCTGAAAGACTGAGATAGTGTTATGCAACTTCTCTTGTCTTGCCAAAGTTTGATACTTTAAGTTAAGAGCAGACATCCAGCACACCTGTGTACATTGGCAGGGAATTAAAACAAGTCAAATCGGCAACCATCCAATTACCTGTCAAATAAGATTTATATTAGGATTTAGATACACTTTTTCTAAGCCAGCTTTCCCTAATGTCAGGCTCAGAGGGCATGTGTGAGATGTTCAAAAGCCCTAACTGCATTTTTATTAATCATTTTATAGTATTTCATTGCAAATTGTGATATTGTGTAGCTTCCCTCTGATTATAAGCCCTTGCTATTGAGCACAATGTCTTTGTTTCTCATTTAATCACTGCCACTGCTTCCAATGACTGATGAGTACACAATGTGGCCATCACTGTGTTCTGGAGAGTGAAGACTTGGCTGGCCGAGTACCAGAGCTAAAGGTGAGAACCTCATGCTTGCAGAATGCAGAGTGAAGTTTTTATGCTGGTAGAATAACCTCAATCTATCTATGTTAATATGAACAGTTGGACAAGTTATAGGTGTTTACTATTATTTTAAGTTTATGAAAGAAAAATTATCAGTGTTCCCTATGATAAGTACATTTCATTTGTAATTTTACGGTACAGTTTTATAAAAGGCAAATAACAATCAATAGTATCTGGTTGATAGTAGAGATACTGACAGTTCTCTTATGATAAATGAAATAAGTTGATCTTTGTACTTAATGGTAGCACCACTGGAATGAGTAAGTAGAGCATATTTAGACAGAGGGAGGTTGATTTACTAAGGCTGGGTTCACATATGAGCCACGGCTCCCAGCAGGGGTCCGTTGCATCCTGGTTCACCGTTTCAGGTCCGATTTCAGCCAGAATTTTGGGGCTAAATTCGGACCTGAAATGGACCAAAAGCCTAAGGCAAAAAGATTATTTAATTAGCAAGGGAAGTTGCACTTTGCAAGGAAGTTGTAGGATTTTTTTTAACCAGAACTTAGTGAATGAGGTGAAGCTCAGCTGACATCCATCATCGAGTCATGTTCAAGCATTGATGCTGTTCTTTTTCACCTTATGCTCTAAGCTCTGGGGACTATTTGGCTTTAGTAAATCAACCCCGTTGTTTATAGATATCAGTTCTGGTTGGTGTGCCTTAAGCCTAGTACACACAGGCCCAATGCCAGGCGAAAGCAGCCGTTTTAATAAAAAACAGCCAACATTTGGCCTGTGTGTATGGCAGCCGCTCTGTTGGACGAGCATTCTGGAAAACCAGCAGCCAACCAGCCAATAACTGAGAGCTCTGACCAGAATGTTCTGGTGGGGGGCTGCCCCCCCTGTCAGAAAACAATAGCTCAGCAGGAGAGATTGATGTACTAATATCGGATTGTTAGTACGGCGGCTCTGATCTGAGCTGTCAGATGTCTCAGCTCTCAAAAAAATGATAGTGTGTGCTAGGCTAGGCTTTAGGCTGCTTAAAATGTACTTCTCAGACAAATACATCATATTCCTACATATTTATGTGAGCTGAATATTCATCACAAAGAACTATATTCTATAACAGAGGTAGGCAACTTCAGCAGAGTTATTGTGTAGCTACATGTTGCACGAGCCAGTGCAAGACTCTTACAACCACAATCATGACTGCCAGTGGCAGAAGCCTGATAGGATTTGTAGTTTCACCACAGCTGGATCCCAAGGGTTGATCTGTAACCTGACCTACTCAAGCCCCAATAGCCTTTTTCTACTGACAAAGCACTGTCTAGGGTGTTAGCAGAAGTCAATGTGCCTCTCGGTCATTACCAACCTAGAAAAAAGCTTTACTAATACAGATAGCAGAAGAAGGTAATTTAAAGTGTATCTAAACCAGGGGCCTCAAACTGGTGGCCCTCCAGCTGTTGCAAAACTACAAGTCCCATCATGCCTCTGTCTAAGGGGGTCTTGCTTGTAACTGTCAGCCTTGCAATGCTTAATGCAACAGCTGAAGGGCCGCCAGTTTGAGACCCCTGATCTAAACCCTCTAAGAAATCATTATATCTGGTAGCTTATCTATCCTTAGATGTAGTGGCTGCAATAGTTTTCTTTATTTTAGACTTTTTTTCTTTATTTTCAACTGGTGATCTAGCCAGTAAGTCATTAATTTTCCAACCTACTTTAACAGACCAAGCTGTCCAGCAAAAGGGGCAGTTGGAGAGATAAACAAAAAAAAACATTTAACATTGACAGGGGTGTTTACAATGGTCAACTTTTGTTGAGTTAGTTAAAACCTTTATCCCAAAAGGAAAAAAGTGACCCTATAACTCCTGGAGTTAAATTTTAATTTGTTAGTCATTTATGTAAAGTCCATCTAAACCTACTAGTCAATCTAGCACTAGCTTCTCCACAGGTTGAAAGTGCTGCTCTCCAAGGGTGGCTACTTTGCTGCTCTATGGATCCAGCGGAGCCTTGAGTGAGAGTAGGAAGTGTGTTATTTGCAGTATCGTCAGGTGAACAAAAAAGAAAAATTAAAGCAACCACCACATCTGAGGACTGATAGGCTGCAATATATTAAATTTTTTTTTTTTAGGTATTGGATACACTTTAATAATCAACTAAGTAAGGCTGCCTTTTTGTTGCCTGGGCTTTTTTTATTTTTTGTACACATGTTAAAATGCACGTTTTAGGTCTGAAGATAACTTAAAACCTTTTTTGTTCTGAAACAGAGACCCTGTAGGAGAAAATTGTGACAGTTGCAACTTTATATCACCCAATAATTGCTATTGCTATTTTTTTTTTTTTTTTTAATCAAATCTATATCTTCAGTAAAAAATACACTCTAATTAATTTTATTGCAGACATATACAGTATAACATCCAACTGTTTGTTAAAATATAAAAGACAAGGTTGCATCAAGTAAATATATACCAAATACTATGTCAAGCCTAAAAATTGCATGTTCTGTGAAGCAGAGAAAAAATATGGTAATCAAAGTTGTTCATAGGCAATGTTCTAAAAGGCTTAACAGCTTATGATTTTAGAGATAACAGTAAATGATGACCCTAGAATTATTGATTTCAATCCGGCATGCATGGCATACTTAAAGTGGCTGTTAACCCTCTTTGCCAACTTTACATTATCCTCCACGTTCCCTAATGACAGGAGCTCTTGTCTCTGTGTTTTATAAAAGAAAATACCTTGTTTACTGTATTTCAGATCATGTGACCCACTGGCTCTCTCCTCTGCCCGGCTGACCGATCCAGCGGGCGGGGCCGAGATTCCCCCTGCTGATATCAGCCGGGATGTGAGGAGGAGAGTAGAGAGAGAGCTGGTCGGTCACCTGATTACCGGAAACCGCTCTGAAATACGGTAAAGGAGGCATTTTTTTAATAAAACACGGAGACAGGAGCACCTGTCATTAGGGAACAAGGAGGATTATGTAAGATTTTAACAGTTATGAGAGCAGCATGAGTTGCAGGGGCAGGGAACTGCCACAGGAGCCAACAGGTAGGGGGGAGAGGACAGAGGAGAGACAGGAGAACTGCGGATGACGGAGGCACATAAAATGAGTACGGTGTCAGGGCTCAGCAGCCATAATAAACCATGGTCAACTTACAGGGGGAGGGCAGAAACTGGCAGGATCAGACAGGTATTTCAGGTGATACAGGGGGACAAATGACACAGCACAAGCACTTTGCTGTATAACATTCTTTAAAGGGACAGGATTTTTTTAGGTAAAAAAAATGCTTTTATATGTGTTGCACAATCTTCATTTTTATACACCTACACACCTAATGTTAGACATATGGTATACTTACCGCTGGTTTTGCACAGATCAGCCCCAATCCTTCTTCTCTTGGGTCCCCCACCACCGCTCCTGGCTCCTCCCCCTCCTGAGTGCCCCATAGCAACCCACTTGCTATGGGGGCACTTGTGCATTCTCACTCCCGTGCCCTGCTGTGTACCTGTAGAATCACTGTAACTTTTTTTGAAACTTAACCTTATTGCTAATTGAAAAGTGAAAAGTTCTGGAAGTCGCACATCTCTGTAAAACCTGTAAGAAGGTGTATGGCAGCCTCAGCCCAGGCTCCAACCAGGTCACATTACCCTAATAGTCAAAGATAAAAAAGGGAAAGAAGGGCACACCAGCCTTGTGCATTATCCTTTGGAAAAACCTCCTTGTGACACTGCTGAGCTCTGAGGAAGAAGGTTTTTCCCTTCAAAATGTGTCAGTGGCAGTGGCCTCCATGATTTCCTCCGTGACCTTTGGAGTGTATTGTCCGTCTTAGACTGATTGCTGCTACTTGGCGATTATTCATATTGCAAGAATCCTACATTTGTTTGTGAGTAGTTTTCTTTTTTTTAATTTTTAATAAAAACATATCCAAAGGATAATGCACAAGGCTGGTGCGCCCTTTTTAGCCTTTTTTATCGTTGACTATTAGGATGCCCATATCCTTGAGGGCAGCAAGGCTTGTGACGATTATTTAGACAGTCTGGTAATCCACTCGTGCACAGGTGCGTTTGTTTTTTCTGCTATCACACTACCCTAACCCTATTGCGGTCATGAGGGGGTTGATAATCTCATTACTGTACATGTATAAGTGATTGGGTGGCCTTACAACTGCCTAAATTGTTTAGACAAGAAAGAAAAGCTCACTGTATAAAGGTAAACAAACTTTAACTGCTATTGCTTTGGATAGAGTGGAGAAGGATTAGATTCCCTGACATGTTTTTATTATTGACTGTGTCCCTATTAGGAAGTGCCTGTCCTCCTCTGGCCTAAATGACACTCAGTGGCATATAACACACTTAGGTTCTATGCACACTGAACTTAAAAGACTTTGCTTCTACAGGAGTTTTGCATTTTGCCTGTAGAAGTAGCTCAATGTGTCCATTCACATTAGGGTATTTAGAGGCTTATGTTAACCACTTGACCTCTGGAGGATTTACCTCCCTTCATGACCAGGCCATTTTTTGTGATACGGCACTGCGGTACTTTAACTGAGAATTGCACAGTCGTGCTACGCTGTACCTAAATACATTTTGTGTAATTTTTTTTCCTACAGATAGAGCTTTCTTTTGATGGTATTTGATCACCTCTGCAATTTACATTTTTTGGGTTATAAACAAAAAAAAAAACAATATTTTTTATTTTCTAAAATAAAACATAGCCAATATAAAAATCTAAGAAATCAAATTTCTTCATAAATTTAGGCCAATATGTATTCTGCTACATATTTTTGGTAAAAAAATCACAAATAAGTGTATATTATTAATTGGTTTGCGCAAAAGTTATAGCGTCTACAAACTATGGGATTTATTTATGAAATTTTTATTTATTTTTTATTTTTACTAGTAATGGCGGTGATCAGAGACTTATAGCGGGATTGCGATACTGCAGCGGAAAAAACACTGATATTTATATATCAGTATATATATATAACTGATATTTTTGACACTTTTTAGGGACCAGTGCTAACATTTTGCACTGTCACTGTAATAATAACACTGGCTGGGAAGGGGTTAACATCAGGGGCAATCAAAGGGTTAACGGTGTGCCTAGCCTGCGCTTTCTCACTGTGGGGGAGGTGCTTGAACTAATGGAAGGCATTGATCCATGTTCCTGCTTTGCAGCGACACAGGATCAATGCCTTACCTACTGACAGAACGGCAATCTGCCTTGTTTACATAGGCAGATCGCCATTCTTGCTCTGTAATGAATGATCACGTGGTGGCGGCTTAGACAGAACACCTGTCCTATGCTGGGATGTGTGACATCATCAAAGGCACCGGGCCAGGAGGCAAGACTGTGTGACGTGAACACCGGACAATTCAAATGAAAACTTTTACAATGGGCAATCCCCACTCTCTGATGATCCAGCCGGCCCACCTTTTACTCTGCACAGGTCAGGCTGCATTGATGGGCACTGGTCACGTTGTATTGATGGGCAATGATCAGGCTGCATTGATGGGCACTGGTTACCCTGCATTGATGTGCACAGGTTATGCTGCATTTATGGGCACTGGTTACGCTGCACTGATGGGCACAGGTCAGGCTGCATTCATGGGCACAGGTCATGCTGCATTGATGGGCACTGGTTACGCTGCATTAGTGGGCACAGGTGAGACTGCATTGATGGGCACAGGTGAGGCTGCATTGATGGGCACTGGTTAGGCTGCATTGATGGGCACAGGTCTGGCTGTATTGATAGGCACTGGTTAATTTATGCTGTATTGATGAGCACAGGTCAGACTGCATTGATGAGCAGAGGTCATACTGCATTGATGGGCACTGGTTATGCTGCATTGATGGGCACAGGTCAGGCTGCATAGATGGGCACTGGTCATGCTGCATTGATGGGCACAGGTCAGGCTGCATTGATGGGCACATGTCAGGCTACATTGATGGGCACTGGTGAGGCTGTGCCGATGGGCACTGGTGAGGCTGTACTGATGGGCACTGATAGGCTGTACTGATGGGCACTGGTGAGGCTGCACTGATGGGCACTGATAAAGTTGTTGTTAATATTTATTTTTGCAACTTAATTCTGCATAAAACATTTAAGTGTCTTTTCATGTGATAATTTATGAAGGTCTGTTTAGGGGTGGGATTAGGGGTGGGGCATGGTAGGGCTGGGTGGGGCAACTGGTGGTGAATAACCCTTGAGGCCTGGCTAGTAGCTCAGGACTTGAAATGTTGAGCTCTGCGTTATGAGATCCAATGAGAACAAAAGCCACACTGGAGGTTTTTGAGGAAGAAGATGTACACTTACCTTTCTTGTGGCCTGTGTCCTAAAATTCTGCATTGCAGATCTCTATCCATTACATGTATCCAACATTTTTGGGTGTGTCAAAGTTTTTCACTGCAACAGTTGGAGATCTTCAATGTGGTGGAATTTTGAGGCTCAAGTGACAGGAAAGGTCAGTATACATCTTCTATTTTTATAAGATGGCTTTAGTTGTCTTTGGGCCTCATAGTGACAGGGTCACTTTAGGTGTCCAAAAACGTTCACATTAGTATCAGTTTCAGTACTGAAGACAGGTTGCATTTTACTGAACACATGAAAAGTATACATTAAATACTGATCTCAGTGTCTGATTCAATTTAAATACACTGGTTATGAATTACTGCCTTAAGCAATTCTGAGATGAAAGATTTTTAACCAAGCACATGTATTTAACTATCATATCAAAACAAAAGAAGCTGTAAACTCATACTACTTTGTAAAGACTTGCCTTGTACAGAAAATGCTGGTGTATGGCCATAAAAAGCCTACTGAGTAAACTTAAAGGAGAACTGAGGATAAAGTTGTAAATATGTACATGAGCCATTGCTAAGGAATTTGTTACTGTATCCTGAAGATCTCCTTTAATTAGGCTCCTTTCATACTCATGGGTTTGAAAAGTATTTAATATATCTAAAGCCAAAACTTTTTAGAGTAAAGCCGGGTACACAAACAGCTTTTTATTGTTCAATAAGTGGGTTAACACAAGCAATGTTGATCCCGCTGAGAAATTGGGGGTGATTTCCGAAAGCCGTGCACCATCAGTAGAGGCGCAAGGTGAGGCGCAACCCATATTTCCATATTTACAAAATGGTGCGCCGGTAACTATAGCGATCTCGGCACGCGGGAGAATGCAATCTGTGCGCCACTATGGACATGGCGCATGGCATCTCCAAATCAATATTGATAGAAGATGGAGGTGCCAATATTATGGGGTGATGTGAGGAAGTTTAGTAACAAATGCCCAAGTAACAAGTAACAAATATGCCCAAAATAGAATAGAATGAGAAAGTAACTTTTTCAGAGAAAGCCTGCTGTGCCTGCAAGTACGTTTAGAACTGCGCGAGATCAATGTAAGCAGTGCGCATGCGCAAGCGGCTCTTGCGCTTGTTCACATGCGTTCGTTCACTGCGGAGCCAAAATCTTAGTGTTAAGCAACATACCTGCAATTGCATGGGTTGAACGGGCACACCTCTAAACTTGACACTTTTTTTTACGCTGGTTCACCTTTATGTATTTTTTTAAGGAGATGTGCACACAGGTCATGTTAGCATGTTACGTTGCCAACACTCCACTCCATTCTACAAAGGCTGTGAGCTGCCTTCACCAATCCAAACCACATCATTTTTCAGAGCATACAACAGGGCCAGCTAGGAAAGGGACAAGAAGAGTGTTCGCCCAACCCCCTCCTGAATCATACACGGCCACATGCACTCAACATAGCTGGCTGCCTTTGGGGCATGTTGGGCTCAGCCCAATATCAACCACAAAGCACCTTGTACCCACTAGTTTAAAGAGGTTTTCCACATTCTGTAAAGCCCCCGTCTGCAGTCTATCACACAACCCTAGGTGTGATAAAGGTGCTTGTCCCCCTGAATATGGGGACAAGGTGGTGCCCTTTCATGGGTTGGCTTACTGTGTGTTTGGCTAGGGGTTTGTTAGCGTGTGGGAGGGGCATAATATTTTTTTTTTTTGGGGTGGTATTTTTCACGTGGGGGTTCTCATTTTAAGCCTTCACAGACCCAAATGGCCTTGTATTTATTGGGGGGCAGGCTATTTTTTGTTTTGGGTTAAAATCTTGCAGCTGCAATGTAGATTTGTAAGTTTACTATTAACTGCTGTGTGCGCGGAGGTATGTGCCCGTGGCACATATCTGGTACCCGTAAGCGGTGGCCAGCACACAGGAATGACATCACGCCCCTCCAGGAAGTTGCTTGTACTGCTGCTAATTTCCTTCCAACACCATGCCCGCTCACTGTTCTCTGAGGAAGAGATGATCCTTATTTGCAAATTAAGATAATTTTTTATTTATTTTTACATGGGGTGGTGTTTGTGTGGGTCATGTATGTATGTCTAAATGATTTGGCCTCAAAACACACACCTACTTCCTGTGTATAGATTAACTTCCGGGCCAATGTATATTGCTTCCTGCTTCAGTGTGTGTAGCTATATCTATATATATCTATACATGTTGGTTCTTGTGTCCACCAGCAGAGAGAAGTTGGGTAGATGCCACACTCCCAATTCTGGAGGCATAATAATGGTCTAGCACAGGGGTCTTCAAACTATGGCCCTCCAGTTGTTCAGGAACTACAATTCCCATCATGCCTAGTCATGTCTGTGAATGTCAGAGTTTTAGAATGCCTCATGGGATGTGTAGTTCTTCAACAGCTGGAGAGCCGTAGTTTGAAGATTCCTGATCACGCTAGCATGTCTTGAAAAAAGGTGTTTTTTCATGTGCCTTGTATAATGCCCAAGAAATATCGTTAGAAAAATACAAGTGCGCCATGGCACATCTACATTCCAAATTTGGCACTTAAGATGATCATGCACTATGCAATCTGATTGGCCAATCTCTGTATAACTCGATATTTATGTAAAATAGATAATAGGAAGACGCACTTGAACAAATAATTCAAATTATAGGAAATCAAACAGGCTCTTGCACTAAATCTAATTTATTTAAGATCTAACTAATTGCAATTTATGGTCACCTTTAAAGATCAAGATCTGAAAATTTAAATTTATTGGGTTTAGAAACTCTTCTCTGTTCTTTGTAATGCATTGAAAGATTTGGGTAAAAAAAGAAAAAAACTCATTTAAAAAATATATTACAAGTAATAGGAATGAGATTAGCATAAACACGGTTAATTAACTGAGAACACCTACTAATTGCCTAACAAGACACATCCAATGAGATTAAATTAACCAATTGTATTGGGCGTGCACTATTATCACTGAGAAAACCGTAGTTACCCTATCGACAGTTGCAGTGTACATATGCGGGTATTTATTATCGCTATTTGCGTTTCAATGTGCCCCGGTTCGCATGTTCAATTAATGACTTTTCTGGCGCACCAATTAATGTATGAACTGGTGCAGTGTCTTCTTCTTAGTAAATCACCCCCACGGACTAACTTTATGGCTTGAGATATACTGAACTCTGGTGAGTGTAACGTCTTAGGGGAGTGTGCCTCGCGTGGTGAAGATCTGGCTGTTTGGTGCACGCTTTGACAACTATTTAAGATCACCTGATATCTTCAGAGCTGAACTCAAAAATTGTCATCTCATCATGTCATATGTTTAGAAGCATATTTATGTTGGTCAGAAATGTGGTGGACTGACACAAGCGCTGTAATAACACGGGACTGACACAGTGATCTAACTGAACGTTGCCTGCCTGCAATTGATTGTTCTGCATTTTTTTGGCTCCCATGCCTTGTTCTACATTACATCTCTATATGGATGCATACCTCCCAACTTTTTGAGATGGGAATGAGGGACACATATCAGCAAAAGCATGCAGGCATAGGACACACCCCCTGCCACACCCCCTTAAAGGAAAATTGTAAAAAAAAAAAAAACATTGGTTAAACCCACAACTGCTTTTTTACCACTACTATTCCTTTATATTGGCTTTTGGAATTTACAAATGCAGCAATTTAGAAATCAGATGAAAGGTTTAGTGCTGTAAAACACTTTTTGATAGATAAGTGCATTTTAAAAACATCTATATACCGTATTTATCGGCGTATAACACGCACCCCAAGTTTAGGAGGGCATTTTAAGGAAAAAATGTTTTAGGAGGGAAGTTTAGGGAAAAAAAAAACTTACATTTAAGCGTCATTTGCAGCCTTGCCCAGCTTGCCCAGCGTCATTTGCAGCTTGCCCAGCGCATTTGCAGCTTGCCCAGCGCCATTTGCAGCCTTGCCCAGTGTCATTTGCAGCCTTGCCCAGTGTCATTTGCAGCCTTGACCAGCGCCATTTGCAGCCTTGCCCAGTGTCATTTGCAGCCTTGCCCAGTGTCATTTGCAGCCTTGCCCAGCGTGATTTGCAGCCTTGCCCAGCGTGATTTGCAGCCTTGCCCAGCGTGATTTGCAGCCTTGCCCAGTGTGATTTGCAGCCTTGCCCAGTGTGATTTGCAGCCTTGCCAGCGTCATTTGCAGCTTGTCAGTGTCTTTTGCAGCTTGTCAGCGTCTTTTGCAGCTTGCCATGTTTAAATTTGCCGCCGGAGAAGAACGAGCGGGAGCCGCCATTAAAGACCGAGCGCCGCCGGAAAAGCCAGAGCCGTCTGTTCGGCTCCGCTCGCAGTCCCGCCTCCCCGCTGTTTCGGAAGCGAGAGCAGGGAAGTGGGACTGCGAGCTGAGCCGAACAGTCAGATCGGTCTTTTTCGGCGGCGCTCATTTTTTTTCGGCGGCGCTCGTTTTTTTTTTGACAGTGGCCGCTATTTTTCGGCGCCGTTTGATTTTTTTGTCACTTTTTTTTTGGGGGATCGGCGTATAACATGCACCCACGACTTTCCCCCGATTTTAAGGGGGAAAAAAAGTGCATGTTATACGCCGATAAATACGGTAGGTCAGACCAAAATGAGGGACAAATGAGGAGGAATGAGGGACAGAGGAACATTGCTCCAAATCAGGGACAGTCCCTCGAAATCAGGGACAGTTGGAAGCTATGTGGATGCAGTGTAGCACAAGACACACTTATACACCAGGAAGTGAGCTGTTATTTTCAGAAGGAATTCAAGACAAAAGGTACATTTTCATGATACTGCTTAGGTACTATTGGCATTTCTAAATATGCCATGTAACATAGCAAATATTCACTTTTTGAGTTCAGTTCTACTAGTTGGTTAAATAAAAAATAAAACATTTCTTTTAAGATTAATCTTCATGCCATAGAACCGTCACTGTTTAACACTAGAGGTGCAGATCTTGAGAAAACATACAAGTGTATCTACCCACATAGTCTTTACGATATAGTTCAAAATACAGTATCTGTATTCAAGATATAGCAGCAAACATTGTGATAATAACCTTTTCTGAACATGACATCCATAGGAATTTACAGCTTGCCATTATTTCAACTGTAATGGTATTTCAATATTTGCTAGTTAGGTCATGAACCTACAGTGAATAATAATACTGCTGCAATATACATACAGCGAGATCATAATGATGATTATGGAACACAGTCAAAAATGTATCAGTTACAGGGTTCAGCATTTAGAAGTCTGCCTATCTGCAGCTGTATTGCCTTTGTTAAGGAAATAAAACGTTGCAGACAATATTATTTTACTTCAAAAGGCAGCCATCCGCTTCTCTTTGCACAGATTAACTAATGTATGTACAGCAAATAATTGATACTTGAGGTTTAAGTAATTGTAAGTCAAGAAAATGATGCTTATAAATAACAGTTTGTGTACTCATTACTGTACACTCGCTACATAATACCTCATGTATCTAATGTTTGGAAATGTTGCAGGGCAGTTGTGTCATTTGTGTTTATGCATCAAACTACTTCTTTGGTTATGATTATGTAAGGTATTTTGAGAGCATTTAAAATTGCTTGTCATATTAGAGCAGTTTAACCACTTCCTGCCAAGCCAATAGCAAAATGGCGGCTGAGCAGTGATTTTCCCATTCTGACCGGACGTCATATGATGTAAGCTCTTTACCATGTGATCAGCTGTTTCCAATCACAACTAATCACAGTGTAAATAGGAAGTGCTGGTTATCGTCATTCCTCTATTTACGCTGACAGTGCGCGAGTAGAGGAGAGCGGATAAGAAGCTTTCCTGATAGGGCGGATCTGCACTGATAATCAGTGCAATGATTATCAGTGCAACCCCATCAGCGATGACTGCCAGTGCCCACCAGTGATGCCCACCAGTGCCCCCAGTGATGCCAATCAGTGCCCATCAGTGATACCAATCAGTGCCTATCTGTAATGTCAATCAGTGTTCACCAGTGATGCCTCCTCATCAGTGCCGCCCATCAGTGCCCATCATTGCCGCCTATCAGTGCCCATAAAGGCTGCCCATCAGTGCCGCCTCTAAGTGCCCATCAGTGCTGCATATCAGTGCTGCATATCAGTGCCCAACAGTGCTGCATATTGCCTCATCATCAGTGCCCATTAGTGCAGCCTCATCAGTGCATATCAGTGAAGGAGAAAAATTACCTATTTATGAAATTTTATAACAGAAACAAAGTAAAAACTTTTTTTTTAAATGTTCTGTCTTTTTTCATCTGTTTAGCAAAAAATTTAAAACTCAGTGGTGATTAAATACTACCAAAAGAAAGCTCTATCTGTTCCAAAAAAATTATAACAATTTATTTTGGGTACAGCGTTGCATGACCGGACAATTGTCATTCAAAGTGCGACAGCACTGAAAGCTGAAAATTGGCCAAGGCAGGAAGGGGGTGAAAGTATATTGAAGTGTTAAAAAAACAGTGTAGGTGGTAGATTTTATAGACCTGAAATCTGACAACATGGTTAACCATTATGAAGCACCAAGGCTTTTTATAATCTACCTTTGCCATGATCTGCCTCCTAACACTTGTCAGTCAACACCTGAACCACCTAGTAGGCTGAGCTCACAGTATGGCTCCACTTAGCTGAACAAGGCCATCTACATGACCAGGCAGCTACAATGATGACTTTATAGACGAATGTAAAGTTGCAAAAATAAAGATCAGTTCCTCTTAATCTGCAACCATTACTTTTCTCCGGAAAAGAGGGAACTGATCACTCAATATGTATTCGCATTTTTACACAATTTGCTTTATAAGCATCTATGCCCACTATGCTCATAACGGAACTGCATTTAAAAAAAGATATTGCGTGACTCCACCCCTACTCCAGAAATGAAGGGTTTGTTATAGGCTGGTGTAAAGCAGAGGAATGCTTACCTTTTTTTTGATCCCAGGCTTCCTCCCTGCTGGACAACCAGTTCGACAAAGCTGATTTTTCTCACCATTCGTGTGGCCACCTCCCTGTCATCGTCATAACATGCCATTCAGAATTAGTGGTCCTGCATTGTAGGACTCACATTTCAGTAGAGCACTAGCTGTTAGGGAGCAGGAGCAAGAAATACGGTATTTATCTACTTTAGTCCCCAAAAAAACTAAATGAGCATTTAACCCCCACGATCCGGGGGGAGCAACACAATACTTTTTTTATGAGTTCACTAAAGTCCAAACATTAATGCAGCTCTGTATTCCTTAATATATCGTTAAATGTATTTTTTAATGCAAGCAGAATAAGCACCTGAATTTTACTCTGTGTCAGTCTATTGTCTATTGTAATTCCATATACAGCAGAGCACAGACTGGGGGAGGAAGGGGCAATGCAAGGAGCCAGTCAGTTGTGCTGCACTGCTTATATGCTAACAAAACCAATTCACAAAAAGGATATCAGGGAACTGGGGAACCGGAGAAAGTGCAGAGAAGAGCAACCAAACTGATAAGAGGCATGGAGGAGCTCAGCTATGAGGAAAGATTAGAGAAAAGGAATGTATTCTCTCTTGAGAAGAGGAGATTAAGGGGGATATGATCAACATGTATAAATACATAAGTGGTCCATATAGTGAACTTAGTGTTGAGTTATTCACTTTAAGGTAATAATAGAGGACACGGGGGCACTCTTGACATCTGGAGGAAAATAGATTTAAAAGAGAAGTAAAGGGTTTTGTATTTTTTTCAGATTCATACTTACCTATGTGGCCCATCTGTCCCCCAGCACCTCTGCACTGAGAACCGAGCGATCAAACACCTCCGATCGCTCGGTTTTCAAAGCTCCATGAGCAGAGAGCTGTAAACTGTCAGTCAGAGAACTCTGCTCATCTGCCTCTTCACTTGCTGCAGTAAAATGACACAAAGCCCTGTACAGTACAACCTGTGTGGCCTGTGCCGCCTGACCTACCCTCAGCAACCGATGATGTCATTGGTTGGTAGGATGCGGGTGGAAGACTTAGACAGCTTTCATTTTTGCCAACAGCACAGAGGAGGAACAGGATGTGTGCTCTATATACACTCTATACAGAAAACTTAAAGCGGAAGTAAACCCTCCTATCATTTTCAGCCAAGGAAGCTGCCATCTTGGTCTCTGTCTAATCTTCAACTTCCATGATGAGGCACATGTGATCAGTTATGACTCCAGCCATTGGATGGCTCGACAGATTGGTTGAGAGCACAACCAATGTGACAGCTAGCATTCTACGGCATGCCGGGAATGTAACTTTTTTTTGAAGCCATTAAATCGATGAGTTTACTTCCGCTTTAACACAGTAAGCGCCTTTCATGGTGGGACTGTACAGGGCTTTGTGTCATTTTGCTGCGGAACCCATGGGGACTCTTTGCAGCACCACAGGGTGCCAAGGAACACCAGTTGAAAAACCCTGCTCTAGACTCCCCAAAATAAAAAAAAGTTTTAGCTTTAGACATACATTAATAAAACAACACACTCTGTTTCTTGCATGGGAGTCACAAGGAAAGGAACTGGGGGAACATTTTACCAATGAAATCACAGACAGAAAAAAAAACCTGACAGAAATTTTAGCTCTTCCCCACATTTAAAACTTAAAATAAAATGATAATATTAATAAAATATCTTTACCTGGAAACAAATATGCAACAGGAAGAAGCAAAGGGCGCTTGATTATGTATAATAAAAATATTATTATTATTATTATTATTATTATTAATAATAATAATAATAATAATAATATTACTAAATAGCTTTTATTGTGGATTTTTAAAACAGGACTTGCATGCAACAATTCAACTTGTTTCATGCTCATCTAGCACTTCATCAGTGGATGGATGTTGCATTAAACACCAGAGAGAAATCTCATGCCAATGCATCTTTTCTTTTTTGTATTGATGTCTCCTCCTATGGAGATTCACCTCCGGTTTTATCATTCTAGTGACCATTGTCTCTATTACAGTAAGTGATAGGAGATTCAAAGCATTTGAGTTGTCACTGGAAGAGGAACATCTTCTAATGGGGAAATCTATTTTGGCAACAACTAAGAGGTAATACTCCTTAAGTTTAAGAAATTCTCCTCTTACTTCCTGTTTTGTCTCTGGGACATGAAGTGAATGGTTATCTCTAAAATCTCCTCTCTTGACTTTTCCTACTCTATCCAAATTTAAGAAAAAAAGTTTTAGAATTACAGGCACTTTAAATGCAGCCCTAAAGCCAGTTTATCAACCATACTTTACAAGTCACGTCTAAGCAGCCATCCGCTCAAGCACATCTAAGTAATTGAAAATAAAGTGCAGCATTTACTTGGGCTACATGATATGCAACTCAAATCAGTGACCAAGGTTTTAGGGACATTACCTAAGTTTAGATAATGGGGAGATATTTCAAAACGAAATCACAGGACTCCTGAAACTGTTTATTACATTTAAACAGAAGGGTGTTTTTTGAGTTGGAAAAACATTCTTCATTCTGTAGCATTTTCCCTTAAACCCCAGCTGTCAACAGTGGCTAAAATCTTAGACTATCAAATGTCAGTGATGTCCCAATGTTCCCATCTTCTGCCATCCACTTAAAATGCTTCACTTCCTTTTAATCAGAATAAGCTAAGATTAACTCCCCCAGAATGCATGCTGTTTTCACAATGTTAACAGTCTGAAGCAGAGCATGACAGGCTATCTAAGCTTTTGGCTTTTTCTTCATCTCTTAAATGTTATCACATTTCGGGTGAAAAAAAAGTTATGTTTTTCAGAAAAACAAAAACTAATATGTTTACTCAACTAGAAGAGAGTTCAAGAAAGACAAACAGGATGTGATTGTAGGAGATGTATCGCAAGACAAAACTTTTTTACTGTGAAATGAAGACTTGAAGAAACTATTTATGTTCACGTTATAAATTGTAATTCTATAAGATTTGAACACCTGCCAACTCGTTAAAGTACCAGGAGAGTCCCCCTCTAGGGTTCTTGGTTCACACACCCCTATCACATACACAAAATGCCTCAGTAGAAGCATCAGTCCACCCTGAATTCTTCAATAATTTTTATAAAAACTATGAGAGTAGGTTTAGCTGGATCAAAGCACAAGCATAAAGCTCTGGGAGGTCTATCAAAGCCATGTCAAGGTATAGAGGTCTCTCCAGAAGGGCAGAGATCTCTCCAGAAGAGCCCCAGAAAGCCTTTACAACCAAGTGGGTAATCAAACCAGTGCTAGAGTGCACACAACACTATTATCAACTTTGGTTGAATCCTTTAAGATTATTGTTTTTTTTGTCAAGTAGGATTTGTAACCATTTTTAGCCCTTGGTCCCTTTCCGGCCTTGGCTTTTCCCTGTGACAGTATTTATATGTTTTTAATTATTATAATTCAGTAATGCTGTTTACAATACATAATCACTTCAACAGTTTTGCTCGTAATGCAAATAATTAATCGATTAATACTTCCCTTGGACTTGGAGAACAGATGCAATTTATTTATATCAGGTTCCACTGCAATAAATGGCCAGCATAGATCACTTGTATTTATCATGTTCGGGTGATTATGCATTTGTGTTAACAAATAACCCAGCCGACTGAAATCTGATTCTACCAAGTGTGACATAAAAAATGTCATGAAACCTTTTCCCATCTCTCAAATCTGTGGAAACATTTTGAAAATGTTGCTGTTTAGCAAAAATAATGCTAATCTCAGTTTTCCAAATCCTAGGGCTTCTATATCGCTCTGTAGTTCAATGAGCGAATCTTGCAATGTAATGTCAACATCAGCATACAGCTCACTTTTCTGTGGCCTTCTCAACGTGTGCCAAAGCAGCCTGTTATATGTTTCCCCCTGTGGCCCACTTAAAGAAGTTGTAAAGGCAGAAGGTTTTCTATCTTAATGCATCTTATGCATTAAGATAGAAAGCCTTCTGTGTGCAGCAGCTGCCTTAGCACCCCCTAATATTTACCTGAGGTCCCCTTCTGTCCAGTGGTCTCCACAAATGTCTTAGCCATCCGAGATTCTCTTTCCTGATTGTCTGAGACACAGTAGCAGTGCCATTGGCTCCCGCTGCTGTCAATCAAAATCGGCTAGCCAATCAGGGGAGAGAGGGACAGGGACGGGACGGGGCTCCGTGTCTGAATGGACACACAGAGCTGTGACTCAGCTTGGGTCCCCCCACAGCAAGCAGCTTGCACTGAACAAGAGGGGGGGCCAGGAGCAGTGAAGAGGGACCTGAGATGAGGAGGATCCAGGCTGCTCTGTGAAAATCCACTGCAACAGAGCAGGTAAGTATAACATGTTAGTTATTTTTATAGGAAAAAGAACAAGGCTTTACAATCACTTTATGGGCCCCTGGCTCAAAACCGCTAAACTATACCACACTACACAGATGTACTCGGAGTTATAGATCAGACTTTGTTAAACTAAAGACACAAGCAGTCTGGCTAAGCTCAAATATAAAAACCAGAGTAAATATAAGTGGAAAGAAGGCGGAAAAATAAATTTTCGTCATATTTTTAGTAAAGACTACAAAATAAAAACATGCAAAAGAGTGTTTGCCATTGGAACACTACTATTTTTATTCCTAATCTGGAGTCTGTGAACTCGACCTTTGACCCCATATTCCCCACATACACGCATCCAACATAATTAATTCTCTGTATGAATACTTATAAGTGAATGTGCACAGACTGTCATAAGGTACTCATGTTCATCCCCACTGTACATGCCTTGTATGTTATAATAACTCTCTTCTTGACACTGTTGCCACAGTACTGTAACTTGCTGTGCCACACTGTCCTTGGATCACATGTCTGCTTGTTTCTCTGCCACTTCTGATATACTTAGTTTGTCCATTTAAATACCCTTTTCTTTAAATATATTAACTAATTGGCATGCTCCACTTCAGGCTAGTTGCCCAGCGCGGGTAAGACCTGGTTCGCATGCGCCAAATTCCCTAGTGTGCATGCGCACCCCCTCCGCTTCTGTCAGATACATTCCATCTGTCTGCCTTCTTGTTTGCGTTCCATCTGGAGCGCAGCATGATGAGCGGCAGTCTATGCCCGCGTCGGTGACGTCACAACGCTGGACGCGACCCCTCCTATGTGGGCGTGCTCGCGCCCAGCGCCGCCTCGCCAGAGGTCCTTTGGGGAAAACATAGAGCGCGTCACGGCGCTCTCACCTCACACACAGCCTACCCAATCAGCTCTCAATGCGGAACACAGACGCTTTCAACCCAGCTGATTGTAATTACTCCACTCTTTTTAAACCAAGCGCCATAATAGGTACATGCTGCTGACTCCTTGGCGTTCATTGACCCCCCATACTAGGCATCACAATACTCAGGTAACAAGACTCTAATGCTAGTGTCTTTAAACTATAGCTACTTTGCTTCGCTCTCTCATATTTATACTCCATTATACCTTATTCTATTACAGCATTACACACTGCTTGGCCAGTTTGTTACAAGATATGGGCCACGGCCCTATTCCTGTATAGGACCTTGCAACTGCCTGAAACTGTCGCAGCCAGCTTTCCATATTTATGGCAACCCTGACTTTGTTTTTACTCTCCCTACCAAAATTCCTTCCAATGTATACTCTCTACACCAATTGATTTGGGTCTACACTTGTGGCATTTTTTGAAACTAGCATTACACGTGAGTACCATATTTACAATTCATGTACTAGACCGGCCTATTTGGCAATGCTAAAAAAGACTGCATTTATTGTCATTTATTATATGTACTAATCTCTGATTCCCACACAATTTAGATGTGAATCAAAGGATATCTAATTGCCTTGAACAAGGACTAAAGTCCGAAACATGTTGGCATCATCCTGATCATATATGTACCAAGCAAGTTTTTTTTCTGTCACAACATTTTTGTGTGTTTATGCTGTTGACTTGGTCAAAAAAACTGTATACGCTTTTTTCATACTTGTGTAACATACTGAACATTTCTGTGTTTTATATGCATTGACCTGCGTCCTTTGAATAAATATTTACTTTCTTTCAAATGCATACACCCTATTAGTGTCTATCTTTACCCCAAGCATCCCCCAGGGGTACTGGCCTGTGTTCATGCACACTTCGGCCTACAAAATTCTATTATATTCAATCTTGGGATGCGATAGACCACCTGTATTTTTACCAAACCCCGCCCAAAGATTCCTTTCTTCCTACTTTGTTACTGTATCAATTTATTTCAAACTGATAAAAGTAAGCAATTTCCACTAGAAAAAAGTATTTTGATGTTAGAAACCTATGCACGATACATAATGGTCAATGCTAACTGTACCAGTGGATAGCATTTTGGCTATACTGGACTGAGCAAAAAGAGGAGTTGACAGTGAAAACACAGACATAGGCCTCATATATATATAAAGTTTTTTAAAAGAACAGCATTCTTGTTGCTCATCGACTAGCCTTTTTTTCCATTGCCAACGTTCCACTGGAAAAATTAATTACTAATAGCAACTAGAACAATATATTTTTTTTCTACATGTGGCTTTTTAGTCTTTTTATAAACATTAGCAAACCAGACCAACCAGCACAGTGGAGCATGGGTAAAAAAGACAGGTGGTTAAAAAAAATAAAAAAATAAAAGTATACAACTTTGGTTATGATGTGTGTGGTTAACACCACAAATCTCTTACCAAACTAAAAGTAACAAACAATGCTTAGACAAGAAAACTGGAAGAAAGGATAGGGTAGCTGCTGTAGAAACTTGTTGTTACTGCTTGACCTGCCTTGGGAAAATTGTACAAGCAGTCTAATTGGTTGTTATTGGCAATACGCCATTTTCTTTATACTCTTTCCAAAGTCAAAACCATTTCCCTCCTGGATCAAGGGGTCAAATACATTAAAAAGTATAAAGACCAAACTAAAGAAGGTGGTGAAGAATATAAATCTGTGTGTGATTCTCATTCACAATGTTAGCAGAATGAAATTGAAAAAGAGCGACATATTTATACTTGTATGTTATGCAAGGCGGTAAAGGCTAGACATGTGCACACTGAAATATTTTGTTTCGGAATTTAGTTTTTGTCCGAAAAATACATTTATTTAGTTACTCCCGAAATTCATTTTTATTTCTTTTGTTTCGTTAAAAAATGCATTCGTCCGAAAATCCGAAATAATTAAGGTCGAATCTGTCATATGAAGATTTGACGGAGCAGCTAAACTGTACGACACCACAATCGTACATTTCCGGTCGAATGTTTCGCCTACAAGCTATAGTAGAATTCTAATGTTGTATGACACTAGTAATAATTATATTTATTCATTATTATTACTAGTCAACCAAATTAGAATTCTTCTATAGCCTATGGGCAGAGCATTTGACCATTAATGTACGCTCACGCCGACTGCTTCGTCGAATCTTTATGTTGAATCTTTTCTCTCTATGTCGAATAATCTTGGAATAATAGAGTTAGGTTAGGCACATTCGACCCTTTTTTGCTATTGTCTCTATAATGTCGAATCTTTTCTCTATATGTAAAAATTTTTCCCTCTATGTAGAATAATCTTGGACTAATAGAGCTAAGGTTAGGCACATTCGACCACAGGTTCGATAGACACAGATCGCTATTGTCAGCGTCATGTCGAATCTCCTATCTATATCGAACTGTTGTCACAACGAAAATGAAAATAAAGCATTTAGTAGTTATTTTAATAGTTGGATCTTTTGGTTTTCGGATACTGCACGATACTGCACGTTTTAACAAGCGATAACGAAAACACCCGAAATTTGGACGAAAATGCATTCGTTTTCTGTCTTATGCCCCATAACTTTCTTGCCACAAATTTCACATGGGTACAGCCAAAAGGTTACCACTCCACACCTACACCCTACTGACTGCCTAAAGTAGTCACAGGGAGGAGGACCGGGTGCAATGCAACAATCAAAGCGCATAGCAGGGTTAAGCCCCATACACACGGTCGGACTTTTTCATAGATTCTGTCCGATCGGACAATGTTGTTGAAAAATCAGACCGTGTGTATGCACCATCGGACGAAAATGAATGCACATGTCTAGAAAACACCCGAAATTTGGACGAAAATGCATTCGGACGAAAATGAATGCACATGTCTAGAAAAGGCACCCACAGTGTCACAGCTCAAATCTGTCTTATGCCCCATAACTTTCTTGCCACAAATTTCACATGGGTACAGCCAAAAGGTTACCACTCCACACCTACACCCTACTGACTGCCTAAAGTAGTCACAGGGAGGAGGACCGGGTGCAATGCAACAATCAAAGCGCATAGCAGGGTTAAGCCCCATACACACGGTCGGACTTTTTCATAGATTCTGTCCGATCGGACAATGTTGTTGAAAAATCAGACCGTGTGTATGCACCATCGGACAGTGTATGTCGGATTGTCCGACGGACAAAGTCTTATCTTCTGCTGGAAAGATTTGCCGACAACACGGTCCGATCACACCAAATCCGATCGTGTGTACGGTTGTCCGACCGGACAAAGTGCTACGCATGCTCAGATCACATTACAAGACCAAAGCTATTGGCTACTAGCCTCTACGTAGTCCCGTCGTAGGCAACAAACGTCACCACGTTCAGAATGATCGGATTTTCCGACAACTTTGTCCGACCGTGTGTACGTAAAACCAACATCGGACAAAGTATGACGGACAGGATCCGACCGACCTGGTCCGCGGATTGTCCGACCGTGTGTATGGGGCTTAAGATTGTCTTAGGCAGTGGTATGAACAGAACTATGCTAGAAAATTTGGAAATACAACTGGAAATATATTTTAATGAAAGTAAGACAATGAGAGTTCCTGTAGGGCTGTTGCAATTTTGAGTAAATTTCAACCACTTTCCATCTACAAAGAATCACACACGTAATTGCTAAGCAATCAACCACCAACACATTTATTTGACTAATACAGGGTCAATCACAAAGGCAGCAGAAAAGGTATATTAAACATTTTCTATGCAGTGCTTTGATTTTATTTTTTATTTATTTGTTAGCAACAGAGTCACCTTAAGGCCTCATGTACACTGCTGCTGGTAAACGGACGTTCAGAGGCAGTTGGCTGCTTTTTTCTGCTACCCCTGAACTCATCCAATGTTATCTTATGTGTACATGTACACAGGTTTGTTTAATGTCGTTTTTAGGCAGTTGCCTTTAGAGGCTTTTCTTTGAAGGCAAAAAAATTAGTTCAGACGCGGTACCAGCATTTCTGGCTATTTTGAAGGGAAAAAATTTTTTTTTTCAAACGCTTCTAAATGCAAACGTGGCAAAACACTGCTTAGCGCGTCATGTAAATGCGGCAAAACGGACGCTTTAAATTAGGGTTTTTATCTGTCAAGTTAAATCGTTCAGGAGAGGTTGTAAAAACGTCCCGTGTACATGAAGCCTAAAGCTGAAGTTGCTTACATTTTGACTTCCCTAATTCCTCCACTCCCAACCCTCTTCCCTTCACTGCCTGTTAATGAAATGTTTTAATAAAATATTGCAATGCAGGAAAATCATGCTTGGTGGGAGGGACCTGTAGGGTCCTGTACATAGCTGAAAACATCACAGCACCCTGCATCAGTACTACTTTCAAGAGATCCCAGCTCTGAATTAAGAAGGTACCCGCCTTGGTGGGTGAATGTCAATTTGGAGAAATGGATATTCCTAGGCAGACTACAGGACTAGCTAATGTGCATATGTGATGTTAAGCCACCATAATTAAAAAAAAAAAGAATTCTACGAATGTAAAGGGGACAAGGTACAGTTGGGCTCAGTAAGAAAGAGCTAGATGATTCAGGATGTCCACTAGCTGGGAAATGAGACATGGTTTATGTGACTTGCGTCTGCTTCTAGTGCACACTGTAAGAAGCTCATAGTGTGCAGTGAAACCTAAGTAAGCTGTTTCAGTACAGGAAAGGGAGCCTGTACAACTGTGCATAACTGAAGATATAACTGGAGATCACCTTTAAGCATTTAACAACTATGTAGTGTAAGGACTGGCCTGATTGGGTATAAATAAACTTGTTGTTTAGTTAGGACCTTAAACTGCAGTTGTTAAATCTACAAGGACTGTGCAGGGATTATGCAATCAAATTATAACGTGTGTGGCCAGATTAAGCTTTTGCTCATTTTTTACACATTCATCTGCCGTATGTGTAAATAATCCTTGACTATTACTAGAGAACTACTGAAAAGTTAAAAAAAAATCAATAGACTTTTGGAGTTTTTCCATAGTCATTGGATGTAAAAAATTAGTGAAAAATTATAAGTATTTCTGTAAGATACACCTCTCTGGCAAGAAACAAGTATGAAAATAAGAAAAAGCTAAGCAAAAAAAAAGATTTAAAAAAAGTGCAAAATTCTGAAGAAACAAGACAGCTTTATTTAGTAGTCCTGGCACGCTCTGAGTTCCTGCAGATTTTTTGCAGCACATAAGCCAGCGTAAAGAGTTAACCCCAATAAGAGCTTTTCAAGTGTCTCAAGAGACAAGGTAACATACATTTCTGAATACATTATATACCTATCTACACTATTACAATGATTTGACAGTTGACAAAGTAAATTACCATGCAAACATGACAATAATCACTTTCACATTTCAATGAGAGCTTGATGTAACATGTCCTCAACTGTGGCTCCTAAGTAAACCATAATTCCCCTTGCAGAACTTTATGTCACGTCATTAATAATGTGATTCAAACATCATACTCTATTACTGCAAACACGGCCCCAATCAACTTGACCTGAACTACAAACAACCGCTAACAGGTGGAAGATGTTTGACTAATGGTACTTTAGCTGTATCAGTCATACTACACACGCAAATGATTTTCTGAGTAAAACACTGTACAAGGCAAATTACCCCCCTGTGGATATAGCAAGTGCAGAGTTCTTAGACTCTGTTCTTATATTTCTGCACCCCCTATAACTATACTAGGTAACTGCCATAAGCATGGCATGAGAAATCTCCTAGCATACAAGCATAGCATGTAATACATATAATAACATGTCCTTTCCCTTAAAGTGTGATTAAACCCACGTCATTAAAAACTATCAATAAGTGTTGTATTACATGCTGTTTTTAGTCAGTCACAATGGGATGTTCTATATTCTACAAAAAAACATGTTCACCCTGTTAATTTCCCCCTTCTGTCCATGTCCCCACTGCAGTTGGGGATTTTGCAGAGCAGTGTTGGCAGCTCTGAACGTTCTTATGCCGCGTACACACGGTTGGAATTTCCGGCAGGAAATGTTGAATGTGAGCTTTTTGTCGGAAAGTCCGACCACGTGTATGCTCTATAGGACATTTGATGTCAGACTTTTCGCCAACAAATGTTTGCTAGCAGGTTCTCACATTTTCCGCCAACAAAACTTTGCTGTCGGAAAGTCCGATCGTGTGTACCCAAGTCCGTCGCACAAAAGTCCACGCATGCTCAGAAGCAATAGCGGCCGGTCTTGTAAACTAGCGCTCGTAATGGAGAATTAACATTTGTGACGTGGCAAATTAGGAAATCTCCACATGCAGAGCACAATTCTCTTCTTCTTTAATGGGATAATAATGAAGCTGCTTTACTGGTGATATTGCAAACAAATTTTCAAAGGCTTTTTTTTTTTAAAATGATATCAAGAATAATAATAATAATAATAATAGCGCAAAATAAAAAACGCAAAAAGAAAAGCGTGAATCAACACTCACCAAACTTCTACTAACACAAAATTAGCAGAAGGAGCCCAAAGATTGGGGCTAAAGAGCTGAAAAACCACATAGTACATTTGTGTGACCGTGTGTATGCAAGACAAGTTTGAGCCAACAACAAAAATTCCATGGTTTTGTTGTCTGAAAGTCCGATCGTGTATATGGGGCACACGTTTTCAGCACGTTTCTATGCTGACCATTTCCTCCCTATCACATCTGAGCAGACCATGTGACTATAGAGTCACACATGTGGGTATATATACAGTGGTTAATGACAGCCCACTCCCACCCTCTTCCTCCATGCCACTAACCAGCTAAACAAAATGGTCACTTGCGGGTCCCTGCCTTCCGGTTTTCACCAATTGGCCAGTGGAACGCATGACGTCTCGAGAGGATGAGCAGAGCAATGACATTTCCGTACAGCAATTCATGCAAGTTATCCTAGTGCCAGGGAGGGCACTTTACAATGTACTGTAAGCAGCCTTTTACTTGATTTGTATTTTTGAAAATAAACGGCATTACACTATATTGGTTCCCTTTTTCTATACACGGTATTATGATGGAGAGGAGAAGAGTTGCTTAGGACTCCCAATAGGTGTAAGAAGATCCTGAAGGAGACTCACCAATCCAGGCAATTTCAGACCTTCTTTTTAGTAGAGGTCATGGCTATTTGGTGAGTGTACATCCATTTGGGCACTATGACGTGAATAAGCAATAGATGGTGATGGTTCACAACAGCATCTTATTTTAAAGAAAGAAGGAATTTAAAGATATTGATGATTTAGTATGAACTATTTTTCCAAGGACTTGTCAAATTGTCACTAATTGAATTGAATAGTCTCTTGCACTCTCCACTTTATTTTTCAACTGTTTCACAGTATATGATTAAAGTTTCTAAATTAGCACCACCTCACACTTTTTATTGATTTACAGTATAGGTATCTCCTACACCATTGGGGAGCAGCTTGTTTGTTTGTTTTATGTACAGCAGTTTCATCAGCTTTAATAAAAGTTTTTAGTAGTGGAGCAACATCATTTTTAACACTTATTACAACTTGATTGATGGTGGCTTCACCTTCCTCTTATTCTAAGACACATGCTGGAGGGGTGTTAAACAGCATGTGACTGGCAGAAATCCACCCACACCATGTCATTGCCAAAAAAGAATGAAGATTTAATTTCAAATATACAGTATCTCAGAAAAGTGAGTACACCCCTCACATTTTTGTAAATATTTTATTATATCTTTTCATGTGACAACACTGAAGAAATTACACTTTGCTACAATGTAAAGTAGTGAGTGTACAGCTAAATTTGCTGTCCCCTCAAAATAACTCAACACACAGCCATTAATGTCTAAACCGCTGGCAAAAGTGAGTACACCCCTTTTTTTAAGTAAAAATGTCCAAATTGGGCCCAATTAGCCATTTTCCCTCCCCGGTGTCATGTGACTCGTAAGTGTTACTGATCTCGAGCCTGTACCCGATCCTGATTCTGAGCCTACCTTGGTCCTTTCCCTCCTGTTCCCTTTTATTCTTGCCTGTAGTCTGATCCCATTCACCTTCCCCCATCGGCTGATTCCCTGTGTATGACCCTGGCCTGGCTTACGTTTGTGTTTCTGGAACTGCCCTTTATCTGCTGATCCTCTGTGTATGACCCTGGCCTGGCTTACGTTCTTGATTACGGTATTCCCCATCTACTGTGTATAGTTATTTGTAGGTCACTGTTTGGTTTATTGTCACTGTTTGGCATTGGAGGTGTTTGTGTACTTATATATCATTAATCTTAATAAACATTTATATTCACTTTACATGCGTTTTGGTTCTCTCCTTGCAGTCCACACATTCTGGTCTTACCTGGTACATGACAGACTGGGATGCTATTAAAGTTAATGTGCGTGTAAAGGCAGGTGTCCCAATACTTTTGGTAACATAGTGTATATTATCTTTTGGATAACAATAAAACCTAAAAAATATATATATATTATCATGATGTTTTCATTTTGTAGACATTTTGGATTTAGAGATTGTTTTTGGTACATTTGTTTATGTCCTATTTAAATCTGAAGCACAACAAAATATTTTTACTTTGCAATCCAAGTGTAGTTTAAGGGCACTGCTTCGGCAGCCATGCCCCTGAAAATTATTTTAGAATGTTGGAAACTAAGCATAACATGCAACATGTAAGTAGATATACTGAAAGCATCATTAAAACATTCCTGAATTATATCAGGGCCCTCAGGTGTTTATGGCTGGGTCCATTAGCGTAGATCATTTACATCAACAATTCACTGACTTGTAATGTCCCACTTCATAGTGGTTTCCCTGCAATTTCATTTATGAATTTTCTGACCCAACAAGCTAGTGCCTAAGAGGGTCACACATTTGTCCTCCATCAGACAAGGTCAGACACCAACAGAAATCCAACTCAAGCTGTGTATTTTGATACTAATTTGTAACGAGTGATTCTAGAAGGTCACATGATACAAATATATAAATAAATCAGGTTTTATAGATCTTGTTTCACCTTCATAACTGACAAATAGCTTCTTCTTCAGGAGGTTTATCAATTTATAAAATTACATAAAGGCATTAAGTAGACAAAGAGATTACCATCACCATGTGGTATTCATTTCAGTAAATGTATCTAAATGATTAAAAAAAATTCAACTTGTTAAGGAAATGAAAACAGAGACTGAAATTTAAATAACTATTTTTGTTTCCAATGAATACAATTTGCTGACTTTGGAACTTTACAGTATAAGACAAAACCTGTCAGGCTTTTATTGCTGTCTATGTCCCCATTAAGGAGATTCGCCCTCTCTGTTTGTCCTGTTTACCATTATCACTGAAAGTGAAAATAAAAGAAAATCGTGAATTTGTCCCCTGAAAATGTCCTCCAGAGAGGAAATCCTTCCAGAAGGGACACTAGTTGTGGTGACCTGGGGGGGCCCAAGAGATTGCCTTCATTTTCAGGGATTTCCTTTCACTTCCTGTTTTGGCATTGGGAATGGAAGTGAAGGTATACCACCAAATTGAGACATAGATGGCAGAAATAAGCCTTACAGGGGTTAGAATGAACCCTTACTCTAATAAAAAACAGAAAAAAGTTTTGCCCAAAGTTCTACTTTAACAAAATAAATTTTGCTTATTTTAAAATGTAAAGTATAAAATGGTGTGGTGTTGGATAGTGCCATCATCCTTAGCATATGGAAAAAGTGTAGAAAACCCTCATGGAGTGGGACTATGGCAGCACAGGCTCAAAAAACATAGTACAGGAATAAAAATATAAAACACGCTTTATTGATACAGAAATACATGAAAACTGTTTATCTGTTTATCTACACTAAAGCTTCAGGTTTTTGTTTTAAAAATAACAAACATGTAATACTTACCTTCTTTGTGCAATGGTTTTGCACAGAGCATCCTCTTCTCAGGTCCCCTGCCGGCACTCCTGCCCCCCCCCCCCTTGCAAAGTGCCCCCAGAGCAAGTTGCTGCTTGCTTTGGGGGCTGCTTGCTCCAGGGCACTCATGCATGCTCACTCCCAAGCTGCCTCTGTGTGTCTAGAAGACATACAGAGCATGGCTTGGTCCCGCCTTATGCTCATTCCTCACTGGCTGTGATTGACAGCAGTGGCTCCCGCTTCTCTGTCTCAGACAATGAGGAGAGCCAGCCCATTGAGAGCAAAGGCTCCCATGCATAGCACTGGATCGGGATCCGGCTTGGGTAAGTATTAGGGGGGCTGTGGGCGGGGGGCAGCACACTGAAGGCTTTTTTACCTTTATTCATAGAAGGACAAGGTAAGGAATGCTATAAAAATGATAAAATCCCCCTCTCTGGCCTCTTAACTGCACTAACCTGAGCCATCTTCCCTGCAGGTGCTTACTTACCTCCTATGACAGCAGCAGTCTCCCACATTGTCTACAGCTTAGCTGGTAAAGATCTAGTGCCAGGTTGACAAATGCCCTGCACATTAATATTTTATAGACTTATATGGGATGTTGCTCCTGCCGTACAGGTACCTCCTATTCAGGCAGCCTAACAAAAGATTTTGAACTACTGGGCTGTAGACCACGATGGAGGGTACCACCTTCAAAGCAGGAAAGTAAGCACCGGTAAAGATAGCTAAACTTAGGGTATTTAGGAGACTAGAAAGGGGGGCTGGATTGTTATTTTCATGGTTTAATGTTTTTTCCATATCACAGGGTACATAGAAATACAGTCTCTGGGCAGTGCTTCTATAAAACTGTAACAGAGACAAACCATACTTACTATGAGATTAATAGAAACAAAGACAAATCATGGCAGGATGTGGTTGTTCAAGCAATGCAACAGTGCTGAAGAAATTACCCTCTAGTGGGAGGGAATTAAAGTATGGAAGTCCTCGGACAATTAGGATGTGACACTTGGCTGTGCCTCTGGGGTTTATAAGGAAATCAGGGCAGAGGGGTGTGAAGGACGGGAAGAACTGGGAGAGGGCATAGGATGGGTATTGAGAGAGTAAGGGGAAGAAAGAAAGGTAAGGTGGTGGGAGGGGAAACTCATCACCCCATGTACCCCGAGAGGTCCCCCATTAGGAGCAGCAAAATAGGGTAGAAGACCCTCTGGAGTGCTTGGGTTCACTGACTAGCCAGCAGGGCCTTGCATTGTACAGAAGTAGTATATTCAAGCTTGAAGGTTTTTTTTTGTTGCATTCCTGAACCTGTCTTTTAAACACACAGTTAAAACTTTTCTATGTGAGCTGTTTTATCTACAAAAATATTTGTAATTCTGTTTAGCTATTAAAGTGATACACACACCTTTGCCTTACTGCGTAACCAAAAGATGACTTCACTATATTCTGATTCAGTTTTACAGCTTTTTATGTCAATCCCTTTTATAAGTGTTCAGCGAATCAGCAGTGTCATGATACTATGGGGTTCATTTACTAAGGGCAAATCCACTTGGCAGGAGAAGTCGCAATTTGCAAGTGAATTTGCCCCAAAGCTTAGTGAATGTGGTAAAGTTTCATTTTGCAAAGAATACCCAATCACATGAAGGAAGAAAACTGCATGTTTTGCTTACATATGATTAGATGATGGTTGGAGAGCTTCACCTTATTCACTAAGCTATGGGGCAAATTTTCTTGCAAGGAGAACAGCCTTTTTTGTCTTTATTAAATCACTTTACTTTTTCACATTACTTTCACATTACTTTTTCTCCCTGCTTCCTCCTATGTTCCAGGATGTTATCTGAATGATGATAAAAAGGACATACTAATAGGCCAGGTATAAAACCAACTCTATAACAGATGTAAGAATACTCAGCAGATGGTCTTTTAAACTGTGACTTTCAGGAATGTAATAGGGAGGTTGCCATTGTTAGTCATCATTCTTAAAATGCTAGTTGACCAGCTGATTAAGCTTCACTGATTCTAAAACACAGACCTAGAACAATCATATGGCACATGAGTGTCGGAAAATTGCCATAAATTTCGCAGCTCTATACTTATGGTTCAATTACTCTGAAAGTAACAAGCCAAACACCAAGGCCAGTCCAGGACAAAGATGGTGTGTGTGTGTGCCAAAATGTTTACAAAAAATGTCAACTCACCAAGCAGAGAAAGATCATCAAGGAGCCAGGGAAGGTTAACAACTTTCTGCTTTTGCTAAAAAGTTGTAATCATTTTTAGTGAAAAGCATTAAAAGTACATTTAGAAAGCAGCCTGAAAAACATTGGGTCCTTCAACAGATCCCATATTTTTCTATAAATGTTTATAAAAATAAATTTAAATAATGCAAAAATTATAGTAAAAGGACTATTCAAATTGTCTGTACATGACAGGAAGCAGGTTTTGTGAAAACCCTTTAGTGAATTGAAGTCACATTTGTTTAAGACTAAAGTACACTTTAGAAAGGACATATACTATTATTATGGTTAGCGTACCTCTTGAAACCGCTAATGAATAGAATTACTAGTAGACATTTGCATAGTTGTTAAGTACAAGCACTTCTTGAAAAGTTCAAAGAAGCGGCATAGCCTATGTCTATTATTCAACACAACTGAATGAAAATGAAGAATAAATGAAAGTTGGGTTCAAATAAGAGCAGCTGTCACATGTGTGCGATTCAGGCCTTGGATAACACCGTACTTTACAAATCACGCCTGTGCCAATGTTGCAGGATGCAAATAAAAATTTACATATGTATGCAGATGGCCTCACAAGCACCTGGCAAATAGGGGGCTGACACATGTCTGATGAGCCTGGGTGTTCAACAGAAAGGGTGGCCAGAAAGCTTAAACACAGTCTGCTAATGTGTTATGTAGTTACCTTCTGTGGGGTTATGAATCATTCCTAATTACTAATTACATTTTAATAACCTTAACTTGCAAATACAGGGGATTGTCTGAGTTTGCTAATTGCATGTAAATGGTTCATTCATCTAAATGGATAGTTAGAGGAGCTACTTAAAAGGGACATGGAATCAATTAGTTTTTACTTAATATAGCTTCCATCATTGGAAAAGGAAAGGATATCTCAAGCCTTATGTACAGTACTGATACTGCCTGATAGATGATGAGCTAACGTAAAACTGAAGGGAAAAGAAAATTAGAGAAAGAGAAGAGTTGCCTAACATGATAACCAATCAGATGCTTTGTTTCAATTTTCCAGACTAACAAAATTCAATTTTTATTTGCTGCAAGCAGCAGCTCTACCCCTCCCTTCAGTTATCATTAGTGAAATCTAGAGTTTTAATTTCCCCAAAACTGTGGCATAAATTGAGAGATTGCAACAAAATGTTACTATTTTGGCAAAATAAAATTAGTAAGGTGTTTGCTGTTTTTTTAAGGGTCTAATGGGCTATAAATGGCTTCTGCAGAATTTTGTGCCACAATGGTCCCTTATTAGCCTCATTAATTTACATCGTTTTCACACAAAAAAAAAACAAAGAGACAGAGTAAATTAAAATAAAAGCAACATTTGATCAAATAAAAAATAAAAAAACAAATACAAAGAGCTTTACATATATAATAAACTAAAACTAATAAACACATAAACTACCCTAATACTCCATCCACTTGTCATAAAGGAAAAAATATTTTCAAGCACATTTTGATTAAACAGCTCAATGAGCAAAGCTGAGAGTCTCCAAAAAGGGTACATTTAGCTGACTGTGAAATCAATTTATCCAAAATCACTCCATTCATCCCTAGCTATCATTAATCAGCCACGGTTTACTCTACAAAACAGTTTTACAGTTGATAAAAACAGATACTTTGATTACCCTCCTCCTACATTTTAGCCAACATCCAACCACTAATGGATCACACTCTGCATTGCGCACAGGTTTTGTTGAGACCTATGATGAAAATGTATGAAACATGCTAGTAGCTTGGTTATTGTCTGTTACTCCAAATGTTCCTGTACAATGTGCAGGCAATCAACCTTTAAAGCTGCTCTCACTAGATATCATTTACAAAGCAGGTAAAGTAGCTTAGAGGTGTTGCACAATGTTGACTTCAGATTGCCACAACACTTTATTGCCAGGTGAGGGAGCCTAGATTAAAGCTGGCCATAGATGGGTATAATTTCAAATTAAAATTCCTAGGAAAACAATATTCTAACAAAGTTTGTTTGTTTTTCTAATTATTAGTGGGTCAAATCTAATGTTCGTCTTTTTGACCACAATGAGGAGAAAATTCAAAGGAGCAGGGTGGAAAATGTTTCTTGAACAAATACATTTCTAATAGTTTATGTGGTTTTCGTTCAGTCCATTCATTCCAAAATAAAATGGTAAAAGCAAAGACAATTTTTTGAATGACATTAAAATGTGCTGAAAATGTTCTGAGAATTTATGTATGACTTTTCCTAAGACTTTTACTAAGAATTTTCATTAGAAATTCTCTTCAACTATGGCCAGCTTAAGCTTCACGTTTGACTTAACGCAAGCCAGTCACATTGGAACCTCTATAAAGCAACTGTGAATGTTGACACACATGGGTATCATTTAAGAGCCTAGTCATTGCTCATTGGTGGCTGCGTTGCCTTAGGAGATGTGGGAGGAGTGTAAAAGTTTGAACCTTTACAGTAAGTCTTAATATGCATACTAACTGAAGGGATTCTTAGGGAGCCACAAGTAAGAATTTAGAGATAAATAGTGGTCAGTTCTGGCCACTGCTGATGCCTGCTTTTAAAACTGTACCTTCAGATATGACAGATGTAAGTTAAACTGAAAACTTTAACACTTTAGTAAAAATGTATCCCTTAACCGCTTCCCGACCGGCACACACAGATGTACGTCGGCAGAATGGCACGGACAGGCATAAGGGCGTACAGATACGTCCCTTTGAAAATGCCACGTGCCATCACGTGCGCGCCGCCGGCGGCACGCACGCGCGCCAGTCGGGACCCCCATGAGTCCGGTCGCGGGTCCCGCGGCCTCGATCGCCGTGGGGATACCCGCGATCGTCTCACGGGGAGGACGAACGGGGAGATGCGGAAGTAAACAGCATCTCCCCGTTCTGCCTAGTAACAAGTGACACTGATCTTTGCTCCCTGTGATTGGAGCAGAGATCAGTGATCACTAACACACAGCCACACCCCCCACAGTTAGTAACACGCCCCTAGGACACACTTAACCCCTACACTGCCAACCCCTGGTTAACCCCTTCATTGCCAGTGTCATTTACACAGGAATCAGTGCATTTGTATAGCACTGATTGCTGTATAAATGACAATGGTCCCAAAAATGTGTCAAAAATGTCCGATGTGTCCACCATAAAAATCGCTGATCGCCGCCATTACTAGTAAAAAAAAAATTATTAATAAAAAAACCATAAAACGATCCCCTATTTTGTAAACGCTATAACTTTTGCACAAACCAATCAATAATCGCTTATTGTGATTTTTTTTAACAAAAATATGTAGAAGAATACGTATCGGCCTAAACTGAGGAAAAAAACTTTTTTTTATACATTTTTGGGGGATATTTATTATAGCAAAAAGTAAAAAATAATGTGTTTTTTTCAAAATTGTCGCTCTTTTTTTGTTTATAGCGCAAAAAATAAAAACTGCAGAGGTGATCAAATACCACCAAAAGAAAGCTCTATTGGTGGGGAAAAAAGGACATCGATTTTGTTTGGAAGCCACGTCGCACGACCATGCAATTGTCAGTTAAAGCGATGCAGTGCCAAATCACAAAAAGTGGTCTGGTCTTAAGCCAGCAAAATGGTCCGGTCTGAAAGTGGTTAATCATGATTAATGCGCATTTACCATGCTGTATTACCTGTGATTTCTAAGCAAGTTAGTATGCAAGTGTAGATAGCTCACAGCATGGGTTCTTAAACTTTTTAATCTAGGGACCCAAATAAAAACATTGCTACTGTACTGGGACCTAAGAAAAAAAATGAATACCAAACTGTCCCCAAAGCCAAATAAAGACAAATAACAATAGCTGTAGAACATATCGGGGTTGATTTACTAAAACTGGAGAGTGCAAAATCTAATGCAGCTGTACATGGCAGCCAATCAGCTTCCAACTTCAGCTTGTTCATTTAAGACTTTTACAAAAAACAAAAACAAACTGGAAACTGGTTGGTTTCTATGTAGAGCTACACCAGATTTTGCACTCTCCAGTTTTTGTACTTTGTGACTGCTCTTCACCATTTTTGTAAGCTTTAGTAAATAAATAAATTATTCGTTATTTTTTCTTTTTGACATTTTCATCCAGAGAATGTGAGTACTGGTGATCACATTAGTTTAACAGTTACATGGGTTTTTTAGAGGGGTGGTGTGTTGGAGAGGGAGGGGGCATATATAAAATGTAGAAATGGAAACCCTCTGTGATACAGTAATCACATTACTAATAGGCTACATTTCAAATCGCCATAGTATGTCATTTAAGATAGATAAATAAAGTGTGCTTTATCAGATACCACTGATTTTACATTTAGGCAAACTAGACAACATTTACTACACTGTAATGTGGCAACCAATCACAAAAATGTCCTTCACCTAGTTTGGGTCCCGACCCATAGCTTAGGAAACACTGGCCTCTAACATTATCAGATGCATCATTAAATACACAATAGAAACAAGGCAAGAAACATAACTTTCTTCAAATTGTTATTTATCCCATCCCAATTTTTTTTTTTTTACGTAACCTTCTTGGTGATTACATCCTTAGTAGCAACTGAATTTATACAGGTGAGCAAGCAGGTTTCCACTTTGCAAGTCTAATAATTCCTGCGAAAGCCGCGATAATATAACATCACTTTAACCCTTTCAAAAGGAAAAAGTAAAAAACGTGTCCCTGATTTTCATGCTGGGCAAGGAATGTGCTCATGCTGAGAATTTGGCATCACTCAATAGCTAAGCTTGTTCTTTGCTCTCTCCTACTAATTTTTCCAGACAATTTCCTTGTCTTTTATTTGAAGCATGTTATAAAATACAATACATTGACAGAGGTTTATAATCAAATGAGAAGTTTATGCTTGAGTGGAAAGGTGGAGTTTTTGTGATGTGACAGCTTCTGTTGCATCGTGACATTTGAAGTTTGTTCTAGGAATAAGGCAAAAGGACAGCTGCTGGAAAGGGCACCAGTCAATAGTAATGTACATGCACATATTCATTTTTCTGACACTACAGCAGCAGTACCCAGCTCTGCATTGTTTTTCATCGGTTAACAATTACACTCTCTGGGTTATTTCAAGTTAACTTTTGAACACATGCTTTCTTTGCCTTTGTATACTATTCAGAATCTTTTATTATTATTATTATTATTATTATTAAGAATTCTAGGAAATTCGCTGATCTAATATGATTTCTGTATAAATAGCAATTTACCTGTGTCTACATTTTACTTTTGGATATGTTGGCTCTCATATCGGAAAGTGCCAATCTTGTAATTTGGTCTTCCACTGCCGAGATATGTGCGTACAAAAACTGATACTGGCATTTTATTCACATAGGTATTAGTGCATTACTCCAATGTCAAACATGTCTTAAAAATTAGGGGCATTAAAAACTGTGCCAATTTTGGGAGGATATAAAGTCCAATTTCGTAAAAAAAATAAACTGAAACCTCCTACCTGCCCAGCTATAAAACATACATAGGTCAAGTTGATATTTCTTTAACAGGTTGGGTAATGATCTAACAGCATGTAGCTTACAGTTTACTGAACAGGTGCAAAGTTGGAAGCAATAATGGAAAACTTCAGGATGGACAAAGCATTAATACACTGCAGAATAATACAAAACTGATAATGAAAGCTGCACAAATGTGGACACTTCCCAGCAATGTCTCTGTGGATCAATCAAGATAATATGTGGCTGTATAGCATAGGGTTAAGACGGGTACACACTATTAGAGCTGAATAAAAAGAAAATTGTCAGCTCCAGTCGGAGCCGCTGTACTAACCATGCAAGGTTAGCTTAGCCATCTCCCTCGCTTAGCTGTTGTGTTCAGACAAGAACACTCCGATCTGAGAGCGCTGATTGGGAGTCAGTTGGCTGCTGGTTTTCAAGCATGCATGTCCGACATACACAGTGTTGCCCGTTTTTTTTTTTAACCGCCCATTGTCTCCTGACATTCGGCCCGTGTGTACCGGGTTAAGACTCTATAACAAAATAAATTCTATAAAGTGATAACAACACTTTTCTGGTAGTATGACCCCTTTAGCATGGGCTTTGCACCATTTTCAGTGCCAGTGCGCAGTTAGTTTTTTGCTACCACAACTTTTAGAACATGTCGCTATGGCTGCAACAGATTCAAAAAGAATTACCCACCAGTGCACATACAAGCAAACTGCCGGTGATCAAGACCAGCTCTGAGCTGGCATCCAGAGGGATGCCAATGCTCAGAGTTGGGCAAATATACTGGGAAGCTGTCATTAATGTCACAGGACTTGTGGTTACTAAAATGCTGGCGGCCACCAGCTTAACAGCAATTGATGACTTATCCCTGGCTCCATTCATTCCGGAGCCCGGGAAATTCCCAGGCCAAAAGCTGAAAGCAAACAAAGAGGCTGGGATGCTGGCTGATATAAATTGGCCAAATATGGATAATGACATCAGCCAGCATCCCTGCAACTTTGTTTGCTTTCAATTGTTGGCTGGAAAATCCCCCCAACCAGAATTTGTGCAGCATCATGCTGGATGTACGGTAAAAACCAGCCCAACACTTGATAAATTGTAACCACAGTCAAGATTTGTGTACCCAGACATCAAACACAAAAGCAAGTAACACATAATAGAACCAGATTGCTAAAATTACAGTTAAGATCAGCCCTATGCATGACAATTTGATAAACCAATCAAACTGTTACTTCCATTTTTTGTCCAATTCGCAAAGCACTTAAAGACATAAAATGGTAGTTTTGATTGGCCACAATTAGATGGGATCAAAATTGACTTGACTGATCCCGGCAGTAAGATTCCATTGCTTTTGAAAAAGGGAGGTAGTTTAACTGTTTTCTTTAAATACTGTAAACTCTATTATAGCTCTCAATGCATTGCCCAGTTTTCGAGTACAGAACCAAATTAATTCTAGTGGTCGATTAAATCCCTGCTTGGTAAATTGCTTTGTTTTTGGGGATTACCTGCAATCATATGTCTGATTCCCGATTGATGAGACATTGACTGAAAATTGCCATGTGTATGATCAGCTTTAGAGCTGTAAACCACTGCGGGTAAGGATGCCTTCTGCATACTATTCAAAGGAATAGCATTGCTGTGTAGGGCATAGTTTAGACTTTTACGCACTTAAAAGTGTGGGACTCACATTTAAACACTCCAAAGCTGGATTTGGGCCCCAGCGCACTGGCTAGTGGGAGAGGGTTTGTCAGAGACTACTATTTTTCCATTGCTCCTCCTTAGTATAGACATTAGGGGTAAAATCATTGGTCCGCTTGCTACATGTTATTTTGTAACTGTTTCTATTGCTTGTAAAGTGTTTATTACTGTTTTGCAATCTTTTGATTATTGTTTTGGGCATGATTTACTAACACTGTATTAATTTACTGATTGCAAAGCTAAACAGCATTATCCTTTCTCTTTTTCTGTGTACTGCACAAATAAATATTTTCTCTTCAGTCTTGGTGTGTCAGATTGTGTGGCATTGCTGGGAAGGTCATCAACATCCAGAGTCAGGGGACCAAATCATCTGCAGCTAATTCAGGGGTAAGCACTGCCATAAATTTGGGAAAACATGGCTTACATCTAGGAATAGATGCAAGCTGGAGAGTCAGGATTGGACTTGTAGGTTACATTTGCAATTTAAACTGACAATTTAGCTAAAAAAAAAGGTTTTATTAAAGCTGTGAAAACAAGCAGGGGTCTCCAAACTTTCTGAACAAAGGGCCAGTTTACTGTCCTTCAGGCTTTGAGGGGGCTGTGGCCAATGGGAGTAGAAAATGCCCTTTGCTTCAATAGGAATAAAGAATGCTCCATCATTGGTATTAGTGAGAACAATATTGCCCTATTATAGGTATTAGGGGAAAAATAGTGTCCCATCTTTGGTGTCATTGGGAAAAATAGTGCCCCATCGTTGGTGTCAGTGGGAGGAATAGTGCTGCATTGTTGATATCAGGGCAAGGAATAGTGCCCCATCATTGTTGCCACTGGGAAGAATAGGGCCCTGCACTTGGTGCCAGTGGGAGGAATGGTGTCCCATCATTGGTGTCAATGGGAAGAATAGGCCCCCCACAGCAACAGGAATTATGCCCTTTTATTGATGTAGAAGAAAAGTTGTCCCATGGGCTTGATAAAATCTAGCAAAATGGTCACATCCGGCCCATGGGCCACAGTTTGGAGACCACTGCTTTAAAGTTTCTGCTGGCAACATTTAAGATATTACTTTTTACGAAATACAAAACTGTATTTGTAACCTTATTAATACATCTGCTAAAATATAAATGAATGCACCATGCCATGTTTAATTTACCTTTTTAATATATACAATATATTTAATGTTCATTAAATATTGGAATAACTGAAACATGGATTTTTCAATACATATAGCAGATTCATTGTAAATATTAGTACAGTAAAACACGTTTTTATCTGGACATTGCTACAGTGGGAAAAATCAAACTACCATCCGGCGCCATCTGGTGCTCACTTCTAAAAAATATTGTTAATTAAATACGCCGTAATTTTGTTTATTCTTAACCCTAGCCCTAAAATGCAGTCACTTGGAAAAAAACACTTTAATGGCATGTGAGGAAGTTTTAGATCAGACAAGCAAGGTGTAATCCTTCTGTTGTGTAGCGACTATGATTCCCAACAGACCCTGTTTAGTCTGGCAGAGCCTGTTAGAGTCAGCATATTTTTTTTTTTACCAGTTAGAGTGCTAGGAGCTTTCTGGACGAATGATTGGGCACATTAATTTTTCTTCTCCAAGAAAAAAAAGTCATATATATATATACACACACACACACAGTATCTCACAAAAGTGAGTACACCGCTCACATTTTTGTAAATATTTTATTATATCTTTTCATGTGACAACACTGAAGAAATTACACTTTGCTACAATGTAAAGTAGTGAGTGCACAGCTTGTATAACAGTGAAAATTTGCTGTCCCCTCAAAATAACTCAACACACAGCTATTAATGTCTAAACTGCTGGCAACAAAAGTGAGTACACCCCTAAGTGAAAATGTCCAAATTGGGCCCAAAGTGTCAATATTTTGTGTGGCCACCATTATTTTCCAGCACTGCCTTAACCCTCTTGGGCATGGTGTTCACCAGAGCTTCACAGGTTGCCACTGGAGTCCTCTTCCACTCCTCCATGACGACATAACGGAGTTGGTGGATGATAGAGATGTTACGCTCCTCCACCTTTCATTTGAGGATGCCCCACAGATTCTCAATAGGGTTTAGGTCTGGGGACATGCTTGGCCAGTCCATCACCTTTACCCTCAGCTTCTTTAACAAGGCAGTGGTCACCTTGGAGGTGTAGTTGGGGTTGTTATCATGTTGGAATATTGCCCTACAGCCCAGTTTCCAAAAGAAGGTGATCATGCTCTGCTTCAGTATGTCACAGTACATGTTGGCATTCATGGTTCCCTCAATGAACTGTAGCTCCCCAGTGCTGGTGGCACTCATGCAGCCTCAGACCATGACACTCCCACCACCATGCTTGACTATAGGCAAGACACACTTGTCTTTGTACTCCTCACCTGGTTGCTGCCACTCACGCGTGACACCATCTGAACCAAATAAGTTTATCTTGGTCTCATCAGACCACAGGACATGGTTCCAGTAATCCATGTCCTTAGTCTTCTTGTCTTCAGCAAACTGTTTGCGGGCTTTCTTGTGCATCATCTTTAAAAGAGGCTTCCTTCTGGGACGACAGCCATGCAGACCAATTTGATGCAGTTGATGAGCTGAGCACTGACAGGCTGATGCTGGCACCACTCATACGTCTATCTCCTAAAGACAACCTCTGGATATGATGCTGAGCACGTGCACTCAACTTCTTTGGTCGCCCATGGCGAGGCCTGTTCTGAGAGGAACCTGTCCTGTTGAACCGCTGTATGGTCTTGGCTACCGTGCTGCAGCTCAGTTTCAGGGTCTTGGCAATCTTCTTATAGCCTAGACCATCTTTATGTAGAGCAATTATTATTTTTTTCAGATCATCAGAGAGTTCTTTGCCATGAGGTGCCATGTTGAACTTCTAGTGACCAGTATGAGAGAGTGAGAGCGATAACACCAAATTTAACACACCTGCTTCCCTTTCACACCTGAGACCTTGTAATACTAACGAGTCACATGACACCGGGGGAGAGAAAATGGCTAATTGGGCCCAATTTGGCCATTTTGTCTTAGGGGTGTACTCACTTTTTTGCCAGACATTAAAGGCTGTATGTTATGTTGAGGGAACAGCAAATTGACAATGTTATAGAAGCTGTACACTCACTACGTTACATTGTAGCAAAGTGTTATTTCTTCAGTGTTGTCAAGCTATAATAAAATATTTACAAAAATGTGAGGGGGTGTACTTACTTTTGTGGTTAACTATATATATATATATATATATATATATATATATATATACATATATATATTTATTTATGACTTCCTGGTAACCAGTTCAGTACACTTTGAGCTTCTGGAAACTCACTCAGTTAGCTTTTTCATAAAGGGAGAATAAAACAGTTAGGAGTACACCCTTAAGTCTGGTACACACTAAAAATGTTTTTGTTTAACCCAGTGGGCTGAACGAAAAAAAACTGAAGTGCTCAGGAGGAGCCACTGTACTAACCATCCAATGTTAATACAGCAATCTCCCCCCGCTGAGCTATTGTGTTCTAACAGGGGGACAGATCCCCCGCCGTTGGCTGAGAGCACTGATCGGATGTCGATCAGCAGACCTTTTTCAGTCATGCCCCTTCGTCTGGTTTCTGTTGGACTGGCTGCCGTACACACGGTCCGATTGTCGGTCGGTTTCTATTAAACCAGCCGATACCGCCCGATATTCAGCCCATGTGTATGGGGCTTTACACGTACATAATTACAGATTTTTGGGGGGGTGGGTTTTTCTTTCAGTTTTCTATTGAAATCTAAAAAAATGGGTATGAGTTGGACATATACAGTATTTTAATTTAATTGTCATACCTACAATGGTTCTAAAGCCTAAATAAGTTTTACCTTAATGCATTCCTTGCATTAAGGTAAAAAATGTTTAGGTAAAAGTATCACCCGCTCACCACCCCTTATACTTACCTCACTCAATCCAGCGGTGTGCCCATGTGCAGCGGCTCTCCTCGCATTTCCTGGTCTTACAGGCTTTGCTGTGGCAGTGGGAGCCATTGGCTCCCGCTGTTGTCAGTCAAATCCTGTGACAAGAGAGTGGGAGGGCCAAAACACTCTGTCTATGTTTATGGATACAGGCAGTGGCGTAGTGTGGGTGTCAGCGCCGGGACAAGGCAAGTAATTTGCGACCCCTAAACTGCAGACTTTTAGCACTCCCCAGGTACCTTCCCTTCCCACAATAGTACTGACCAGCCTGATTCCTACACTGACCACTACACTAACCTACCTGATTCCTATACTGGCCACTGCACTGACCTCTACACTGACCTACCTGTTCACTACACTGAACTACCTTATTCCTATACTGACCACTACACTGATCTACCTGTCCACTACCCTGACCCTTACACTAACCTACCTGATTCATACACTGACCTACCTGACCACTACACTAGCCTACCTGATTCCTATACTGGTCACTACACTGACTACTACACTAACCTACCTGATTCCTATACTGGCCACTACACTGACCACTACACTACACTACAATGTCAACTACACTACACTGTGCTGACCACTACACTGTTCACTACATTACACTTTCCACTACACTGTGCTGACGACTACACTGACCACTACACTACACTGTGCGGACCACTAGACTACACTGTCCACTACACTACACTGTCTACTACACTGTCCACTACACTACACTGTCTATTACACTGACTACTACATTACACTGACCACTATATTACGCTGTCCACTACACTGACCACTACACTGTCCACTACACTATACTACACTGACCACTACATTACACTGTCCACTACACTACACTACACTGATCACTACACTACACTCCACTACACTACACTACACTACACTGATCACTACACTACACTGTCCACTACACTACACTATGCTGTCCACTACACTACGTTGTCCACTACACTGTCCAGTACACTACACTGTGCTGACCACGACACTACACTGTCCACTACATTACACTACACTGTCCATTACACTACACTGACTACCTACCTACAGTATTCCTATACTGCCACTACACCACGGTGCTGCTCTTCTACTCTCTCTCTCTGGCTGGCTGCTCCCTCTCCCCAGGCCGTGTCCACTCCCCCTGGGGCCAGCAACATGACCCTACTCTCACGAGGGAGTCTTACCTTATCTTTTTTGTCTTCCGTCAGTCTGGAGGAAAGGAGGAGGAAAAGTCCACAGCAGCGGCTCACACTCACAGCAGGCGGAGGCGGGACTCCAGGGGCGATTGTGGACAGGCCAGTCCCGCTGATGCACAAGACCCCATTTCCCCAATCACAGGGTGCTGGAGACTAAACATAATGGCTGGAGAGCTGGGACACAGGAAATGAAAATTTGGAGGACAGAGCCGCTAGTGACACACACTGGCGCGGAATTTGTTATGCCCGGGGCCACAGCCCCCACTGAACCCCAAATGCTACGCCACTGGATACAGGCAATGTGGCTTGGGATTGAGCCCGCATGTGTGCCATGAAAGGAATTCTGGGAATTCAAGTAGAGAACGGCTCATCCATAGGAATAAATGATATTGCTAGTGCAGTAGATGCAAGACCTGGCTGGCATGCTATACTTGCAAAGTCTGTGTGGTGCCAGCAGGTCCGCACAGTGAAGATCACGAAGCAGGGAGGAAGGATAGTTTACCAGGTGGGCTTCACTCAGTGGAGATTTACTAAGTGTCCCCCATTTCCTGCATCTGAAGTCTATTAAAAAGACCCAGGCCGCTGAAAGTGTTGGCTCCACCAATAGGAGGTGTCCCCATCATGCAGGCAATGATGTTTAAACCTGAAGAAGGACCCTACGAAATTAATGGTATAAGTAGGAAGGATTGTCACAGGATTGTGGCAATCCTGTGATTCAGGAAACTAAAATGGGCATTTGGATAGTTTTTTTTTTCCATTACAGCTGTCAGTTAATGGGGGGTGGAAGGTGGGTTGTTAATATTCTGGAGTTCTGCTTTGAATTTGAAGTAAAACCAAATGCATAAAGCAGGTGGAAAATAATAGCTATTATACTATTTATTCATTTTAATTAGCCCTGGTCTTTCAAAATTTCATGTGCTGACCATTTTAAAATTATCCCATGACATTTTAATAGCAGGATCAAAAAGTCAAAAAGTTACTCTGCCCTTTTCAAAAATGCCAATTAATGCAATATGAAAACTCACAATGATAAATAAAATGTCAGTTATTATTTTTATTTGAAATATTTCAGGTAATTCCATGGACATATTTTCAATAACAATTATATACTCAGTTAATGGCTGCATTCTGACATTACAAGCAATACAACACAAAAGACAAAAGAGAAAAAAAAATTCAAACATTTTTAATGGTCACTGATTACTTGTTAAACATTTTAGCAAGTATTGGTTCCGTTAGGATCTCCCATATTATATAACGGCTCTACCATGGAAAGTGAAACTTTTTTGAGCTTACAGTCCTCATTCTATGTACTTTGTGCCATGCCTCCTGATGAAATACATAGCTGAACTATGCCTGAATTCTTCATATCCACTCAACAAACCTTTCCAATTCACTTGTGAAAACAGTGTTTGAAACATAAGCCTTCCAGAGTAGATAATCATAAAAACCACTTAAGCCCCATACACACGGTAGGATTTTCGCATGGATTCTGTCCGATCGGACAATGTTGTTGAAAAATCCGACCGTGTGTATGCACCATCGGACAGTGTACGTCGGATTGTCCGACGGACAAAGTCCTATCTCCTGCTGGATAGATTTTTTGACAACACGGTCCGATCACACCAAATCCGATCGTGTGTAGCGTTGTCCGACCGGACAAAGTGCTACGCATGCTCAGATCACATTACAAGACCAAAGCTATTGGCTACTAGCCTCTACGTAGTCCCGTCGTAGGCAACAAACGTCACCACGTTCAGAATGATCGGATTTTCCGACAACTTTGTCCGACCGTGTGTACGCAAAACCAACATCAGACAAAGTATGACGGACATGGTCTGACGGACCCTGTCCTCGGATAATCCGCACGTGTGTATGGGGCTTAAGAGTCCGTAGTGATGCCTGTTACTGGTTAAATATACATTTCAGCTGGTTTGCAAGGATAATGGAAATTGCTTGGTTACATTTGATCATATAATGTACAACATTGCTCTAAGAGGATTAATTAATAGTAGTCAATCATAAAACATCTTAAATTAGTTTACCGTGCTAACATAATGTCACATTACATCTTGTTGGATGCTATGGGTTACTAAACATCCCAGATGTTTGATCTATGAGCATCATACACTGAGCAAAATTATAAACACAACACTTTTGTGTTTTCCCCTATTTAATATGATGAGCTGAACTCAAAGATCTATGACTTGTTCTATGTACACAAAAGGCCTATTTCTCTCAAATATTGTTCACAAATCTGTCTAAATCTGTGTTAGTGAGCACTAGTGTGGCATATCAGAATGCTGATTAGACAGCATGATTATTGCACAGGTGTGCCTTAGGCTGGCCACAATAAAAGGCCACTCTAAAATATGCAGTTCTACTGTATTGGGAGGGTCAGAGGGGTCCGAAAACCAGCCAGTATCTGGTGTGACCACCATTTGCCTCACGCAATGCAGCACAGCATAGAGTTGATCAGGTTGTTGATTGTGGCCTGTGGAATGTTGGTCCATCCCTCTTCAATGGCTGTGCGAAGTTGCTGGATATTGGCAGGAACTGGAACATGCTGTCGTATACGCCGATCCAGAGTGTCCCAAACATGCTCAATGGGTGACATGTCCGGTGAGTATGCTGGCCATGTAAGAACTGGGATATTTTCAGCTTCCAGGAATTGTGTACAGATCCTTGCAACATGGGGCCGTGCATTATCATCCTGCAACATGAGGTGTTGGTCGTAGATGAATGGGACAACAATGGGCCGCAGGATCTCGTCATGGTATCTTCGTATCTGTTCGTTGTCCATAGCATACGCCTGCCCATACCATAACCCCACCGCCAACGCGGGCCACTCGATCCACAACGTTGACATCAGCATACCGCTCAACCCACACAACGCCATACATGCTGTCTGCCATCTGCCCTGTACAGAGAAAACCGGGGTTCATCCATGAAGAGAACACCTCACCAGAGTGCCAGACGCCATTGAATGTGAGCATTTCCCCACTGAAGTCGGTTTGTGACAACGAACTGCAGTCAGGTCGAGACACTATGAGGATGACGAGCGTGCAGATGAGCTTCCTTGAGGCGGTTTCTGACAGTTTGTGCAGAAATACTTTGGTTATGCAAACCGATTGTTGCAGCAGCTGTCTGGGTGGCTGGTCTCAGACTATCTTGGAGGTGAAGACGCTGGATGTGGAGGTCCTTCGCTGGTGTGGTTACACGTGGTCTACAGTTGTGAGGCCGGTTGGATGTACTGCCAAATTCTCTGAAACGCCTTTGGAGATGGCTTATGGTAGAGAAATTAACATTCAATTCAAGGGCAACAGCTCTGGTGGACATCCATGAAGTCAGCATGCCAATTGCACGCTCCCTCAAAACTTGCGACATCTGTGGCATTGTGCTGTTTGATAAAACTGCACATTTTAAAGTGGCCTTTTATTGTGGCCATCCTAAGGCACACCTGTGCAATAACTGTTCCCACAAAATTGGGAGCATGAAATTGTCCAACATGTCTTGGTATATTGACGTCTTAAGATTTCCCTTAAGTGGAACTAAGGTGCCAAGCACAATCCCTGAAAACAACCCCCTCCACCAAATTATTTGGACCAGTGCACAAAGCAAGGTCCATAAAGACTTGGATGAGCAAGTTTGGGGTGGAGGAACTTGACTGCCCTGCACACAGTCCTGACCTCAACCCAATAGAACACCATTGGGATGAATTAGAACGCAGACTGCAGGCCAGACCTTCTGGAAGAATGGTCAAACATTCCCATAGACACTCTCCTAAACCTTGTGGACAGCCTTCCCAGGAGAGCTGATGCTGTTATAGCTGCAAAGGGTGGGCCAACTCAATATTGAACCCTATGGACCAAGATTGGGATGCCATTAACCTCCCTGGCGGTATGATTATTTCTGATTTTAGGTGCTGAAAGCGGTACAATTATTTTGCATGGAAATTTGGCGTTTTATATTGTAGGCCTGCAATTCTTAGGAATAACTCACTTAAATCTGTCCAAACAAGAGTGTAGTAGACATCCCGGGTATGATAAACACAAAATCATAAATTATAATATAATAAATAACTATAAAAATGATTCAATAATGTAATCAAATCAAAAACACAGAAATTTGCTCAGTTGCAGAATTGTCACTGTCATTAGATTTAGTGTTTGATGACGAATTTCCCCAAAAATCGCTATCGCTCAATTCTGCAAGTGATTCTAATTTATTATCGCTGTTTTCTAGCTGGTCTAAAATCACTTTTGACATAAAGGGACACTTTTTGGTTGCTATGGACAATCTCCAAATTCCAGGCAGAAAGAACAGTATTTATAATATGCGTACAGGGGGGAGACCAAATGCGCAAACCACCAAGGGGGGATCAATATAAAAATCTAAGTAAAAACAGAAATGCCGCAGCCACCATTAAAGTGTTCCCACACCAATAGTAAATGAAAAAGTAAGAAATGTGGCGCTTGCAAGATAAATGAACAATACCAAAAATCACAGTTAAAATGCACTACAATTAAATTATGTGGAATAAAATAAATAACATATATATATAAATATATAAAAATCGAGTGCTTGAAACAATTATTTAAAATTCTTAATAAAAATGATTCATAAAAATTCTAGAATTTTTATGAATCATTTTTATTAAGAATTTTAAATAATTGTTTCAAGCACTCGATTTTTATATATTTATATATATATGTTATTTATTTTCTTCCACATAATTTAATTGTAGTGCATTTTAACTGTGATTTTTAGTATTTATAATATAAAACTACATGCAGGGCACTGGACAGACCACTAGGGACAAAGGGGATGTGTCATTTTTTTATACAGTACTGTAATCTGTAAGATTACAGTACTGTACGTGTTTTGTGTGTTTTTACTTTTTTGAATTTGGCACCGATCTCCGCTCCCGTGCGTCGTAACGCTGCAGGGAACGGAGCTCAGTGGCACTCGGTCACTGTGTGAATCGAGCGGAGGAGCTCGCACACACAGCGGGGAGACATTGCAGGATCCAGGGGACAGGGTAAGTAAGTCTCCCTGTATCCTGCAATGCGAACCCGAGTCTGGCTCGGAGTTACCGCTAATGGTACTGAAGATCCACCCCGAGCCAGACTCGGGAATACCGCCAGGGGGGTTAAAGTTCATGTGCATGTAAAGGAAGGTGTCCCGATACTTTTGGTAATATAGTGTAGGTGGATGCTTTATAGCACAGACACAGATGAAACCATGAATAGGAACTCTCCTCAACATGAGTCCTGGACGGGTAGGCTGTCTTCCTGTATGTATTTCCATGCAACTTTTTTTTGATTGCATTGTACCTTTATATAAGCCACTACATGTCTACTCCATGGAGGATGGTGTTTCATTTGTTACTGGAAAGCCCATCCTTCATCATTACCTCTTACTTTTTTTATGACAAAGTAGATACACAAAAAAACACAACCACAACACAAAAAAAACCTTAAGACAAAGCACAACAAAGGAAGCCTCGTCACTAAGCTTTATCATTCTTTCAGCAGCAAATGTTTCATGTTATTGTGAAACTTTTGTTTGAAAAAGGGAATATATGCCTTTGAACTTAGCAGACACAATTCCATTAAATCCCTGTTATATCTATGACATTTGTTCTTTATGTCTTTTATAATCTGTGAATAGGAATTTGTATGGAACTGAAGAAGCTGATGGGCTCGGAAGGTTAGCAGAATCTCAGAACTGTACAATTGATCATGGGCAATATGGCACTATTTATTACTAGTTTATCTGTCTGAGCTAGGTACATACACTTCGAGCTTAAGAAAACAAATAACCTTTAGGCTTTTATAACATAATCTATCTGGAGAAGAGAAAACTTGAAATAAATCCAATGCATGTCTTCTCTATTGATAAAAGATAAAGAGATCTAAACACTACTGTAGATGCTATTGAACAGGTACCACACGCAAGATAAAATTCGATTTACAGCTTTATAAATGCGCCTTGTTTTTAAAAGCAGCCGCATGGGCATTATAAGCACCTAAGTGTCAGGTTTTTTATGAAAAAAATAAAATGTATTTTTCGCAAATAAAACAAAATACATTTTTCTTATTGGCATCAACTTGGCTGAGGAACAGTTCAAAAGGTTTTAGCATAAATGATTAAAAGCTGACCATTGCAAGTAACCCTGTCAGTGTCAAATGCTTTGTCTCAACACTCTAATGCCTTGTACACACGGAAATTCCGACGGAAAATGTCCGATCAGATCATATTGTCGGAAAATCCAATTGTGTGTGGGCTCTATCGGACTTTTTCCGCTGGAAATTCCGACGGGAAAAATTTAAAAGCAGGATCTCAAATTTTCCGACAAAAAAATCCGATGTGATTTTTTCCGATCGTTTGTAGAGAATTCCTATCGTGCCACGCATGCTCAGATCAAATTACGAGACCAAAGCTATTGGCTACTAGCCTCAACGTAGTCCCGTCGTAACGAATGAACGTCATCGGAACGATCAGATTTTCCAACAACATTGTCCGACCGTGTGTATGCAACACCAGTTTCGGACAAAATCCGTGGGAAAAAATCTGACGGATTTTGTGATCGGAATGTCTGACCGTGTGTATGGGGGCTTACTGCCACTTTGTTTGGACAGCTTGGTCTGTTAAAGGAAGCTGAAAAATAACAGACTTACTGGCTAGATCACTAGGTGAAAAAGAAAAATAAGACAAAAAAAAAAGAACGCACTGGCCTAAAGCGCCCCTTGTTTTAGCGGTGCTTTAGCACTGTTTAATCGATTAAGCCCTGGAAGATTTTACCCCCTTCCTGACCAGAGCACTTTTTTTATTCTTATTATTATTATTCACGATTTATATAGCGCCAATAGTTTACGCAGTGCTTTACAATGTTTAGGGGGGGACAACACAATTACAGTACAGTTCAATACAAAAGGTACAGGAGGGCCCTGCTCGTAGAGCTTACATTCTAAAGGAAGGGGGTGGTGGTACAAAAGGTAATAGATACAGAGAATGATTTGATGGGGGTGGCTCTGGGACAGTTGCTAGGTGGGTGTGTATGAATGAGTTTTCAGAGATCTCCTAAAGGTGGACAGGTTAGGGGCTGATCAGACATACTGAGGCAGGGAGTTCCAGAGGATGGGAGAGGCTCTAGAGAACTCCTGAAGGCGAGCATGAGAGGAGGTAACAAGGGAAATAGAGAGCAGGAGGTCCTGGGAGGAGCGGAGGGGACGATTTGGGGGATATCTGCAGATGAGGTTGGTGATGTAGCAGGGGGCGATGTTGTGGATGGCCTTGTATGTTGTGGTTAGCATTTTGAATTTTACATGGTGGGGTAGTGGAAGCCAGTGAAGGGATTGGCAGAGAGGGGCAGCAGTCATGGATCGGTTAGTGGGGTTTATTAGTCTAGCAGCAGAATTCATAATAGACTGAAGGGGGGATAGCCTGCTTAAGGGTAGGCCAGTAAGGAGAGAGTTGCAGTAGTCAAGACGGGAAATAATCAAGGAGTGAATAAGGAGTGCACTTTTTGCACATTAGCACTATTTGCGTTTCGGCACTGCGTCGCTTTAACTGACAATTGCGCAGTCGTGCAACGTTGCACCCAAACAAAATTGACGTCCTTTTTTCCCCACAAATTTGATGGTATTTGATCGTCTCTGTGGTTTTTATTTTTTGCACTATAAACAAAAAAAGAGTGTAAATTTTGAAAAAAACGCAACATTTTACTATAATAAATATCCCCCAGCTCCGTTGGTGAGCGCACGCCCCCTAGTGGCCGTCTATGTTGCCGACATAACATGACGGCGATTCGCACAGCCGAGCCTTGTTGTCGCAGTATAACTGCGGCGGCTGGTCGGCAAGGGGTTAAGCAGTGCTTTTGACCCCAAAAAAGGGGTTGAAAAACTTCCGTTTTGCTGCGCTTCCAAATCGCTTTTCAGGCGCTTTTAAAGAGCTGCCCATTCATTCCAATGGGCAGGGCATTTTGGGAGCGCTAAATACAGGGCTCCCAACCCACCCCAAAGATGCTGCTTGCAGGACTTTTCATAAAATCCCGCACTAATTTTGGTGCGAAACGCGTCAGGTATTTTTGTACCCCCCTCATTGCCGTGGATTGTTTTGTTTTGATGTGATATTTGGTTTTAATAAAAGTACTGGATTTTAAGTTTTTCCCGGTGTGCGGCTGTCCAGAGTTCCTTTTCACTATTGCCTACTATTCAGAAAATTTTCTAAATAAGTATTTTTTCTCCTTCAGTGATGTGCGCTGATGAGGCTGCACTGATGGGCACTGATGATGTGGCACTGAAGGGCACTGATGGGATGGCACTGATGAGGAGGCACTAATATGCAGCTCTGATGGACACTGATAGGTGTCCATCAGTGATATGCAGCACTGTTGAGCACTGATAGGCAACACTGATGGGCACTGATAGATGGCACTGATGGGCACTGATAGTCAGCACTGATGGGTGGCACTGATCGGAACTGATGGGCGACCCTGATGGGCAGGCAACGATGGGCGCTGAAAGGCAGCACTGATTGGCATAACTGATGGGCACAGATTGGCCTCACTTACCTTTTTTCCCATTTAAAGGTTTTTTTAAAGATAACAAATGTATACAGCTATACTGTGTTCACATGAGTACAAATATAAATGAAGCAGGAACAGCTAAAACAAAACATATTTAGCATAATGTCGGAAAATTTCACTGGAACAGAGAATTAAGCGAGGTCTGCTCGGACTGTCATCTAGTACCTTAGTGTAGATGACCAGTTATGTATACCCATTTGTGGAAGTATCTAAAATTCACAATATTTGAGGATAAAAGTAGAAACAGAGGAGATAGGAATGGGGTTAGGGTAGTGGGCACCCCTGATTACCTTTACACATCTTCCCTGTGAGGAGATGCCGCTGATCGGCTCTCCTCACCTCACACTCTGTCAGTGCAAGGCGAGGAGAGACGATAAACAGCAGTTTCTTGTTTACATGTGATCAGCTGTGATTGGACACAGCTGATCACATGGGCAAAGAACCACGGCTGCTGCTCTTTGTCGAGATCGGGGTTGTGCCGTGTCCCAGGAACACAGCGCACGCGCGATCGCCGTGCCGTGCGCCCGCGTGGCTAGACTGGGCGCCATCATATGTTGGCATCCCAGAACAAGAGCCGCACTGCTCCGCCGTCATTTGACGGTGGGTGAGCAGTAAGTAGTTACGTTGAAATGCTGGCAATAGGGGTGATTTACTAAAGTCAGTTCTGCTGACTTTCATCATTTAATCATGTGCAAGAAAAATGCTTTTGTTATTTTCCTTGCATGTGATATTATTTACAAAGTGAAATTTTACTGCATTTACTAAGCTCTAGGGAAAATTCCCTTCCAAAGTACAACTTCCCTTCCAAAGTGTATAGCTTTTTTGCCTTAGTAAATCAACCCCAATTTCAACGTGTAGCTCTTTAGGCTTTCAACATGCCGCATTAGCCAGCTGTGACATGTTGGCTCATGGCACAGTTTTTTTTTATTCTTTATTTAACCGCTTCCCGACTGCCCACTGCATATATACGTCAGCAGAATGGCACGGCCAGGCAAAACCACGTACAGGTACGTGGGCCTTTAATTGCCTGGCCATGGGCTCCGTGACCCCGGCCGCGGGACCAGCGGACCCGATCGCCGCTGGTGTCCCGAGATCGGGTCACAGAGCTGAAGAACGGGGAGAGGTCTGTGTAAACAAACCTCTCCCCGCGCTTCCTACTCTGCCTGTCGTTGATCGGCTGTTCCCGGTCATCGGGAAAGCCGATCAATGACGTCAGACGTCAGCCCCGCCCCCTAATGTAAAAAAAAAACACACACGTCACAGCCCATAACCCCTCCCCTCCCCCTAGTGGTTAACCCCTTTACTACAACTGTCATTTATACAGGAATCAATGCATTTAAATAGCATTGATTGCTGTATAAATGACAATGGTCCCAAAAATGTGTCAAAAATGTCTGATGTGTCCGCCGTAATGTCGCAGTCACAATAAAAATCGCTGATCGCCGCCATTACTAGTAAAAAAAAAATATTAATAAAAATGTTATAAAACTATCCCCTATTTTGTAAACGCTATAACTTTTGCGCAAACCAATCAATAATCGCTAATTGCGTTTTTTTTTTACCAAAAATATGTAGAAGAATACGTATCGGCCTAAACTGAGGAAAAAAATATTTTTTTTATATATTTTTGGGGGATATTTATTATAGCAAAAAGCAAAAAATATGGCATTTTTTTCAAAATTGTCGCTCTATTTTTGTTTATAGCGCAAAAAATAAAAACCGCAGGGGCGATCAAATACCACCAAAAGAAAGCTCTATTTGTGGGAAAAAAAGGACGCCAATTTTGTTTGGGAGCCACGTCGCACAACCCAATTGTCAGTTAAAGCGACGCAGTGCCGAATCGCAAAAAGGGGCCTGGTCCTTTGGCTGCCAATTGGTCCGGGGCTGAAGTGGTTAAGGGAATGCAACATAACACAGTAGTATGATATGACAGACTAAGATTATCAGCGGTGACATGATGGAAATGAAAAAAACTAAGGTTAATAGTCACCAACCAAGCAAAATACCAGGTGTCAATACGGTATGGTCATAGTTAACTTTAGGAAAAAACATTACCATGTGGTGAAAAACAGTCGTACCATACAATCGGTGCCTACCAAATGGCATTTTCTGGCGTTTTCAGACAGAAAAGTGGATCATGTCACAGTTATAAAGATGTATAGATGGACTTTAGAAAAACCTGTTTAGTACTACACTTGGATAGTGGCATACTCAATTACTTGTAATACAGTCTCTTCATTTTACCTTTATTTGTGCCAATTCAGCAGCTGTGATCTCCATTTTTTTCCAAAAACACAATTTTTATCCGGAACTTTTGAAGACCTGTTTATCATTTTTCCAGCACACCAGTTATCTGTTTGACCCTTTACAAATGCGCTGGAAGGTGGTTGGCATATATGCTTCCAAAAGTGGCACACAGGGAAACAGCTTACACATTTTAGTACATTGGTTCATTGCCCAAGCCAGTTGTAATATTCCCACTTTAATTCTTTACATTAATATGTAAAGCCATCCTAGCAGATTAGGAAGATGACAACAAGTGCACAATTTAAAAAGATGTTTAAAGAGGGGATTGACTGCAAAGCCTCATTAATCGCACCTAGATCCCACTTTGCTACACATTCATTCATGTTCCAGAGTAGACTGATCACTTCATCATGCCCTATAGGGGCCAAACATTAGCCATATTACCATTTCAGCAAACGTCTTATCCAAGAAGCATGAACAATAATGACATCTTTCACCTATCAATAGGAGCCGTAACTGAAGCCTTGACACTTCACAGTAAAGATTTATTCCCCAGCTTAAGGAACGGATCAATCAATAGGAAACATTCTTTGATTTACGTATCTTTGATCTAAATTGTTTAACTGAGGTTTATCAAGTGGTCAATGTATTATGGCACCAGTGGGAGAGGAACTTTCTGCAATTTTCCAAGTTCTTTTTTTAATTGTATAATATATTCAGTTGCCTATTAGGCATTGTATAAAGACATCTACCGGTACTTGAAAGGGGGCAGATGCATCAGTTTAACGGTAAATAAATTGACTGCTTTTCGAAACCAAGAAGTCTTGATTCCCTAATATAGAGGTTGATTACTTTTTACTAGGCACTTGATTACCAAAAGCTTGATCAGATCTAGTGTATTTGTGATTCTAAATTTGGCCACACATCCCAGCCACAGCCTAAGCCAGTTGTGTGGGCTGGCCTTCTAGAACAAGTAAATAGAATGCTTGACAAGTGTGACGGACCTCGTACTCAAGATGTCCGCCGTAAATGCTTCCTCTGTCCGGTACCATACAATCCAAGACCCTTTAGCCTACAAAGTCACCAGACAACACCAGTGTAGGGTACATCAGGAATGAGTCTTTATTTGACATGTCACACTTATATACAGCTAGATGACTAAAGCTTAACCTAATTAGCATGAGCTAATTATCTTAATCAACACTGGGCTCCTTCATTCAATTGCAGGGTTAATTAGCACACACAACAATAGGTGAAACACTTCTACAAGCCAGACTATACTCAATTACATAACACAGGTGGCTGGAGTTCATGAGTCATGACATTAGCGTCTCTTGCTAATATGCCAAATACACATACAGATTCTATGTGTATTGGGGGGCCAGCATGGACCTGAATCCAAGTATCACCAGCTCAGGGGTCCCAGGCTTGCAGCTCAAAGAGCACTGTTCCCCCAAATGCCAGGGCCCATAATCGCAAGGCAACAGGCTCGCACTCAGTCCCCTCCAACAGCCCGTGTCCCGGCTAGGTCCGTCACATTTCTCCCCTTTCGGCAGGAGACTAACACAGGAGGAGACCCCAGACGGGTTGACTCCGAAGTTAGTCAGTGGTTCCAGTCCTCTAATGCTGGGATCCACACAGTACCCCAAACAAATAGTTCCAAACGGAGTATTCCTCACCCAGCCAACCTCTGCCTCTCTCAGAGAACATATCCGCCGCTGGGGAGAGGCCCTTTTCCCTGGAGTCTTTTCAGCCGCTGGAGAGAAGACAGGGTGACTGGGACCACTCCGTCATGCTGTTGGGGATTTGGGCCAAACGCCCAGCATCCCGGGGGTATACAGGTGGGGACTGCAGTCCCATCCCCCTTTACAGGAAATCTGCCCTCTGTTAGTTGTGGGCAGAGGCCAGCAGCACATTGTTCCGTTGCCAGCAGTTCAGCTGGGTGTAGGAGCTTCCCTACATCATCTCCTCCAGCTAACTGTTGGGGAGAGAGGCCAACTGCCCCAGCTCCCTGGAACTCCGCAGCTGTTGCTGGTGCTGGACAGAGGTGGGCAGCACTCTGCCCTGTTGCCAGCACTTCTGCTGGGGACTCCACATCCTCCGCTCTGGTTAACCGTTGGGGCAGGAGGCTGGCTTCCTCCACTCCCAAATTGTGTAGCTGCCATTGGGAAGGGGAGCCGGCTGCTTCCTTTTCCATTCCCTCATCTGGCTGCTGGGATGACATGTCTGTGGTATTGTCTCCCAGGTGCATGGATCTTTGCTGGGGAGGAAAGACCGCTTTCTCCACCCTGGCCGACTGTTGAGGAGGGACAACAAACACCTCCTCTCCCTTCTCCCCCTGTATCTGCTGCTGGGAAGTGATCGCCACCTTCTCACCCTGAGCCTCCAAAACTGACACAGGTGTGGGGCAGAGGTCTTGGACCCTCTGTCCGGTGACCAGCGCTTCAGCTGGGGAAGTTCCTTGTAACTCCCCAGATACTGCTGTTGATGCTGGGCAGCAGTTAGCAGAGCTCTGCCCTGTTGTCAGCACTTCAGGTTTGGGGACGGCAATCTCCAGAGTTTCCACTGCCGATTCTCTGGCATGCTGCTGGACAGGCATATTCCTCCATCCAACCTCGTTTTGTGCAGTAACAGGATCATCAAGGTCAGTCAGCACTTGCTGCATCCGCCATAAGACCTCCGCGTCCATAGCTGCGGGGGCAGGTGGGCAAAGCACTCTGTTACTATGCCACATTGCTGACTCTTCAGCCAGGATTTCAGAGCTGTCTGCTGGTATTTCCTGATAGTCCCAGGCAAAGGGAGCCCCACCCTGCTGCTGAGCAGAGTCTAGCAGCTGTATGTAGGCAATCTCCAGCTCCCATTCCTGAGCGGCCAGGAACTCCAAATCTTCCTGTGCCCAGAGCACTTCCGAGACGTTCAATCTTTGCTCTCTGTGCTCCATTATTTCCTCCAAACGCCACTCCAGATCACTCCCAAAGTCGGGGTCCTCGGACAGCCTCCAGTACAACAATCCCAGGCCATTATAATCAAAGCCTTCCGTGGGCCTGTCATCCTCTGTCCACGGGCACACTTGGGCTACATACCACCGGAGGGCTCTGTAGCTCTCGTCCAAACGCATTTCTGCCCGGATCAGCCTGCTCAACTCAGCTGTCCACTCCTGCTTCGGTTGTTCCCCCAATAACAGCAATCGTACTTCATACTGCGACCAGTACCTTACATGGATGGAGGGGAGAACTTTTCCCTGGTGTCGCTGCTCACAGGCTAGCGCTTCTTTCCAGAGTTGTAGGCGAACAGAATCATACCCTCCCAGCAGGACCTGCACCGATACTGGTCCTCTGTGCTGTATCCGCATCTCTCGCAACCTCCTTCCGAATTCCTCTTCCATGATGACGTATCTGTACCTCTGCTATCCGGGCCTTGGATCCAGGTGATGGTTTGGATGTGTTCACGACAAGGAAGCACGATCCCACCGCTGCCAGCCAATTGTGACGGACCTCGTACTCAAGATGTCCGCCGTAAATGCTTCCTTTGTCCGGTACCATACAATCCAAGACCCTTTAGCCTACAAAGTCACCAGACAACATGTCACACTTATATACAGCTAGATGACTAAAGCTTAACCTAATTAGCATGAGCTAATTATCTTAATCAACACTGGGCTCCTTCATTCAATTGCAGGGTTAATTAGCACACACAACAATAGGTGAAACACTTCTACAAGCCAGACTATACTCAATTACATAACACAGGTGGCTGGAGTTCATGAGTCATGACATTAGCGTCTCTTGCTAATATGCCAAATACACATACAGATTCTATGTGTATTGGGGGGCCAGCATGGACCTGAATCCAAGTATCACCAGCTCAGGGGTCCCAGGCTTGCAGCTCAAAGAGCACTGTTCCCCAAATGCCAGGGCCCATAATCGCAAGGCAACAGGCTCGCACTCAGTCCCCTCCAACAGCCCGTGTCCCGGCTAGGTCCGTCACAACAAGTATCACTATTTGTACTCCAACACTCGTGCCCTGTAACATCAGATGTCTGCTTTTCAGGAAGCGAAAGCAGGTAGATCTCTAATTGAAAAAATATTACCCTGGCCACAAATGGCATTTTGCCATCACTTTTTATCCACAATACATATGTTTGATCAACCACCAGAATTAATTGACAGCTTCAATACAGTTTGTTGAAAAAACAAATAGCAAACAAATGCAAAAAAACTAAGGCAATTACAATAAAGCAATTTGATTTTTGGTCCACCAGGTCCATCAGGGCAATGTTGATCTCATCTACAGTAGCTTTGGTAAATCGAAACAACCATTTTATGTCTTTGATTGCTTTTTGATTTTGGAAAAAAATTAAATTCAAAAGTTCAGTCACTCAAATTGATATGTATATGGCCAACTTTACCAAACTAAAAGTCCTCACTGGAGCTATTACCGGTAGATATATATTCTCTTAGTTTTATGGAGATGTCTGCTTCGCTTACTATCAATTCCCACATCTATTTGTGGTATATTCTTAATATTTCCTTTCCCCTCCCTTCACTCACCCTCCTCCATTTAAAGAATGGGGGGATATATGCCATCACTCACAGATTCTCAGACTATCAGGTTTATCGATTACTGCCTGGTCAAAGGCCCCTAAGGTTACAGGGTAATAGCTGGGTTTGACTTATGTCCAGGGCTACGTTTATGTAAACCAGCGAGCCAGCTGCCTAACCCACCACAGTACCGTGTAGGGACCCTGCCTTGTATAAATCTTATCGTTGGTATATATAAACCTATACATTACATATATACACCTTTGATCTCTCACCATAGCCTGATATGCGATCGGCATAATAATATAGAAAATATACTATATATTCCATCTTCTGGTGGATCATATTTCTTAGCAAGTACACTATGGATCCATTGTATAGCTAAAATTAACTTTCTTGACATGAGATCACCGTCCTCTTCTCTCATATATAATCACTTCCATACCTTTATGATTTTACTTAACACTTACCGTCCTCCTTAACGAGTTCTCTCTATTATACATAGTGGGACTGTTAACCCACGGGCTGCCCCAGGACACCCGCCCATTTCTGTGTAAGTGAAGGCCACTGCAACTAGTTTTACTAGGTAGTAGCTGGCTTTGCACCAATGAGGGAGTGCAACAGAGTGGAATAGGTTTCCCACTGTGCAATATTTTGTTTATATAGCAATGGAGTGCTGTCGTTGAGACCAGGCAGTTGGCTGCTTGGTATGCTATGTAATAAACCGTTTATGCAACATTTTTGTGCCAAGCTGGGATTTCCAGTATTTGTGTAAAAACCTGCGGAGATATGAGGCTATTGCCTTACTGATTGGGGCCTTATAAGCTAATCCAATTTAGCTGTGCACTTCACCCATACTCGCATACCACTCCCCTAGGAGTTTACGTGGGGAGGGATATCCACTATGCGGGAGGGTCCTGATAGGGCGCTTAGCCTAAGTAATTTGCATATGGGACGTGCCAAGTATCTCAGTGTGGTTTAAATAGCAGGAAGTGGAGTGAGATGGTATCGCTTTTGACAAAGTCACATGACGAAACGTGCGTAAGGCGTACTTACCTCACTTCCGGTTAGCGCAGGAGGCCTGGAACGCTGCTGGGACGCAAGCGGCCACTGTGCACTATCTTTAATAGAGGGCATCCAGGCTTTAAAGCCCTATACTAGCCCGCCGGGACTCTGTTATACTTTTTTAACCTTATTTTTGTTTTACATTTTTTTGCTTTATTTTAATAAAGTATAATTTGTTTTTACATTTTGCGGTATGAGTCCCCTATCTTTCTTTTTAATTTTTGCCATGGAGGGACATTTTTTCTGAATTTCCTGGAGAATGGAGTGCTGACGCTGGTAACTAGATCCTGTGACCGCCCCCGTGGATACAAAGGAGTGGGATATCGATCCATTTCTGGGAGAGGGACCACTGACGGATCTCCATTTATACCTTTTACCCCTGCAGGGGTGGTAGTTTCCAGTGAGTGTGGGACCATATGGGCAGCACGAAGTCACCTTATCTACAACAGCGAAGTCACTAAAGTCACTGATCACTGAACATTTGTATATATATTTTCCCTTTTTTCTTTTTTGTATACCTTTTGGAGCACCCAACCCGGGGAGGACTTTTCACGTGTATATATACACATACTTATGTATATCTTTTACCACAGGGTTCACACATCCCCTTATGTGGCTCATGTTATGTATTTTTTTCATTTTTTTCAATTATTTTAATTTATGGTTATTGCTGTTATCACGTATAGATAATTCACTTATATGTATCACATGTATTGATTGTATTTAGGATGGTGTGAGATGGTAGTAGGAGGATACACCCTATTCCAATTTACCACACATAGTTTCCTGCATCAACTTAAGTGATTAGCCCCATCAGCTTTCCTTCTGGTATTACACTTAGTTTGAGTGTTCCCAGGTTGGATTATTATGGAGGGCTAATCTATGGATCACTTCACCATTGGTTTCTATATTTACACACCATTTTGTTGTCAATTTATTTATTATTACTTTTAGCTTATTAAGTGTGTTAGGTAGTGTGGTCACGTACACATTTTCTTACTAGGGAGCGCCACCATCCCTTCATTACTTTTACTAAAAGTCTAGATAGGTCAATATTCCCTTCATCTGAAGAATCATATCTATCTCTGTTGAAGTGACAGAAGGCCAAAACATATAATTGTGGCCTTCTATCTATTCCTGAATAAAGTCTTATTGCACCGATATTTAGGACTTTGGTTTCATTTATGTCTGTAAAAAGACAGGAAAAGTTATGATTAGTATGGTTATAGATTATGGTGGACGTTAACAGACAAATCGCTCCAGCGCCGCTCCAGATCAACCTTCAGTACCAACTGACTAGACTTTTGTTTGAGCATAGCCTTTAAGGCAAACAATTTAGATACAGGCACAAAAACATAACCAAATGTGTAATTCATACTTATTTTCAAATTGAGTCAAAGTGTTAAAACCAAAATGTGCTATGATCTCATTACCGCTGTGGATGCTGCCAGATTTACAAGTACAGATGAAATCATTGTGGCTTAAGATGCATCTCTAAGTACTAAGGAAATGATAATAGCAGACAATGTTGGACAGGGTACACAGCTATACCAATAAAAAGAGATGCCTGAGTACAATTCTAAAGCATCTCCAAGGTTTCTTATATTATCTTCCAAGTTAATTCAGTGTATTAAAGTACCCACACCAGGGCAAAAATTATAGCTCCTTATAGATGAATTTAACAGTTAAAAAATATGTGATTTCCCTATTCAGGGGCAAAGACATTTTTTTTTAATTCTGCCCCCCACACCTGCTTATACTTACAATAATTCCCACACCACTAGATTCACATGTGGAAGCAGATTGACCCACCCAGAGATTTGTGATGGGAGGGAGCATGTGACGGCACTTGTGCTTACTGATTGGCTTCTCGGGAACCTAGAGTTGTCACATGGGGTAGTATGAGCGTCCTCATCACTGTGTAAGCTCCAAATCAGAATTTAGAGCCTACCCAGGGTGAAGGTTAACTTTAAGGCAACTTTCTGACTGTGTATGTTTGTTTAAAGATCAAATTAGAAGATAAACAAGTCAGTCAACTAGTTGGAAATTAGTCAATTATTTTAACCCAAAGCTGCACTCCAGGCAGAAATAAAATACACAAAATGCAGCTCTGTATTAAAAAATGTATTTATCCCTCAATATAATTTTGCTGGATAACACTGTACCCCCAATGTTGTACTCTCTCAAGGGATTTTTTTTCCCTAGGTGCATTAGTTTACATTTAGAAAATTTAACTGCAGTTTTCACTGCTTTGACTAATCTTCCAGCAATGTCAAATCATGTTCCATGTTACAGACACCTCCAGGGATATCAACCCTATTACACACCTTTGAATTATCAGCAAAAAGACATACCTTGCTCAACAAACCTTTAGATCACTTACTTGCAAATTTTGTAAGTATTTGACCTGGTATCAGCCGCTTGCAGTCCCTCTGCAAAGCTCGAACTGGGGAGGGAGAAGCAGAACAAGGAGCCAATTAGTGCTTCAGTGCAAGATGCATGAGGATATGAGCAAAGAACAGAGAGATGCGTTAATCAGTGTGCTGCTTCTTGTTTCACTGTTCAGTCACAGACTGGGGGGGGGGGGGGTTAGACAAGTAAGTAGATGATTATTACAAAACTCCAGAAGAGTTGGCAAAAGCCTTCAATGACATTCTCCTTACTTCATTATGACTATTTTTCTCCAGTAATAAATTTGTTCAAAATCTTCTCACATAGATAGGTATAGAAACATAGTAAAGTAGCAAAATAAAAACCGCGCTACAGCTAATACATAATAAAAATAGGCTGCTGCTCAATGTGGGATACACACACAAAAACACATGTAGAGAGAAAAAGCTGCGCCAAAAACAAAAAAATAATAATGACTAACATAAATTAAAAAACTATATGTGTCCCACAGGATATAATGTCCTCAATGGTAGGAACTTGCACCACACCCAGGAACCCTGATGGCCCCTAAGAATACCAGTTTCTACCGGCACAATGTCCTAGAAGCAATGATAAGGACAAAATAAGCTGTTCGACAATGTCCAAGTGGAAGCGTATCAAAAATAAGAATAGTGGTGAAGGCTCTGCTATGATACTACACGACCAACAGCTGCGGCTCCTCCTGATTTCCCGTGGCAACAATCGATACTCCAGGTGGTAAGGATTCTGGGGGACCACTTGTTCACATAGAATCCATATGGGGAGTGGAGGAAAAAAGGCAGCCCATAGCGTAAATCCGATACAAACGTTTTATTAAAACAAAATAAGAAGCACTTACATTTATCCAAATGTTTTAGGTGCATGTAATAAAAAAGATGCCGGCCGGCAAATGTGGGAGCCCGTCCTCCTCTTAGTCGTATGGTGGCGTCACTGCGTGCCCTCCCAGACCAGTTTCGACAAATGTGTCTTTCTCCAAAAGAGAGAAAGACACATTTGTCGAAACTGGTCTGGGAGGGCACGCAGTGACGCCACCATACGAGTCGTATGGTGGCGTCACTGTGTGCCCTCCCAGACCAGTTTCGACAAATGTGTCTTTCTCCAAAAGAGAGAAAGACACATTTGTCGAAACTGGTCTGGGAGGGCACGCAGTGACGCCACCATAAGACTAAGAGGAGGACGGGCTCCCACATTTGCCGGCCGGCATCTTTTTTATTACATGCACCTAAAACATTTGGATAAATGTAAGTGCTTCTTATTTTGTTTTAATAAAACGTTTGTATCGGATTTACGCTATGGGCTGCCTTTTTTCCTCCACTCCCCATATGGATCCTATGTGAACAAGTGGTCCCCCAGAATCCTTACCACCTGGAGTATCGATTGTTGCCACGGGAAATCAGGAGGAGCCGCAGCTGTTGGTCGTGTAGTATCATAGCAGAGCCTTCTTATCTCTGCTTTCTGGTAAGCAGCTAGTGTGTGAGGGTGTCGGGCACTGTGTTCACCATTGCCTTTATTTTCAAGTCACCGGGGTGCTTTAATTGTCTTACTTTCGGACGCCAGGATCATCTCCTTCACCACTAGTCTTATTTTTGATACACTTCCACTTGGACATTGTCGAACAGCTTATTTTGTCCTTATCATTGCTTCTAGGACATTGTGCCGGTAGAAACTGGTATTCTTAGGGGCCATCAGGGTTCCTGGGTGTGGTGCAAGTTCCTACCATTGAGGACATTATATCCTGTGGGACACATATAGTTTTTTAATTTATGTTAGTCATTATTATTTTTTTGTTTTTGGCGCAGCTTTTTCTCTCTACAAACATAGTAAAGTGACTGCAAAAAAAGACAGTAGTCCATCGAGTCTGATGAAGGAGCAGGCATGCTCCGAACACGCGCTCTTCCCCGCTCTCTCTCCAACCAGAAGTGATATACATCGCTGTCTGTGAGCCGTCCTGAGTGTCTGGAAGCGCTGAGATCCACCGGTGTCCCTGGACCCATCAGCTGCCTCTTCACCAGTGAGAAGATCGTCTTCCCCATGAGCGGATGAACCACATTATTGATCCCACATGCGCTGACATCTTATACATCTTGTGAGTTACCAATTGTCTTTTATGAACTCAAATGTCTTAATAATGCTGCACTTAGATGGCGCTGTTCTCCTTCTGTCTTTTCTTTTCTAGTCCGTCCCGTCTGTCCTTTTTATTTATTTATTTTTTATTTATTTTTTTTTGGGGGGGGGGGGGGTTGTTAACTATAGATAGTATAGATCTTTGTTTGTCCCAGGCATGTTTGAAGCCATTTACTGTTGACTGTCTCACTACCTCTGCTGGAAGTTTTTTCCAAGCATCAACTACCCTTTCAGGAAAATAATACTTTCTAAAATTAGTTTTGAACTTTCCTCCAGTTTGTTTGAGGTCATGTCTCTGTGTTCTTGATTTTGGTTTCATATTGAAAAAACTGCCCTCCTGAACCTTATTCACCCCCTTAATGTATTTAAAGGTTTCAATCATATCTCCCCTTCCCCCTCTTTCCACCAGACTGTATATATTAAATTCCTGAAGTCGCTCTCGATATATTTTATCTCCCAGACCTTTTACCATTTTTGTTACCCGTTTCTGGGCTTATTCTATCTTATCAATATAAAGTGAGGTCTTCAGAACTGGACACCGTATTCTAAATGAGGTCTCACTAAAGGTCTAAATAGGTGAATCAGGGTCTCCTTCCTCCTGCTGGTGATTCCTCTAGTGATGCATCTTAGAATTCTATTCACTTTTCCAACTGCCTGGTCGCTTTTTGCAATCATCTGAAATAAGTGCCCTCAAATATTTTTCCTCTGTAGTGCTGGATAACACTGTACCCCCAATGTTGTACTCTCTCAAGGGATTTTTTTTCCCTAGGTGCATTAGTTTACATTTAGAAAATTTAACTGCAGTTTTCACTGCTTTGACTAATCTTCCAGCAATGTCAGATCATGTTCCATGTTACAGACACCTCCAGGGATATCAACCCTATTACACACCTTTGAATTATCAGCAAAAATACATACCTTGCTCAACAAACCTTTAGATCACTTACATATAGATTAAATAGAACAGGACCTAGTACAGACCGTATGGTACACCACTAGTAACTGCTCTCTATTCCGAGTGAACCCCATTTACAACCACACTCTGGTATCGATCTTTTAGCCAACAGCTTATCCACTAAACCAACCAAAGGTTAAGTCCTAGCTTGTACAACTTTTGTATTAGATCATTATGTGGAACTGTATCAATTGCCTTGCTTAACCACCTGAGATCCGCGCTATAGCCGAATGACGGCTACAGCGCGGATCTAAGATGCCGGGACTACGTCTGTTGACGTCATCCCGTTCACGAGCGCCCTGCGCGCCCCCTTAAGGGCGCGCGCGGCGCGCTCTGGGATCAGCGAGTCTGTGAGACTCGCTGGATCACAGATCCTTGTAAGGGGTCGATCCCGACCCCTTACCACGTGATCAGCTGTCTTACCACGTGATCGCGCTGACAGCGCGAGGAGAAAAAAAAAAAAGCTGATCACCGGCAGCAGTGAGAGGGACATCAGTCCCTCTCACTGCAATGTGCTCAAGGTCCATGGTGTCCACCTGTGCCCTATAAAAACCAGTGCCCACTAGCTCACAGTGCCATCTGTCAGTGCCCACAGTGCCATCTGTCAGTGCCCACAGTGCCAGTGCCCACAATGTGCCTCTATAGTGCTGCACATCAGTGTCACCTACCAGTGCTCATCAGTGTCACCTACCAGTGCCCATCAGTGTCACCTACCAGTGCCCATCAGTGTCCCCTACCAGAGCCCATCAGTGCCTATCAGTGCCACCTATCAGTGCCCATCAGTGCCCATCAGTGCCATCTATCAGTGCCCATCCGTGCCACCCATCCGTGCCACCCATCCGTACCACCCATCCGTGCCCATCAGTGCCATCTTTTCTGTGCCCACCAGTGCAGCCTATCAGTGCCCACCACGCCTCATCAGCGTATATCAATGAAGCAGAAAAATTACCTGTTTGCAAAATTTTATAACAAACTATTAAACATGATTTTTTTTTCCATCTTTTTTTGTTTGTTTAGCAAAAAATAAAAACCCCAGCTGTGATTAAATACCACCAAAAGAAAGCTCTATTTGTGGGAAAAAAATGATAAAAAATTTATTTGGGTACAGTGTTGTATGACCGCGCAATTGTCATTCCAAGTGCGTCAGAGCCGAAAGCTGAAATTTGGTCTGGGCAGGAGGGGGGTTTAAGTGCCCAGTAAGCAGGTGGTTAAATCAAAATATGCTACTGTATGTCCACAGCACCACCCTGGTCCAAAACATTGGTAATATCGTCTAAAAATTCAATCAGATTAGTCTGACATGATCTGCCCTCAGTAAAGCCATGCTGCTTTGGGTCCAGCAAGTTGTGTATTTTTAAGTGATTAATGATCATTTTTGATCATTTTGATTTTGTCAGCTACACCTCCTGTTTCCTAGAATTTTGTATATCCTACTTACCTCTTTAGTGAACCATATTGTTTTTTTCTTCCATTTATTCTTATTAACTTGCCTGAGATATAATCTAGTTGCCTCCAGGATGGTAGACTTTTACAGTGTCCACTGAATACTGTCATTTTACTCCAACGTTTTAATACATTTTTTAGAAATCTCCCCATTTCAGCAAAATGTGTCCTTTTGAAATCAAAAACTTTTGTTTTTGTATTTGCTTTTTTAGTTCTTGTTTTAATATCAAACCAAAGACATTGGTGATCACTAGAACTCAAATTCTCTCCCATGTCAGGCAGTCGATCCCCATTTCAGTACTAGGTCTAGAAAATGGTCACGTCAGGTTGGACTTTTTACTAACTGTTAGACATTTGCAGGCAAATTTTTCGTTATTCGGAGATTCGCATATATGCGAATACCCGAACTACAGTGTAAATAAAAGTTACTGAATGCTCTGAATAACTAAATGAAATTTGTCCTAATTTCCGAAATTCTCATTGAAATTCAAATCGAATTTTACATCGAACTCCAGTCGAATTCTAACTGTAAGTATATTTCTGAAATCAAAGACTGTGTGTGTTTTCAGAGTACCATTTTGAAATAATGCTGTTTTTGTTAGGCCAAAGGTGATTTAAAGAGTCATTGTAATCATTTGATGAAGATTTTTCTTTTGTTTGTTTACTTTGGCACATTTGAATCAAAAAAAAAAAAAAAAGAAAGTTTGCGATTCAACCGATTCAAAATGTATTGATTCAAATGTTTTGAATCGAAAAAAATCTGTAAATTCAATGAAAATTTGAATAAGACAAAAAACGAATTCCGAATAAGAATTCCGAATATGAATTCTGAATACGAATCCCGAATACGAATTGAATGAATCAACCAAATGTAACTAAACTAAATAACTAGATTACCTATTCAAAACAAAACAAAACACATTTTTTTGTCATGTACATGTTTATTAACTGTTTTAGAGAAACCCCATTCAGTGTTTCCATTACATCCCTGCTCCTGCTTGTAAAAGCAGCTTGAGAATTCCAGTTAATGTCAGGCATGTTGAAGTAACCCATAATCAAAACCTCTCCCTTCATTGCCATTTGAGCTACAGTATCTCATCAATCAACAAGTTGTCATGATCTTCAGTCTGTCCTGGGGATCTGTATACTACACCAATTCTAAGGGAAGAACCCTCTCTGGTTGGAAGGCAGACCCAGGAGGTTTAGAGTATTTCATTTGTTTCTCTGAATTAATAATAGCTTTATGTTATTTTTGACATATACCACCACTCCACCTCCCCTCTTCCCTACTCTGTCCTTCCTGTATAATGTGTACCCTGATATTGTTATTTCCCAGTCATTTAAATTCTTGAACCATGGTCGAAGTTGAATTTGTTTGTAAGCTGAAACAGGTACATTTTTTAAGTGTAGCTCCAGCCAAAAAATGTTTCACATTTTTTGGATAGCATAGGGAAAGGTTAACACCTGTAACATTTGTTTTGCTGTCTGTGCCCCTGTTCAGAAGATTTCACCTCACTTTCTGTCCCTATGACAGTTGGATTTTGAAAATTTTGGGTTGTTGTGGAAACAAGGATTGGTGATAAAGCTTCAGTGGAAACACCTTTTTCCTATGATATCTCTTACAAGAGCGAATTTCCCTTCTTAGGGGTAGATTTCCTCTCACTTCCTGTTGTGTCCCTCCAAGTAGGAGTCGTTTGTAAGTCGGATGTTTGTAACCCGGGGACCGCCTGTACTTCTCCTATGGATCACAGAAGTGCAGTTCATTCTGCACTCCTGTGACCCATTTTCAGCCAACAGCGGGCTGAAGCCCGCTGTCGGCTGACATCAAATGACTGGTCTAAGCTCTGAAAAGATCCAGACAATATGATCAGGATCGACCCAGAACCCTGGACCGGCACCATGCTTAGCTCTTCAGGGAGCCACCCCCTCCACAGCATATCGCTCCAATGAGCGCTGGAGGGGAGAGCAGGTAATCCAAGACTGACAGTCCGCCTCTCTGCTCAGAGAGGAGGGGGGAACTTAGCGATCAGTGGTGTTTGATTGCTAAGTTCTCGCTGCAGAGTCGGCAGGGTACAGATGCAGCATCGGATTGATGTTGCATCCACAAAGGTGAGTATAATGTTGTTGTTTTTTAAAAAAGCCATAGTTCTGTAGCACATTTTTTTAAGTGTCATTAAACCCAAATTATCAAAAATTGTCAATACATGCTATACTACATTGTGTTCATGCTCACTCGTCTGCTAGAGTGTTTGTTTTATGTAGACTGTGTAGCAGAGCGTCCCAGAGAGAGCCAGGAGAAGTCCTGTTCGGGGTTTATACATCTCCCAGGCTCCTCTCATATACATTCAGAGGTCTCTGAGACATGATCCAGTTCGGATCTTAGTCCTCCTCTCCAGGCTAATTTAAGCTCACCTGAGCAAACAGCCTTTGCTCTCTGCCTGGGACACACAAACAGGGATGGTTTGTGAGGAGCCAAAAGGTTGGTAAAACCCTTTAAAAACTCTTTACAGAAGCTGACAAGCGGTAGGCTTGCTCAGCCTGATAGTTAGAGACGGTGTATGTTATAGTTAGAGCCGAGACACGGCTAGGACTTTTGTTTGTTTATTTCTGTTTTGATGTGTTTTCTGGAAGACTGTGCAGCACCTATATATGGACTTGTATTTAAATCAAATAAACCCAGCACTGTTTTCACTACCTCAAGTGGATTTGGTATCTGTGCCTTACTAAACAGCCCATCCCAGTGAGCTTTGTACCTGCTACATGTCCCCCAGGTTACAACTGCTAAAATTCTGGTTGATCCTGCTATTGGCTAAACAATATTTTTGGGGGTGGGTCACTTGGCGGGGCAATGATTCAAGTCCATGACAGTGAGTCCATGTAAGGATAAAAGGTATACTGTCCTTGGAAGGCTGCCAGCTATAAAGTAGATAATTACTGAGCATGCTCCATTTTCAGTTCCTTCTAAGCTGTTCATTTGCTCCTTTTTCTTATGTGTGAAGCCTGCGTAACTATAGAGTCACACATGTGGGCATATATACAGTGGTGAATGATACTCCCCCTCCCTTCCTCCTCCTCCATGTCCTCATATTGCTAAACACTATGGGGGCAGGATATAGGATGGTGATCCCTCCCAGTTAGTCCCAGCACATACACACAGGCTGGAGGGGCGTGACACACCCTATGATTGGCAGAACCTCCTCCAGATCTCTTTACAGTGTGAACAATATGAAAATTATTGTCAATCAACCTAAACTCCACCTACACCATGTTTTCAAAAAAATATTATTTATTTAATTCTCTATACTGAAAGCTTTTCTAATGTCATGAAAGTACAGTTGTTAGGTGGAGGCAGGATAGGTTTTGTGAACATTTTTTAGGGTTTGTCTAAAAGTGGATACAGTGGGAGATAGTCGGACAGATTGGGGTAGGGAATTCCAAAAGGATGGGAGAGGCTCGGGCGAAGTCCTGGAGGCAAGCATGGGAGGAGGTGACGAGGGAGCTAGAGAGCAGGAGTTCTTGGGAGGAACGAAGAGTATGATTTGGTTGGTATTTTGAGACTAGGTTAGTGATGTAGCTGGGGGCAGAGTTGTGGATGGCTTTGTCAGTTTTTGTTAGTATTTTTAATTACATTTTTGTTTGAGTGGAAAATAATGGAGAGATTGGCAAAGAGGGGTAGCAAAATAGAGAAGGATTGAAGCGGCAAAAGGTTTCTACAGGTGATTGTTAGGCGATAGGAGGGAAAGGTGGTGGAAGACAGGGAGAGAGAGAGAAACTAATAAGGTGGTTATCAGAGAGAGGAAAAGGATTGTTGGAGAGGTTGCATGGAGTGCATGGAGCGCAGAGTAAGTAGAAGCATGCACCCATTGCTTCAAGTCAAAGAAGGAGGTAAGACTAAAGGCTCGTACACACTATAAGAAAATCTGGCGAACATTTTATTATAGTGTTTTTATTATAGTGTGTAAACAACTTTCGACAGCCGATTCCAAATTTACGTACGAAAATTCACAAAGAGACAAACTCCAAAATGTTTCTCATACGGGAACAGAATGAACGATTTTGGACGATTTATGTACAAGAAAAGGAAGTTACATTTGTTTGCATCTTGTAGTCCATTGTCCAGATAGAGCAGAAGGTCTGTACCTCTGTACAGACCTGGGGCTGGGATGTAGACTATGCATTGCCCCTGAAATGCATTGATTGTGGTTGCACTGCTCTGCAAACATCAATGTAAAAAAACAAACTAAATACACATTTTTTTATTTTAATAATGTGGGTGCGTGTATAATATTTTTGCAAAAAAGTGAACTATCCCTTTAAGAAATTAATTTTGTATTCAGAAAGATAATGCTTTATATCTTTTTTTTTTATAATATTGCTTTATGGGTAGATTTTAATTGGATTTTCACAAATGTAGAATAATCCCAATTCAAACAAGTAAATCTGGTTCAGACGTGGGATTATGATGACACATGTATTCGCCTGACAGAAGCCAGACATTGGGTTGAGGTGGTAATGTCTGTATGAAAACATGTTTTCGAAAATATACTCTTCTTGTCTACTTCCCTTCAAAATCCATATATGACCCTATGTAAAAATACAATATTTCTACTTGATTATGTTCATATGTGAAGTATGATCATATATGGTAAAAATTCCTTGTCATCTATGGACACCAACAGGGTATTTGGAAGAACATTTACAATGGTTAACAAGTGAATTGTGTCTATTAAGTACAAATGGAAACATCACATATAGGGGCGTGGGGATTAATGGTCACATTACTCACATTTTTAATAAGCCATCCAAACCCAGAAAAAAAAGAACCTCCCTAGAGAACTTTTAAAATTTGTATGTGGAGAATAAAGTTGAAAGTCGATGTTTGATTGTCATATAGTCAGCCCTATTTTTTAGAAATCAATTGATCCATAAATGGTTGATTGATTAGTTGAAACAATTTATTTTGATAAGAGATCAAAACATGAGGATATGGGCAAATACCAATCTTTATTTTTGAGAATTATATTGCACATCTGTACATATTGTTGGGGGTCCATATTTACAATATTCCCTCCCTTGTCCGATGGTTTTCTGTTTTGTTTTGTTTTTACTGAGATTAACCAAGGCTTGGTATTGAGAACTATTAAGATTCCTGTGATAACAGTATTTATGAATATTCTCAATATCAACTTCCCAAACAAAGAGTTCCACACTACTATTTTTCTGTAAACTTTTGATTTCTTCACAAATGATCTTGTTAAATGGTAGTAAACTGCACCAATTTATTTATTTATTTTTAACCCCGCAGGGTAATAATGTTCTAGCATGCATCGTTTACTAGCACATCATGAAATACTTCCCTTAGAATGAACCCTTTCAGCAGCATGCTGTCACTGCTGACAGGTGCTTCCATCTTCACCCGGTCTTCCTTCTGGGTTTGCATCCTCCAGCTGTCTGATTGGTCACGCCGTGATGACGTCACTCCCGCACATGTGCAAGGTACTCAAAGACTGTGGCACGGAGCTCTGAAGGGACGGCACCGGTATACTGTGCTTTCAGAGCATATGCGCCGGAGACGTCTTGATAATCTTGATAACATCTTGAAGAACGATATTGATGGATGAAAAAAATTAAAATTTTTAGGGCATAAAAAAATAAATGATATTTTGGACATATTATTCATGTTTTGCTGGAAGTTTCTTTGTGGAAACAGGAATGGAAGTGCCATTGTCTTGAGATTTTTAGTTATATTGTATTTGGGGATGCTGGTACCCACACAAAATAAGGGGCTTCACTGATCCATAATTTATCTGTAAAAACGAATAATGAAATAACCACTACTGATACAGATTCCTATAAGACAATCAGTATCACCTACCCTAGAGTAACAGCAAAAAGTTAAACATAGTTATTACATATATTTCTCCCAAACAAAAATAGTTTAGAGCTAGTTTGGGTTCTCAAAGCATTTTATAGATGTCTTTAAGAGACATCTATAAAATATGGAGGATCATACATAAAAACCTATACTACCAGAATCAGTTGCTTGAAACACCCTCAATGTATCATCTCTAGATCAGGGGGCAGGAATCCCTTCTGCTGGGTCATTGTCTTCTCCCAGCGGGGGGCGGGGGACCGATTATCGCTATCAGCTATAGCAGCCACTTGCGATAATCTGCAAATCCGGCAGGCTGGTTGTACCCAAGTTCATTGATTGATCAACTTGGTACATTCAGCCTGCCCATTAATGGTTCAAATCTCGTTCGGTTCCTGCTGAACTGAACGAGATTTGAACCTTGTATGTCAGGCCTTAATGTGTATATAGCTTTGCTTTATATGCTTAAATTGCTTGTCATTCACACTGATTCAGCTAGAAAGCTGAGACAGTCTACAGTGCTCAGGTGTGTGAAATAAATTGTGAATAATGCTGACAATCCAATTGTGGCCCACACAATATGTGTACTTCATGTAATAGTATAACCCCTGATGTCTAGACTGCAGAATATAACAGTGGTAAACAAAAACTCATTTATAAAGGTAGATTCAAAAAGTTCCAGTCCGGGATAAGGTTCTTTGTGCTTAACTTTAGGGTCACAGGGAGTGTACTTGTAGGTTAATTGGCTCCTGTCTAAATTGGCCCTAATATGTCTGTATGTGTATGTATGAATGTGAGTTAGGGACCTTATATTGTAAGCTTTTTGAGGGCAGGGACTGAGTGCACAATATACAGTAACGGTATATGTAAAGTGCTGTGTAATTGTCAGCACTATATAAGTACCTGTAAAAAAAAATAATAATAAACAGGAAAAACATATTTTGCTCTAAATTGCTGACAGTTGGTAAATGACAGAGGCATTTTAATACTCTGCAGATTTTTATTGAGTGGCTTACCCAATGTCACCAAAGTTTACACTTGTAATACCTGCCTCTTCTCTGGTGTACCAGTTATCACAGCATCTGAAGTAAGTGAATACAAGATTGTCCTACAACGGTAACAGAGCACTGCTTGTTGAGAACCTGTCAGGGCTGGGCTCCTGCTATTTACTAGCAGCTCTTTCTTTCAGTGCACAGAGGCTGCTCAGCTGTCGGTTAATTACCAGCAATTCATTGTTTCCACAGTGATTCACCTGGTTACCATTATCTACCTCATTAGTCCAGCCTACAGGCAGCCCCTTTTGGCTATTTAAACAGCTTTGCTCATTCTCTCCATGCCCTTGCGTGGTCAAAATCTCCAGTGTGTTCCTTCTGTGTTCCTGTGTATGACTTGTCCTGGCTGACTTCTCTTCTGCTTTTTGGCTCCTGGCTTCCAAACCCTGGCTTCTGTTTTTGACTACGTTCTTGAACTATTGTTATTTTTGCTATAATATTATAGGTGTGATTTTTACTGCATTTTCTCTCTGCTTGGTTTATGGTTCCTGACAATGCTGACCTCTGGTTCCCTGATCCCGTGGCTCCTCAGATTACCCACTTTGGCTTCCAAACCCTGGCTTCTGTTTTTGACTACGTTAAAATTGAACTATTGTTATTTTTGCTTTATAATATTTTATTTTTACTAGGTGTGATTTTTACTGCATTTTCTCTCTGCTTGGTTTATGGTTCCTGACAGATCCCTAAACTTGTATTAGGCAGATTGATAAAGAAAACCTATCTAAATAATAAGTATTCCTCCTGAACTATTTTACTAGACAGTCAGGCTCCTACGCCTACCCCCTCTTGGCTGCCACTACCCCCCCTGCCTCCTCCTGACTGCCACCTTCCACAGCCACCTCCTGGCTGAGGTCTTCCTGTGTATGAAAAAGGGACATAGTTTCAGTTATTTGTTCATCAAACACACACAAATTCTCATCTAGTGACTGTTGCAAAATGTTTTCAATACAAAACCATACAATTCTCAGCCCTGCAGTTTAGATTCTTCCCAAAAATGTCTCCCACACCACTGTCTGTTGATATGTCAATCACGTTAGGAAATAAGCAATTGGGGATCCTGAATTAACTGAACATCATTCATTATTCAACAAACTGGTTCCAAAACTACTATACCTGGAACAAGCTGGGCACCTGCACATATTCCTGACTGGAAGGCCCAGGTTGGTCCTCGGAATCCTCATCAAGGGTGGCGTGCGTGGAAGGACGCGTGCAAGGAAGAGTCGAGAGTGACTTCCTGACAGTAGCCTGGTCTTTGAGTGGGAGAAAGCTCACGTTGTAGAAGGCATCCATCACCTCTGCAAGACACAACGCCACACAAAACAATATAAATAATGTCAGCCTAAACTCTCCTAATCTTCTCCATAAAGAAGCCTCAAGTTCTAATCAGTCTAGGCTAGTTATGTACCAACGTCAAATTGTACCTTCGTTTGTAGCGATCGTCTCGTGCGTGAGCTTTCTCTCCCCTCGTCTCCCAGATCGTGGCTACGACACAGGCGTGTGACGTTTTATATACATTGCGCATGCTTCAAACTCCGCCCGCCCCTGACGATCTTTCTCGTCTATTCCCCACCCCTTCTCTTTACGGCGTAGTGGGGAGAGCACATGGCGGGGACACAGCAGGTGCGCCACAAATATCCACCAACGAGGAGGAGGACGAGGAAAGTCCGGAGGCAAGAAACGTCCCGATCCCGGAACCTGAAATTCAAGGCCTCCAATATGTCATTTGGAGAAATGTTGGAGATGGTGGACATATTAAAGAGGAGCGACTATGATGGGAAGTATGGGCCTTACCTCAACCCAATGTCCGCAAGGCCAAGATCATGTCTAAAGTTGTGAGAAGGCTGTACAATAATTTTGGGGTACAACGATCCAAGGAGCAACTCAGGAAACGCTGGTCAGACCTGAAACTGAGGGAGGCCGATCAGTACAGAAAGATCAAGAGAATTCTTCAAAAAAGTAAGTAGTTGTGTTTTTGTGTTGATTTCTTGCTTGCATACTGCTCCATTGTGTTTTGATTTTTACCAAGTTGTACATTCCAAAATGGCCACTTTCAGGTTCGTCTGTGCATTCGATCGTACTCAGCCTCGATCTTTCTGCCACTGTCATGGTCGTGTGTGTGTGCATTCGATCGTACGCAATCCGTCGATCGTTCGGCCACTTATAATACGATGTTTGGTGTTTTTTTGGGGAAAGGAAGTTTTGTTCTCACTAGAAATGTCATCAAGAATGTAAAGCCAATTTATTCAATGTAAAGGAGAGTCACTCAGTAGCTGTTTACCATCTGGACTCTAGAGCACTAGTGCTGGGACACCCAAACCCCCTTTTTATTATGCTTTTCCACACATGTGCTCCAGTGGATACTAGAGGGGGGTCTCCATCACACAAACTTCTACCAAAAAGCTAGTCAGTTTAGCACCTTTACAAAGTGACTTCATTCATGTAGTTGACATTTGTAACTGGCCAAACTAAAATAGTGTCCGTCACTTTCAAGCAATGTTTGTCATTTCCTATTTTCTGCCCTCAATAGCTTGTGTTGCTAAAATCTTCCTTTTGGACATTCTCATAGGGGAGCGAAAACTTGGGCCGTCTGAGGAAACCCCCAAACCAACACCTACCAAAAAAGGGGAAAGAGCAGAAGCAGAGGAGGAGGAGGAGGAGGAAGGAGAGATCATCGAACTTGGAGAAATTGTCACCACAACAGGTGAGTGTGGGAGAACACAGCTACTGGTAAGCTAATCCATGTATGGCTGCCTCATTTCCAACACCCCATTTTTGTTTGTTTGTGGTTTTTTTAGGTGACGTGGATGTTGTGGAAGAAAATCGCACTTTACCACAGAGAGTGCCTACGTACTCATCGGAGAGATAATGGTCTGCAATAGAGATCTAGATTACATAAAGCAAAACATCAATGATGTTCACACAAAAATTGAAGAACATCATTGATATTTTAGGAAAAATATGAAAACGCACCAAGTAATTAACACACATTTGTGCCAGCTTCAGAACACATTTGCAACTTAAAAAACTGTCTGAAATTTGGAACATGCACACATTGTGTCCACATGTGCTAGCTCCCACCATGGTGGATGAATGGCAACGTTTTTTTGGGGGTGCAAACACTTTACGAACTACGAAAGTGGTTGTGGTGAAGGGGTTGCACCCCCAAAAAACGTCCATTCATCCCCATGATGGAAAATGGCACTTTTGAAGCTTCTAGGCATGTGTTTTACCATCTAATGACCATTTTCAGTCCCAAATTGTGTGCATGTTCCAAATTTCCACTTTTCGTTCCTTCTGTGTTCCTGTGTATGACTTGTCCTGGCTGACTTCTCTTCTGCTTTTTCCCCTTCACAGGCTCCTGACAACTGCTGACCTAATGAGTTTGCCCCCCCCCCCACCAAAAGAACAAAAAAAGGGGGCTGGTTCCCTGATCCTGGCTCCTCAGATTACCCACTTTGGCTTCCAAACCCTGGCTTCTGTTTTTGACTACGTTCTTGAACTATTGTTATTTTTGCTATAATATTATAGGTGTGATTTTTACTGCATTTTCTCTCTGCTTGGTTTATGGTTCCTGACAGATCCCTATTGTATTAGAGATTGATAAAGGAAAGTATTTCCTGAACTATTTTACTTAGTTGCATGTAAATGGTCTACATCAACTGTAAAAGTATCACTTGGCACAAGTGTTCAGGCCAGAGCAGAGGCAGGACAAGATGGTGTCTAAGAAGCAAGGAGACAACCTTATGTCTGCCAACCATAGGGTCTGATTAACTAAAGTTTATGTCCATTGATCGTACGTGGATAATCAAATGGTATCATCAATGAAAGGTTGTGAAAAAAATTCAATAAGGCGCTATATATGCACATGTAAAAGGTACTAATGCCCATGCAATATAACATAAAACAAAATAGATTTCAGAGGTACAAATGTGTAAAACAACCAACCTTGCTGAAACATAAGGGGCAAATTAACAGTGATTTAAACCCATGACAATCAGGTATGAGATAACAACAATGAATACTAATAAGTAAACATCTGAGCACAGTCCCAAAAAATGTAAGTGAATAAAAAAAATGTATAAAATATATAAAAAAATAGAAACACAGTCCCAAGAAAAACTGTAAATGTGTGCTGATATTGTAGCATTCAGTAGCCTTGAAAGTACTGCATGCATCACCTCCGTGCACAAATAATAAAATGGCTGCTTACCAGACCTGAAAGGTCAATGAGCATACACTCTCAATGACGGTCTGGGTTACTTCCTCTCTAGGACTCCAAATCCTCACAGACTCTTGGCTCACCAGACAAAGGAAAAATAGTGCATTACCATTTAAAATTGAAGATTTATTTTAAAAGATTGCACTTACAAACCATTACATAAGTAATAGTACAGAGTATCGTGGTGGTAAGTCCGCCAGCAGTACAGTCAGTGTGCGATAACATTACGGCTGACTCCGCCTGATGTGTTTCCCCTTACGAGGCATCAACTGGGATTGGAGGTCAGCCCACGGCGTCATGTCCATCACATTTATAGCGGAAAACCGGAACTTTTAGTGACATGCAGAGAAGCCCCATGGCCAGGAGATATACTACTTCCTGTTCCCCCGCTAGTCAATACGTTCCGTAAGCAAATAATTGCAAGCAATTTCCAAAGGTTAAAAAAAACTCCAAAATTACCCTTATTATAAACGGGAACATTATCCTTATCCGTATTATATATTAGCAGGGTAAAGAAAAAAAATTTATTTAAAAAATCCCAAATTTCTTTAATAATTAAGGGTAATAAAAAACATTTGTTTGGGATTAACCCCTATGAGTGCCGACTAATACAAAATTTGAATAAAATTTAAATATATAACACACATTATATGTCAACTCACAGAAAAAATCCTGGAGAGATTCCTTTCTAGATATAGTGAGAAAGTGCTGTGCAAAATGTAAGAACGTTGTTTCCCTGGAAGCCCAGGTAAACAACGTTACCTGTCAACACTGAACAGATTCTCCATATTAAAGGAGAGTTGGGATCGTAAGGGGCCAGCACAGAGGCAGGTGGAGACCAAGAGGTGCAGGCACCAGAGCAGAGTAGATGGGTGATAATCAGGAAGGGTAGAGGGGAAATAGTCAAGAAGGATGGTCCGGGCTGGAATAAGTACGCCCTGTTGTGTGACATTGCGGAAACCAGTCAGGGACCAGCATTGCTGGAGCAGAGTGGCGCCCCTAGCTGCCAGGGGAAAAACTTCTCCAGTGAGGGCAGGGGTAAAGCCAAGGGATTCTGGTGGTAGGGGACTCAATTATTAGAAGGATAGAGAGAGCAACCTGTCACAAGGACCTGAAGCACCGAACTGTATGTTGTTTACCGGGCGCTTGGGTTCGGCATATCACGGATCTGGTGGATAGATTACTGGGAGGGGCTGGTGAAGAGCCAGCTGTCATGGTACACGTTGGCACCAATGACAAAGTCAGTGGAAGATGGAGTGTCCTAAAAAATTATTTTAAGAACTTAGGAGCTAAATTGAGGAATAGGACCTCCAAGATTGTATTCTCATAAATGCTACCGGTACCTCGAGCCACACCAGAAAGGCAGCGGGAGATTAGAGAAGTAAACACGTGGCTGAGGAGCTGGTGTAGAAAGGAGGGGTTCAGGTTCCTTGGGAACTGGGCCGACTTTTCAGTCGGTTACCAGCTCTTTAGCAGGGACAGACTGCACCTAAATGGGGAGGGTGCAGCTTGGCTGGGAGAGAAGATGGCCGAAGAGTTAGAGGGGCTTTTAAACTAGGTGATGGGGGAGGGTCCAGAGGTAGAGAATTTCAGAGGGTAGTATTGGGGGCATTAGTAGTAGGTTGACTAAAGCACCTCAACCTGAGGTAAGTAAATTAACAAGTCCAAATTGCAACCTCAGAACAACCAACAAGGAGATAGTATGTGACCGGACAAAAATACGGGGCTTGTTCACTAATGCCAGGAGTCTGGCTGACAAGATGGGAGAACTAGAGCTGCTGTTGTATTAGGAGGATTTTGTTTTTGTGGGAATTTCAGAGACTTGGTTTAACAGCTCCCATGATTGGCTGGCAACCATTCAAGGGTATTCCCTATATCGCAGAGATAGGGAGGGTAAAAAAGGGGGAGGGGTATGCCTGTATATCAATAATGATGTACAAGTGATAGTGAGGGATGACATCACTAATGGGACAAGGGAAGAGTGTGAATTCTTATGGGTAGAGCTTCAAAGGGAAGAAATCAAGGGGAAAGTAATACTGGGAGTATGCTATAGGCCCCCTAACCAGAGGGAGGAGGGGGATGCAGACCTCCTATCACAGTTTGGAATGGCGGCAAGGATGGGAAGTGTCAATATAATGGGGGATTTTAATTATCCATACATAGACTGGGCGGAAGGAACCACGCATTTGTCTAAGGCTCGCCATTTCCTAAATGTCTTACAGGACAATTTCATGGGCCAGATGGTAAATGCACCAACAAGAAACAAATCGTTACTAGACCTACTGATTATGAACGATACAGACCTGATCGCGGATGTGGAAATATGGGGCAATTTAAAAAACAGTGATCACAGGTCAATTAGTTTAAGCATAAATCACAGAAATAGGAAACACAAAGGTAATACAAAGACACTGAATTTCAAAAGAGTCAACTTCCCCAAACTGAGCTGCTTGCTAAAAGATATTAAATGGGATAAAATCCTAGGAAAAATGGGAGTGCTTTAAGAGCATATTAAATAAAGGTATTGCCAAGTGCATTCCAATGGGAAATACATTTAAAAGAGCTAATAAAAGTCCTGGTTGGCTTAACTCCAACGTAAAAATGCATATAAAAGCAAAGGGGAAGGCCTTTAAACAATACAAGGCTGAGGGGGTCATCATCAGCTTCCAACTTTACAAAGAATGTAATAAGAAATGTAAGAGTGCAATCAGGCGGGCTAAGATAGAATACGAAAGGCACATAGCGGAGAAGAGTAAGAAAAAAAAAGAAATTCTTTAAGTATATAAATAGTAAGAAAGGGAGGTCAGAACATATTGGCCCCATAAATAATGATGAAGGCAATCTGGTTACAAAAGATGGGGACATGGCGAAGGTTTTGAATTTATTCTTCTCCTCAGTGCTCACGAGGGAAACGGGGGAATTCAGTAACCAACACTGCAATGTTTATGCTCATGACACGTCACAGGAAGCACCCTCATGGCTAACAGAGAATAGAATTAGAAATAGACTTGAAAAACATAACAATAATAAGTCGCCGGGACCAGATGGCTTACACCCAAGGGTCCTTAAGGAACTCAGTCAAGTGATTGCAAGACCATTGTTCCTAATTTTTATGAACAGTCTACTAACTGGAATGGTACCAGTTGATTGAAGAAAAGACAATGTAGCACCAATATTTAAAAAAGGGCCAAGATATATCCCTGGGAACTACAGGCCAGTTAGCCTAACATCAATAGTTTGCAAGCTCTTGGAGGGGGTGATAAGGGACTATCCTCCAAGAGTATAAATCCACTCATAAATCCACTGTTTCTCTTCTAGACAGATTTCTCTTTATATTACTGCTTCCCCAATGGGGTGTGTATTTTTCGATGGCAAATGTTTCCAATGTGGAGGGGTCCTTATGATGGCATCTAGAGAAGTGTTTGGATAAACTATGGCCCACAAAGCCTTTTATAATGTAAGATAGATGTTCACCTACCCTAATAGCTAAAATACGAGTGGTCCTCCCAACATATTGTAGACCACACCTACAATGGAAAAGATAGACCACTCCCCTAGTGTGGCAAATGATAAAATCAAAGGTAGAGATTTTCAAAGTTTTAGAATTCTGACAGATTTTACTTCTCCGACAGGGGAAAAAAACTTTAAAGTTACCAAACATCACTGTCATGGTTATGCAGTAATCTTTCCCTGTTTGCCTACCTCTCCTCATGTGCTTAGACTAAGAGGCCAGCCACTCATCTGGTGGTTTTTAAAACCTCTCCTCTAAGCATGGCTCCACCCCAGGCCCTATCAGGGAACCCTATATTAACCTGTGCACTGCAAGCCAGTGGTGCTGATCAACCATTGTGTATCCATGGTGTGTTCGGCTTCCTGGTTCCTGCTTGCTGTGTGCTCTATGTTTGTCTCTGTTACCGACCTTGGCGTGTTCTCAACGATTCCTGTCTGCTTGTGACCTTGACCCTTTGGCATGTTCCCGACAATCCCTGTCTGCCTGTGACCCTGAACCTTTGGCGTGTACTCTGTTGTTCCTGTCTGCTAGTTACCCTGACCTCTGCCTTATCCCCTTACTATCCTTGTCGTTCCAGCCTGCTGCTTCCTTCTCCTGTAGTCTACTGTGAGCGTGAGCTGTGAGACCCTGGGGGCCGCGACCTGGAGCCAGACTGCAGCGAATTCCATCCTCACCACTAGAGGCTCTGGCGAACACCTGCTGGCTCTTAGACTCCGCGCCCTGGGGAATCTATGCTCTAGCTTCCACTGGGATCTGTGTTAGTGATCCAGTAGACCTGTGTCCTGAATCTCCCTGGGTACAATCCGCAGCAGTCAGTTCTAAGGTCCACTACCTAGCGGCGCACTTCCGATTCCTACAGAGTGCACCTGTCACCTGGTCTCAGGTGACCTGACAATCACAGGTTGTACTGGTTTGTCTACTAAATTTTGGCGCAACCATATCTCTTAAAGACTGCGCCTTCCAGAAGATTATGTTAGGTTTTTCTGGAAGGGTGGGTCCCAAAACCTGATCCCCTTTCAGAACCTTCCAATGTTTATTGATAATCTTATTAACCCATCTGTGTTGATTTGAGAAGGTAGTTAAAAATGCTGTTTCAATCGTTTGTAAAAAAAAAAAAAAAAACTTCAGCAAATCCTTACGATCCAAAGCTGCAACAGATTGCTGATCCCTTTCCTGGTCAGATGGATTATATCCTTTATGCAGGAATCTATCCTTCAATACAGTAGCTTGTTCAGTGTACTCCTTAAGTATGGAGCAGTTATGGCGTATACGCCTAAACTGACCTTTTGGGATAGCTATCAGCCACAAGGGATGGTGATAGCTACCTGCAGAAATAAAACCATTGTTATTGGTGGTTTTAAAATAGGTTTTGGTTGAAAAAACATTATCCTCCATTGAGATGACCAAATATAAGTAATTAAAGGATTAGTGACTCAAATTATACGTACGGTAAGTTTAATACCCCAAGTGTTGCAGTTCAGACCATCCATGAACCTGTGCAGGAAGGTCTTGTCACCCCTCTACAGGAACAAGGCATCATCTACATATCTTCTCCAAAAACTGAGATTAGGATCCATATGAGCAAAGATGATAATATTTTCCCATAATTCCATGAATACATTTGCGATACTAGGGGCAAATTTCGCCCCCATCGCAACTCCAGTCTTTTGCAAAAAAAACCCCATCACAGTAGAAATAATTGTGCTCCATCCCAAACTGCAAGAGCTCTAGGATGAACTCCTTCTGCTTGGGGGGACCTATTCATTGAGGCACAAAAAGAAGTTAAGAATTTAACGGCATCATATACTCAAAAATGTGGAATAACAGTGTACAAGGAAGATACATCCGCAGTCACAAGCAATATGTCGACCTCCACCACTATCTGTGACAGCTCATTAATACACTGAGTGGTATCCTTCAAATAGGCCGGAGTGACAATCATCAATGGCTGTAAAAAGAAATCTATGTACTGGTATTTCCCTATTTGAAAAGTTACAGAGTCGTTACCGCTCAGTATAGGTTTTCCTGGGGGCTACTCCAAACTTTTGTGCACTGTAGGTAGATAATAAATTGTAGGTACTCTAAGGGCAAGTGGTACTAAAAAATATTTTACCTTTTTATCAATAATGCCTTCCTTATATCCTTTTGCTATAAGTCTTTCAAGTTGTCTTTTATAAGAAAAAGTTGGATCTCGATTTGAAACCTCCATTATGAAAAGTTCCATTATCTGACAGGAGATTATGCATCTCTTCTAGGTAATCCTTCTTGTTTAACAGAATAATCCCCCCCCCTTTGTCAGTGGGGCGGATAACCAGATTTTTACGGTCACCTGCGATCTATGTTTGAAACTGGCTTCTTCCAGATCTTTAAGCACAAGATCTTTGAAGATGTTATTATTCCCACCTTTATTTCCTGGTGGGTTGAAGAGTGAGGCAATACGTAATCCAGTGTAAACATAGGTACCATCCTGATTGGACACATAGTTCCTCTCAGTGGCATTTACCAAGAAATGCCTTTTAATATTTCGTTTTCGAATGTACCTATGTATATAAATAAATGTTTCAAATTTATTGAGAGCTCCAGTGGGCACAAATTTTAATCCTTTATCCAAAGTGTGTTTTTCTGAATCAGTGAGGGATATGGCACTTATGTTAAAAATCCCCTCACCTCTTATCTTTTCCTTTTTCTTGGAGTGCCCTCCCCCTCCATGCACCCCCTTTCTTTTTTCTTTTTCCTTTCCCTTGCCTAAAAAGAAAACTGGGTTTAACACTTAGGGGGGTCATGGGATGGGATTTATAGGGAGATCAATAATAGCCATCTTCTTCCTCCCCTTGATCATATATGGGTTCGTACCTATTGTACGCTGGAACATGGGGTACTTCATGTGGATTGGGAGGCCCCCTGTAATTTCCAGTGTAAGCTACTTGGCCTCTTGCAGGGGACCGATAGGTCTGCTGTTTATAGGTTCCATATTGGAGGGATAGTGGACTTTACATCCCATCCTCTGATTACCTCTAGGAGGATATGATCCACCCTGTTTGCCCTTACCCAGTTTACCCTTTGTCTCCATTGAGCCTTGTGGGAGTATGTTCTCATAAGGGTTTAAACTTTGGGACTATATGAGTCCCTAAATTGGGTCTGCCTTTCACAGATTCCTTATGCGATGAGTTTCCTCGATACGCTGTGCTATTACTTATTGTCAGGGCTGGGCTCAGCACTCCCTTCTCAGAGCAGGCCGCTCAGCTGTCAGTTAATTGCCAGCTCCAATCTTTTCCACAGTGACTCAACTGATGATGATATCCTGTTCGTCAGTCCTGCTGGTTACTTAAGATGTTCAGTTTAGTTCCGCTCTGTCTTCGCCTTGGTCAACACATCCACAGACTCTCTCCTGTGTACCTGTTGAAGACTTGCTTGGCTGACGTCCCTTCTGGTTCCTGAACCTGCTTGCTGTTCCACTACGCTGATTCTCCGGTTCCCTGATTTCCTGGCCTGTCCTGAAGTACGCTGATCTCTGGCTCCCTGACGTCCTAGCTTGTCTGACTATCCATTGCGGTTACCGAACTCTGGCTATGATTTGACTACATTGCTCTGTTTACCTTTTACTATTATTTTTATTAAACAAGTGTGATTTTAACTGCACTTCTGTCTCGGTCTGATTCATGGTTTCTGACACTAATTTAATAGTTTGTAAGTATAATCTTTTTAAATAAATCTTCGGTTTTAAATGGCAATGCACGCATCAGTCCTCCTAGTATCTTTCCTTTATCTGGTGAGCCAAGAGTCTGTGAGGATTCGGAGTCCTAGAGAGGAAGTAACCCAGACCATTGTCGTCGAAGCTGTGATCAGCTGTATGCTCATTAACCTTTCAAGTCTGGTAAGCTCCCATTTTATTATTTGTGCACGGTGGTAATGAATGCAGCACTTTGAAGGCTACTGAAGGCTACAATATCAGCACACATTTACAGTTTTTCTTGGGACTGTGTTTTTTTCATAAATGTTTTACTTTTTATTTTTTATGTAGTGCCGGGCTCCTAGTGAGCACGTGCTATATGTTTTGTAAATTTAAAGTTCCTAAAACCACAGTTGGGTTTTAGGCTCAATTGTTCTAAATTATGGTCTCAGTATCAGTTTGGCTGGATTGCATTGTGTTCTGCTTGACCATAGGTGCCGGTGTCACCTTTGGCAAGCACAAGAACGCGATCCGGTTGGACACATTGGGTGCCAATCTCTCTCGGAACCAACCAGTGAGTGTCTTGTCTTGCTGTGTATTCTGGGAGAGGGTACTTAAGGTACTGGGATCATGTGCTTCTGGGTTCCGGTCCAGAAGACCTTTCCGTCTGTTTGGTCCTGGTCCTTCTGACCAGACCCCAGGGGCCCTCATGGCCTGGGGTGCGGATCCATCCATTTCCGAGTTTCGGGGCTGGCTAGCCCGAGGCACAGTAACTGGAAGGAGGATTTTAAGGTGGTCCAGTGCCGTCTCGGTTTTGGAGAGGCCCAGCAACTAAGAACGCAACCAGGGGAGGACTCTTCAGAAGAGGGCCATGCAAAAGGCTGGCTGCTCGGTAAGAGCCTGGAAGCTAAGTTGAAAGACACCAGGTGAATCCACACTCGTACGGTATCGCCGGACCGGCTGCAAGATACTGGTACCGTATGAGGGTTCTCTAAGTTCATCTATCCTTCAGTTACAACCAAGTCTGTGGCAGAGACTTTTCACTTACAAGTTCTACAACCAAGTCTGTGGCAGAGACTTTGCTTTATTTGAATTAGTTATCGGCTGCTAGATCTACTGAGAGGAGATTTATCCGATAGCTGTAATATCCAGTTGCGAATGGCTATTCTCTGGATTTCATAGTGAGAGACATTCAATTTCAAGCAGTTCCAAGAGTGCCCGAACTTCCTACCTATACCCTCTATCCTTTATTGAGACTGTGTTTTGTCTACCATTTTGCAAATAAAAATCCCAACGTGGATCCAGTGTCAGTTTCTACAGTTCTTTGGGCCATCTACCTCGGGAAACCCCTAGACGCATACAAGGTCAAGAAGGTAATGGTAGGCCCAAATCAAACCAGCAGCTCCTTTGGGGGTCAGTGCTACATTTATATATTTTATATATTTTTTTTAATTCACTTCAATTTTTTGGGACTGTGAGCTCAAATGTTTACCTATTAGGATTCATTGTTGTTATCTCATACCTGATTGCAATGGGTGTGAATCACTGTTAATTTGCCACTTATGTTTCAGCAGGATTGGTTGTTGGTCACATTTGCACCTCTGAAATCAATTTTGTATTATGTTATATTGCACAGGCGTTAGTCCCTTTTATAGGCACATATAGCTCTTCATTTCATTTTTTTCACACCCTTTTATTATCATTATAGATAGTATGTTAGTGTGATACACTGGGACAGCACACTTTAATCACACTCACCTATTTTTTCTCCTGGTGTTCAGGGAGTCCCAGGTGCAGCAGTCCCCCCATTTGATTTGCCAGCGCTTCCTTTTTCCTTTTCGCATCCAAATGGTATCATCACATCATTTATTATACACACTCAAAGTGCAAGGATGTGTACACACAGGCTACAGCATATATATGGAGTGTCTGAATATATGCCAGCTAAGTCATGGTATATCTAAAAAGAAATATGATTTTCTGTAATATTTTTGAGTCTATTTAGAAATAAAACCACATTAAGTGTGCATGGGCAAAATTAAAAAAAACATTTTTAAACCCTAATTAGTAAATAACCTTAGTGAACTGCAAGCATGGGGATATTTTACTGTGCATATGTGTACCTCCATGTGCATGCATAGAAATTCACGAATCAGCAGGCTTACAAGATTCCATGGGCTGGGGCTCAGAATAGAGATTACCATGATAAATACCAATTTGCTTCCCTTTTCTTACAATAGCATAATCTATGGGGAAAAGGGGGGCTGTCACAGCATGGCGCATGAGCATTCCATTTTTTAGAAAGTCTATTAAAAAAAAAAAAAATGTTTTAGTTACCGTATATACTCGAGTATAAGCCGAGTTTTTCAGCACATTTTTTTGTGCTGAAAGTGCCCCCCTCGGCTTATACTCGAGTCAAGCACTTTTCTGCAGCAAAAAAAAAAATTCCGGCCCGACTTTGGGGCCCCGTATCTCGGGGCCACTTGGGTCTAGGAGTCCCAAATTTGGTGTGCCAACCCAGTGGACCTAGCACTATAACATATCCAAATATGGGGTTCCTAGCACTAAGTGGCCCCGAGATACGGGGCCCAAAGTCGGTTCGGAAAATGTCATTCTCTGCTGCAGATAAGTGCTTGACATTTTCTGACCCGAATTTGGGGCCCCATATGTCGGGGACACTTGGAGCTAGGAACCCCAAATTTGGCATTCAAACCCAGTTGAACTAGCACTACAACATATCCAAAGATGGGGTTCCTATCACTAAGTGGCCCCGAGACACAGGGCCCCAAAGTCGGTTCAGAAAATGTCATTCTCTGCTGCAGAAAAGTGCTTGAGATTTTCTGACCCGAATTTGGGGCCCCATATCTCGGGGACACTTGGTGCTAGGAACCCCAAATGTTGTATTCCAACCCAGTGGAATTAGCACTACAACATATCTAAAGATGGGGTTCCTAGCACTAAGTGACCCTGAGATACAGGGCCCAAATCGGTCAACTGTGTCCATCTGCATGGGCACAGTGAGGCTGCAAATGGGCATCGTTGACCCTCTTTTCCACTTACAGTAGCTGCGCATTTCTCACCCTAGGCTTATACTCGAGTCAATAAGTTTTCCCAGTTGTTTGTGGTAAAATTAGGTGCCTCGGCTTATATTCGGGTCGGCCTATACTCGAGTATATACGGTAAGTATGGATAGAACCATTCCAGGATGCACCATAAAAGGATCAAAAGTCATAAAAGCATCATTATTTTGATGTCCAACACACACACATTGAACATCAGAGTATGATCAACTACAAAGCTTCTGGGATCTGGATACAAGCGTAGAGTAACAATTTATCCCTGCTGATCTAATAGACTCTTGGCTCAGCTGCACTCTGGTATGATGGGCAAGTCTCAGCTTGCCATTGGTCTGTCACAGCAAAGTCCTTACTTAATGTAATTAGCAGCAGAATAACACAATAGCCCAATACTCTGTAAAACTATATAATGTGGCTGTTCACTAATTGTCCAATGTACTGAGTAACTTCAATGTCGAATAGACTCTTATCATAGAGATAACAGGCTAACCACTTTCTGATATTGTTAAGAGCAACTGCTCCACATGCAAGGGCCTCATTCACATAGTTATTGAAAATAAGTGGTGGCGTTGCATGTCTACAGTTTTCCGATCATTTATTACCACTTACAATTGTTTAAATAGGGAGAGGATGGAGATTGACAAATGCCAGGGTTAGATTTCCTTCACATTGCGGCGAGGCAAAAATAATGCTGCCTGTAGAGTTTGCCTTGCATCCACCTCTATTCACTTCTTTTGAAAAAAGCCGCAAACAAGTTGTAAACACTTTGTAAACTTGCCTATGGTGTTTACAGCACATCTGAGGTATAGTTTCAAAGTATCTAAAGTGATCATTTCCCAATGTAGCATTGTAAAAAAAAAAAAACTCACAGGAGGTTTAAGGAGTGATGATTGACCCAAATTGAATGCCTTGTGCATCACGTATGAAATGCTCATTAACACTATAGCAGGTGTGTTAAAGGCTGCTTTAACAGAAAAGTATAGCTAAAGCTATAGTGGGGATTTACCGCCAATGCCCCCCCGCCCCCCTATGCGCCCCAGTGTGAAAGTGCCCTTAAAAGCAGAAAAATATGCCCCAAAGAAACTCATGTTTTTTTTTGAGCTTAAGGTGTTTTTCAAACATTTTGCTTCAGGTGACACAATGCTCCGATGTGAACAGGTACCATCGAAATGAATGAGATTTTGCTTGTTGGGCATTTTTCAGGCGTTTTTTCAATCGTTTTACAAGCGTTTTATCAGCAGACAATGCTCAGGTGTGAATGCAGCCTTAATAAATCTCCCCCATATTGTCTTTTGAATGGGTGAATCAGCCACTTTGATTTCTGTTATTCCTTTTGCTACAGAGATCACAATACCAAATAGTTAGGCTTTCAACACTTCTATTACCCAGGATCTCAAATTTTCCGACAACAAAATCCGATCTGACTTTTTCTGATCGTGTCGAGAATTCCGACGGACAAAGTGCCACGCATGCTCAGATCAAATTACGAGACCAAAGCTATTGGCTACTAGCCTCTACGTAGTTCCGTCCTACCTAATGAACGTCACCACGTTCAGAACGATTGGATTTTCCGACAACTTTGTCCAACCGTGTGTATGCAACACCAGTTTCGGACAAAATCTGCCGGAAAAAATCGGACAGATTTTGTGTGTACGGGGGCTTAAAGGGTAACTCCACTTTTGTGAGGAAAAACATAGAAAATAAAAATAAAATAATTTAGCATATACAATTGAATCCCGACCACGACACTACCTGCCTGGAGATTGCATGTTCTCCCTATGCCTGTGTGGGTTTCCTCCCACACTCCAAAGACATGCTGGTAGGTTAATTGGTTCCTGTCTAAATTGGTCCTAGTATGTGTATGTATGAATGTGAGTTAGGGACCTTAGTATATAAGCTCCTTGAGGGTAGGGACTGATGTGAATGTATAATATGTGTAAAGTGCTGCGTAAATTGACGGTGCTATATAAAGTACCTGAAATAAGTAATGTTATTAAAAACAACCTTTCCTTTTCAATATGTAGCCTCTGTAATTTTCTGAAAATTCAATGCAATTTGGCTACCTGGAGGTGCTCTATACACAGAATGTGTACAGAATGCCCCCCAGAAACATAATTTCCTGCTTGTGTAATTGGCTCACCGATACTCACACAAGTCAGATTTCAGGCATCCCCTGCAACAAAAATGTAATTTGAGATGAGATACTCCCAATAGGAAATCACAGCTAAAGGGATGCAGACCATGTCACTTCCTCATTAGAGTTCTGCAGGTGCACAGTTGGTTGATAATTATGAAACCACTTTCCCACTTATTTTTTTTTTTTTTGCGGAACCCCTTACCCATGCCTTCTTATTTCTGGCCATAATGATGTGGACAGTTGCCCATAGTCTCCTGGGATATCCACATCATGGATTCCAGGAGGCCAGGGGTATACTATAGCGCATGTGCTGCATTATCAGGGGAGGCTAGCTATTAATGGCTTTTTGCAGCTTTCCCCATGATGACACAATGCAGTACACTCACATCATCACAAGGCCTCCGCAACATCCAGGTGGTGGCATGGGACCGGGTATGCTGCAGCAAAGAGGCGGATCCCTAGAATTGCCAGGCTTGTGGTATGCTTTTGGGGACCACCCTGGCTATATAGGAAAGAGGTGAGGGTGGGGAGTTAGGTTCCTCCTAAAGAAAAGCCTCAAGACTGTGTCCATTTATACATTTTGTCAACATTTTAGAAACAGGAACCAAAATGGCAAAAATTTATATTTACCATATTTATCGGTGTATAACATGCACTTTTTTCCCCTAAAAATCAGGGGAAATCGTGGGTGCGTGTTATACGCTGATCCCCCGCCGATTCTGAGCCTCTCGGCCATTCTCGTGGCTTGCGGCCGCTCTCAGAGGCTTTCGGCTGTTCTCTGAGGTTTTCGCCTGCTGTCAGCCATTCTCGGAGGCTTTCGGCTGCTTTTGGCCGCTCTCAGAGGCTTTCGGCAGCTTTCGGCCATTCTCGCCGGCTCTCGCAGTCCCACGTGAGCTGCAAAGAACGGGCAAGAGCTGCCGAGAATGTCGGAAAGCGGCTGAAAGCCTCCGAGAATGGCCGAAAACCGACGAGAGTGGCCGAAAGCCGCCGAGAACTATCGAGCACCGCCAAGATACACAGGACATCCGGCTCTGTATCTCGGCTGCGCCATTTTTAAATTCTGCAAATGACACTGGGGCAAGGCTGCAGGTGGAACTGGGGCAAGGCTGCAGGTGGAACTGACAAGGCTGCATTGATGGACATTTAAATGTAAGTTTTTTTTTCCTTAAACTTCCCTCCTAAAAGTTTTTTCCTTAAAAGTGAATGGGAGGAATCAAGGGAGATTTTTTTACATCATACATGGTAATAGAATGAAAAGGATGCAAAACAGGGTGACCACCTGGAATTTGGGGTGAGTTGACCTGGATGATATCATATTAAGGTTTGTAATCACCTAGCCTATACATGTGCATTTTACACACATGTGCCCATCTAGTAACACGTGTAGTGCACACAATACAGACAATCCCAAAAGATGAATCAAGACAGGCAATCAATAAGTTCTTATGTGCTAATAAGCACTGCCATGTTCTGTGATATGTTGGGCAGTTTATCATGTTTAACGGGATGATTTAGAGAAAATCCATTGTTAAAACTATAGCATGAGGTAATGCTGCACTTAGTGAATGAAGTGCAATTAAAATTTATGTTTTATATTGCACATTGCAGAGATATGTAGAATTCATTTGATTTCAGTATTTTTTTTTTTTTTTTTAAGGATGCAATTTCAAGGTGCAAGTCATTATATCCTTTGAGTAGTCCCAGGGGAGTGACGCTGTAAATGACATGACATTAAAGCTGAGAGATACTTGTGAATTGTCACATCATTACAAATCACAGCTCTGTACTCATCGCCATTTAGGTTTGCTATAAATATCACCCTAAAGTTAAGAAATAGTTCTTTAAATAGCATGGAGCAGAAACCAATTCATCACGTTGATAGACAGATTGGCTTTCATTGTGGTGACTTAATAGCTAAATAATAGTCTATAAACTCTGATCCCTGACCTAAGAAATGTAGCTTTTGACAATAACATACTGTTTTCTACAGAGTAAAAGTTTTTCAGTCAAATCAGATATCAAAGACACAGACAGAAAAATCACCTATAATCACATATTAATGGTATAAATTAATAATAATTAAAGAGCCCAATGGTTTGAAATATGAACTTCCGGCCAATGACAGCGCCAGAGCCGCGATACCCGGAAGTAACCCCCAGGAGTGATGCTGCCGGTCGGTGCTGTGTACGGGCACCGCAGCAAGGTCTCAGATGAGTATTACATAATGAGCTAGTATGCTATGCATACTAGCTCATTATGCCTTTGTCTTGCATGTGTTAGTTTTTTTTTTTTTTTCAAAAGTGGGTTTACAACCACTTTAAATATACTAACGTACACCGATCAGCCATAACATTATGACCACCCACCTAATATTGAGTATGGCCCCTTTTTGCTAAAACAGTCCTGACCCATTGAGGCATGGACACTCATCATGCCCACCAGTGCCCACCAGTGCAGCCCATCAGTGACCACCAGTGCAGCCTATCAGTGTCCATCAGTGCAGCCTATCAGTGTCCATTAGTGCAGCCTATCAGTGTCCATTAGTGCCACCTCATCAGTACCCACCAGTGCAGCCCATCAGTGTCCATCAGTGCCACCTCATCTGTGCTCACCAGTGCAGCCTATCAGTGCCTATCAGTTCAGCCTATTAGTGCCACCTCATCAGTACCCACCAGTGCAGTCTATCAGTGCCCACCAGTTTAGCCTAGTAGTGCCACCTCAGTGCCCACCAGTGCAGCCCATCAGTGCCCACCAGTGCAGCCTATCCGTGTCCATCAGTGCCACCTTAACAGTGCCCACCAGTTCAGCCTATCAGTGCCCTTTTTATCAGTGCCCACCAGTGCAGCCCATCAGTGTCCTTCAGTGTCACCTCATCAGTGCCCACCAGCGCAGCCTCAGTGTCCAACAGCAGAGCGCTCCCGGCTCCGTTCCCCCTCTCCCCTGGCCACAGACCGAAGACAGAGCAGCCCGAGCGGCCACCATGGCCGTACTCCATTCGGCCACTTGGGCTGCTCTTTCTTCTGACTGTGAGTGAAACGCCCAGCCGGGAGATCGCTCATCCCTCACGCGTGTCTGGTAGCCCGTAGCCAAATGTGGGAGACTCCCACGAATCGCGGGAGACTTGGGATGTCTGCCTTAATGCAGAGAATGCATTAAGGCAGAAAATATTATACCTCTAGAACCAATTTAAGGCCTACAAAAGCGCAAGAGGTGTGTGGGACTTTACATGTACCTCCTTGGGTGTATTACAAATAGTATTGGAATGTACTATTCAATGACTGTTGGCTTAAATGTATTTTTATATATATATATATATATATATATATATATATATATATATATATATATATATATTGTTACAGTACTCTATAATAAAATCCGAGGCCCTGATGAAGCGGGACTGCCCACAAAATGCGCTGGCTCCATAAATGGATCAGAAAGCAAGGAAATTAACTATTCTGGATGGCTAACTTATGGATATTTTTTTAACTTCTATTAATATTTGTAATATTTCCAAAAGATTTTTAGATTTTTATATATAAACAGCCTATCCTTGTTTGTATTACACCCAAGGAGGTACATGTAAATTCCCACACACATCTTGCACTTTTGTATGTACTATTTTGGGGATGGTACCTCCAAAGGGTTATGATTCTATAACACTCTACCCCCCCCCCCCCCCCCCCCCACACACACACACAAAACCCTGAGTATAACTTTATACGCTTTAGAGCCTAGCACACACAGGCCAAATGTCGGGCGACATTGGTCAGTTCAATAAGAAATGGATGAAATCCGGCTCGTGTGTAAGGCAGCCTGGTCCGACAGAAACTTGGCTGGCTTCTGTCGGAAGAGCATGCTGGAAAAACAGCAGCCGAACAGCTCCCAATCAGCGCTCTCAGCCAATGGCTGACCTGAGTGTTCTGGCTGGGGGGGGGTGGCCCCCTGTCAGAACATAAAAGGACAGCGGGGGAGATCGCTGTACTAACATCGGATCGTTAGTACAGAGGTTGCGACCAGATTTGTCAGTTTTATTTTTTGTTCAACAAACTAGTGTTGTATACCAGGCTTAAGCCATAAGTGCAAAGCTTTATTTGTATACTTATACTTTTATTATTTGCCACTTTTGGGTATTCACAGGCAATGGTGAAGTGCCCAGGGCCTCACAGGTGCCCTGTGGATGGCTTTATCACCAGTGGCTTCAGGGAAGATCTTGTTTACAAATTGCAAGATCTCACAAAAATTCCTGTAATCTCCCAAGATCTTGTAAAAAAAGCAATTTTCACAGGTGACGTGTATTGTCACTTGTGAAGTAAGGCAGATACAGAGATACAAATGAATCAACAAATTGCCATACAATTTTGTTGATTCATTTAGTTATTATTTTTATGCCTCCTACTCACAAATTATGCCAGATCTCTTAATGAGCATGTATGAGATCTGGTGCAGACATCATCGGTGGGCCAGAGAAGAAGGAAAGAAGAAGCCAACCCAGGTTGCTTTTTTCTTTTCTTTATAGCAGTGTAGTAAACAGAGCATGGCAGAACAATCCAGTGGCAATGTGCAAAATAAGTAAAAATGGAAGCCTGCTACTAACAGTAGGGCAACTTTTACACTGATCCGTAGCAAAAACACAGTAAAAAGGAACTGCGTTTTTTTTAGCACACTAAACCTGCACCAAAAATGCAGCAAGCAGGATTTTACTAAACGGAGCCGCAACAGATCAGTGTAAAGAGTTCCATAGGATTTCATGGTCACGTGTTTTCTTCCCCTTTTTTTAACGCAAAAGTGGAAGAAAAATGCATCAGTTTGAAAGCACCCTAATGCCCTGTACACACGATAGGATTTTCCGACAACAAAATCCATGGGATTTTTTTACGACGGATGTTGGCTCAAACTTATCTTGCATACACACAGTCACACAAAGTTGGTCGGAATTCCAAACGTCAAGAACGCGGTGATGAGAAAAATGAAGTTCAATAGCCAGTGCTGCTCTTCTGCTTGATTCCGAGCATGTGTGGTACTTTGTGCGTCGAAATTGTGTACACGCGATCGGAATTTCCGACAACGGATTTTGTTGTCGGAAAATTTGAGAACCAGATCTCAAATTTTGTGTGACGGAAATTCCTATGGAAAATGTGTGATGGAGCCTACACACGGTAGGAATATCCGATAACAAGGTCCTATTACACATTTTTCATCCGAAAATCCTATCGTGTGTACAGGGCACACGAGCGGAATGTCCAACAGAAAAAGTCAGACGGAATCTTTTCATTGTATATTCCGTTCATGTGTGTGCCTCATCCAATTTTTTTTTTTTTAATTCTGACGGACCTAGAAATAGAATGTTCTAAATATTTCCGAGGGAACCAATTCCTATCCGGAAAACCGCTCGCCTGTATGCTGTTCCGACCGACCAAAAAACGACACATGCTCTGAAGCAAGTAAGAGATGGCAACTATTGGCTACTGGCTATTGAACTTCCTTTTTCTAGTCCCGTGCTGTACGTCACCGCGTTCTAGACGATCGGACTTTGGTGTGATCGTGTGTACGCAAGACAGTTTCAGCAGAACTCCGTCAGAACTCCGTCGGAGAAAACCTTCAGAGTTTATTCCGATGGGAAATCTGGTCGTGTACGCGGCATAACTTTAACTATAGAGTTTTCATTAGAGCTGGTGGTGTATTAATGGGAGGGTTGTCTGCTTTAAGATCACAAGACTTAGTAATGAAAGTATTTATACTAAAAGAGCTCTAATAATTTAGAGGAGCCTTGGCTATACTTTGTGAATCCAAAACTTCTAAACCTGAAACAGACCCACCTATTGAATACATTATTTTCTAAACCATCCACCGGTACCAGTCCCTCCCCACCACCTACATATGAAACCACATCAAAAAACCTCTATTTATTTAACATCTCACTGACTCAACCTTTACAGAGATTAAAAGTAGCTTATTGTGTGAGGTGTACAACTTATGTAAAAACCTCATCCCATGGAGGAATTTCAGCCTACAGAAAGCAACATTATGAAATAAAAGATCAGCTTTGCTTACTCTGTTTACCAGTGCTGACAGCAAGATTAATTGTGGGCCTCATTGTGAAAGGGGGTTGCCGCAATGATGTGTCACCGCTTATCAAGGGGTGGGGGGGGGGGGACTTATTCATCATCCTAAGTGAGAAGAATCCACGAAACTCAAAAAAATTCCTTAAAGAAGGAACATTGCTTATGCTAATGTGTTGATAAACAAATTAAATCTGTTTTGCTAAATTACACAGATGGGAAAATGTTCTTTGGCTTTCTAACATGAAAGGAAGACACTTGCTTAATTTTTGCAGTTCTTCACAGCTAATTTCAGTGCAATCTATGGGACCATCATGGATTTAAAATGTAACTACTGCTCAACATGTTTACTCATTAAACTAAGAGGGAATTCAAACAACAGGAACAAAGCGCTGTCTTTGTCCTCCATTGACACTTAATTTAAAGGGGACATGTTTACGAACAGCTTTCTGCATTTAACACTAATGTCTCTTATTGTTTATTTGATTGTATTAGGACCCACAACGAAATCTTTTAAGGCCCAAAGCTGCAACATGATATCAAAGTTTATGTTGCAAGTCGCTGTAAAAACAACTATGTAAATTTCCTGTCTTGCACCTGGTTGAGAGCTAAATCTTAATTCAACATTAGTCAATGCTGGGAGTCACGTGGCAGCAGTGGTGGATTACAGGAACTTTTAGACCTTATTAACCCTGCTGTCCTTTCTTTCTAATTGCTATTTCCACAAAATATGTAGGACATAAACTGTCCTAATCTCAAAACTCAAAGCTACTGTCAGTGACGTTGTGTAGGTTTAAAGATAATAAAGAGACACTAGATAGATAGATAGATAGATAGATAGATAGATAGATAGATAGATAGATAGATAGATAGATAGATAGATAGATAGATAGATAGATAGATAATATGTAATGTATAAACAGACCTTATGCAAACACGATCTGTCATTTTAAAACAATTACCTCTATCTAAACCAGCCTTTTTCAACCCAGATTTCGTGGAACCCGGGGGTTCCTCCAGAGGTCTCTAATGCCATGTACACACGAGCAGACTTTTCGAAAGGACTAGGTCTGACGGTCTTTCCGACGGACTTTTGGCGGAATTCCGACGGACTTTCCGAATGAACGGACTTGGCCACACACAATCACATTCAATTCCAATGGATTTGAACGTGATGACGTACAACCGGACTAGAATAAGGAAGTTCGTAGCCAGTAGCCAATAGCTGCCCTTGCATCATTGTTTGTCCGTCAGACTAGCATACAGACGAGCGGATTTCTCGATAGGAACTGGGTTCGGCGGAGTTCCAGCGGAAAAATTTGAAACATGTTCTATTTCCCCCATCAGATTACTGTTGGGGGTTCCCCTAATTTTCTGCCTGGTAAGCGGTGGCGGCTGGTGCTCCATCGGTCAGCAGACAGACCTGACCACAGACATCCCCCTCCCTGGCGCTCCAGCCCACCAGCCCGCCACCCCACACTAACCTTCCCCACCTGCTCTTGACAGGTACCCGCTCCCACTTTTGGCTGACTTCACTGTGACAAACTCATCTGGAAGTTCGCCCCCTGTTCACAAAGAGCAGCACGCTTCACGCATGCGCAATAGGGAACCAGCTGTAAAGCCGCAAGGCTTCACTGCCGGTTCCCCTTATGCCCCGTACACATGAGCAAAAAAACTTCGGAAAAAACTTGGATGTTTTTTCCAATGGAATTCCTCTCAAGCTTGGCTTGCATACACACGGTCACACAAAAGTTCTCTGAACTTTCGACCGCGAAGAACGCAGTGACGTACAACACTACGACGAGCCGAGAAAATTAAGTTCAATGCTTCAGAGCATGCATCGAATTGTTTCCGAGCATGCGTAGGAATTTTGCGCGTCGGAATTGGTACAGACGAACTTTTTCCGACCGAAAAATTGAGAACCTGCCCTCAATCTTTTGCTGGCGGGAGTTCCGCCAGCAAAAGTCAGATGGAGCATACACACGGTTGGAATTTCTGACCAAAAGCTCACATCGGACTTTTGCTGGCGTAATTTCCGATTGTGTGTATGGGGCATTACTCGAGATGGCGGCAGCAGTACCCAAGAGCTGACTGAAAAATCAGCTCAGCTGGATTCGTGGACAGGTAAGTGTCCTAATATTAAAAGTCAGCTGTACAGTATTTGTAGCTGCTGACTTTTATTTTTTTTTTCTGAAGGAGCCTGGAGCTCCACTTTAAAATCAAATGAGAAAAAAAAAATCTAAACATGAAACATGAACCAGAGGAAATTTCATTCCATTCACATATATTTATTGAATATTATAACTTTTTCATTAACTAATACAGCACTGAGGGTGTTTTAGTATTCAGCATCAGAGGGTATTTTGAAATCTTGGATTTAGTATTGATGGACAGCTGATTAAAAAATATATTCTGTATATGGATCTTTTGTCCTCCTGTCTATTGCTATATTTTCTTTAAAACAACAGTAAATGATGGATAAACATTCATCTAAGTCTACATTATTGTCCACTGTAGGTGCAGAATGGCTCAAAAATCAAATCACACACAATGTCATAAAAATCTCTTCAACCTTTAATGTCATAATAAAAAATACATTAAAGTAATAGCAATTTCAGGCTAATGGCGCTATAAAATAGTCGCTGATAAAGCAATATTGTTTTGCTAAATGACATTTCTTTTGCTAAATTGCCTAAAAATTGGATCTAAGCTATGATGAACCAAGAATGGCCAGCACAGAGGTGAGAACACTTGTACGTTCTGTTTGCATATGACTTTTATAAATGGTGGAGTGGACTTTTGGTGTACAGTATCTGGTTAAATCATATTTCTCCTCTGTTGAAAAACAATTTTTATTATTAAACAGGGTCTAGTGTGCAAATGTAACCCCACAATATTTTCTAGAGGTTTCCTTAAAGTGTATTTAAAGCCAAAGTCATAGTGTGATACATGGGATCTTGGAAAAGTTCCAGGCAAATTACCAGTTGAGTGGATTTTTTTCACTCTGTCGCCTAAATCTTCTATTTTCCCCTTTAATCCATCCATTTTCACTTCCCCACTTCACTCCTCATAATATTTCAGTCACTCATACTTTTTTTCTGTTTGTTTTTTTTACTATTTTTCTTTTTAGTTACGGTATTCTTTATTTTGTTTATCACTGTCCTGAAGAAAACTAAGGACTACCCTTTTAAATGATAAGCATAGGATGAGGTTCCCTTTACCTGGAAATCATTAATACATAGTTACCCGATAAGTACCATACATCCTACTGGATACAATATACTATCTACTAGATAAATGAAATAATAAAAAATAATAAAACAGCTGATAACGCCAAGGAACCTGCCAGCAGATGTTAAAAAATTCCCTAATCTGTATCTTACATTAGCTCATGTTTAGGTCCTCATTCACATGGGCATACTTAACCACTTGCTTACTGGGCACTTAAACCCCCCTCCTGTTCAGACCAATTTTCAGCTTTCAGCATTGATGCACTTTGAATGACAATTGCGCGGTCATACAACACTGTACCCAAATTACATTTTTATAATTTTTTTCCCACAAATAGAGCTTTCTTTTGCTGGTATTTGATCACCTCTGTGGTTTTTATTTTTTGTTAAAAAAAATTTAAAAAGACTGAATTTTTCATTTTTTTTCTATATTTTGTTATAAAATTTTGCAAACAGGTATTTTTTCTCCTTGATGTACGCTGATGAGGCTGCACTGATGGGCACAGATGGGCTGCACTGATGGGCACCAATGGGCTGCACTGATGGGCACCGATAGGGCGGCACTGGTGGGCACTGATAGGCAGCACTGGTGGGCACTGATAGGCGGCACTGAGAGGTGGCACTGATGGGTGGCACTGAAGGGCATTGATAGGTGGCATTGGTGGGGACTGAAAAGTGGCACTAATAGGTGGCTCTGATAGCTGGCACTGATAGCTGGCAGTGATGGGCACTGATGGGTGGCAGTGATGGGCACGTATAGGTTAAACTGAAAGGCAGCACTGCTAGGTGGCACTGATGAGGCACTGATTTGCACCACTGGTGGGAATTGATAGGTGGCACTTGTGGGCATTGTTAGGTGGCACTCATGGGCATTGATAGGTGGCAGTGGTGGACCCTGGCAGGTGGCAATGGCAGGTGGCACTTGCAGGCACAGAGGAGCAGGCAGATGTGCCTCCTTCCTCTTCGGGACCGGTGTCCCTTGAGCATAAGCCGGTGATCGGATTTGTTTTCTCCTCACGCTGTCAGCGTGAGGAGAAAAAAAAGCCGATTACAGAGCTTTTATTTACACACGTGATCAGCTGTCATTGGCTGACAGCTGATCACATGGTAAGGGGTCGGGATCGGCCCCTTACTCGGATCGGTGATCCCAGAGTCTCGGTGACTCAGTGATCACATCGCGGGGAGCAGGCAAATGGGAGGATGTCCTATGACGGCCTCACAGAAATTCAGGTCCGTGCTGTGGCCGTCATTCGGCTATAGCGCAGACCTCAAGTGGTTAAAGATGAACTTCAGTCATTTCTAAAAAAAAATAATTAAAGGTCAGCAGCTACAAATACTGCAGCTGCTGACCTCTAATAAACAGACACCTACTAGCCCAGGAGTCCAGCGCTGTCTTCACCCAGGTTAGTTCTTGACTGGTCTTCGGATACCCAGTGCCACCATCTTGACTGTGCTGTTTCACAGCTGGCTCCCCGCTGTGCATGCATGAGATGCACTCCCCTTTAGACAGGTCATGTGACGTGTTCCAGCAGGTTTCAGATGGCAGATGGCAATACCTGCCAGAAAAAAGGTTTCCACACCGTATTAAAAAACACTTCCAATAATAATGGGGGGGAGGAGGGGTCAAGCAATTTTAACTTTAAAGTGAAGTTCCACTTTAGGTGTACACTGGTATGAGGACCATGTTTTGCCTGCACAGATATTCCATGCATCAGCATGCGGACAGTCCCATTCATGTCAGTTGGGAAGCAGAGGATTCAGGACAAAGCCGCTGCCTCCAATTTGGTATTCTTGTGGGTGTGTGTCCCCGAATCCACATTATCTGCATTCATGGGCACATATTTCCACAGAATAAGTGCAGGAACCAAGATGGCAATATAGGACTCAGGCTGTGACACCTGAGAAGCAGATGACAGCAGGACAATGCTGGAACCACTGGGCGATGCTGCACAACAGATAAGAGGGGGTTAAAAATAAAGTTCTCTTTTAAGGCTCCATGCACACTGAAGCTCATAAACTGAAGTTTTTGGGAGTTTGGGCGGTTTTTTAATAGCCCATAAACTCCCCTCTATGTTATCCAATGTGTCCATGCACACATGGACGTTTTTGGATGTTTATCAGCAGTGAAGTTTATGGGCTGTTTTCTGAACACCATAAAATCGCCATAGTTTTTTAACGTTTTTAAACTATTGAAAAAAAACTTTTTTTAGACTTCATGTATCTTCACCTAGTTTAGGATGATGTATGTTCAGCCATCTATTACCTCCTGGGGTGGCTACGGCACATCCCAAGAGGCAGTGGTGCAATGTTTCAGCACACAATGTTAGGAATGCGCAGACATGGTCTATGGGACCTTAAAAAAATAATATGGAGGTGCTGGACTTAATGTTCAGTTTTCTTCAGATACAGGCTGATAGTGAGTGAGACACAGCCAACTTGCAGATTGTATGTGAATAGAAGACACAAAGTGCCAAATTATCAGTTTAGTTTTATTTAAAAAAATTATCAGTCCAAAAGTCCATTTAACTTTTTTTCTTGACCATGGGGTCACAATCGATAGAAAAAAATATATTCAACGTGTTTCGGGGGCTAAACACCCTTCTTCCCCAGGACTGAGATTCATGATGTGGACTATGTGAAACTTCTTTTTTAGTTTAATTATAAAAAATTACCCTTTAATATCACTTTAAAGCTTGACTTCAGATAAGACTTTTTAAAATGAAACTTTAATCTAAAAATAAAAAATTGTAAGACACAGGCTTTTGAATTCAGCAGTAGCATTCTATGTCTCTTCTGCATTAAAAATTCTTACTTGTCTGTCAGCACTGTACACTTACCTGTGCATACGCAACTCAGTGTACAATTTGAGCATCTGTCGATGTGAGTGAGCAAGTGGCCCAGCGAATCAAAAGCTGAAGTTCACAATCCAGGGGAAGCCTAGGGAGAAGTTGTCAGTGGCCAGTGAGGGACTGCATTGCTGGACTGGAGGTGGGTATAGTTCCACTTCAGTTACAGCAACATCTTTTTTTTGGTAAATAGGTTTAAACCATAAATAAAATCTGAACATTGTAAGCACCCCCGCCAGCGTTTTATGGTTTGTCTCAACAGGCCCGGATTTACTCCCTTTGCCGCCCCAAGGCCGGGTCCTTCAATGCCGCCCCCCCACACACACACACACCACCACCACCATTCTTGTCCTTTATGCAAGCATAGTACAGGAGATGATCAGAGACTGCAGACATGATACAAGAGATGGTCAGAGACTGTAGTTATGATACAAGAGACTGTCAGAGACTGCAGACATAGTACAGGAGATGGTCAGAGACTGCAGTTTCTATGGACGTTAGTAGATAATGGCCGATCGGCCCTCTCACCTGACCCAGCGATACAGCAACGGTTCCTCTGATCAGGAGTCTGCTCACTCTGAATTTCCCGTGGTGACTACGCTGGGTAGCACCCAGATCTGTATTCCTGCAATGACTCTGTTCCATTCTCCGCCAGGGATGGCGCCAGGCTGTGTGGGCTTTCCCTCTGGTGGCGCAGGGCAGCAGGGTTCTCTCTCTCCCTCCATTAGTACAGACCCCCCTCCATTAGTACAGACCCCTCCCCTGGAAAACCCCCCTTCCATTAGTACAGACCCCCCCAGAACAAACCACCCCCCTCCAATAGTACAGACCCCCCCAGGACAAACCACCCCCCTCCAATAGTACAGACCCCCTCAGGACAAACCACCCCCCTCCAATAGTACAGACCCCCTCAGGACAAACCACCCCCTCCAATAGTATAGACCCCCCCAGGACAAACCACCCCCTCCAATAGTATAGACCCCCCCCAGGACAAACCACCCCCCCTCCAATAGTATATACCCCCCCAGGACAAACCACCCCCTCCAATGGTACTGACCCCCCCCAGGACAAACCACCCCCTCCAATAGTACAGACCCCCCCAGGACAAACCACCCCCTCCAATAGTACAGACCCCCCCAGGACAAACCACCCCCCTCCAATAATACTGACCCCCAGGATAAACCACCCCCTCCAATAGTACTGACCCCCCCAGGACAAACCACCCCCCTCCAATAATACTGACCCTCCCCAGGACAAACCACCCCCTCCAATAGTACTGACCCCCCCAGGACAAACCACCCCCCTCCAATAATACTGACCCTCTCCAGGACAAACCACCCCCTCCAATAGTACTGACCCCCCCCAGGACAGATCCCCCCTCCATTAATACAGACACCCCCAGGGCAGACCCCCCTCCAATATGGTACATAAAAACACCCGGGCGGCAGCTGGAGAGAAGAGGACAATGTGCAGCCACGCCGCCCGGGTGGAGAGCACTCTGGCGCTTCATGCAGGAGAGAGACACAGAGGAGGAATAGTGACAGGCACGGACCGCCCCGCGACGACACTCCGCTGCTGCCGCTGGTCACGCTTCTCACACACTCCAGCCGCTCCGCCTCCGATCTCATCCCCGGCTGCTCTCCTTCTCTGACAGGAGAAGGGAGCGGGGAGGAGCTTGACAAGGAAAAACAGCGGCGGAGAGAGCCGCCTCTGCAAAAGAACAAGAGGAGGAGGGAAGGGAGCACTCTGGCGCTTCAGCGCCCCCACCTCTCTGGTGCTCGGGAGCACTGCACCCCCGAGCAGCCTAGGATCAGCCCTGCATGCGGTGCCGCCCCTGCACCACTGCCGCCCCGAGGCCTGGCCTCGGTGGCCTTGTGGGAAATCCGGCCCTGTGTCTCAACCCTCTAATGCCGCGTACACACGTACGGACTTTTGCCGGCGGACTTAGTCCAGCGGACAATCCCGCCGGACTTTCCAGCTGGGTCCGCTGGACTTTCCGAGCGTGTGGACTTGCCCACACACGCACGGACTTCTCCGGCGGATAATCCGCCGGCCAAAAGTCCGCGGGACTTTTGAAAATGAACGGACTTGCCCACACACGGAGCAGTCCATTCATTTAGAACGTAACTTCAGGTTACGTAGCTAGCGTAGGCAGTAAATGCCGCCGCGCTAGCTCCGTGACCTGGCATGGATTTAAAGGGACTCCCCACGCCGAAAAAACGGCGTGGGGGTTCCCCCCAAATCCATGTCAGACCCTCATCCGAGCACGCAGCCTGGCAGGCCAGGAAAGGGGTGGGGACGAACGAGCGCCCCCCCCTCCTGAGCCGTACCAGGCCGCGTGCCCTCAACATGGGGGGTGCCCTGGGGAAAGGGGGGCCGTGCGGCCCCCCCACCCCAAAGCACCTTGTCCCCATGTTGATGAGGACAAGGGCCTCTTCCCGACAACCCTGGCCGTTGGTTGTCGGGGTCTGCGGGCGGGGGCTTATCGGAATCTGGGAGCCCCCTTTAATAAGGGGGCCCCCAGATACCGGCCCCCCACCCTATGTGAATGAGTATGGGGTACGATGTACCCCTACCCATTCACCTAAGGTGTAAAATGTAAAGTACAAAAACACACACACTTTTGAAAAAATATTTTATTGCACTGCTCCGGGGGTCTTCTTCCGTCTTGGGGGTCTTCTCGCTGGACTCCTCCGCTCTCTTCTGCTCTTTTACCTAGCTCTTTCACGAGCGGAGGAGTCCGGCTACCTTCTTCGTCGTCGCCGCCGTCGTCATCTGGGGGTCTCGATCCGCCTTCGGGGGTCTTCCGGGGTCTCTTCTGTTCTTGCGGCGGTCGTCGTCTTCCGCGCCGCCGGCGCCTTCTTCTTCTTCTTGTCCTTCTTCTTGTTCTTCTTCTTCTTCCGATGTTGACCCGATGCTCTCTCTGCCCGGAATGGCAGAGGCGCGCTGCGCTGGGACTTATATAGGGACATGGGGACAGGGTCACATGCTCATGTCACATGGTGACCCCGCCCCCCTGTGATGTCACAGTCCCAGCATCCTCCGGGACTGTGACAACACAAGGGGCGGGGTCACCATGTGACATGAGCATGTGACCCTGTCCCCATGTCCCTATATAAGTCCCAGCGCAGCGCGCCTCTGCCATTCCGGGCAGAGAGAGCATCGGGTCAACATCGGAAGAAGAAGAAGAACAAGAAGAAGGACAAGAAGAAGAAGAAGGCGCCGGCGGCGCGGAAGACGACGACCGCCGCAAGAACAGAAGAGACCCCCGGAAGACCCCCGAAGGCGGATCGAGACCCCCAGACGACGACGACAGCGGCGACGACGAAGAAGGTAGCCGGACTCCTCCGCTCGTGAAAGAGCTAGGTAAAAGAGCAGAAGAGAGCGGAGGAGTCCGGCGAGAAGACCCCCAAGACGGAAGAAGACCCCCGGAGCAGTGCAATAAAATATTTTTTCAAAAGTGTGTGTGTTTTTGTACTTTACATTTTACACCTTAGGTGAATGGGTAGGGGTACATCGTACCCCATACTCATTCACATAGGGTGGGGGGCCGGTATCTGGGGGCCCCCTTATTAAAGGGGGCTCCCAGATTCCGATAAGCCCCCGCCCGCAGACCCCGACAACCAACGGCCAGGGTTGTCGGGAAGAGGCCCTTGTCCTCATCAACATGGGGACAAGGTGCTTTGGGGTGGGGGGGCCGCACGGCCCCCCTTTCCCCAGGGCACCCCCATGTTGAGGGCACGCGGCCTGGTACGGCTCAGGAGGGGGGGCGCTCGTTCGTCCCCACCCCTTTCCTGGCCTGCCAGGCTGCGTGCTCGGATAAGGGTCTGACATGGATTTGGGGGGAACCCCCACGCCGTTTTTCGGCGTGGGGAGTCCCTTTAAATCCATGCCAGTTTACGGAGCTAGCGCGGCGGCATTTACTGCCTATGCTAGCTACGTAACCTGAAGTCACGTGCTAAATGAACGGACTTGCCGATGAGCGGCAAGTCCGTTCATTTCAAAAGTCCCGCGGACTTGCCTACTAACGGCGGGATTGTCCGCCGGACTGCCAAGTCCAGCGGATAATTTTAAAACCAAACTTAAAACTTTGGCGCCAAAAAGTCCGCCGGCGCCTACACACGAGGGGATTATCCGCTGGACTTCAGTCCAGAGGATAATCCCGCGGGATTGTCCCTTCGAGTGTACGCGGCCTTATGCCGCGTACACACGAAGGGACTTTTCCCCGGCGGACCTAAGTCCAGCGGACAATCCGCTGGACTTTGCAGCTGAGTCCGCTGGACTAAAAAGCGAACGGACTTGACCACACACGATCACGCAAAAAGTCCGACGGTTCACGCGATGACGTACAGCACGTACGACGGGACTAGAAAACGAAAAATACTAGAAAAATACTTGCTACTGAGCATGCGTCCTTTTTGGTCCGCCGGACCATACTACACACGGCCGGATTGTCCGCTGGACTGCCAAGTCCAGCGGATAATTTTAAAACAAAACTTAAAACTTTAGTCCGCCGTACTTTGGCCAAAAAAAGTCCGCCGGCGCCCACACACGAGGGGATTATCCGTTGGACTTCGGTCCAGCGGATAATCCCGCGGGATAGTCCCTTCGTGTGTACGCGGCATTACTGATACTTTTGTGGGACACTTTGGACTGCATGTAAATGTGGAGAAAAAGGAAATACAGTAAAACCTTGGATTGCGGGAATAATTTTTTCTGGAAACATGCTTGAAATCCAAAGCACTTGTATATCAAAGAAAATTTCCCCATAGGAAATAATGGAAACTCAGATGATTCGTTCCACAACCATTTATTCATAAGTCCTTCGGTTTATAGTCCATATAAAGAGATTAAACCAATGTGATAGGTTGTGTAACCATAAAATGTCCATCCACAAGGGGATTTGAAGCAAAATCCAGCAGGAGCTACAGAATATAAGAGAAGAGGGGAGCCTCTAAGTGTAGCAATGTGGTTACATTTAAAAAAGGTACAACATTTAGTAACTGACATGGTTGATGATTAAAACAGGCACATCTAAGTATGCATTCATCCGGGGTAAAGCTGTCCACATAGACGGTCCTCCGCACCGCCGGCTCTCACTGATGTCAGTCTGAAATCGTGACCAGGAAGACTACCCTGCAGTAGAGCGATCTGAAAGCGAGGCTTGAAGAGCTTGTGGAGCGCAGAGTGGAAGAGACAACGTCGATGGTGGGATCGTCTATGTGGACAGCTTTACACCGGATACCTGCATACTAAGATGTGCCTCTTTATATCATCAACCATGTGAGTTGCTAAATTTGTACCTTCATTAAATGTAACCATATTGCTACACTTAGAGGCACCTCTCATCTCTTGTATACTCAGTTGTGACATAACGCTACTTGTATATCAAGACATCGCTCAAGTCAAAATTTATAAAAAAAAATTTGCTTGTGTTGCAAAACACTCTCAAACCAAGTTGCTCTCAATCCAAGGTTTTACTGAAGAGGTAGCTGAAATTAAAAAAGGTAACATATTGGATACTATCATCACATGTTTTAACCCATATACAGTATCTCACAAAAGTGAGTACACCCCTCACATTTTTGTACATAGTTTATTATATCTTTTCATGTGACAACACTGAAGAAATGACACTTTGCTACAATGTAAAGTAGTGAGTGTACATCTTGTATAACAGTGTAAATTTGCTGTCCCCTCAAAATATCTCAACACACATTAATGTCTAAACCGCCTTCAACAAAAGTGAGTACACCCCTAAGTGAAAATGTCTAAATTGGGCCCAAAGTGTCAATATTTTGTGTAGCCACCATTATTTTCCCGCACTTCCTTAACCCTCTCGGGCATGGAGTTCACCAGAGCATCACAGGTTGCCACTGGAGTCCTCTTCCACTCCTCCATGACGACATCTTGGAGCTAGTGGATGTTAGAGACCTTGCGCTCCTCCACCTTCTGTTTGAGGATGCCCCACAGATGCTCAATAGGGTTTAGGTCTAGAGACATGCTTGGCCAGTCCATCACCTTTACTCTCAGCTTCTTTAGCAAGGCAGTGGTCATCTTGGAGGTGTGTCTGGGGTCATTATCATGTTGGGATACTGCCCTGTGGCCCAGTCTCCAAAGGGAGGGGATCATGCTCTGCTTCAGTATGTCACAGTACATGTTGGCATTCATGGCTCCCTCAATAAACTGTAGCTTCCCAGTGCCAGCAGCCCTCATGCAGCCCCAGACAATGACAATCTCACCACCATGCTTGACTGTAGGCAAAACATACTTGTCTTTGTACACCTCACCTGTACTCCTCACACACGCCCTACACCATCTGAACCAAATACGTTTATCTTGGTCTCATCAGACCACAGGACATGGTTCCAGTAATCCAAGTCCTTAGTTTGCTGGTCTTCAGCAAAATGTTTGCAGTCTTGCTTGTGCATCATCTTTAGAAGACTCTTCTTTCTGGGACAACAGCCATGCAGACCAATTTGATGCAGTGTGTGATGTATGGTCTAAGGACTGACAGGCTGACCCCCCACCCCTTCAACCTCTGCAGCAATGCTGGCAGCTCTCATACGTCTATTTCCCAAAGACAACCTCTGGATATGACGCTGAGCACATGCACTCAACTTCTTTGGTCAACCATGGCGGGGCCTGTTCTGAGTTGAACCTGTCCTGTTAAACCGCTGTATAGGTCTTGGCCACCGTGCTGCAGCTCAGTTTCAGGGTCTTGGCAATCTTCTTATAACCTAGGCCATCTTTATGTAGAGCAACAATTCTTTTTTTGAGATCCTCAGAGAGTTCTTTGCCATGAGGTGCCATGTTGAACTTCCAGTGACCAGTATGAGAGAGTGAGAGTGATAACACCAAAATTAACACACCTGCTCCCCATTCACACCTGAGACCTTGTAACACTAATGAGTCGCATGACACCAGGGAGGGAAAATAGCTAATTGGGGCCAATTTAGACATTTTCACTTAGGGGTGTACTCACTTTTGTTGCCAGCGGTTTAGACATTAATGGCTGTGTGTTGAGTTATTTTGAGGGGACAGCAAATCTACACTGTTATACAAGCTGTACACTCACTACTTTACATTGTACCAAAGTGTAATTTCTTCAGTGTTGTCACATGAAAAGATATAATAAAATATTTACAAAAATGTGAAGGGTGTACTCACTTTTGTGAGATACTGTAGTTATCAGAATACATTTTTCCTTATAGTGGACCTTTAACTGAACTGAACATTTTTTGGAAGTGTAGATGTGTGGATCTTCTTTATACAAGTGTTCAAGGACAGATTTTTAAGGCTTTTTGTGAAACATGCGTACACATGAAAAATGAACTCTTCATACCATTTGTCCATTACGACTTGACAGAGGTTAGACCTGAGCGAACACCAACCTCCATGTATAGGATGTATACGTTTCTCTCTATGGCCTTCTCCCCATACAGTATTTAACACGCACAGTTGTATGACGAGTAGACATTTCTCGTGATGTCAGCTTCTCTGACCTTCTGCTGAACATTTCAAAGACAACATCATCTGCTTGTATTATGGATCAGGTAACTTTGACAGGGGGTTAAGTGATACTCCAAATGTTTCTTAATAGAGATGCATTCCACTCATTTAATTTCGGCATCAAAGGTAGAGTCCTTGCAAATGTAAGTGGTTTGGTCTCTGGTTTCAAAATATCATCACATATTTTCATCAAGTTTTCAGGGATGAGAGCATTTGGCCTGCAGTGTTGTCATAACAATAAAAATAGGTGTACAGATATTGTAATGCAAAGGTGCCAAGGCCTTGCAAATAGTGCGTGAAGCCCTTTGATTTGCTGACAAAATCCATCTCAAAATGTTAATTATTTCTCTTTCTAAGGAACATCAGGTGTTTGATCAGCGATCACGACACAGGTTGTAGCTGAACCAGGTGAAGACAGGTACCTTGGTGGATTTTCGGTATGAAAATGTTCATTGACTTTTAGAGTTTTGCTGGGGAGATTTGCTGAACTAACCTGTTAATTCATTTCTGGGACTTAATGCATCCCTGACATATGAAATATAATGCTATGTTAACAACCCTATGCAAACAAATGGAGTAAGGACCAAAGTACAGTAAGCTGTAGCAACCAGGAATTCCCTTTGCTTAACTCGTGCCAATACAAAATGGATTCTGATTGGTTGCCATTGGCATTGTATTTGAAAGTGGATCTTATTTATTTATTTAAAGAGGAGCTCCACCCAGGGCCGTCTTTAATATTGATTGGACCCCGGGCAAAAAATGTCTTGGCCCCCCCCCCCCCCCCCCCCCCCCCCCCCCCCCCCATTTCGCTCTCCACCTGCTCTAAAACATACAATAAATAGCATCTAGACTTAAAATCAGTTTACTGTATTAGATCAGGCAGCGATTGTGATTGGTTTCCAGCATATCATTACCGCTTACTGACTGGTTGCTAGAGGTTACAGCACACATTAAGGCTCACTGATTAATTGCTAGAGGATACAGTACAAGATTTCTGCTTGTTGATTGGTTGCTAAAGATTACTGTACAGTAATACTGCTCACTGATTGGTTGCTATAGGTTACACTACATCTCCTCACTGCAGGGGGGTATGATATACATATACGAATGCCGCCTTTATTTACATATCAATGTTGCCAGCCTCAGCTATTTACATATCAATGTAGCTGCTATTTACATATGAATGCTGTCATTATTTACATATGATTGACGGTTATTTACATGTAAACACAGGGTCTGCAGGTGAGTTATCTGTACACAACAATAGGGCAGAGCTGGGCAGGGACAAGGAAATTTAAACTGGGATAGTTGGCAAGTATGAGGCAGCTGCTTTGGGCCCCACAACAATGACAGGGCCCAGGGCAGCTGCCCCTTTTGCCCTGCCTTAAAGACGGCCCTGGCTCCACCCGATTTCTAACCAATAGCTCCCTAATATTATTTTTAACCTTTATATATCAATCAGTTAAAATTTTTTAGATGTACCTTTGTTTTTCAGGTGATCTTGGCCATTTCCGGGTTCAGGGCATTGCGGATATGGGCGGGGTTGGTGCGGCTATGTCGACACTTCCTTTGTGCCGCACTGTTTCCTGGGATCATTTTTTCTTGTTCCCATCCTGCAGTCTGTGCGGCGGCCTGGCGCAAGTTATCGATTTAGAGCGCTCTTTCCTCGACGATTGTCTGCTCTATCTGCCATCACAACGGGGCGGGACTTACGACGACGCCGCCCGTTGTAATGGCAACCGACGCTGTTGACGGCGCTCCTATGTAAATATTACTGCGCATGCACGAGATCTAAGATAGAACGGGCGTTGCATTCTGGGAGATGCACGTCACAGAATCCAGGAAGAGAATACCTGTGGGCTTCACATGCCCACAGGCAAGATGACAACTATGGAGATGATTTTTATAAAGCGTTCTTAGATTGTGAAAAAGCTATGGGAAAACTTCAGAAAACGGGACATGTAAGTAAGAAATTTAAAAACGAATTTGTTTAGAAATGTCACAAAAAAAAAAAAACGTCGGAGGCAGTGGAGCCCCGCTTTAATACAGATGTTTAAATAGCGCCAACAATTTATGTAGCACTTTACATATATATTGTGCATTTACATCAGTCCCTGCCCTCAAGGAGCTTACAATCTAAGGTCCCTAACTCACATTCATACACATACATACTAGGGCCAATTTAGACAGAAGCATGTCTTTTAACTTAACACTAAAATTACTTTCCTCCTCTCCAACCCAACCGCAATGAATGAACCCCCCTCATTTAATTTTTTGGGGTTATTTGCTTTTTTTCACACCTCTCCTCGATTCTGGCCTAGTCTAGAATGGAGGAGAGGTGCTGCGTTCCCCAAACCTGGGACATGCACATCACATATCCCAGAAGGCATTGGCTCCCATTCATAAAAGGAGGGGGCCTGGCGGCACGTCAACAGGAGGCAGCTGCTTAAAACCCATGGCGTCATGGAAGAAGATGGCGGTGCAGGACCTGAGCGGTGGCAGTGGAGAAGCAGATCACAGCAGGACAATGCTGGATCTGCAGGATGGGTAAGTATCTGAATTGAGCAGGCCCCAGCACCAGGTAAGTGGGTCTTTAAAAAAAATTTATGGGAGGAGTAAAGTTTCTCTTTAAAGCGGTTGTAAACCCTTTACCTATAGCCATTGAAGGGACTATCCTCAAGTGATACACAGAGATTAAACACATTCTCCTACATAACTTGTTCCTGTTTATCTACAGTCTTCTCTTATCTACTTCCTTTCAAAGTGCTGAATTATAAAGCTTGTCTAAGCTGTCAGAAAAAAGGGTGTGGAGCTCAGTGAGGAGAGGTCTGAGAGCTGATTGGGGGGAAGGGACACCCCCCCCCCCTTTACATTGGTCACAGGAACAGAGCAGAGGCTGTTAATCTGTTAAAGGGCCCTCGCCTGTCACCGTTTTCACATGGCATCAGAAAAAATTGTCAGAAGTAATTCATGCTGATAGCAGAGGAATAAAGCAGCAGACAGAAATGACACTTAGTGCTTTCAATTGAGACAAATACACACTATCGAGGAATATGCTTTGTTCATATTTCATGTCTGAAGTTTACAACCACTTTAAGCTGGCCATATAATGTGGGTGAACCAGTCGTCCAACAACCCTCAAATGAAAAATCGCATGGATGCAAGCAGGTGATGTAACCTCTCTATGGAATTCAGCCACGTTGATGGCCAAAATTACACAGATGATCCAGAGCTTTGCAATCCCATGACCACATAGAAAAACATTAAAAAAGGTATTTATATTGTTGTTTGCTTGAAAATGTATGCAGAATAATGGGGAGCCTTTAAAAGTTGGTGTGGATATGTCGACACTTCCTTTGTGCCGCACTGTTTCCTGGGATCATTTTTTCTTGTTCCCAGGAGTGAACCTTTGAGAAAATTTGAGATTTGTATTTCTGCTTGTGGTCTACCAATGCTGATTCTCCTGAAAATGCTAGTTCCCTGGCTCTCTGGCTTTAGTATTTTCTGAGTTACTGATTGAGAATAAGCATGCATTAAGTGAAATCAGATTTCTTGAATTGCTTGCTTGTTTCACAACATTGACTCACTAGTACTGAAGTACTTGAATCAGTAAGAAACTAAGAAGCCACCATTTTCCCTTATACATATTTCCCTTAGTATATATATATATATATATATATATATATATATATATATATATATATTTATTTATACTATCTAATTGAAAACCAGGATATTGTATACATCTAAGGAAAACCTGTGCCTTGCCTGCTTGTACTGGGCAAAGTAACTGAATGCTCTCGTAGTGCCCTACAATTCTGTCATGTTTTTACATTGTATACAGGTCATGCAGGTTCCTCTGCTCTCATTCAACAGCATTTGGGCCAAAGAAAGCCCTCTGACCCTTCTGTACTCAGCATATTTGCTGTATGTCAGTAAAAAAATAAATTTGCATTGATAAAATGTAATACATTTTTTTCTTATCTATTTTTGTTAGAGTACATTGATGTTACTTACGTTATTGGGCTTTATTATTTATAAAAAATAATGTGATGTCGCTGCATTACAGTTATTTCTTATTATTGAATTATTTTAGTAAATCACTGCTATGAAACTTCTACTAAACATCAGCAAAAACCCTCAGAGCTCCCTCTGCTGGCACATTGCAGAAATAAATTTTCAGGAAAAGTTGAGAACTGTGGATATTATAGCAATGTTGAATTACTATGTGTGTGGCAAATTTCTTGGAGACAACTAGGTTATGGCTTACAAATAATATATACCTGTGCTCAAATCCAAATGGCCTATACACAAATAGAACCCATCAGGTGCTAAAGGAGTGCAACCACATTTTAACACTAGAAATTCAGTTTGAACCCTCTGCACACTGCTATACACCCTTTCTAGCAAGCTTGCTTTGCTCCAAAACAGGAATTTTTATTGTAGAAGAGCTACAAGGTTCAGGTCTGGTCACAAATCTGCACTATGCAATAGAAATAAGATATACCTGTGCTCAAATCCCAATAGCTTTTATATATATATATTTATATATATATAGGAAGGCCAGCATGGTGGCCTGCAATTATGGGAGGAGCCCGGAGGGTATATATACCAGACCTCTCCACGAGGTCTGTGTCGGTTCCAGCGCGCCGTATTACACGTCACCAGGCCGACAAGCAACTCAGTACACGTTCCTGAGTTGTCCGACGCTCCTCGTTCCAGATTACGGATTCGATTCCCGATCGCACCCCCAGTTCGTTCCGCTTCAGCGTCGCAGGTAGGATTTATGCTTTTTCGTCGCTACGTCGAAACCCCTGTTTTTCCACTGAGTCATTTCAACTATCATGCTATTGTCTGTTTGTTTTCTACCCCACAATTCACCCCACTTCCACTGGTTGTTACGCCAGTGCAAGCAAGCATCCCCTCACTCACACGTCCACCACAACGCCTCCCTCCCCCCCCCCCCCCCCCCCCCCCAAAAAAAAAAAAAAAAAAAAACACGCACACCCACCAGAGCATCTGTCACCGCCCTCCCCACGCACTTCTTGCAGGCACCGCAAGTTCGTGTAAATGGGCCCCCACACCTTGCAAACCTCAGCAAGACAGTCCACTCCTTGCCTTCCACGGCAACCCAGCCAATGTGAGGCACAGCCGCCCCCCGCACATCTTGCTTCACCGCAGGTTTGTGTCACGGCTCCCACATCCACCATCCCACATACCTCTGCAATCATTGCAGCTCGACCTCCATTGGCCTCGCAGCCACAACTTCCCCAGTAGCAAACTTCAGCTACTCACGCCTTTCTCTATCCCTTTTCACCTTTTCCTTAGGTCAGTAATCGCCCCTGGTCTCCTACACAACAGGATCAGACCATCCCGTTCCTTTTTCAGGTAAAAAAAAAAAAAAAAAAAATATATAATAACCAACCCCCTTTTTTCTTGAGGGCTTGCATCTCTTCACCAGGGGGTCAACTACGGCCCCAAATCAGCTCTTGCAACCCACCTCTCACTAATATTTTTTACGTCACCCTACCGTAGGTACCAGGTCCACCAGGTTTTTGACCCCAACAGTGACTCCATCACTAGGGCAGCAAGCAGGTGCGTAAATTGTTGGTTTCAGTTTTCCATTCTCTTCACACCTTTTCACTACATATCCCCCTCCCACATACTTATTTGGCTCAGTACCCTGGCGTTAGAAACTGTCACACACTTCTAGGCATGTCACTCTGTTTTCGAAGCACAAGTCTTCACTACGCAGACAAGGTCACCTAGTCTCATGACTTGCTGGCAGTGCAAGTATTAGCTGACCGAACCCACGTCAAACTACTACAGATCGAAACATCCCTACTTAGCAACCAACCAGTAGCCACTCCCCCCAGTACCGCCCTGGTGGGGCTCTGGTTGAACTAGTCCGTGCCGAGCACAGACGGACACCCGAGCACCGGTTACCTGGTCAGTCACCTCCTGGCTTACCTCGGTTGTCACGCATTCTCTGAGTTCCACAGGCCAAAGAAACAAACTCACCCAGCGCTCACGCGCACCCCCAAATTGTTACCATACCGTCGAACGGTATCTTGCTTCGTTCACACATCTCCCCATCCCATCCAAGCAGAACACCATAGTTTTGATAAAATCTCCAGGCGTTAGTAACTGTCACATACTTCTATGCATATCACTCTATTTTTCGAAGCACAAGCCTTCACTACGCAGACAAGGTCACCTAGTCTCATGACTTGCTGGCAGTGCAAGTATTAGCTGACCGAACCTACGTCAAATGCTACAGATCGAAACATTTCCTACTTAGCAAGTCAACCAGTAGCCACTCCCCCCAGTACCGCCCTGGGGGGGCTCTGGTTAACCAGTCCGTGCCGAGCACAGACGGACACCCGAGCATCAACCATCCGGCCAGTCACCTCCTGGCTCACCTCGGGTGTCACGCACCCCCCCCCCCCGAGTTTTACATATAGGCCCATGGAACATCCCACTCAGCGCACGCGTGCAACCCGTTTGTTCCCAGACCTGTCACACAGGTATCCCACTCTGCCCCCCCCCCCCCCCCCCCTTTTTTTGCCACAACCACATACATATATATATATGCTCTCCTGCCCTTCAAAACTCAAAAAAAAAAAAAAAAAAGAGAAACCCGAGACAAACATGCATCCCCCCTCCCTTCCCCCCCCCCCCTCTTTTATTCTAGCAGACGCCATGTCTCTGGCCAGCAGCGACGATTTCACCCCCGCCCCATCACCACCCGAAGCAGGTCCGGCAGACAACTCCTCTCAAGCCTTCAGAGCTTGGACCATCCCCAGACTCTCAGCTGAGCTGAGGCGCAGGAATATCCCCTACCCCATCACGGCCAGGAAAGCCGAACTGTACAGACTACTGTTCCCCAGCCCATCCCCACCAACCCCACCAGACACTCAGGCATCTCTACAGACAATTGCCTCGGCAGTGTCCCAGCTTCACACGCTGGTCTCCTCTCTATCTACTACCATCTCTGATGTCCAGGCCAGAGTGGGGACCTTGGAGCTCCAGCAAGGAACCCCCACTCCACCAGCTGCCGCCCCCGCCACCCCCGCATCATGCGTTACAGCTACGCCCCACGCCGGTTTTTCTGTTTTCCCCGCACATCTCATCCCGGCAAACATCAGGAAGGAAATACTAGATGGCCGCGACATCAACCTGGCATCCCTTCTGATCTCGGTACATGATGTGACAGAGAACAAGGCCTACGCTTGGGGCGACGTTTCCATTATCTTGAAGGCAAAAGACCACAGGCTTACACGAAAGCTCACGGTTACGGAGTTCGTACTTGCTTTCGGCATGTTTCGGGATGTCATCTGTTCCATCAAACCCGACAGGAGGGAAGAACTAGACCTCTACCTTCATGCTGTCACAGATTTAGGGTACAAGTACGGAGGCAGCGCCTTCTACCACTACCATCGCTCCTTTTCAGCAAAGGCAGCAGCCAAGCTCAGTCAGTTTCAGGCAACCACGGACTGGAGCGCCATCGACACCGAACTCTTCTGTCGCCATTTCGCTGGCCTCCGCTCCCCACTTTGCACTAACTGCCAATCCTCCACCCACACCGCCAATTGGTGTTCAGAACCTGATGGTAGACGCCTCCCCAACTTCCCCTCTGCCCCGCACACATCCCAGTATTCAGACGCAACCCCACCACACCCCCAGAGGACAAACTCGGACGGCCCGTCCGAACTTTAGGAGGGGCGCAGATATGCAATAATTTCAATTTGGGGATCTGCAACTTCTCACGTTGCAGACTCCTCCACGTCTGCCTCATTTGCCGCAAAGCCCACCCCAGGATCACCTGCGGGATCAATAAGCTCAGCTCAGCCTGACTAAGCCGTATTGATATCGGATGGCTGCAATCCTACCTCACCTCACACCCATCACCCTCACTAGCAGCCTTTCTGGTACAAGGCTTCACCACAGGCTTTCACACGGGGCTTATCACACTCCCCGACACCACCCACGAGTGCAAAAACCTGCTGTCAGCAGCCACCGACGAGGAAGCCATCAGTACCCTACTACAAAACGAACTTGACCGAGGGTACATGATCGGCCCCTTCTCTCACCCACCGTTTTCCGTTTGGAGAGTTAGCCCTATCGGGCTCGTAAAAGGGAAGTTTTCAAATAAACTCCGTTTAATTTATGATTTGTCCGCGCCTTATTCTTCTCACACACCTAGCTTAAATTCCCTTATACCCTCACAAGAATTTTCTCTCAAATACTCTTCTGTCGACCTTGCTATCCAGGCCATCCTAGACACAGGCGAGGGCGCCTGGCTCTCCAAAGCAGACGTCGCAGACGCATTCAAGCTGCTACCAATCCAGCCGTGTCTGTGGCGCTGGCACGGAGTCAGGTGGAAAGGTCAGTACTACTTCGCCACGAAACTGACCTTTGGATCCAAAAGCAGCCCATGGCTCTTTGACACGTTCGCACAGTCCCTGTCCTGGATTCTCTCGCACCACGCATCCTGTCAGAAAGTGATCCATTACTTGGACGACTTTCTGCTCATCGAAGACCCCAACCGTCCCCCGGTAGACCTCATGAGTCTAAGGGAGGTCTTCTCCAACCTCAATGTCCCCATAGCGGAGAAGAAGATAGAAGGCCCAGCACATCGCATCACCTTCCTAGGCGTCATATTAGACACCCAGGCCATGCAGGCCAGCCTACCACCAGACAAGTTGACTCGCATCAGGGAAGTCATTCATTCCTTCACGGCCACCCAGGGGTGCTCCAGGAGGCAACTTCAGTCCTTACTCGGGATGTTAAACTTCGCAGTAAGAGTCATCCCTCAGGGACGATCCTTTGTCTCCCGCCTCCTAGTTTTCCTCACAGGATGTCAAGACCCAGACCAGATCTTCAGACTTGATCAGGCAGCCATAGCCGACCTTTCCATGTGGGACCACTTCCTGGCTGACTGGAATGGCATTTCCATGTTCATTCCGGCAGCATCTCCCTCTTCTCCCCGGATTGTCACTGACGCCGCTGCCTCCACGGGCTTCGCAGCTATTTTTGGCCCCCACTGGTTTGCCGGTCCATGGCCGCCAGAAATCTTGGCAATCCCCGGTTTCAGCCAGTCCTCTTCCCTATTCGAACTATACCCAATAGTGGCAGCAGCACAAACCTGGGGAAGCAGTTGGGCAGGCCAGACGGTGGTTTTTTCCACTGACAATCAGGCCACAGCTGACATCATAAACAAAGGCCGGTCCAGGTCCTTGACCATTATGGCCTTCCTGCGCAGGCTGGTACAATTATCCCTGCTACACCAGTTCAAGGTCCTCTGCGTCCACATCCCGGGCAAGTGTAACACCTCAGCTGACGCTCTGTCCCGATTCAATTTCCCGTTGTTCTTTTCCCAGGAACCCGGAGCCGATTCGACCATGGCTGCCATCCCTCACTGGTCTCAACTAACCCTAGTCTGAGTCACCACCTTCACGGCACCACCAGTCTCACAATCTTTTGCCAAACAATAAACCATTACCTCCCTAAAAACAAGTCTTTGCGCCCTTTTCTTAACTACTCTACTAGCAGAAAGGGCCTCACGGTGCAGCTCACCAGGGCTTACCTTACGGTAGACCAGGGCACACTTCAGGTCTAGTTTGTTGTCTGTCTTGTGGCGTGTTTATGTTTGCTCCTTCACATCGTTAAGGACCGAGGGCTCCGACCATAAATAGGAAGGCCAGCATGGTGGCCTGCAATTATGGGAGGAGCCCGGAGGGTATATATACCAGACCTCTCCACGAGGTCTGTGTCGGTTCCAGCGCGCCGTACCCGCCCACCCATTCCCCTTCTCAGAACACTCCAACACGTTTCTCTACAGAAACAGCCATTACTTCTCAGGTAAGCGCCCTTTTCTTAACTACTCTACTAGCAGAAAGGGCCTCACGGTGCAGCTCACCAGGGCTTACCTTACGGTAGACCAGGGCACACTTCAGGTCTAGTTTGTTGTCTGTCTTGTGGCGTGTTTATGTTTGCTCCTTCACATCGTTAAGGACCGAGGGCTCCGACCATAAATATATATATATAACCGAAGGGGTGTGACCACGTTAACATAAAAAATTCTGGATGAACTCTCAGCACATTGCTATACACCCTTTCTAACACTAAAACAGGGATTTTATGTTCACATACATTGCAATACATGTTTAAGCTGACCAACTGCATCAAAGTAATCCCTTATGGCTTGCCATACCAAGCTTTTTTAAACTCTTGTTTATATCCCCTTTTATAAAACATGACATTGTGGGACACATGTGGCACCAGGGCCGGCGCTCCCACTAGGCGAACTAGGCAGCCACGGTCGCTGGCTCCATATCTCAATGTGTGACAGTAGTAGTCCTTTCAGGGTGGCGCTGCCGTTCAAACCTGTGGAGGAAGAGGAAGAGGCGCTGGGAGCTTGTCACAACCTCGATCCAACAGTTGTTGGGTCAGTGAGTGGATTCATGTGCTCCCCTCCCCTGGCTCCTCCCCTTCCCCCACGCTCTGCGGATCTCCGAACATGTGCAGAGCGTGGATAATGGCCGCTGTGGCTGAGCAGCTCCCTGATCTCTCTAGGATGGACGGCCATAGTGGAGGACCTGCCAGAGCAGGCATTGCGATCATCGTGGAGCCAGTCTGCTGGAGTCTGAAGGTACATACAGCATTATGGTCCTACTGCCCAATACTGACACATCCTGTGACGTCATTCCCTGACCTGTTCCTGGCATCCCACCACCCTACCTCTGAGTCCTGTCATCATACTTTTTATCATCATCCACCTGTACCCCCCGTCATCTGCATCCCTCTGTCATCATCAACCCCCCCTGTAGCCCCCTGTCATATTCATCCCCCTGACATCACCCCCCTGTACCCCCCATGTCATATGCATCCCCCTGTCATCATTATCCTCCCTGTACTCCCCTGTCATATGCATCCCCCTGTCATCATCCCCCCTGTACCCCCTGTCATATGCATCCCCCTGTCATTATCATCCCCCCTGTAGCCCCCCTGTCATATGCATCCCCCTGTCATCATCCACCCTGCACCACTATGTCATATTCATCCCCCTGTCATCATCATCCCCCCTGTACACCACTGTCAGCTTCCTACCACCCCACCCCCTGTCATCTATACCCCCCCTGTACCCTTCTGCCAGATTCCTACCACCCCACCCCCTATCCTCTTCATCCCCCCCCCCCGTACCTCAATGTCAGCTTCCTAACACCCAACTACTTGTCATCTTCATCCCCCGTACTCTACTGTCAGCTTCCCACCACCCCACCCCATATCATCTTCATCCCCCCTGTACTCCACTGTCAGCTTCCTACCAACATACCCCCTGTCATCTTCATCCCCCCTGTACCCCACTGCCAACTTCCTATTACCCCATCCCCTTAATTTTACTGGTGCACGTCACATATGATGGATGCAGGGACAATTGTTTTCTTCCAGACACCATCAATGGGCAGGGACTGTTTTTCTTTCAGTGACACCAAGGATGCAGGTGCATTTCTACCTAAGTCCCTGCTCACCCATAGTGCAGTGTCCTGTGTTTTTCGCACGTAGCTGGTCTTGCCTAGGGTGCAAAATAGCCTAGCACGGGGCCAGTGTGGCACAGGCTTACTCCAAGGTCGGCATGAAGCTGATCGCTTTTAAAAGCCGCATAAAATACAAATAAATTGAGTAGAGCCATCTCAGTAAAGGGGACAAACAAGCATTTACCCTTAGAGGTCCCTACTTTGAGTGATGAGCCCCCAAAGCAAAACCATTAAAGTACTCTTTTGCATCTTTTTGGACCTTCTACTGCTCTCAGCCTCCTCCAAATCTGCAAATTCCTTCTTTTTTTTTTTTACTGCTGTAGCAAGGTCCCAGGCCTCCTTCGGTCTAATGAGAACCTCCAGGGCCAGAGATAGCTGACATCCCTCTGTATATGGTGGGTTGTGAGGCATGGTGGGTGCAGAGTAGTTAAAGTTATTGGGCACCAGACACTTCTTCAATGCAAAAGAAAGTTTATTTCTCTTAACAAACTTTTTTTGGGGGAGAGAAGGTTAGGGCCAGGACACCCTTAGGTACCGTATTTATCGGCGTATAACACGCACTTTTTCCCCCTCCTTCGCTCCGGAAACAGCAGGGAGGCGGGACCGCGAGCTTAGCCGTCCAAGTCGGCTCGGCTTTTTCCGGGGGCGCTTCGGTCTTTTTCGGCTGTGTTTCGGGTTTTTTCGGCGGCGCACACGACAGCGTCTCGGCGGCGGGAAATTTAAACCCGGAAAACACTGAAAATGACGCTGGCAAGCTACAATGGCACTGGGCAAGGCTGCAATGACGCTGGGCAAGGCTGCAATGACGCTGGGCAAGGCTGCAATGACGCTGGGCATGGCTGCAATGACGCTGGGCAAGTCTGCAATGACGCTGGGCAAGGCTGCAATGACGCTGGGCAAGGCTGCAATGACGCTGGGCAAGGCTGCAATGACGCTGGGCAAGTCTGCAATGACACTGGGCAAGTCTGCAATGACGCTGGGCAAGGCTGCAATGACGCTGGGCAAGCTACAGTGACGCTGGGCAAGCTGCAATGACGCTGGGCAAGCTGCAATGACGCTGGGCAAGCTGCAAATGACGCTGGGCAAGGCTGCAAATGACGCTGGGCAAGGCTGCAATGACGCTGGGCAAGCTACAGTGACGCTGGGCAAGCTGCAATGACACTGGGCAAGCTGCAAATGACGCTTAAATGTAAGTTGTTTTTTTTTCCCTAAACTTCCCTCCTAAAACTTTTTTTCCTTAAAATGCCCTCTTAAACTTGGGGTGCGTGTTATACGCCGGTGCGTGTTATACGCCGATAAATACGGTAGTTGCAAGATTAATTGACAGACTCCGAGACTTCAATAGGAGGACAGCCATTCAGGGAAAGGCATCCAGCAGGATGCCACATCTGCATGTGCAGGAATGCTGTCTCCTATGGCAACAGTCTTTAACAGTTCCTAACACAAAGCGTACAGTTCTTTCACTTTCACTACAATTGCTCCTTGTAGTTCTTCAGCCCACTGAGCTCCCAGTCTCTCACTAGACTAGATGATTCACTGCCACTGAGTCCCTTGAGCTCCTCCAATCTCCACAGTGTTATCTTGCTCAAGCGTCACCCCCGCTTCTCTGCTGGGTCCCTAGCTTGGCACTCTAGATACCGCTCAAGCTTCACCCCCGCTGGCCTGCTCGATCCCTAGCTTGACACACAAGGCTGCTCTGCAAGCATCACCTCTGCTGGCTGGGTCCCTGGCTTGATACCCACTGAAGTTTCCAGATTCTTCAGCGTCCCCAGTTGGTGAGAATACTGCTCCGGTACTTGCTTCAGTTACTCACTGTGGTCCCTGGTAATTAAGCGGATAGTCCCTTACTGGTGTTTTTACAAATAAATATGTGAAAAGTGTGGCGTGCATTTATATTCAGCCCCCTGAGTCAATACTTTGTAGAACTGCCTTTCATTGCAATTACAGCTGCAAGTCTTTTTGGGGATGTCTCTACCAGCTTTGCACATCTAGAGAGTGACATTTTTGGCCATTCTTCTTTGCAAAATAGCTCAAGCTGTGTCAGATTGGATGGAGAGCATCTGTGAGCAGCAATTTTCAAGTCTTGCTACAGATTCTCAATTGGATTTAGGTCTGGACTTTGACTGGGCCATTCTAACACATGAATATGCTTTGATCTAAACCATTGCATTGTAGCTCATGTTTAGGGTCATTGTCCTGCTGGAAGGTGAACCTCCGCCCCAGTCTCAAGTCTTTTGCAGACTCTAACAGGTTTTCTTCTAAGATTGCCCTGTATTTGGCTTCATCCATCTTCTCATCAACTCTGACCAGCTTCCTTGACCCCGATGAAGAAAAGCATCCCCACAACATGATGCTGTCACCAATATGTTTCACGGTGGGGATGGTGTGTTCAGGGTGATGTGCAGTGTTAGTTTTCCACCACACATAGCGTTTTGCTTTTAGGTCAAAATCTCAATTCTGGTCTCATCTGACCAGAGCACCTTCTTTCGAATGTTTGCTGTGTCCCCCACATTGCTTCTCGCAAACTGCAAACGGGACTTCTTATGGCTTTCTTTCAAAAATTGCTTTTTTCTTGCCACTCTTCCATAAAGGCCAGATTTGTGGAGTGCACAACTAATAGTTGTCCTGCAGCTCCTCCAGAGTTACCATAGGCCTCTTGGCTGCTTCTCTGATCAATGTTCTCTTTGCCCGGCCTGTCAGTTTAGGTGGATGGACATGTCTTGGTAGGTTGTCAGTTGTGCCATACTGTTCCCATTTTCGGATGATGGATTGAACAGTGCTCTGTGAGATGTTCTTAGCTTGGGATATTTTTTTATAACCTAACCCTGCTTTAAACTTCTCCATAACTTTATCCCTGACCTGTGTGGTGTGTTCCTTGGTGTTCATGATGCTGTTTGTTCACTAAGGTTCTCTAACAAACAAGGACTTCACAAAACAGCTGTATTTAACTGAGATTAAATTACACACAGATGGACTCTACTAATTAGGTGACTTCTGAAGGCAATTGGTTCCACTAGATTTTAGTTAGGGGTATCAGAGTATTTATAATTTTCCTTCTACTTTACAATTATGTGCCACTTTGTGTTGGTCTATTACATAAAATCCCAATAAAATACATTTACGTTTTTGATTGTAACATGACAAAATGTGAAAAATGTCAAGGGGTATGAATACTTTTTTAAGACACTGTATTAATAATTGCAATACTGCATTCATTTGTGCCATTTATATCTCCCTAGAGTTCAGAAACGCTTAGGTATTAGGCTTAGGCAGTGGCGGAACTACCAGTGTTGCAGCAGTTGCACTTGCGACCGAGCCCTGGCGTTCTGCCACTGTAAGCGGGCCCTAATACCCATTATCTCCCCCTACACCTCTGGCTGTCAGTTCACTATGCAGACGAGGGATGGGAGTGGGTGATTGGCAGCTCTGTGGTGCCCACGACCTGTTGGATTTCCCTCTGGCTAGCAGTTCACTTTGCTATATACAGTGGAGAGGGGAGGGGCAGGTATCGGCTTCAGTAAACAAGTGAGCCCCCTTGCTTGTACACTGAAGCTGATAACTGCCCAGATCAGAGACCCCTCCCCTCTGCACTGTATAGAGGGAAGTGAACTGCTAGCCGGAGGAAGATCCTGTCAAGCTGCCAATCACCCCCTTCTGCCCCCTCCATTCTATGGTAAACTGCAACTCAAGTGATCTGAGGTGCAGGGGGAGATGCTGCGGGCACCACAGACTGCCATTAATGTTCACGTGAGTGGCCATGGGGTGAAAGTGGGGGTGGGGTACAGAGATCTGCTGGGGTTTGGAGGTGCACATCAAGTGAGTAGAGAGCAGTGATGTGTTAGGCCCCTTTCACATTGGCAGACCGATCAGGTCAGGCTGTCAGTTTTTTGGTCTATCCATAGCTCCGCATCTTGCTCCGGTATCATGTGTCCGCTGATACCGGCCACCATCAGATCCGATCCTGTCTGCTAAAAACAGACAGATGGATGATCCATTGCATTGCAAGCACGTTCAGAACCCTGCTCTGATGACAGTTGAAATAAAGCACTATTCGTGTCAGAAAGATACCATCTCCTTCTTTAGAAAAAAAAAAAAGTTCTTTATGGGGTTTCTGTGACTCATGTTTATGAGCATGTGGAATAGTTAAAAAATAAGGACCTATGTGTGACCATATTTTGTTGGTAGTATGTCATAACTGGGAACTTTTAAAACTGGGTAAAACTGAATCTACTTCCATGAACTTCCCCTCCTGTGCTTTATGTGTCAGTCATGATGACAAATTGGGTAGGCACAAATGCCATGGCTCAAGAAGAACTTAAAGTGAACCTGACAGCATAGGTATTTGTGAGCTGCTGTTGCCAACTTGGTTTCCCAATAAGCATGTGCCTGGGCTACATTATGTGCTTGCGTTCAATTCTGGCATGGCCTTGTGTATGGATAGCGTTAATCAACCCATACACAAACAGTCTCAGGCTCATTCCTTTCATTAGAGAAGACGAGAACTAGTCATAGGAAACACCCTCTAACTGCAGGGGGCTGCAAGATGGTCACCTTGGGCAGCATCCACCCCTGGCAGGGCCCTGTGTATGGCTAGCTTTACCCAGCCCATACACAGACAATTCCATGCCCATTCCTATCATGAGAGGAGATGAAAAGTATGTCATCCCCTAGTTGTGGGGGGGGGGGCTGCAAAAATGGTCTTCTCCAGTGGCATGTGCCCCCAACATGGCCCTGTGTGTTTTTAACTTTAATCAGCCCATACAACAACAGTTCCAGACTGATCCCTTTCGTGAGAGAAGAGGAGACGTAGGCATAGGAAACACTCTTTAGGCGCAGGGAGCTGCAAGATGGTCACCTCGGGTGGCATCCACCCCTGGCATGGCTCTGTGTATGGCTTGCTTTAATCATCCCAGACACAAACAATTCCAGGCTCATTCCTATCACAAGAGAGGACGAGAAGTAGTCAAAGAAAACAACCTCTAGCTGTCGGGGGGGGCTGCAAAAATGGTTGCATCAGATGGCATCTGCCTCCAACATGGCCCTGTGTTCATTCTTATCATGAGAGAAGATGAGAAGTAGCCCTAGGAATCACCCTCTAAGGGTGACATAAGAGGAGAATCTCACCTCGGCTCTTCAAATTAGCTTCAACACGTCAAAATAAAGAACCAGAAATATACGCAGCTAAAGTCATATACGGTATCAGTTTTCAACATTAGTTTGATGTCACCCTTCCTGACTACCAAACCATAGTATTGGTCTGTGCAGCTGTCCATCATATTAGAGGTGGAACTGAGCAGGTGAAAGAAGTTAGGCCATGTTCAAGTTGAAATTTGCTATAACTACAGCTGCTGACATGTCTGATTAGGTCTTTGATATAGTAGGTCATTACTAAACATGACATCAAATAAAAAAAGTAAACATAAATTTATGTAGTAAAAGTAAGTAGATATTCTTATGTTTTATAGATTTTTTTTATTTTGACTGCATTTTGTTTTTAACGACACATCATACCATTGAGATCCCAACAAGGAAGAGGTGCCCCTCTGAATATATATCTTAAATCAAATTTATTATAACAACAACATCCACTCACATGGGGGAAAGAGATGTTGCATTCATATCCTGTATGCTGGGATGAGGAGATGGTGTAGAACTGCAGGTCACAGCAGATCCAATCAGGCTAGCCTCACATCAGATCCGGTCAGGAAGGGCTGGGATGATTGAGCATGGTGCTGTCTCCTTCAGTGATCCAGGTTCAGTGTATTTGTATCACAGTCCGGTGTGAGAAAAAAGGAGTCCGTCACACAAGGATAGGGGTTCCAATGGTGGTGAGAGATAATAAAGCGACAGTGCTGGGGGTTAGCCTTGCTGTGTCTCCATGGTGATCATTCCGCCTCTAGGATGTAAGGAGACACGGCCGTGTATACAAGATGGAAGTGAGGCTTGGAGAGCACGCACAGTGCGGCGCCCGGCAATGACGTCACCAATGTGCGACGCGTTTCAGAATAGGCAGCCATTGATGGAGGAGTGACCGCATTACTTTTTTAAGCATAGGGTCTATGGACACAGGTGGAAGTTTTTATAGACTGACAGGGGGCGTGGCCAGAACGTACTTGGAGGAAAAAGAGTCAGTAATGCTAGGGGGGAATGGATTAAAAAAGGGGGGACACAATGCCAAAAAATTGTATATACAACAATTTTTTGACATTGTGTTGTAATTGGGATTTTTAAGGCAATTTGATTCAAAAAAATTATTATAAAAAGTATTTATTATTAAAAGTCAAGAAAATATTATATTTAAAAACCGACATTCAACAATGATTGCACAATACCAAGATATTACATCACATTGAATAAAATTCATAGTGTGTATCAAAAGTTGAAATGTTATCCCCCAGCTACTTGCTGTTACGCTAAAAGGGCACTTGTAGATGGCTATTTAGTAGGTGGGGATGACCAACACGTTTCAAAATATAGACATTTAACTATTTCTTCTTCAGGGATTAATACCACTTCTAAAAAATAGAAAGTAATCACATTTTAGCATCAATGCTTCCTACATTCATGCACAAACTTTTCAATGTGTCTTACATATGCACTTACATCACATTTCATTATTGACCAGAGTGCTCTCAAAGCTCAAAAGGTTCCCATATTTCAAGTGTAGCTTGCCCTTCGTGTTATAGCACTCTGGTCAATAATGAAATGTGATCTAAGTGCATATGTAAGGCACATGGAAAAGTTTGTGCATGAATGTAGGAAGCATTGATGCTAAAATGTGATTACTTTTTAGTAGTAGCAAATATTCAAACGAGAACTTTGAAGGCCGAAGTGGAGAAGGGTTCCATGTGAACAGCAGTTGAACATGGGTCAGTCGGTCCTGAGAGATAGGACCGTTCGGAAGGAAAAAAAAAAAAAACATTTATTTCAGAAGTGGTATTAATCCCTGAAGAAGAAATTGTTAAATGTCTATATTTTGAAACGCATTGGACATCCCCAGCTTCTGAATAACTGTCTACAAGTGCCCTTATGGCGGAACAGCAAGTATCTGGGGAATATCACCTTAACTTTTGATACACACTATGAATTGTATTCAATGTGATGTAATATCTTGGTATTGTGCAATCATTGTTGAATGTCTTGTTTTTATATATAATATTTTCTTGACCTTTAATAATAAATACTTTTTATAATAATATTTTTTAATCAAATTGCCTTAAAAATCCCAATTACGAGGTAAATACTGTACTAAAGGAGAACATAAAACCACCGTGACAAATGCATCTCTTTTTTGTGCCTAGCCAATAGATAAAAGCTATTTTTAAAGCATTTTAATACAAAAAAACTCAACTATGAGCACTGTGTGCATTGCAAGCACGTTCAGAACCCTGCTCTGATGACAGTTGAAATAAAGCACTATTATATGGCGCTCAGCACATCTCAGAAACGTCTATTACATGCAATTGTTTACCTGAAAATACCGAGCAAAGGCCAGAATTCGAGGCAGCCTTTTGATTGCTCACAAAGCACTGAATATGCAACTAATAAATTGCTCCACACCTTTGTCTGAACCGAAAAGAGAGCCAAAGGTCCTACGTTCCCTCACAAGCATCTACACGTCTGGCCAACGCAACGTGGCTTTCTCCTTGTAATTCTTCCTATTTGTTTACTTAGACTTTTCTGAGTGACAATGTACATCACTGGCATGTTACCTCTGCCATCTGCGCTACCGAGTCTATCTCCACTCAGATCAAAGCTTGAAGGCTTCTAAAAAGATACACAAACCACAATGTGACAAATAGCATGCTTTGTTTGACACAGCAAACAAGAAATTACTTTCATCAGCCCACGGAAAGAATCCCATGTTTTTAACGCTAATTGTGTTGTCTGCAGCAAAGAGAGTTGGAGCTTTTCTGCATTCTCAAGGAATGAATACATGAATACAAGCACAATGAGGATATAGAACATAATCTCTGAAAGGCAGGAAGCAAAGCATTCTATTGGCAGATCCCCTTTTTTGAAACATGACAATGATAGTAAGGGAAACTGTAATCATTTTTGGTCAGGTTTGATTTTTTTTTTTTAATGTTTGCAAGTTTATAAACTATATTTTTAAAAATAAAATCTTTATTTAAAAAAAAAAAAAAAAAAAAAAAAACATTTAAAGCCTAAAAATAGTTAATTTGAACCAAGCTGGCCCAAAAAAAAAATTTCCTTTACTAATCGATCAGCTACATACATGATCCCACACTGTATTCTGGCAGCTGAAGCAAAATCGAACAGGAAGCTTTGTATTTTTATGAATGAATACAAGGCTTCTTCTGATTGTAGCTTTGTTATGGAAGGATGTGGCCACCATGTGCCTCTTGTGACCATTTAACCTCTTTCTAATTGTTTTTACCTCCTTCTACCTACTTTAGCATTCCCATTGACTTGTATGGGTAGAGAAGCATTTCTGATATGAATAAATATAAGGCTTCTTCTGATTAGCTGAGGTGGGTATCATGACATCATGCACACACCTCTTAATTTCAGCAAATCAGAGGAAGCCTTGTATTCATTCATAAAAATACAAGGTTTCATGAGAATGACTGAGCAGTGATTTCTTTGCAAAAATGGAGTGGGAAGTTGCAAGAACAGGACACAGCACTGTATACAGTATGTAGCTTATACAGCACTGAAAGATAGGCTTGTGCAATTCATTTAGTAACAAAACGAAATTCAGCCAAAATTTGCATCTTTCAGACATTCAGATGCATCCGAATATCTGAATAAAAAAATAACGAATTTCAACGAATACGAACAAAATTATAGCCGATATAATGAATGAATTCGACATGATTCGGTAATTCGTTAAAGATCTAATGAAACAAAAGATCAACTCAAAGTAAATTTTACAGTCCAATCAGCTGATTAATTTTGTGCTGGAGGTTGGAATACTGGCAAAGTGCATTCCTGAGAACTGTGAGTGAGAAGGACAGTTAGAATCTCCCAGCTGGGGACCATGAGATACGTTGCAGTATACGTAAAGACTCTACCCCCAAATCCCAGAACAGACATCTTAGGCTTGATCCACTTTTAGTGAAGCTCAGCAGTCAGTCCAGAAATTCCTGAAGCAAGCAGCCCTCTGAAGCTCAGTGATCCCAGGGAAAAAGACCTTCTGCCCAGGGTTTCAGGCTGTTTGCCACCTTCCTGACCACCTTCTGGGCACACTTTCCTAGAGATCGGCCAGGGTAAAGTAAATATTCAGACTAATAATTTGAATTTCGTACCCTATGCTCTGTAAGCAGGGGGAAACAATCAAACTTTTAGTCTGTGAAGGAAAATGATCGCTGCTCCTCTTACAGAGCAAGACAAAAACTAAATTTACCTAGCACCCTATACTAGGAGGGTGCTACCCCCCCCACCCCCCTGGCCCTGTCATCATAGGCCGAAACATGAAAATAGCTCTTGTCGCCAAGGGCAGAGTATTTCATGACAACAAGGATGGGAAGAGGGAAGCAACAATGTAACAAAAGATATGTGGCATTCCACATAATATTTTCTGTTTGAGGTGCAGAAACTTTGTACTTTACACCCAAGAGACTGCATCAGGTTAGGCAAGAACCCCACTAGGTTAGAGAACTCCAACAAATACAAATACATATATACAATTTATCTAGGTAGAGCCCTACCATAATTAGTACCCATTAAAAAACAAGGTTAGGTAAGCAGCAAACCATCACAATCTGGGACTGAAGCATCATCCGTTCAGGGATGATCCTCCACAAATGAATAACATAGTAATTTATTATCCTAACTGTAGGACTAGTACCTACATTACCATATATAAATCTAAGGTATACTGTCTAGCCAGTACCCCAACGACATCATCACTCTGACGAAATGTGTTGGGGAGTGGCTACGATGCTACGTCATCACGCATACTCGCTGACTGGTGTGTGAAGTCTGGTGCAGCCACCGTACGGATTACACTATGGGCGTATATACACTTTTTTCTTTTACCATGCAGATGAAGTGTTCCTGACTGGACGCACCTGGCATTTGGAATCACCCTGGTCAAAGGGATCTAATAAGCGCATTTGACTTTTTATATGATGGTCCACTGGGTCAGGTAAGAGGCTCATTTATTTGGTGTCGGTGATGGAAGCACTGAACTGGATTGTGGATTGATCATCTATTATAAACTTTGTTTTCAAATGCCCTTATTGATGGACTCTAATGGACTGACTATTTTTGTCACAATTTTGCTTGGTGTTATTTTATGTTTGTCACTAAACAAGTTTGGTGTCACTGTATACAGATATGATTTTCTTTTATTTACAGTGCCTTGAAAAAGTACTCATACCCTTTGAGATTTTCCACATTTTGTCATGTTACAATCAGAAACATAAATCTATTTTATTGGGATTCTATGTGATAGACCAACACAAAGTGGTACATAATTGTGAAGCGAAAGGAAAATGATAAATGGTTTTTACAATTTTTTACAAATAAATAGAGTCAACATGATGCTGCCACCACCATGTTTCACGGTGGAGATGGTGTGTTCAAGGTAATGTACAGTGTTAGTTTTCCATTACACATAGCGTTTTGCTTTTAGGCCAAAAAGTTCAATTTTGGTCTCATCTGACCAGAGCACCTTCTTCCACATGTTTGCTGTGTCCCCCACATGGCTTCTCGCCAACTGCAAACGAGACTTCTTATGGCTTTCTTTCAACAATGACTTTCTTCTTGCCACTCTTCTTGGTTAATTTGAACCAAGCTGGCCCAAAAAAACAATTTCCTTTACTAATCGATCAGCTACATACATGATCCCACACTGTATTCTGGCAGCTGAAGCAAAATCGAACAGGAAGCTTTGTATTTTTATGAATGAATACAAGGCTTCTTCTGATTGTAGCTTTGTTATGGAAGGATGTGGCCACCATGTGCCTCTTGTGACCATTTAACCTCTTTCTAATTGTTTTTACCTCCTTCTACCTACTTTAGCATTCCCATTGACTTGTATGGGTAGAGAAGCATTTCTGATATGAATGAATATAAGGCTTCTTCTGATTAGCTGAGGTGGGTATCATGACATCATGCACACACCTCTTCATTTCAAACGAATCAGAGGAAGCCTTGTATTCATTCATAAAAATACAAGGTTTCATGAGAATGGCTGAGCAGTGCTTGATTTCTTTGCAAAAATAGAGTGGGAAGTTGCAAGAACAGGACACAGCACTGTATACAGTATGTAGCTTATACAGCACTGAAAGATAGGCTTGTGCAATTCATTTAGTAACAAAACGAAATTCAGCCAAAATTTGCATCTTTCAGACATTCAGATGCATCCGAATATCTGAATAAAAAAATAACGAATTTCAACGAATACGAACGAAATTATAGCCGATATAATGAATGAATTCGACATGATTCGGTAATTCGTTAAAGATCTAATGAAACAAAAGATCAACTCAAAGTAAATTTTACAGTCCAATCAGCTGATTAATTTTGTGCTGGAGGTTGGAATACTGGCAAAGTGCATTCCTGAGAACTGTGAGTGAGAAGGACAGTTAGAATCTCCCAGCTGGGGACCATGAGATACGTTGCAGTATACATAAAGACTCTACCCCCAAATCCCAGAACAGACATCTTAGGCTTGATCCACTTTTAGTGAAGCTCAGCAGTCAGTCCAGAAATGCCTGAAGCAAGCAGCCCTCTGAAGCTCAGTGATCCCACTGAAAAAGATCTTCTGCCCAGGGTTTCAGGCTGTTTGCCACCTTCCTGACCACCTTCTGGGCACACTTTCCCAGAGATCGGCCAGGGTAAAGTAAATATTCAGACTAATAATTTGAATTTCGTACCCTATGCTCTGTAAGCAGGGGGAAACAATCAAACTTTTAGCCTGTGAAACCATGATCAGACCAAGGAAAATGATCGCTGCTCCTCTGATTACAGAGCAAGACAAAAACTAAATTTACCTAGCACCCTATACTAGGAGGGTGCTACCCCCCCCCCCCTGGCCCTGTCATCATAGGCCGAAACATGAAAATAGCTCTTGTCGCCAAGGGCAGAGTATTCCATAACAACAAGGATGGGAAGAGGGAAGCAACAATGTAACAAAAGATATGTGGCATTCCACATAATATTTTCTGTTTGAGGTGCAGAAACTTTGTACTTTACACCCAAGAGACTGCATCAGGTTAGGCAAGAACCCCACTAGGTTAGAGAACTCCAACAAATACAAATACATATATACAATTTATCTAGGTAGAGCCCTACCATAATTAGTACCCATTAAAAAACAAGGTTAGGTAAGCAGCAAACCATCACAATCTGGGACTGAAGCATCATCCCTTCAGGGATGATCCTCCACAAATGAATAACATAGTAATTTATTATCCTAACTGTAGGACTAGTACCTACATTACCATATATAAATCTAAGGTATACTGTCTAGCCAGTACCCCAACGACATCATCTCTCTGACGAAATGTGTTGGGGAGTGGCTACGATGCTACGTCATCACGCATACTCGCTGACTGGTGTGTGAAGTCTGGTGCAGCCACCGTACGGATTACACTATGGGCGTATATACACTTTTTTCTTTTACCATGCAGATGAAGTGTTCCTGACTGGACGCACCTGGCATTTGGAATCACCCTGGTCAAAGGGATCTAATAAGCGCATTTGACTTTTTATATGATGGTCCACTGGGTCAGGTAAGAGGCTCATTTATTTGGTGTCGGTGATGGAAGCACTGAACTGGATTGTGGATTGATCATCTATTATAAACTTTGTTTTCAAATGCCCTTATTGATGGACTCTAATGGACTGACTATTTTTGTCACAATTTTGCTTGGTGTTATTTTACGTTTGTCACTAAACAAGTTTGGTGTCACTGTATACAGATATGATTTTCTTTTATTTACAGTGCCTTGAAAAAGTACTCATACCCTTTGAGATTTTCCACATTTTGTCATGTTACAATCAGAAACATAAATCTATTTTATTGGGATTCTATGTGATAGACCAACACAAAGTGGTACATAATTGTGAAGCGAAAAGAAAATGATAAATGGTTTTTACAATTTTTTACAAATAAATAGAGTCAACATGATGCTGCCACCACCATGTTTCACGGTGGAGATGGTGTGTTCAAGGTAATGTACAGTGTTAGTTTTCCATTACACATAGCGTTTTGCTTTTAGGCCAAAAAGTTCAATTTTGGTCTCATCTGACCAGAGCACCTTCTTCCACATGTTTGCTGTGTCCCCCACATGGCTTCTCGCCAACTGCAAACGAGACTTCTTATGGCTTTCTTTCAACAATGACTTTCTTCTTGCCACTCTTCCATAAAGACCAGATTTGTGGAGTGCACAACTAATAGTTGTCCTGTGGACAGACTCTCCCACCTGAGCTGTGGATCTCTGCAGCTCCTCCAAAGTTACCATGGGCCTCTTGGCTGCTTCTCTGATTAATGCTCTCCTTGCCCGGCCTGTCAGTTTAGGTGGACAGCCATGTTTTGCTAGGTTTGCAGTTGTGCCATACTCTTTGCATTTTTGGATGATGGATTGAATAGTGCTCCATAAGATTTTCAAAGCTTGGGATAGTAAACTTTTCCACAACTTTATCCCTGACTTGATTGGTTAGATGAAGAAGTTGAACAAGGAGCGATACCAAAATCCCAATATAATTAGAAAAAGAAAACCTTCTGTGAAGGAGAGAGGGGAAACAGGAGGCCACAAGCCTCAGGGATTTTTTGTTAATGGTATCTAAATGGACAATATAAGAACAAGTAGAGATGTATATATAAAAATAGAAAATTCTTTATTTTCCCAAAAGGGTAGAAAGCAACAAGGACACAAATAATACATCCATACTTTACAGACATATATGTTACATCAGACGAGAAATTGTGTAGAGCTTCGCTATACTCGACATGTTTCACTCTATGGAGTTTCTTCAGGAGTTTGATAGGTTTAGCTCAAAAATATGCTGAAATAACAGAATCGCATGAAAAAGTGTCCTTTACAGGAATCTGTACAAATCCAATAAAATGTACATATTCATACAGCATATAGAAAAATTGGCTCAAACAAAATATACATCTAGATGACTGAGCAGTTAATATATCATATTTGGTACATATATAAATATAGGACATAGAAAGCAGAGGGGAGGCTGGAAAAGAAGAATGAGCAGTGCTTACCACAAATACTTGGATATATCTAAAGTATGTCTGCATATGTTGACTATCGATTTCTTGTATAAAAACAAATACATTTCGAAAGCAGAGATGATGTCACTTCCAGAATGCCACAGGTAACATAGTGTCGCTTGCAGAGAGACACGCTACAAAAATCCAAAGAAATAAGTGACAACTGTAGAATGGGCTAATAAAGATTGTGTGGTTCATGCAATGAGGGAAATTATATCATATAGGGGATAAAATAGGAAGAAGTACCTGATGTCCCTGTAGAGACACGTTAAAGGTTACTGAACTTGAGAAAACAGGTTCAGTGTAGGATGCAGGTAAATAAATGCATCAGGTCCAAAAATTATTAGAGATATCGTCCATGGATTATCTGCAATATACAGGGTGAAGAACACTCTGTTAATCGCTGAATAATAGGTTCCCCTATAGGTGTGTGGAAAATATACACACATCCACAGGGGTTTCATGAATAAAACTTCAAAACAAAAATAGGTAGCATGAATAATTAATAGAGTCGTTCCCCAAAAGATGATGAAATGACAAAATTCAGCCGTAGGTGGGGGAGGAGAAAGCCACCTCACCTTAACGTGTACTAGGAATTTCTGGCAGAGATCAATAGGCAGGGGCAGCTGCCTTAAGTAGCGGCTCTCCAACCCGGTGGCGTCTGACATCACCGCCGGGTCGCGGGCGCCAAAACGGCTACGTCCGACCGTGGGCGTCCATGGATGGATACTGCGCATGCGTCGGCGGCGAACCTAGTCGCCGACATATGACGTCAGGCGGCGCGGCGCTGGAAGGCGGCGCGTCGGTGGCCATCTTAGATTGTCCCGGTTTGCCCACACCTTTGCTGAGGTGGTGTGGGCAGATCCAACCATAATGAGGGGAGACCCCCAGACCGCGAACATAAATCAGCGGCTGTAGGGAAGCCCTCAGAGGAGGGATGGGGGACTTGTCATCAGGGCCAAGGACGGACCAAGCCAGGGCGAGCCATAAAAATGGGGGGGGCCTCAAAAGCGAGTTGCAAAACTGGTCAATGTTGCTATACCTCAGAAGGGGCCACCCCCGGGGCGCCCGTGCAAGCGACTAATTACATGTAGCTGTGGACATTACAAATGGGAGCATCTCTGTGACAATAGGTTTTAGATCTATAAAAATTCAAAAACCTTACAAATAAAAAGAAAGAAAATGCCAAGTTGGATTGTGTGATGAGTTTACCCAGTCTTCCTGTCTTCCGTCTGCTTTTAACACAGATTTTATTTAGTATAGGGATCATACATTTCATGCCATATAAAATGACATATTCCTTAGGTCTATTGGAAATAATGCGGCAAGACAACAGAACAAAAGTAACAAATAAAGAAAAAGTGGAGAGAAAATTATAATACATAGTGGTGAAAATAAAATAAAATAAAAATAAAATAATTTAGAAAATTATGTTTCACCCTCATAGATAACAGGAAAAATTGCATTGGTTAAAGAAATGATTTAAAGCTGAGGGCATCGTTTAACCCTGGATGGATTGTGGCTTTTAAATCAAAGATCCAGCGGGCCTCACGTTGAAGTAGAGTGCGATCATAATTGCCGCCTCTTTCACCTGGGGGTACATGCTCGAGTGCGAAAAAATGCATTTTTTGATCATCATGGGCATGAAATAATCCCATGTGACGGCTGATTGGAGTTTCCATCTTCTTTCCACGGACAAGGGTTACATGATCCCTTATGCGGTGGAAGAAAGGGCGTTTGGTTTTGCCTATATAGAAAGCTGTGCATTCGCATATCATGATGTAAACTATGCCAATAGATTGGCAATTAGCAAGAAATTTGGGTTTGTAGATGCGTTTATTAGGTAAAGTGATTTGTTTTGATGCATATATGTAGCGACAAAAGTTGCATTTATGACAGGGTTTTGTTCCAACATTTTTTTTGGTAGAGTTGGAACAATTGTCTTGAGTTGGCACATAGTGACTGCATACAAGAGTATCTCTGAGGGATTGGGATCTCCTAAAGGTTATCACCGGGTGATCATCTATGTGTTTAGAGACCAGCGGGTCTGCCCTCAGTAGGTACCAATATTTATCAAAGATTTTGCGCACTCGAGCATGATGTCCAGAAAAGCGGGTAATGATTCTGATGCCCGGATCGTTAGTGGTGACTTTGTTTCCGTGAATGAGTTTGGAGCGATTTTGTTGCTTTGCTTTTAAATATGACTTCCTCAGACACGTCTGAGTATAGCCACGGTAACGTAGGCGCTGCTGCAATTTTTTAGCCTCCACTTTAAAGTTGGAGTCTTGACTACAGTTTCGTTTAACCCTGAGATATTGCCCATAGGGTATACTAGATACCAAAGGGCTGGGGTGGGAGCTAGTTGCATGTAGCAATGTGTTAGCTGCCGAAGGCTTCCGATACAGGGTGGTTCCAACATTTCCTTCACCATCTACATAGATAGTGATGTCAAGAAAAGTTAGTGGTGACTGACTTTCTTCCATTGTGAAGCTGAGATTATAGGTATTAATCTTGAGCCTCTCATAGAAAATTAGCAGATCTGATTCTGTTCCTGTCCAGATGAAGAATACATCGTCGATGTATCTTCTCCAAATTGGTATCTGATCTAGGAACGTTTGTATATCGTCTCTGTGAAACAGGTGACGCTCCCACCCCCCCCCAGGTACAGATTGGCGTAGGATGGGGCACATTTGGTCCCCATAGCTACGCCTTGCACCTGGAGGTAGTGGGAGCGTCCGAATACAAAAATATTATTATTTAGAATAAATTCAAGTAATTTTAAAATGAAGTCATTGTATTTGGGTGATGACTCTGTGCTCTCGGAAATGAAGCCCTTCACAACTCCAACCCCTCGGTCATGGGGTATGGAGTTGTAAAGGGCCTCAACATCGAGAGCCACGAGCCAAGAGTCCGGGGGTATCGAGATGCCATCAAGAGCCCTTAATAGGTCTCGGGTATCTTGTAAATAGGAAACTAAGCCCTCTACATGGGGGCGAAGAAAGTCATCCACCAGGGCACTGGCATTCTCAGTGAGGCATCCATTGCCAGAGACAATTGGACGACCTGGTGGGTTAGTGGCATTCTTGTGGATTTTGGGTAGGGCGTAAAGTGTTGGTGTTTTTGGAAATAGAATGTTAAGGAAATCATATGTTTTTTTCGTAATCAAGTCCTGAAAATAGGCAGAGCTTAATAGAAGTCTAAATTTGTTGATGGTGTAATTTACATGGCTTTCAGGTATTTTACGATACCATTCCCGATTTTGTAGTAAGTCGTTAACCATCAACTCATATTGGCATTTATCCATGATAACAAGGTTTCCCCCTTTGTCTGCAGGTTTGATAATTATGTTGGTTTCTTGTTGTAGGGAGCGTAGTGCTTGTCTCTGTTGTAAAGTTAAATTGGATTGAGGTGGATCAAACCACTTGGTTTTACGGATTTCGTTAGTTACTTGTTGAGTAAAAGCCCAAACATTGGGATTACCTTGCAGTGATGGAAACGTAGTAGATTTGGGTTTGTATTCACGAGAGGGAGGTATTGGGGCTGCAGGGGGAGGGGCAGACAGACGAGGGGTACCCGGACAGAGAGCATCAGCCTCCGCCAAGTCAACCTCGTCGATGTGTCCCTCATCCCACAGCTCCATGAGTTCCTCCATGGCTTTGATATCATTGATAGATAGCTGATGAGAGGAAGATAGAGGAGAGGGCGGGGGCAAACCCGTGGAAATGCCAGCCTGAGTTGGTGGATTCGATTTGTCAAACATAATTCGGAACATTAATTTCCGTGAAAACAAATTTAAATCTTTTACTAGCTCAAATGCATCTATGGATTTGGTGGGACAGAAAGTTAGTCCCAATTTCAAAAGTGAGATTTGTGTATCAGTTAGTGTGTACGTGGAAAGATTAATTATTTCAAAGTGATTTTCGTTTGTTTGATCTGTGTGGTGGTGGGTTCCAAGTGTTTCCTTGGATCTACTACTGGCTGGGTGAAAATCGGTGCTGTCCGAAAACTTGACTCATTTGTGCCTTCGGCCTGTCCCCCTAAGGGGGGAGGGGCCGAGGGCAGAGATTGAGCCGAAGTAAAAGTGAGAGTGTCCCGGCGGTGATGTCAGACGCCGCCGGGTTGGAGAGCCGCTACTTAAGGCAGCTGCCCCTGCCTATTGATCTCTGCCAGAAATTCCTAGTACACGTTAAGGTGAGGTGGCTTTCTCCGCCCCCACCTACGGCTGAATTTTGTCATTTCATCATCTTTTGGGGTAAGACTCTATTAATTATTCATGCTACCTATTTTTGTTTTGAAGTTTTATTCATGAAACCCCTGTGGATGTGTGTATATTTTCCACACACCTATAGGGGAACCTATTATTCAGCGATTAACAGAGTGTTCTTCACCCTGTATATTGCAGATAATCCATGGACGATATCTCTAATAATTTTTGGACCTGATGCATTTATTTACCTGCATCCTACACTGAACCTGTTTTCTCAAGTTCAGTAACCTTTAACGTGTCTCTACAGGGACATCAGGTACTTCTTCCTATTTTATCCCCTATATGATATAATTTCCCTCATTGCATGAACCACACAATCTTTATTAGCCCATTCTACAGTTGTCACTTATTTCTTTGGATTTTTTTAGCGTGTCTCTCTGCAAGCGACACTATGTTACCTGTGGCATTCTGGAAGTGACATCATCTCTGCTTTCGAAATGTATTTGTTTTTATACAAGAAATCGATAGTCAACATACGCAGACATACTTTAGATATATCCAAGTATTTGTGGTAAGCACTGCTCAGTCTCATTCTTCTTTTCCAGCCTCCCCTCTGCTTTCTATGTCCTATATTTATATATGTACCAAATATGATATATTAACTGCTCAGTCATCTAGATGTATATTTTGTTTGAGCCAATTTTTCTATATGCTGTATGAATATGTACATTTTATTGGATTTGTACAGATTCCTGTAAAGGACACTTTTTCATGCGATTCTGTTATTTCAGCATATTTTTGAGCTAAACCTATCAAACTCCTGAAGAAACTCCATAGAGTGAAACATGTCGAGTATGGCGAAGCTCTACACAATTTCTCGTCTGATGTAACATATATGTCTGTAAAGTATGGATGTATTATTTGTGTCCTTGTTGCTTTCTACCCTTTTGGGAAAATAAAGAATTTTCTATTTTTATATATACATCTCTACTTGTTCTGATATTGTCCATTTAGATACCATTAACAAAAAATCCCTGAGGCTTGTGTCCTCCTGTTACCCCTCTCTCCTTCACAGAAGGTTTTCTTTTTCTTCTTTATCCCTGACTTGTCTGGTGTGTTCATTGGCCTCCATGATACTGTTTATTCACTAAGGATCTCTAACAAACCTCTGAGGACTTCACAGAACAGCTGTATTTATACTGAGAATAAATTACACACAGGTGGACTTTATTTACTAATTAGGTGACTTCTGAAGGCAATTTTCCACTAGATTTTAGTTAGGAGTATCAGAGTAAAGGGGGCTGAATACAAATGCACCTCACACTTTTCAGATATTTATTTGTAAAAAAATGTTGAAAACCGTTTATCATTTTCCTTCTGCTTCACAATTATGTGCCACTTTGTGTTGGTCTATCACATAAAATACCAATACATTTACATTTTTGATTGTAACATGACAAAATTTGGAAAATTTAAAGGGGTATGAATACTTTTTCAAGGCACTGTATTTCAAATGTTGGCTTGTTTATTATTTCTAGACATGTGCAATTCGTTTCGGTCCGAATACAAATTCAGCCAAATTTTTGGTTATTTGGAGGTTCGGCTGTGTTCGAATATCCAAATGAAATAGTAACGAATTTCGTTGAAATCCGTTAAAATTCGTTCCAACTTTTCAGAAAGATTAGAATTTGGGTTGGTCGAAAATTGATCGGCTGATTTGAATTCTGTTAAGAAATAGCTGGTTGTTAAGCAGCGGGCCGGGAAGCTGGCCCCCATGTTCTTTACAACCATGAGTAATCATCTGTCAGCGGGCTTCCCCACTGAGAGATGAATTGAAAGAAAAGAATGCTGGCAATTGCCCGACAATAGAAAAATGTTTAAAAAAATGGTCCCCCCCCCCCCCCAGTCCATACCAGGCCCTTTGGGTCTGGTATGGATATTAAGGAAAACCCCATGCCAAAATTAAAAATAAACGGTATTGGGTCCTCCCAAAATCAATACCAGACCATTATCTGGGCATGCATGCAACCCCGCAGGTCAGGAAAGGGGAGGGGGATGAGCAAGTGGCCCCCTCCCCCTGAACCATACCAGGCCACATGCCCTCAACATGGGGGGGTGGGTGCTTTGAGGCAGGGGGAGCTCTACCCCCCACCCCAAAGGACCTTGTCCCCATGTTAATGGGGACAAGGGCCTCTTCCAGACAACCCTGGGCTGTGGTTGTCGGGGGCTGCGGATGGGGGGCTTATCATAATCTGGAAGTCCTCTGTTACAAGGGGGCCCCCCGATCCCAACCCCCCCCCCCCCAAGTGAACTCATACCCATTCACCAAAAAAGTGTCAAAAATGTATAAAAACACAGACACGTTTTTTGACAAATCCTTTATTTAAAAAAACAGTATCCCCAATGTAGATCCATCGTCAATTACGCTGCCCGCTGACCTAAAAGATAAAAAAAGGGAAAATAAATCGTTCCCGCCGACATGCAGATGCTATGACTACTACAGGCTCATCCGTTTGATGTTTCTTTTATAGGGTAGGGCAGGGTCACCTGTCTACGTTACCTGGTGGCACCGCCCCTTCTGATGTCACGGACCCAGCATGCACGATTCCGTGATGTCAGAAGGGGGCATTGCCACCAGGTGACGTAGACAGGTGTCCCTGCCCCTTCCCTATAAAAGAACTGTCAAACAGAGGAGCCTTCAGTAGGCATAGTGCCTTTTTTTTGTCAAAAACTGTCTGTGTTTTTATAATTTTTTTTTACACTTTTTTGGTGAATGGGTATGGGTACTATGGGTATGGGTATGGGTATGGGTACCCCCCGCAGACCCTGATAATCACAGCCCATGGTTGTTGGGAAGAGGCCCTTGTCCCCACCAACATGGGGACAAGGTGCTTTAGGGGTGGGGGCAACAGCAACAGCAACAGCTCCCCCTGTCCCAAAGCACCCACCCCCCCCCCCCATGTTGAGGGCATGTGGCTCGCCACCCCCCCCCCCCCCCCCTTTCCTGACCTTCTGGGCTGCATGCTCGGATTAGGGTCTGGTATGGACTGGGAGGGGAATCCTACACCAATTTTTTTAAACATTTTTCTATTGCCATGCATGTTCCAGCATTCTCTTCTTTACATTCATCCATCAGTGGGGAAGCCCGCTGACAGATGATGACTTCCCGGCTGCTGCTTAACAACCAGCTATTTCTTCACACAGAATTTGGTTGATCGTTTTTTGACTGATCCGAATTCTAATCATTTTGAAAACGTGGAATGTATTATTGCCGGGTATTAGAAAATCATAAATGAAACAAATTTTAACAAAAACAAAATCAAATTTAACGCAAACTAAACAATCTAAACGAATTCCGAAACCAAAGTAAACGAATTTCATAACGAAACAAAATTAGTAACATATTGAATCTATCCGAAACTAAACTAAACAAATTTTTCCATTCTGCGCATGTCTAATTATTATACTTTTGCTATTGGTGTCACAATTGCTTAAGCAACTGCTTATTTTGCATACATATGCTCCAGCGCAGATTTTTCATATAACTTTTTATTTATTCTCTGTAGTTTATGTCTAAGACCCCATACACGCTATTAGATTTTCTGCAGATTTTTGTCTTCAGATTTACCAAAACCATATAATATGAGGTCATACCTTAAGAGCTTCAATTTGTATGCAATCAGGCAGACACTTGCACTACATGGTTTTGGTAAAGCTGAAGACAAAAATCTGCAGAATCTAATAGTGTGTATGGGGCTTTAGTCTTTTGGCACTTTCTAATATTTGGACTGTGTGTTCCCCAATCTCCAGCTCTTTGGGATCCCTCCCAGGAGACCGCCTAACTTTCCGTCCCTCATGGTGAAACCCCCCCCAGGGCCAGTCCAATTGGGACAACTCACCCTCACTCCAGCAAAATTGCTCAGCTTCCTCTGCTGCACTACTAGTCCCAAACTTAGGTGATCCCAGGTGGGTATCCCCATCGCTTACCTCCCCTGTGGGCTCACCTGCCTCTGTATCCGACTGTAGTACAGTGCAGTCTAAGGGATATCCTTTTTTTAGAATTATTGCTTGCAGAACTTTAACAGGTGAGGGGTACAGGGCACAGGACACTCCAAAACAATTAGGCTGGGTTCACACTGCTGTGTGGAGTGGCTCACAACAGGGGTCCGGTGCGTCCCTGTTCTCTGTTTTAGGGATGAATCAGGCCCAAATTTTTGGCTGGATTCGGACCTGAAATGGACCAGAAGGCGCACAGGACTCTTCTGCAAACTGCTCTGCAGCTGTCCAGGAGCTGTGTGAACCAGCTCCATTGAGAGCCGGTCACAGTCTCCTGATATGCGAATTGGATGCAATGTCTAGCTATCACAGTTGGGGACCGACCATGAGATAAGTTACAGAAAAGTTAAAGTCTCTACTCACAAATCCTAGAATAGACATCTTTTTAAGTTTTATCCAATGATAGTAAAGCTCAGCAGTAGAGGGGGCAGTGTGTAGGCATGGTATAGGAAACAGTGGGGGCTCTGGGCATTGAGTCTGAGTGGGGGCTGTTATTTTGGAGATCAGACTAAGGGTGGGGTGGTGGTAGTAGTGAGAGTTGGGGAGGTATGCCTTGTGTTGGCATGGAGTAATAGCAGGGAGAAGGTATAGTTGTGAGAGTAGGGGTACAATTATAATTGTAAAAGTAGGAGAGTATGGGCATGGTGAGGGAAGGGGGGAGGGGCTAAGAAAGCAGGGGTGGGGTGGAGGGTCAGCATCCATTGGGGAGAGAAGGGCCTACATGCACATTGGTGTTGGGGGTGCAGGCACGGTGGTGAGAATAGGGAGCAAGTGTGCAGGCACAATAGAGGAAGCACAGGAGGACTGCAGGCATCAGGGTCAGTTGTAAAGAGAAGGGCCTGCAGGTGCATTGATGTTGGGGGTGAAGGCGTGGTGGTGAGAGTAGAGGGACAGTGTGTAGGCACAATAGATGGACTGCAGGCATTTAGTCTGAGTGGGGGGCTGTTATTGTGTTTGGTAGGGGTAATATGGGGGTTGAAGCCATGCAGTGTTTTTGGGGGGTGCTTTGCCTGAGGTAAGAGATAGGTCTGCAGGTGAGTTAGTGGTAGGTGGGCATTTAGTGAGAGTTAGAGGGCCATGCTTTGTGCTGACATGGAGTTATAGCAGAGAGAAGGTCCAGTTGTAAGAGGAGGGGTACAGGCATGGTTGTAAATGTAGGAAAGTGTAGGCGGTAGTGGTGGTGTCGGCATTTGGTGAACACCAATGCACCTGAAGGCTCTTCTCTCCCCATCTGACCCTGATCCCCTACTCCCTTCTCTCACCACACCTACACTTTCCTGCTTTTACAACCATGCCTGTACCCCTCCTCTTACAATTGTATTTTCGCCCTGCTAAAACTCCATGCTGCCACAAAACATAGGCCCCCAAATTTCAATAAGCGCATGCACCACTACTACCATTAAAGCTCCCCCAATACACTGGATGGCCACAATCCCCCCAATACACTGGATAGCCACAATCCCCATGTCACCCCTACCAATGCACTTTAGCAGCCCCCCACTCAGACCAAATGCCTGCAGCCCTCCTCTGCTTCCTCTATTGTGCCTGTACATTGCCCCCCTACTCTCAGCACCATGCCTGCACCCCCAACATCAATACATTTGCAGGCATTTCTCTCCCCAACTGACCCTAATCCTCCACCCACACCTGCTTTGGTAACACTGCTCCCCTTTCCATGTCACCCCTACACTTTCCTGCTTTTACAACCATGTCCATAACCCTCCTCTCACAACTGGACCTTCTCCCTGCTATAACTCTATGCGCAAAGCATGGTCCTTCAACTCTCACTAAATGCTTGCATCACCACCACCTCACCCGCAGACCCATCTCTTACCTTACTGAAAGAGCACCTCATAACACTGCATGGCTTCAATTCCCCATCCTAACTGCACCAAGCACAATAACAGACCCCCACTTAGACCCAATGCCTGCAGCCCCTTCTGCTTCCTCTATTGTACCTGCACACTGCTCTCTACACATACCACAATGCCTGCAACCCCAACACCAATGCACCAGCAGGCCTTTCTTTCTGCAACTGACCCTGATCCTCCACCCCTACCCAGTTTTTTAACCTCCCCCCCTCACCATGCCTACACTTCCTGCTCATTCAACCATGCCTGTACCTCTCACAACTGTACCTTCTCCCCATTATCACTCCATGCTGACACAAAGCATGACCCCCTCAACTCTCATCAAATGCTAGCACAACCACTACCACCACCTCACCTATAGACCAAACCCTTACCTCACACAACTCCCCCCCCCCCCACTATCATCCTACACCTGCAGGTGGTGCCCCCCATTAACACCCTGTACCCCTTTCCCTCCTCTTACTTTCCTGCTCTAAACACTGTGCCTACAATTAACCCCCCCCCCCCCCCCAAGCCTGGGTGTGTTTTATGATCTGGGTTAGGAATGACCTAGAGCAGTGCTGGGTGACTCACAGGTGGCATCACCAGGACCTGCCACTTCTTTCCAGAATGTTCTGGAAAGAGGGGTGGAAGGAGAGGTGGAGTCTTCTGGGGTATTCTGGGGAGCCCTGATCAATCCCCAACTTGGATTGGCAGGGGCGTACCGCCTTAAATACTCGAGCGGGCATTTCCAATGGTACCGCTGGGGGAGATATACGCGTGCGATCTCTTGATCTGCGCGCGCCTATTGAGGGATAAAGCCTGGAAGTGTGTGCCGGATGTTTTTCATCCGAGCGCAACATGAACGAGTGCGCCGCGGGTGTGTGCGCATGGGCCAGCCTGCCGTGCCAGCACGATGGACGTCAATTGACGTCCTTACACTTCCGGGTTGGGGGCCATATAAGACGTGCTAGTGCACGTTGTCTGGAGCGGCATCCCTAACCAGGAACAAATCTACCTCTCATTGAATTAAGGTAAACTTCTTACTACAAATCTATTGATGTGTTTGTTCCATCCATGGGCCTGTTTTAATATGGATTCTTTAGAGTAACTGCTTTATGGGACATTTGTCTGCTCTCTATCTTTAATATCTATATCACATGAGCTTTATATAACTCATTAATCTCTGAATCTTTCCTTTGATAGCCTGCATATGCTTTTGTCCCTTGCATTTTTGTTTTATTATTTCTCTCCATTTAATATATTTACAGATCTATATGTGGCCTAGTATTTAAACAACCTCTGGTCCCCATAATTATCCGGGTGACCAATACTAGGATACCCTTATTCTTCATGAGAGCGTGTGTTCCTGGTTAGTTTCTATATATATCCCTTTGGTCTATTTCAGGGTATGTTCTTTCCAAATTATTCAATGTACCTACCTTTCCTAAACACTGGAGTCTTCCTTGGTGGTTTGCTGTATTTTGTCTCGATATTCTGATTCATCAGTATATATCTTCACTCCTTCGTACATATAGAGACTACTAGTGCTTTTCTTTTGGCATCTTTGGTATATGAATTCTTCTTTCTTCACATGGCAAGCGTACTGCCCTGCCTTTTCAGTCTCCGAGCACTGGTCTATTCCTTATTACCATTGATTTAATTTGGATTTAGCTGATACTGAATATTATTACTATTTCCTCTCCAGCCATTTTTCTTTTGGCCCCCCAAGTCCGCCCCTGGGGGGGGTCACCCTAAGTAAGGGTGTCTCATTTGCCGTCCTGTTGTGTTGAGGGCTCCTTGTGGGTGAGTGAGACAGCTTCCCTCATATACATATTTTTCAAAAAAAAATCCAAAATAACATGTATTATAAAACTATGTTTTGTATGATGTATTAAATTGTATGTATTTTTCCTAGATGTTATGGGTGACGCCTTTTGAGGAAGCAGCATTGGCTGCGAAACTAGTCAAGGATTACGTCTAAACCCACATCACCTTGTCCCCATCCACCTAGGGGTTTTGTATTTGTCTACATGATCTCATTACTATATAGGAACTGCTCAACATATTTTATGTTTTGCTATGTATATGTGATATTTTTGTTCTCTACCTTTGATGTTAAAATAAATGTTACATTTTATTCTTTATCTTGCTTGACTTAATTGGGTATCGCAATAGTCCCACTTTTCTCCCCCTTACTAGTTAACACTGTGGAGCACCCTTGGAATGGTCCTCTGAACAGTGTCTACTGTTTTTTTCCATTAAATACCCAGGGTCAAGCCAGCTGGGGAGGAGTTGATCGCGTGGAAGATGGAGATGGAATGTTAGGCTGTCTGGGCCTTTGAGGGAGCTCCCCAGTCTGGGGGGGTGACCTTGGGCCTGGGCTCGAGTGCGGATGGGACCCTCTTACAACCCTGACCAGGAGGCACAGGAGGAGCAAGAGAGGACAGCGGGAGAACACTGCCTGGCAAATATCCAGAAGTTCCACAGAGGCAGCCAGGAGGCCTGGTGAGTGGTCACACCGTCAGGAAGACTGGGAGGCACGCCTGAGAGGACTGAGATGCAGCAGTCTGGGATGGGTGCAGAGCCAGTCTGGAGGATAATGGTGTCACAGGCAGTGGCGCGAGGCAGCTGCAGCCAGGAGGGCTGGCAGTGCCTGAAAAGGTGGTACTGGGAGCAGTAGCTACAGGGACAGCTTGCACTGGAACATTCTATTTGCTATACCATAGGGGCCCATGGTCCCTGCCTGTAAAGGGCCTTTGCTTTGGGCCTGGCTGAGCCAGTGTCAGGTGGGTATCTGCGCTATCTAAAATAGCCAGTGTCAGGTCTACAGTGCTAGCTAGTCTGGAGAGTGCAAGAGAGGAAACGATGTGCAGGAGGAGTGAGGAGTGATACCAAGAGAGGAAGCGATATGCAGGAGGAGAACAGGAGAGTGTTTATACTGGACTGTATATAGTAGTCCCGACATAGACTGTTTATTACTCGGGCATCTCATAAGTTCCCATTCCCCATCCAAGTTTACTCTCCCTCAAGTGCAAGGACTGCTTTTTATGTATCTGAGCGAGTGAGAATTGTGTGCCTGGCTTGACAGGGTGACAGACGAACCACAACACTCAGCAGCTTCTACGGGGTACCGATACACTAGCATATAAAAATAATAATTGATAAACTAAATCCAGCATGTTTTAATTTGAATCCCTTACATTAAATATAACATATCACTTCCAGACTGGCCTTAGCCTCAATGTCTTGCTGTTGAAACGCCTGGTCCTTTGTCAATTTTGTGTACCTCGGTCATTAGATTCATCACTTTCTGGTACTGTGGTGTATCCAGCATCTGGGAAAAGAAGACAGAATTATCATGCTCAATAATTAAGGGCAAGTTCACACCACATGCAGTTCAGTGAGTCTTCAAAAACACATGGAAAATAGGTCATATGGTTTCCAATGGCATAGTTAACACCAGTGTGGCCAGTTCCAGGGTTTTCCAGTTCCAGAAAAAAAAAGTAGAACATGCTGCATTTTTCCTGCACTGGACTGTACTGAAACGCAGTAAAATGCATAGAAATGCACTGGAATGCACCAGAACATGTCAAAAACACTTCAAAAAGGCACTTGACCCTAGTATAGTAAAGCACCTGGAATTCATCCGGAAACGCATGAAAAACGTATCAAAAATGAACCGGAATTTTTCTGTGCCTATATGTAATAGAGCCAGTGCTGGTGAGGGGGAGGATTCTGTAGTAAGCCATATTCTACTAGAAACCAGAGCGTCTATATTACGCATATGGAAAACGAATACCACTATAAACCTCTCTGATGCATCTAAAGCAGTACACAGAAATTACACATTTTAACGCCTTATCGCACTAAACTCCATGCAGCGCAAGAAATTTGATGACAAATGGTCTATCTGGCCTAAAAACACTATTCCCTGAGACATAGACAGTATACTTGCTTCCATACAATCAACAAGAATAGCCCTCTACCACATCTCCAATGTTCCTGAAATTCTCTGAAGATCTTTTTTCATTCATAATCCTTCTAAGGTATATATATATATATATAACATATCATACATTTGAATCCATTGTGTGAAATCTTACTGTGTATATCGAACACATTCTGTTTGAACTTCTCTTATTTCCTTTGTTTTCTTTTTTTTTTTTCTTTTACATTTTATGTATTGTTAAAATTTCAATAAAAAATATTGATAAAAAAAAAAAATGAACCGGAATGTGCCAGAAAATTGTGGATGCAGAAATGCATCTGGAACGGATCTGGAGTGTTCTTTTGTGGTGTGAACCAGCCCTAATTCATAAAACGCTTCCATGGTTCAGTGAGCTACAACCTGGAGTGCAGGGGGTATCACAGAACAGAAAGCAACAGCCCCCTCTGATGGTCAGAAGCAGCATTGTAAAATAATAATATTAATAATAATCCTTGTCCTAATCTGAGTCACCCCTGTAGACCCGCCAATATACTCGGTCTACTCTCGGCTCATATACTCACTGCAAGGGAAAGAAAATGGTGGCCGAGTTTTTCCTGCCTCAAGTTCAGGCCAATTGATCAGTTGGAAAAAAGGATGTGCTCGTATATTTGTGACAAGCTCTCGTCTGGCATTTTGATTCTTACAGAGCAGCTGTAACACAGAAAGAAAAATGATAACAAACAGTAATTATACAATTGTGTATGGTATAACCCCCTTTTGTAATATGATGACATACTACTGACAAACATATTTCATCTATGCTGCCGTTTTTTTTCAAGAATATTTACTTTGTTAAGTCCCTATTATTTTGCAACTAGTAATGGTTTGGATTTGGAGCATTTGCCCCACATAAACCCTGAGACAGCAGTGCCTGCCATATATAATCATTCTTTGTTTGTCAGCCTCGGTAAGAGTTGGCCATGCAAATACACAAATGTGGTTGGTGTGGTCAACGTAACTGGCCTGCTCTTTACCCCCTGTCCACCCCCTCCTCGATCTGACCTTGCTAAATAATGCTCTAATGCAGTGGTCTCCAAACTTAGGCCCGAGGGCTGGATATGGCCCATTGCTTGCCTTTATCTGGCCCTTGGGTCACTATTCCACCAACTGACACCAATGATGGAGCACTATTCCCTCCACTGATGCCATCAATGGGGCACTATTCTTCTTACTAATATTAACAATGGGGCACTAAACCTCCCATTAATACCAATGATGGGGCCCTGATGCTGGGACATTCTCTACTCTCACTGGCCACAGCCCCGGTCCCCATAAAGGCTGAAAGAGAGTAAATTGGCCCTTTGTCTAGAAAGTTTGGAAACCCCTGCTCTAATGCTTTGCAGTCTGGTGTTTTATCCCCTTTTATGTCTGCCCATTTCTCTGACCTCGCCCAGCTATAGCTCTGAAATACTTACATTCCTTATAAGGTCCTGAAGGTCAGGCTCCATATGTGGTGGATAATATGGATAATGGAGACATGTTCTCACTTTCCACTTTCTAAAGCAGCTAGTGAATGGGTGTCTGCAAGTCGCCATTAAAAACACCATAATGCCCAATGAAAAGTAGTCGACAGCCCAGTTGTAAGGCTGGTCCAGGAAAATCTGTAGAAATATCCAGAAGAGAGGAAGGATTAGGATATCAGTGAACAATAGTGATTAGTTAAGAGCAGTACAAACTCTACAATGAAGTCATCAAGTGGATAGAACATTACATACTTCAGGAGCCATAAAACGTGGTGTTCCAGAAAATCCGCTAACCATACGGAATCCAATGACACCTGTTACTGCCACGTCAAAGTTACCTATCCTAATATGACCAGCATTGTCCAGGAGGATATTATTTGGTCTTAGGTCTCTGTTAAGAGAAGGAGCAGACATGAAGTTTAGTATAATAGACAATTATTGGATAGAAAGTAAATAGTAGGAGAAAGTGTGATATAAAGATATGAAGAAGTCTTTGATTTTGTTTAATCTGATAATCTAAGCCCTTACCTATGTATAATTCCTTTGGAATGGAGGTATTGCAGGCCACACAAGATCTCCGCAGTGATAAATCTGAAATTTAACAGAATCTTGTATGTAGTAATGTCACACAGCATTGCACGACTAGCTGCACCATGCAAAGATCAGCCAGAATGGCGTGTCTGTGATACTGGAGAGGTTCCCAGGTTGACGACTTGCAACAAAACTCTTCCTCGACAGGCCATGGATAGGGTACGGCCCCCCAGCCACTCTCTAGGTCGCACTGGATCTTTGCAGGGTTCGACCATGACAGTGGACCTTTATCATTTTTAGTGGATCCCACTGGGAGTGACCAGACCACTTCTTGTAAGGGTGCCAAGAGTAACTTTTGTTTGGGGGGTTCACGGACCACTCCTACTTGCTTCAGTTGTTTCTTGGTGGCCCTTGAAGCATCCAACGGATCGCTTCCACAGTGACCCAGAAAACCATAGTGGAACCATGTTCCTCCTGACTTTCCCTGCACCTGCAGAGAAGAAAGTAGACTGCACCTGCCTACATACTGGTCTGTTAGCTACAATGATGGATCCATGAAAGATATCATCTGATAATCAATGAAGGGGGACGGTAGTACCTTTGGCCATAGGGCTGCCTGATCGGCTAAAACTGAACTGGTATTTCTGTAACTAATGAGTTGTAACCAGCATCATCTTCCAATTTAGTTAAGGAAATTATACTATTAACTAAATATGATTTCCCTGCAGCATGTAAGAAGGTTTGAGCCAAATCTATAAATAACACATCTATGGTTTTGGCACGCAAGGTCTGTTCTAACCCCGACTTTCAAGTACCTTGGTGTATGGGTTTACTGGGCCTCAGCAGGAAAAGCCACCTTGTAAATGCCCCATGACCACCTTCTACCCAAAGAGTAGCTGGTAAGAATCTTACCTCAACATTTGCAGGTGAAATGGACTATTTGTCTGTATGAGAGCACATAGGTCCCCACCACTCAAGTATTCCATGGCAAATAATAGCATATTCTGTATGAATATAAAGGAAAAGGATGAATGTTAGACTATACATATTCTGTAAGATACTTGAAAGGGGAATTTACATCTACCGTAGTGACATGGGGTAAAGAATTACAATGACAAATTTGGCACAATTGACTGTGAACAGTTTCTAAAGCTTCTCATGTTTTTTTTTTTTTTAATTATTTGAATCAAGTTTTTACCATCTTTGTCCATTCGCAGATCATTATTATTATTATTATTATTATTATCATACAGGATTTATATAGTGTTGACAGTTTGCACAGAGCTTTACAACAGGAGGACAAACAGTACAGTTACAATACAATTCAATAAAGAAGGAATCGGAGTGCCCTGCTCATTAGAGCTTACATAAGAGAAATACACAGGTTTCCATTTTTCTGTATTACTCATAATGTCACCTTTGTACTGGATAGGACTGGTCAAGAAAAGGGGCATGGGCATTCATAGTTTTTACTTACCTCTGTCTGGAAAAAAACAAATAAGTAGGTGATAAAGGGAAAACCTCTGGTCATCTCCAGCACCTCGTGCTCTTTCAAGACTGTGCTGAGATGTTTCTTCAATAAAGGGCCCTTCAGTAAAATCTCCAAGGCAAGCTTCTGCTTACAGGCTGGATGGGAAACCAACATCACCTAAAGGAGATAGAGATTTGAAATACATTGTCATAATATTACCCACCACCACCATGTTCTCTAGCATGTAATCTGACCTACTTGTCAGAAAGATTTTTTTTTTTATATAAAGAACATTCTACACCCTGAAGACAATAGGCAAAACTTTAACACAAGGGTAAGGAACTCTTAAAATAAAGATGCTTATCCGGGTGTCTTAACTTTGTGAATTGAACCTTTAGGCTGTTATAGAGCCCTTTGACTAATGTCTGATCACTCACCTTTCCATAAGTCCCTTGTCTGAGTACCCCATGACAAGTGAAGTTATGCAAGCTTAGTTCAGGCGGATCACTCGTTATGGTGCTAATGGATGGGCCAAATGGGATTGAATTGGCCCTGGTGGGTTGATCTGATTTCTGTTGCCCTCTCTTCTTGGTAAATGTAGCCTGCAGAAGACGCTTACACATTTTGGAGCTGCTTAATGGGGCTGGTGGAGATTGCTGAGTGTTTTCACCTCTGGCGAATGGAGCTGATAGACATGGCTCACTCTTCTTTGCACCAGTGGATGGAGCCCAAATCACTGGGCCTCTCTTCTTGACAGTGTTGGATGGAGCCAGTATCGGTGGCTGCCTCTCTGTGTTATTGGATGTAGTAAATATTGGTCCACACTTCTTAGAGCCAATGGATGGAGCCAAAATCACTGGGTCTTTCGTCTTCACAGTGTTGGATGGAGCTAATGGCGGTAGCTTCGTCTTCTTGTTGGATGTAGCAAATATTGGCCCACTCTTCTTAGTGTCAGGAGATGGAGTGAATATACATGGTTTATTCATCTTGGTGTCAGTGGATAAAGTCAATATTGGTATCCCACTTTGTTTGTTATAGGTGGATGTATGAAATATCAGTGGCTCAATCTTCTTGTCAGACAATATCGGTGGCTTATCCATGTTGTTGTCAGTGGATGTAGCTGATAGACATGGACTGGCATCACTGGATGGGGCCAAAATCAGCAGCCCACTCTTCTTTGTGCCGTTGGTCGGCTCTGATAGATGTGTCACACTCCTCTTAGCTCCAATGCATGGATCCAAGGTAGATGGCACACAATTTATAGAGCTGGTGGATGGGTCTGAAGGAGCTGGATTTGCGATGATGGATTGCTCTGTTTTCTTTGGTTCTCTCTTCTTAGTGATAGTCAATAGAGCTGGCAGAAGTTGCTTACACTTTTTGGAGTTGCCTAATGGAGCCGGTGGATATAGTTGACTGGTGAAAGGAGTCAATATTGGTGGCAATATTAATGGCCCACTCTTCTTGGAGCCAGCTGATAGGTGTGGTTTGTTCGTCATGGCTTAGTTGAACGGATTCAATATAGGTGGCTTACAATTTATGGAACTGGTGGATGAGTCTGAAGGGGCAGGGTTGGCAAGGAATTGGTCTGTATTCTGTGGCTGTCACATTTTTTGGAGCTGTTTAATGAAGCCAGTGGAGATGGCTGACTCTTCTTGATGCCGGTGGATGGAGCTGATAGATGTGGCTCACTCCTCTTTATGCCAGTGAATGGGAGCCAATCTAGGTGGCTCACCGTTTATGGAGCTGCTTGACTGTATATCAATTACTCTTTAAAAAAAAGAAAAAAGAAAAAAAAAAAGAAAAGTAGTATTTAATACATCTACATATTTTTAATTTGTTACATGTGATCTGCTGTCTTTTAATACTGAACTCTGGGATTAACAAAAAAAATAAAAAATGCAGCGGGCCTTCCCCAGAAGCTGGAGCATCTTAGCACCTTAGAGAGGAGGCTTTAGGGGACTTGTTACACTGATCAATGGAACCTGCTGGAGCAAGGAATAGTGTAAGTATTATACCTTATTCCTCTACCCCTAGACCCAAACCCTAGGGGGATGAGCATTTCCTATCTGGAGCTGGGCTTTAAAGCATTTTTTACATATTTTGTAAATGTAATCTGTAAAGTAACTATCTGTTACACAATGGGGGTATTTAGAAAAGCAGTTTCAATATGCAATTTGCATGCAAAAATGGTCAAGTGTAACTAAACCCAAAAACAAAAAATATTATTTTATAGCTTAGCAATCATTGGATGTGATGACTGCATTAGTTTCCTTTATTTTCATCTGGTGATTGATCAGTAACATACCTCCAGTCCAAGGGTGGCTATATTCACTCCTCCACTGTATCTATAGAGGAGTAATGTAGCCACCCTTGGACAGCAGCATTCTCAATCAGTGGAGAGGTAATGTTAGAAGGATTGGTAGATTTAGATGGACTTAACATAAATGACTGACAATTTAAAGCTGAGCTCCAGATAACACTTATTAAGCAGTTACAGCAATAGTTTGTTTTCTTTTTGGGATAAAGGTTTTACACAAATGAATAAAATCTGAGCATTGTAAGTACCCCTGCCAATGTAAAATGGTTTGTCTCAAACCTCTAACTGCCACCATAGATCAGTTGCCCTCAGCAGAGTGCCCCCATAAATCAGTTGTCCCCATCAAAGTGCCCCCCATAAACCACCAGTTGCCTCCATCAGAGTACCCACATAAACCAGCATTAATCAGAGGCCCCAACAGAGTACCCATATAGATCAGTTTCTCCCATCAGAGTAACAGTAAATCAGTACAGCCCATCTGAATGCCCAGCGTGCCTGACTGATATGTCCCTGTAGCCGGGCAGGCAGGGGGCAGGAGCTGGGAAGAGAAGCATGCTGCAGGCGGCAGGGAAAACATGTGATGTCATTGGTTGCTAAGATGCCAGCAGTCCTGGAAACCAATGAATAAAGCTCAGCGTGGGTTCCAGCGCTGCAGACTGGCAGTCTGATGGTTTGGACTGGGCAGTCAGTGGGTCGGAACCTGATCTCAGTTGGACATTTAAAGAAGGCTGCTATGTACACTGTAATCTACGGTTATGGTCAACAAGGGAATATTCTGCATAGAGGTGCCTAGCGTCTCACACAAATGCCTTAGCGCCCTGTACAGATGCCCTAGTACCCCACACAAATGCCTTAGCCCCCTGTACAAATGCCCTAGTACCCCACACAAATGCCTTAACGTCCTGTACAAATGCCCAAGCACTCCATACAAATGCCCTAGCACCCCAGACAAATGCGCAGTGCCAGGCTCGTAAAAAGATAAGGTAAAAATTCTAAAACTGAAAGTTAAAAAGAATCTGAAGCTGATACTACAATATAACAGTGTTGTGTTGCTTTTGCAAGGGCTGAGAAGCTGCCCATCTCATACTATGCAGTCACAAGGTGTGTAGGCCACTGAAATGGTTTCCTCTACTGTACAATGAAATAGCAGTTGGGATTGTAAGGATGTTCTCACTCAAATCTTCAGAGTTCTTGACTATCTTAATAAATGTTATCCTGAAGTGTCTAATCTAGGTCCATATTGAAGATATACCTCATGCATAGAAGAGTGACCCCAGTATGTTTATACATGGGTGACCCTGGTACTGTTATGATACTTACCTGTCCTAGAAGTGCCCCAGCACCCTGCACAATTGCGCTAGTCCCATGTCTTTTTGAGGCTATAGTGATAGTATGTGCTTTGGGTTGGCTGTCCTCTGGTTTTTGGATTTCCTCTCTCATCCTTTCATCCTTAGATTCCTCCTTGGTGTTGTTTGGAGGAACCCCTCCTATCCTATTCTTCTTCTTTCTCATAATTATCAGAAAACAAAAAAAAAAATTGCCTGCCCTTCAGTTAATGGAAACTAAGACACTGACTGCATGCAACTAAACAGCTGAATGCATGCAGGCTGATCCAGCCTTGTATAATCTAGCTGGCCAGCTGCAGGTGACATAGTACAACTACTGTGTTTTCCCAAAAATAAGCCCGGGTCTTATAATAATTTTGGCAACAATAGACACAGTGGGGCTCATTTTCAGGGTAGGTCTTATCATGTCATGCGCTGTCTTCTCTGCCCCTCTCCCTCCCTGCCTGTCAGGAATCCCCAGTGGAACGGAGTAAGTGTGGTTGTAAAATCCTAGAATTCACTTTATTACAGTATTATTTAATGTAAACTGTGTATGTTTCTGTAATATAATTGTGCTAAATACCTTCTGCTTACATGACCATCCTGAGCTCTCTTCCCCACTCCGAGCACTGCAGAGGGGGGCCGAGATTGCCCGCTGACAACTGGGAGAAGAAAAGGAGAGCAGCAGGAGGTCAGCTGAGCACCAAGCGGAGCTGTACCAAAGGTATTTGACTCAATTAGATTAAAGAAACATACACAGTTTACATTATATAATACTGTAATAGAGTGGATTCTACAAGGATTTTACAAGCACTTTAAACTAGGGCTTATTTTCTGGGTAGGGCTTATATTGCAGCCCTCCCCAAAAATCACAGTAGGTCTAATTTTCAGGGTAGGTCTTATTTTTGGGGAAACACGGTATGTGACAATCACAGTCATATGACTGAAAATAGAGCTCCTTAGGCCAATCAAATTTGAAAAGCTGCAATGCATCTTAGCACATGAAAAAATGCTGTCTGCATTTCTCACAGCACACCATGCATTGTCATGAGCCAGTCCCTTAAAGTGATTGTAAACCCTTTACAACCACTTTTTGCTACAGGTAAGCCTATAATAAGGCTTACCTGTAGCTACCCCGGATATCTCCTAAACCTGCACGGTTTAGGAGATATCCCCTGTATCTACATGTGCTGACGTCATCTGCACATGCATGCCGTTGCTTCAGTGACTGTGCCGTCACCGGCGGCTCCCACGCGGGAGTGACGTCATCATGGCTCCAGCCAATCACAGCCCCAGCCTGCAATACCTGGAAGTAACTCCGGGAGCGATGTCGCCGGCCGGAGCAGGGTACGAGGACCGCTGTGGGGGCTTCGATATAAGGTAAGTAATTCATAAGGAGCTAGTTTGCTATGCATACTAGCTCATTATGCCTTTGTCTTGCAGATTTTTATTTTATTTTTATTTTTTTTTCGTGGGTTTACAACCACTTTAAACATTAATTATTTGTGAAGTTTCTGTTTTCTGCCTTATTAATGAATGAGTACTGGGGGCACCAGTGATATGTAACATGATTGGGGGGGGGGGCATAATTCATATGTTATGATCTATGTCAACTTTATTATTATTAACATTATTACTCTCATCTTATTTTATCAGCATATAGTTTTGTTTTTTGGGGTATTGGTTGTATTGATATGAAGATTATTATTAATAGTCTTTGAATAGGTGGTTCTAATCACTTTATATGCTCTCATGTTTAATTGATTATAAATATACAACACATGTATTTATGTTTAAAGTATAACTAAATGTAGCACCCTGGTGTTTAGACAGGGTTGCTAACAAATTGTGTTTGCCAGGTAGTAATTGTCCTGGCTGATTGATAGAAGATCCACTGATTCCTCTCTAAATTCTGAAATTGCTACACCTTTTCTATTCTGTCACTAGGTGGCACTGTGGTGGTGACATTCGATTGACAGGGGCTTAGCAAGGTCAGATCATGAATAGATGGGGTGTCTCGGTCAATTGGCGGGGGTTTCTTTTAGTCCCATTGGCCTGTTGGCAGAGCCTATTTATTTGGGTGGAGTCAGGTGATCGGGGGTTTTGGGCTGTCTGGGTGGACGCATGTTATGCCGCCCCAGGTTGCTAGGCTGTAGGCCTAAGGTCTATCCCGAGTACACCTGGCTGCTAGGCTGCCTGAGGCCTATCCAGGAGCAGGAGAAGCAGCGTAGGGTTGGGTTTGCAGGATTGGAGTCCAACCGAGTTGAGAAGATTCACCCGGACGGGGTACCGGTTGTGGTCAGAGGTGGAAAGGAAGCTGTCGCCACTAAGGGACCATCCATCTTACTACCAGAGGATACTGTGAGTAAGCTGAAGCAAGTACCAGAGCAGTCTACTCACCAGTCGGGGACGGTGAAGAAGTGTGACAGCATCAGCAAGTGCCAACTGCCAAGCCAGGGACCCAGTAGGATAGCGGGGGTGACGCTTGAGAAGTATACAGCGGGATAGCTGTGAAAGAAAACCCGTTGAGGACTGGGATCAGGAAGTCTAGCGAGAAACTGGGAGCTCAGTGAGTGAAGATCTACAGTGGGATACTGTGACATGAGTAAAGGACTGTTCGGTGTTACCAAGAGTTATGTATAACTACCTTTAGTGGCTGTTGCAAGATTAGTTGCCATAGGAGACAGCAGTGTTACCCGGATTGAGGTCTTCCACTGTATAGCTGTCTACGTATAGAAGCCTCGGGGTCAATTATCATTGCATCTACTCAAGGGTGTCCTGGCCCTAACCCCCTCTCCCACAGTTCTGTTAAGAGACAATAATTATCTTGTTTCTGGCGCCCATCATTTCTTCTTGCATCACACCCACCATGCCTGGTAACTCACTCTATAAGGAAGGATGTCAGCTTTCCCTAACCCTTGAGGTCGCCATTAGGCCTCTGGGGCCCCAAGACCTTGCTACATAAAGGCAAAACTTTTTTTTAGTTTTGGATGGAGTAGAGAGGGATTAGAACACTTGTCAGTTTCTATTGCTGTCTGTGCCCCGTTAAGGAGATTTACTCTCTCTATTCTCCTAAATTTTGGGTTGTCCCCAGAAAAGTAATAGAGGGGCAATCTTCCCATGGGGACACTAGTTCTGGTGACCAGGGGGTTCCCAGGGAATTCCCTTAATTTGCAGGGATTTCCTCTCAGTTCCTGTTTGGCTATGGGACAGGAGGTGAAGAGAGATCTTCGCAATGGGACACAGGTGGCAAAAAAAATCTGACAAGTGTTATAACCCTTTGGCCGCGTACACACGATCGGACTTTCCCTCGGGATTGTCTGCCGGACTAGAGTCCGCCGGACATTCCGACCGTGTGTGGGGCTCCGGCGGACTTTTTGTTGCCAAAAGTCCGGCGGACTAAGTTTTAAGCCAATGCCGCCGTCTGCGTGCTAGTCCGCGGGACTTTTGAAATGAACGCACCTTCCTTACACACGGAGGAAAGTCCGTTCATTTCATTTCGAACGTGACTCCAGGTAGACGGGACTAGCGAAGGCAGTGAATGCCACTGCGCTAGCCCCGTCACCTGGTATGGATTTAAAGGGGAATCCCTATGACGACCAAACGGCGTGGGGGTCCCCCCCAAATCCATATCAGACCCTTATCCGAGCACGCAGCCCGGCCGGTCAGGAAAGGGGGTGGGGACGAGCGATCGCCCCCCCTCCTGAGCCGTACCAGGCCGCGTGCCCTCAACATGGGGGTGCCCCCCCACCCCAAAGCACCTTGTCCCCATGTTGATGAGGACAAGGGCCTCTTCCCGACAACCCTGGCCATTGGTTGTCGGGGTCTGCGGGCGGGGGGCTTATCGGAATCCGGGAGCCCCCTTTAATAAGGGGGCCCCCAGATACCGGCCCCCCACCCTATGTGAATGAGTATGGGGTACGATGTACCCCTACCCATTCACCTAAGGAAAAAAGTGTAAATAAAAAAAACTACAAAGTCCCAGCATCCTCCGGGACTGTGACATCATATGGGGGCGGGGTGACATGAGCAGGTGAGCCGCCCCTTGTCCCTATATAACTGGCAGCGCAACACATCAGAGCCATTGGAGGAAAAGACAGCGCCGAGTCAACATCGGAAGAAGAAAGAAGAACAAGAAGCAGAAGAAGAAGAAGCAGAAGGCGGCGGCGACAGTGACTGCGAAGGCAACACAATAAGCCCGGGCCACCGCTCGTAAAAAAGCTGGAAGAAGAAAGCGGAGGCCCGGCAAGAAGAACAGAAGAGACCCCCGAAGACCCCGAAGTCGGAACAAGACCCCCAGACGGCGGCGGCGATGAAGAAGAAAGCCGGCCTCCTCCGCTAGTAGTAGTAGTAAAGGGGTAGTAAAAGAGCAGAAGACAGCGGAGGAGTCCGGCGAGAAGACCCCCCAAGACGGAAGAAGATCCCCGGAGCTGTGCAATAAAGTATTTAAAAAAATTGTGTCGTTTTTTTTATTTACACTTTTTTCCTTAGGTGAATGGGTAGGGGTACATCGTACCCTATACTCATTCACATAGGGTGGTGGGCCGGTATCTGGGGACCCCCTTATTAAAGGGGGCTCCCGGATTCCGATAAGCCCCCCGCCCGCATACCCCAACAACCAACGGCCAGGGTTGTCGGGAAGAGGCCCTTGTCCTCATCAACATGGGGACAAGGGGCTTTGGAGTGGGGGGGCCGCAGGGCCACCCTTTCCCCAGGGCAACCCCCATGTTGAGGGCACGCGGCCTGGTACGGCTCAGGAGGGGGCCTGACCGGCCGGGCTGCGTGCTCGGATAAGGGTCTGATATGCTACCTGCAGTCACGTTCTAAATGAACGGACTTTCCTCCGTGTGTGGGCAAGTCCATTAATTTCAAAAGTCCCGCGGACTTTGGCCAAAACTCCGGCGGATTGTCCGACGGAAAAGTCCGGGCGTGTGTGGGCAAGTCCACACGTTCGTAAAGTCCGAGCGTGTGTACGCCGCATTTCTTACTCCATCCAAAATGAAAAAAAAAAGTTTTGCCTATAGTTCTACTTTAATAATTGATCCCACTTTAGATATACACTGTATAATATTTCTTGATTTATTGGCCCAGTACTAAAGGTTGTCTCACACACATATATGTATATATATATATATATATATATATATATATATATATATATATATAGTCCCTGACAAAAGTCTTGTCGCTTCTCTATTTTGTAGAAACTCCAGCTATTAACCTGACTTTTAATTAATCAATTGGTGTTAGAAATAGCTCATATGAAAAGCTAAAGCCCTCCCAAATGATGTTTAATGTACTGAAATAAATTAGTTTCACTGAAAAAAGATTTATCATTTAATCAAGACAGACAGGTCAAATTTTGGCAAGACAAAAGTTTTGTCGCCTATACAGAAATTGAACAACTTTACTGAAAATCCAAAAATATGTCAGCAAATTAAGTAGTGGTGCTGTGAGATCCAAATTTAATATCTTGTATGACTTCCATGAGCTTGAAGGACAGCATCCATGCGGTTTGGCAAGGATTCATACAATTTATTGATGAAGTCATCAGGAATAGCAAAGAAAACAGTCTTGCATGCGTCCCAGAGTTCATCAATATTCTTTGGTTTCGTCTTCCATGCTTCATCTTTCATCTTACACCACATATGCTCAATGATGTTCATGACTAGTGACTGGGCTGGCCAATCCTGGAGCATCTTGATCTTCTTTGCCTTAAGGAACTTTGATGTGGAGATGGAAGTATGCGATGGAGCACCATTCTGCTGCAAAATTTGGTCTTTTTTATGGTTGGGAATATAAGAGGTAGCTAAGATTTCTTGGTATTTTAGACTATTGATGTTGGCTTCCACCCTGCAGATCCCTCGCACACCCCCATACTGGATGTAACCCCAGACCATGATTTTGCCTCCACCAAACTTCACTGTTTTCTGGGTAAATCTTGGCTCCATGCGGGTTCCAGTAGGTCTCCTGCAATATTTGCGGCGACTGTGGTGTAATTCAACAGAAGATTCATCTGAAAAATCCACCTTCTGCCACTTTTCCAGAGTCCATCCTTTTAGCAGGCTGTGGCCCTTGGCAAATGCCACACGGTTTTTCAATTGTCTTTTGTTTAGTGCTGGCTTATGGGCACTGATTCGACCATGGAGGCCATTTCGAGACAGAATCCGACAAACTGTTCTGGTTGACACAGGGACTTCAGGTGACCAGGTCTCGTGGAGCTCTGCTGCAGTTGAAAATGGGCTGGCTTTGGATTTTCGAGCCAACAAACGGTCCTCTCGAGCAGTTGTCTTGCGGGGTCGGCCTGACCTGGCCCTGTCCAAAACGTCTCCAGTCTCTTCAAATCTTTTTTTTATCCTCTGAACTTGACGCTGAGACACATTGAAGGTGTCTGCCACATCAGCAGTGGATCTGGTCTTCAGCCTCTTGATAATCAACACTCCGGGTGAATCTTAGGCATGTTTGCAGAGGTCTAGTTGCAGTTGAGAAGGTCTAGTGTACTGGTGTTCTTTTTATACACACCTGATACATATTTGGTCTATTATTAGTCACAGGTGAAGCTCATATAACAAGGCGACAACACTTATGTCTTGGCAAAAATTGACTCAATGGGCTTTACCAAGCTGTGAATATTAGAATACTTTTTGTCAGTTTCGTTTTGCACTGAAACATTATTACAAAAGCTGTTGGGATTAAAATGACCCATTTCTTGTAACAAAATCTTGATTAGAAATATATTTTAGCAGCACTTCAGGACAGTTTGTACACAAGCGACAAGACTTTTGTCAGGGACTGTATATATATATATATACAGTATCTCCCAAAATTAGTACACCCCTCACATTTTTGTAAATATCTTTTTATGTGACAACACTGAAGAAATTACACTTTGCTATAATGTAGTGAGTGTACTGCCTGTGCACACGATCGGACATTCCGACAACAAAATCCATCAGATTTTTTCAGAAGGATGTTGACTTAAACTTGTCTTGCATACACATGGTCACACAAAGTTGTTTGAAATTCCGATCGTCAAGAACGGGGTGACGTACAACACGTAGGACGGGACTATAAAGAGGAAGTTCAATAGCCAGTTGCCAATAGCTTCCGTCTCGTAATTTATTCTGAGCATGCGTGGCACTTTGTGCGTCGGAATTGTCTTTACACGATCGGAATTTACGCGATCGGATTTTGTTGTCGGAAAACATTGTGTGTCAGAAATTCCGATGGAAAAAATCTGATGGAGCCCACACGATCGGAATTTCCGACAACACGCTCCGATTGCACATTTTCCAGCGGAATGTCCGACTGTGAGTACAGGGCATGCAGCTTGTGTAACAGTGTAAATTTGCTGTCCCCTCAAAATAACTCAACACACAGCCATTAAGGTCTAAACCGATGGCAACAAAAGTGAGTACACCCCTAAGTGAAAATTTCCAAATTGGGCCCAATAAGCCATTTTCCCTCCCTGGTGTCATGTGACTCGTTAGTGTTACAAGGTCTCAGGTATGAATGGGGAGCAGGTGTGTTAAATTTGGTGTTATCGCTCTCACTCTCTCATACTGGTCACTGGAAGTTCAACATGGCAAATAACTCTCTGAGGATCTGAAAAGAGGAATTGTTGCTCTACATAAAGATGGCCTAGGCCAGTGTTTCTCAACTCCAGTCCTCAAGGCACCCCAACAGGTCATGTTTTCAGGATTTCCCTCAGATGAAACGGCTGTGTTAATTACTAAAGTGAAACTGATCAAATCACCTGTGCAAAATAATGGAAAGCCTGAAAACATGACCTGTTGGGGCGCCTTGAGGACTGGAGTTGAGAAACACTGGCCTAGGCTATAAGAAGATTTCTAAGACCCTGAAACTGAGCTGTAGTACGGTGGCCAAGACCATACAGCGGTTTAACAAGACAGATTCCACTCAAAACAGTACAATATAATAAAATATATAATACAATATAATAAAATATTACAAAAATGTGAGGGGTGTACTCACCTTTGTGAGATACTCTATATACACACAGAGGGTAGACAGTGGTTTACTGGACCATCTATGGGAGGTTAAATATCACTCTATAGAATCACATGATGACATTGTGTCTCCATGGCGACCGTGGGCTGATCGCAGTTGGCTCACTGATGTTATCAGAAGCTGTCTGTTCTCCTTGGTGGGGTGGAGCTACAGCCACAATACAGGCTCAGCCCCTTTGTAACTGCCGTTGCAACGGACACCGCTGGCATGGAGGATGGGGTCTAGCTGGCCTGTTGCTAGTACTAGGCCCCACACTTGTAGCTGTGGGTAGGGCTTATGCGCCCTAGTGGGGAACGCTAAGAACTACACTGAGGTCATGCGAAGTCAGTATTAGAGGACTAACTTACTATACTGTTAACACTAAGCACTCCAGACACCATAGCTTCCAACTGTCTGATTTGGAGGGACCGTCCCTGATTTGGAACAAAGTGCCTCTCTCTCTCTTTCCTCCTTATCTGTCCCTCATTTCGATCGAAACTATATAGTTGTATAAAAAAGGCTCTACTTATCTTTTAAAAAGTGCTAAACCTTTCAAGTTCTAAATTGCTGCATTTGAAAGTTTCAAAAGCTAATATAAAAGAATAGTAGTGGTAAAAAAAAAAAAAAAGCACTTTAACTATTATTTTTATGTTTAATTCTCCTTCAAGAGGCGTGGCAGGGTGTGTGTCCTATGCCCACATATTTTTGCCAAAAGGTGTCCCTCGTTCCCATCTAAAAAACTTGGGAGGTATGAGACACTACTAGAGACACTACTACAGTTAGAGAACACCCAGGTGCTCAGCACTTAGGAACCCACCAACCCAGCAATACCTGTCACCTCCCTCCCAGTAACATGTCCACAGTTACCGATGGACACAGGAAATTAACTTTACTCTGTAACTACATGCTTCCTCTCTCTCTCTCAGGGGCCCCTCTCTACATAACATACTTTTCCATGACTTCCAGGCTAGGCCCCTAAGTACAATGGGTGGGTCCCAGTATGTAGCACTTATCCCCCTTCACTACCAGAGTAATCGTCACCCTACGCCAAGTCACTCATTCCCTGGCTTCAGACCAGGAATTTAAAGGAGCAGAAACCATCTTTACTGGAAAAAATGCAAACATAGAAGAAAATTCTGTGTAAAGCAACTTTTTACATGAAATCCTGTCCAGGGGTGCTCTAGTGCCCTTAGGGTAATTGTACCTGAGTTAGCAGCAAGTTCATAAGCAGTCTGTTAAGGCAAGAGTCCAGGTAGTAAGTCTCCTTAGAGTCTATGATTGGCAATGATCCTTAAAGGCAGTAGGTCCATAGCTGGTAACTGAAAGTCCAGCAGAGTCCTCAGCCCCTCAAGGAACCCCAACTGCACCCCCCCCCCCCCCCCCCCCCAAATAGGGAACAGTCCAACAACAAAACAGCCTACATTTTGGCAGTATTTTCCAGGCAGAGTTCTCAGGGCATTTCAGTGAGGCCTTTTTATGTGGATCTCTAGAAAATTTGTGGAAAATCTAGCCAATTGATTCCTCAGATCCACCACACATCCACATTGTAACAATTTGCACCTGGCTGGCTCAGTTAACTTAAGGACATGAGCACGGAAAGAAAAAACAGGAATATAGAAGGAAAAAAAAAACACATTAACCCCTTTTGTAGGCACCTGCCTGCATGTTTGTTCCAGGTGGTGGTGGGAGTCATGTTTTTGATAATACCAGTACACTATTATACTCTATGATCACCGGTGATGGTGTCATATCAATATCTTGTCATCTGATAATCCCTTAATGTGAAAGCTTGGCTGTGTTGCTTGTATCATGTCGTCTGAACTCTGAATGGACATTATAGGAATACATATAATAATATATATATATATATACAGTGCCTTGCGAAAGTATTCGGGCCCCTTGGACTTTTCAACCTTTTTCCACATTTCAGGCTTCAAAAATAAAGATATAAAATTTTAATTTTTTGTGAAGAATCACCAACAAGTGGGACACAATTGTGAAGTGGAACGAAATCTATTGGATATTTTAAACTTTTTTAGCAAATAAAAAACTGAAAAGTGGTGCGTGCAAAATTATTCGGCCCCTTTTACTTTCAGTGCAGCAAACTCACTCCAGAAGTTCAGCGAGGATCTCTGAATGATCCAATGTTGTCCTAAATGACTGATGGTGATAAATAGAATCCACCTGTGTGTAATCAAGTCTCTGTATAAATGCACCTGCTCTGTGATAGTCTCAGGGTTCTGTTGAAAGCGCAGAGAGCATCATGAAGACCAAGGAACACACCAGGCAGGTCCGTAATACTGTTGTGGAGAAGTTTAAAGCCGGATTTGGATACAAAAAGATTTCCCAAGCTTTAAACATCCCAAGGAGCACTGTGCAAGCGATCATTTTGAAATGGAAGGAGTATCAGACCACTGCAAATCTACCAAGACCTGGCTGTCCCTCTAAACTTTCAGCTCAGACAAGGAGAAGACTGATCAGAGATGCAGCCAAGAGGCCCATGATCACTCTGGATGAACTGCAGAGAACTACAGCTGAGGTGGGAGAGTCTGTCCATAGGACAACAATCCATCGTACACTGCACAAATCTGGCCTTTATGGAAGAGTGGCAAGAAGAAAGCCATTTCTCTAAAGTTTGCCACAAGCCACCTGGGAGACACACCAAACATGTGGAAGAAGGTGCTCTGGTCCGATGAAACCAAAATCGAACTTTTTGGCCACAATGCAAAACGATATGTTTGGCGTAAAAGCAACACAGCTCATCACCCTCAACACACCATCCCCACTGTCAAACATGGTGGTGGCAGCATCATGGTTTGGGCCTGCTTTTCTTCAGCAGGGACAGGGAAGATGGTTAAAATTGAGGGGAAGATGGATGCAGCCAAATACAGGACCATTCTGGATGAAAACCTGTTGGAGTCTGCAAAAGACCTGAGACTGGGACGGAGATTTATCTTCCAACAAGACAATGATCCCAAACATACAGCAAAATCTACAAAGGAATGGTTCACAAATAAACATATCCAGGTGTTAGAATGGCCAAGTCAAAGTCTAGACCTGAATCCAATCGAGAATCTGTGGAAAGAGCTGAAAACTGCTGTGCACAAACGCTCTCCATCCAACCTCACTGTTTTGCAAGGAAGAATGGGCAAGAATTTCAGTCTCTCGATGTGCAAAACTGATAGAGACATACCCCAAGCGACTTGCAGCTGTAATCGCAGCAAAAGGTGGCTCTACAAAGTATTAACGCAAGGGGGCCGAATAATTTTGCACGCCCCACTTTTAATTTTTTTATTAGTTAAAAAAGTTTCAACAATCCAATAGATTTTGTTCCACTTCCCAATTGTGTCCCACTTGTTGGTGATTCTTCACAAAAAATTAAAATAATAATATCTTTATGTTTGAAGCCTGAAATGTGGCAAAAGGTTGAAAAGTTCAAGGGGGCCGAATACTTTCGCAAGGCACTGTGTATATATATATATATATATATATATATATATATATATATATATATATATATATATATATATATTATAACATCTTATAATAAGTGCTGTTTTGCTGTACCATATTATCTTTCCACCATGTGACTGCCATTATTCAAATGAAAAAAGGGGTGTGGCTTAACGTTTGATTGAGGGGAGGGATATTTAAAAGTACTGTGCAAACTCTGTGCAGGTCAGGTAGGTGTGAGGAGATGGATGACCTGTACATAAGTGAATGATCATATATAGCTCATAAGCGCGCTATGTACGTCATGGACATGGAGACACATTTAAATATAGTGATGTTTGTGCATTGTTATAGAATTGTGTCTTACATGACATTGGTCAGCAATGGTGGTGCAGTTTTACACGCAGGCTGTGGTGCCCTATATGAGCATTCACATATTTCCGATATTGTATCATTCAGTGGTGATGTTGTGCATGTGACATCCCTGCGCAGCATATAATGAGCAGACATTATTCCTGCTCTTTGGGGATCAGCGTTTATTTTTTAAAGTAGAACTAAAGGCAAGGGATAGGGTGAGGGAGGGTTATAACCCCTGTCGGGTTTTTTGCTATCCTTGTCCTCTTGGGGAGATTTCCCTGCACTTCCTGTCCCATAGCCAAAACAGGAAGTAGGAGGAAATCCCTCCAAATCCCTCTATTCCTGTTCTGGGGACAATGCAAAATTTGGGATTTTTTTTTACTTTTATCCTCGGTGATAACAGTGACCAGGATGATTAGAGAAGGAGAATCTCCCTAACAGGAATGCAGACAGCAATAAAAACATGACACGTGTTATAATCCCTCGGCACTCTATCCAAAAGATTAAAAAAAGGTTTGCCTTTTAGTTATACGTTAAAGTGGTTGTAAACCCTTACCAACCACTTTGGCCTACAGGTAAGCATAGATTAAGGCTTACCTGTAGGTCAAAGAAATATCTCCTAAACCTACACGGTTTAGGAGATATTTGCTAAAAGACAGGCGCCGTAGACAACCGGGCGCAGGCGCACTGAGAAAGCCGCTCTCAACGGTGATATGCTGCGAGTGGCAGCTCCCATGCGCATGCGCGGGAGTGACGTCATCGTGGCGCCGTTGAATTACTGCGCCGGAGCCGCGAGACCCACCAAGAAGATGGAGGCTCCGTACACAAGGAGACAGCGGTGACTTCGCTGGCTCCTGTGTCAGGTAAGTGACACATAATGGACTACTATGAGATGCATAGTAGTCCATTATGCTTCACCTTTGCAGGGAAACAAAGAGGAAGTAAACCCATTAGGGTTTACTTCCTCTTTAAGGGTTTTAGAATCTTTTAAACCCCTTTCTGCTTGATGTGATTCAGGTGGCTGTAAAGCACGGGCACTTTGTAATGTAATCAATAATTTTAGGGCCACAATTCTCTAATATCTCTACGCTGGTGATCTGTGATCTGGTAAACGTCGCCTATTTAAAAGTATACCAAACGCTGTCGCCATTTCACAGGCAAGCACATGTGACATATTCGCTTATATATTGTACCAAAAATGGTATATTGCATCCAATCCATATGAAGCCCTACTCAACCTCCATCCAATGGGCTGTATTGTTAATTAGTTCAGACTCAGAGCATTCATTTTATTGATGGTCCAAACAAATCTTCCCAAAGCCTGGTGGTCTGGCAGCCATTAAATGGTCACACAAATCAAGCAAGAAATTATATGTGTTGATCAAAGGAAAAACTGGCAGCTGTACTCCATGACAAGGTTGTAGGAAGGTTTGGTTCCCTTAAATTACCATCCAAATTCCACCCAGTTTAGGGAGATGGTTTGAAGTGTGGTGGAGCTCTCACATATGATCCCACTTTACGCTTATATGTCAAGTAATCAGGCCGGATTGTAGCAGAGGTGTGGATCCGAGCTATTGTGCTGCTCACATTGCAACTCTACTGTGTTATATATATATATATATATATATATATATATATATATATATATATATATACACACACACACACAGTATTGTGTGCGTTAAAATGACAGTGTTACCAAACCCACAACAGTAAAACCAGTCTGTATATGCAGTAAAGCATGCTTGTTAGCGATGGACTCCGGCGTGTTTGGATCGAACCCCCCCTCCCCCCAGAAAGCCGGCACTGCACACCGTCAATCATAGGCAGTGTGTGTATGTGCAGCTGCCAGTCTCGAAATGCCTCACTGCCTATAATTAGCGGTGAGCAGTGACGGATTCCTGGCTGGTTCGATCTAAACACGCCCGAGCCCATCGCTAATGCTTGTTATACTCACTGTGGAACCTAAGGGGTAAATCCACTCCATTGTGTAAAAAGGCTGTTTGATCCTGTCTTTTCTGATCCTCCCCTTCTTCCACAGTCCCCAATCAATCTCTTTATAGTAAAGAGCCTTGGGGGCACTCTGCACATGCTCAGTTTGCTGTGTATTAATAGAGAGTTTTTTTTTGGGGGGGGGGGGGTGGAGGGTGCATGTGATCAGCACAGGGCCAATCAGCACTGTCCAAAGTCAGGGGTCATGCAGCCTCATAGGACTGTCAGAGGAGAATGAAAACTCTCCTACAAGCTTTAACCTGTGCCTGCCCTGACACTGATAGAAGTCACAAGACTGCTGTATACTGCTGATAAGAAAAGGTATTTAGCAGTTTAAATTTACTAAAACTCTTGCATTTCCATGTTCTGTGTACTGTGGGAGACCAGATATAGTGAATGCAGGGTCCTGGGTTTAGTAATACTTTAATTTCTGTGCATTATTTACTGAAAAGGTGCTTTTGATAAACCATTATGCTAATATTGTGTGTGATAAAAAAGGGAACTCCATTTTATTCTCCAGGGTCTCTGCTTTCAGAATCATTGGAAATTCTATCTAATGTTTAGGCCTAAAATGTGCATTTTTACATGTATGCAAAAAACAAAAAACCGTCTCTGACAACTGGTTAATGTGTAGAATAAGAATAAAAAATGTTTATTATTTATACACAAGTTATGGGTTTCTCTTTATTTTTACTATTGCTATTGTAGCGCTACCCCCAGTTAAGAGAGCCGCTGGTTTGTTTTGGGTCCCTGAGTACAGCTCCACCAACCCCCGGCAATTTGGCTCTACCCGCTCTGGCACAGTTAGTAAAGGGGTACGTCCCTATGCACATAAAACTTAGCTTATACTCTAAGTGTAATTGGTATGAACTCACAAGCAGACTGCTGAGATAAGAATAACTGGCTTTACTTTCGTCAGTAAGGAAAAAGAATAGCAACATGCATTTAAACATATATCTTACAATACTTTAGCAGGTCCCTGCAATATGCACTTTAAACATGTACACAGGTATATCAATCTAACAATGGGGAAACGGAGCGCCAAGCGTGGCGACCGTCTGCTATGCACCCCTGAGGTGCAATAAATCTATCTGCGCCTACCTAACGGACCAGGCCTGATCCCTAGTAATAGAGCTCAGTCCTTGTACTAGTACAGTGTTCTTCACCGGCAATAAATCTGTAGAGGTGGTGCACATGTAGCTTTAAATGGTGTCATTTGTAATCCACAAAAAGTAACATTGCTGCTCTGAGGTAAATTGCGCCTAGGCAGTTCAGTAGGCATAAAACGTGTGTGTCAATGCAGGATGAGCCTTCCGGCTCTCTCACCAATCCTTGGGGTACCGTCCTCCGATCCGGTCCCTCTAATGGCGGCTCTGGTCTCTTCAATGGCGGCGTCCGGTCTCCTCAGTCACAGCCCTGGACTCCGGTCATCAGCTCCGTCCGACCGACAGTAAGGGGAAGTCTCCGCTCCGCTGCTGTGGACTCTGAGAGGTGAGAGTCTCACTCCATCGGCTGCAAGGCCCAGGCTTCAGGCCTTCAGCTCCGGTCCGCACAGGTGTCTCTGCTGGCTGCAGTCTCCGCGTCACACGCTCTGTCAGCAGAGGCAGGCCAGTCCTGTCAGGCCTCAGAAGAGGAAGTGTCCCAAGAGGAAGAGGCGGTCTCCGCTCTTCCCTTTTATAATCTCCCCCAGCAGCCTCCCGGGCGGAAGTCAGCAGCCCGGGGGCCTGGGGAATCATGGGAGATGTAGTCTCTACCAGAAAAAGGGGTAAAACCCCGCTACACACTCCCCCCACTTTGAATCTTTGGTCCCCAAAGATAGTGCTCAAACTACAAACTTTTTCGGGAACAACATTTTCACATAATTTGGACAGAGGAGCTTCCCACCAATTGGCATGAGATGGGGAGCTGTCCTGTCTACAGGTCACTTTAGTGTGGGCGACCTGTTTAACTGTGCCAGAGAGCGAGCTGGGGTTGCCCTCCACTAAATGAACAGCGGAAGGGTCAGGGCTTTCAGCACTTCTCCTTGCTGTAGTAACAGAGTCCTCTGAACTTTCTCCCATCTTGGGGTAAGTTAACTTCTTGGGAGGCTTCACAACTCTGCGAGCTCTCTGTTCTCTTGGAACTTCTTCAGGAACACATTCTGGCAACATCTCTGGTTCTGGAACATCTTCTTCTTGTTCTGGGTAGAGACCAGGGATATCTTCCCAGCACTCAGGCACATCACTGAATGGCACAAACTCTGTGGCTTCTGGGTTCAATGTGTTATCTTCCACATCTTCAGTAGGTGGAAGATCTATGGCAGAACTTCCTGGAGTTGAGGAAGGCCATAGCCATTCAAGTTCTCCTCTTTCTTCCTCAGGTTGGGGGTCCTCACCACCCCTAACTTGGGAGGTCTGGGACCTAGTATTAGGCCTGGGGTATCCAGAATGGAAACAGATTCAGGTACATCTCTTACTGGAGGCATTCTGACTGCTTCAGTGAGTGGGAGCAAATGATTCCTATGCCAGGTCTTCAAAGGCCCCAATCTTCCTTCTGGCTTCAACTTGTAGACAGGCAATCCTGGAAGTTTTCTACAGATGATATATGGCTCTGATCTCCATCTATCAGCTATCTTGTGTTTCCCAGGGATCCCTAGGTTGCGTAACAGTACACGGTCCCCAGGCTGTAGGTCCTGTACTCTAACTTTCAGGTCAAAGTTCCTCTTATTTCGGGCCCCCCTCTGGTCGGAGGCCGCTTGAGCTTTCTCATAAGCTATCTTCAAACTGCGCCTCAGTCTGTCCACATATCCTTTGTGGGAGGCAGCAGAGGCATGGTATAAGGAAATGCCGAAGGCCAAATCCACTGGCAATCTTGCTTCTCTCCCAAACATAAGCCGGTAAGGGGAAAAAACTGTCACATCACTTGTGGTGCAATTGTAAGCATGCACTAGAGCTGAAATGTGTTGACTCCAATGTTGCTTCTTCTCTGTTTCCAAAGTTCCCAACATGTTCAATAGGGTCCTGTTGAACCTTTCAGGCTGGGCATCACCTTGAGGGTGATACGGTGTGGTTCTAGTCTTCTCTACTCCCAGAGAATCTAGTAGCTTCCTGATCAGGCGACTCTCAAAGTCCCTTCCTTGGTCTGAATGGATTCTCTGTGGCAGTCCATAGTGAACAAAGTACTTCTCCAAAAGTACTTTGGCTACTGTAGAGGCCTTCTGGTCCTTGGTTGGGAAAGCCTGAGCATAACGGGTGAAATGGTCGGTTACCACCAGAACATTTCCCAATCCACTCAAATCGGGTTCGAGGCAGAGAAAATCAATGCATACCAGATCCATTGGGCCTTCACTCTGTAGGTGGCCCATTGGGGCAGCTTGATGGGGTAAAGTCTTTCTCTGAATGCATCTTGCACAGGAATGGCAATACTCCTCCACTTCGGCCCTCATGCAGGGCCAATAAAACCGGTCTCTGACAAGTTGGAAGGTTCTCTCTGCTCCCAAGTGACCATGCTGGTCATGTAAGGCAATCAGCACAGTCTCTCGATGCTTCTCTGGGAGAAACAACTGCCACTTGTCTTCTGGTCCATCAGAGGGGCCCCTTCGGTAGACTACCCCCTGATGCACCTGTAACTTGTCCAACTCTCTCCTCAGTAGGCGAGCTTCTTTAGAAGGGTGAAGGCGAAGTCCCTCTGGACTCTGGTCTTCCAGGGCTTCCAGGACCAATTTCCCCATGGGGTCTTCCAATTGGTCACACCTTAACTCCTTCTTGGACAGCTTCGGCAGACACTCTTCTGCCAGCTGAGTTACCCCACAGTAACACTTTGGGACTCCCACTGTGGTAACTCCTATTTCTTCAGCCCTGGATCCTCCTCTGGCTTGGAGTTCAGCCCCCTGACAAAGGGCTCGCACTCCATCTGGTGCCACTTGGGTCCAGTCTTCCCAGTCATCGACCATGACATGGGATCTTCGGGACAGGGCATCTGCATCCCTATTTCCAGCCCCTGGCCTGTACTTGAGGCTGAAATTGAATCCAGACAACGCCGCCAACCATCTGTGTCCAGTTGCATCCAGCTTGGCGGTGGTGAATAGATAGGTCAAGGGGTTGTTATCTGTCTTTACAGTAAACTCGGCCCCATACAAGTAGTCTCTCAACTTGTCAACAACTGCCCACTTGAGGGCTAAGAACTCCAACTTGTGGGTGGGATAGTTCTTCTCGGAGGGGGTCAGGCTCCGGCTCACATAGGCCACTGGTCTTAGCTGATCTTCATGCTCCTGGTAGAGTACTCCACCTAGGCCCTCATGGCTGGCATCAACATGTAGCTCATATGGTCTAGTGGGATCAGCGTAGGCCAAAACTGGGGCTGTGGTGAGACTTCTCTTCAAGGTTCTGAAAGCCTCTTCACACCTTGAATTCCACTGGTCTTGGACCGACTCACTGGACCTCCTAGGCCCCATTCCATCCTCCTCTCCTTCTGTCTTCAGCAGCTCGTTGAGGGGTTTGGCAATGCGGGCAAATCCATCCACAAACCTGCGGTAGTAGGAGCAGAACCCCAAGAAAGACCGAAGCTCTGTAACTGTTGTGGGCCTTGGCCACGAAGTAACTGCCTCCAGCTTCTCAGGGTCTGTAGACACTCCTTTTTCAGACACTATGTGTCCCAGATAGTTCACAGAAGACTGATAGAACCGACACTTCTCTGGAGAAAGTTTAAGTCCCTCTTCACTGAGCCTCTTCAGTACTTTCTCCAGCCTGGCTTCATGTTCTTCCAAAGTCTTTCCAAAGACAATGACATCGTCCAGATACACAAGGACTTCTATGAGGTTCATGTCTCCAACTGTCCTTTCCATTAGGCGTTGAAACGTAGCAGGAGCTCCAGATAGGCCCTGAGGCATCCTGTTGAACTCAAAGAATCCCACTGGGGTTATGAAGGCAGTCTTTTCTCTATCTTCTGGATGCATGGGGATTTGGTAATACCCACTCTTGAGGTCCATCACACTGAACCACTTAGCTCCAGATAAACTCTGCAAGGCATCCTCTATCCTTGGCGTGGTGTACTGGTCAGGAATGGTCCTCCTGTTGAGAGTTCTGTAGTCAATGCACAGTCTCAATGACCCATTCTTCTTCCTGACTACCACAATTGGGGAGGCATAGGGGCTTCTGGACTCCCTAATCACTCCCGTCTTCTTCAATTCCGCAAGCTGCTCCCTCAGATCCTCCAGATCTGCTAGCGGGACTCGCCTCACTCTCTCTCTGAATGGCTTGTCCTCTTGCATGCGGATTCGATGGGTGGCACTCTTCGCACACCCCACATCAAACTCATCTTTAGAGAAAATCTTCTCCCATCTGGTCAGCTGGGCCTTGGCTCTCTCTTTCCAAGCTCCAGGTAGGTTTGGGTTTTCCATGGAGAGTTTCTTCCAAACATCTTCACTTTCACCCGTCCCCTTCACTTCTGACCAGCCAACTGGGACAGCAGGACTCACCTGTCCCAGAAGCATCCTGGCAGGGATCTCCACAGGCCTCTCTGTGGGGTTCCTCACACTGACAGGGACTCTTCCTCTAGCCTTCTTCAGGTCCTTCAATGAGATTACTTCTGGTATCACTTCCAGACCTGAGTGACCCTCCATTGGGTCGGGTTCCAGCATTACAAAGGGGCCAGGCTGCTCCAAGTAAGTTTCACCGTGGCTCTCATGCAGGTCACCTCTCCAGGCTGTAACACTGCTCCTTCTTTTCCAAGCCTCCATACCCTTCCTATCCCCTCACCTGGGGTCTTCTGCTCTAGGACCAACCGCTGATAGGCTGCCTTCAGCATGGGATGGATCTTGGGAGTTGAAAGATTCTCTTTCTTCACCAGGGGGGTCAGAAGCCTTCTGACTAGGTCCGTGTTTGTCCCTATGATCAGGGACGTCTTGCTGGTTCCTGGTGGGCGGGGACACACCACTGCTAAGGTGTCGAACACTTCAGACTTCCCAGCTACTGATGGGTCAAACGTCAATCTGATGGGTAAGTATCCATCATAGGGGAAACTCTGAGTTCCCAATCCCCTTATCTCCAACTCTTCTATCTTCTGTATTGGCAGATGACTCAGGTATCTGTCGTAGAAGTCCCTGTACAACAGGGTCACTTGTGCTCCAGTGTCCAAGAGGGCCTTTGTGTACACTCCTTCCACTTGGATGGGTACAGTAGGGGATGGACCAACTAGCTTTTCTGGGTAAGGCTGAGTTGATGCTGTCCTCTTCTTTGGACTCTTTGCTTTACCAGCACTTGATTTGCACTTGCTCCTTTCTTGAGCCTGGTATGCATTGATTTTCTCCCTCTTAGTGGGAGTGTGAACCCGTTGAGGGATATTGTTATCTCTCACTTTGAAGAGTTCACGCTTGGGGGTGCTGTGTCTCTCCGGAGGGGTCTTGTCCCCTTTCTCTGGAGTGCACCTTGGTTGAGGATCCCTGGGCCCCTTCCGAGGGGTTTGGTCTCCTCGCTTTCTCTTCTTGTTACGCTTCTTGGAGCTCACTGAAGGTGATGGGCACCCGGTTGACTCCTTCACTGGGGCCCTTTGGCGTTTCCCGCCGGCTGGCGGCTTTCTGCCTTCTTCTTCTTGGGACTGGAACATACAGCTGCAATATGACCAATTCCTCCACAATTAAAGCAAATCATCTCACTGTGGTCAAGAGGGGATGCTGGTGCTGGAACAGCTGGAAACAATTCCCTCCTGGTTGTTTCCTTCTTGGGACTGGGCGTCTCTTTCGCCACTAGAGATGTCAGTATCTCCATCATCTGGGACATCTGCAACTTCAGGGCATCTACCTCTGTGTCTCTTTCAGGGGTTAAGGCCGTCCTGACCGTGGCCACTGTAGACTTTGTAGACCCCATCACCTGCTTCTCCCTTTTCTCTTCCAACATGGCCTCTTCTTCTCTGACCATTCGGATGAGGTCAGGGTAGTCCAGGCTCTTCCCATCCTGCCGGGTGCGTAGAATTAGTGCGACAGGGTCCAAGGGTTGGGCTCCCCTCATCACCTGCTGGGCACGGGCTTCATCTACCTTCCCTGGATCTATCCCCTTCTTTGGGATAATCCTATGCAGGATCTTGTCTATGCGTCCCATGTACTCTGACAGCTTCTCCCCTGTCTTCTGGTAACAGTGTTCCAGTTGATAGGTAAGTTCTGTGACTTTTTCTGTCCCACCAAACACACCTTCCAGGATGTCTACGTAGTCCTGGGCAGTGCAATCCTTTTTACTAGTCTTCAGATTGCGTATGGCCTCTAAGGCAGGTCCTTTTAGGCTTTCAACAATCCTTTGCTTCTTTCTGCCTTCTGAGACCTCCCATTCTTCTAGGGCCTGCGTGGCACCATCTAACCACTCTTCAAATCCCTCTTCTCCCGAGGGTACAGGTGTCCTCCCTGAAAACATCCGGAGTTTCCTGTATCCCGACATTGGGTAATCCCCGGGGTCTCTTCTGCACTGGGACACAATCTCCCCTAGAACAGCACACAGTTCTGCACTAAGAGTAGTGTGTGCGGGTGCGGGACTTTCCGCGCCCTTCTGCTCCTCCTTCTTTGGGGATAGAATGGCTTTCATAGGAGAGTAGTCTCCCTTCCGCGGCAGCGCATGCAGCAATTGGTAGTGCTGACCATTTGGTGCCTGTATGCTGTGGCTCCTGAACTGCTCTGGAGTCTCTTCCTTCCACTCTATTAGGGCGTATGTGTACCCAGCATCATTTCTCATGTCCATTATCCATGACTTCTGGCATGGGGATAATGACATTATGAGCTGCTTCACTGCCTCTCTCTGCCACATCCCTGGCAGTTCAATGACTGCTGCTGCGGCTGGGTCAGCGGCCCATGTTGCGGACCACCGTCCCACTTCTATTGGGTCCATGCCGGCACCTTCTGGCGGCTTTTCCCGCTGACTCAGGATCCCGGAATACGAGCCCCCACGTGTAGCGCTACCCCCAGTTAAGAGAGCCGCTGGTTTGTTTTGGGTCCCTGAGTACAGCTCCACCAACCCCCGGCAATTTGGCTCTACCCGCTCTGGCACAGTTAGTAAAGGGGTACGTCCCTATGCACATAAAACTTAGCTTATACTCTAAGTGTAATTGGTATGAACTCACAAGCAGACTGCTGAGATAAGAATAACTGGCTTTACTTTCGTCAGTAAGGAAAAAGAATAGCAACATGCATTTAAACATATATCTTACAATACTTTAGCAGGTCCCTGCAATATGCACTTTAAACATGTACACAGGTATATCAATCTAACAATGGGGAAACGGAGCGCCAAGCGTGGCGACCGTCTGCTATGCACCCCTGAGGTGCAATAAATCTATCTGCGCCTACCTAACGGACCAGGCCTGATCCCTAGTAATAGAGCTCAGTCCTTGTACTAGTACAGTGTTCTTCACCGGCAATAAATCTGTAGAGGTGGTGCACATGTAGCTTTAAATGGTGTCATTTGTAATCCACAAAAAGTAACATTGCTGCTCTGAGGTAAATTGCGCCTAGGCAGTTCAGTAGGCATAAAACGTGTGTGTCAATGCAGGATGAGCCTTCCGGCTCTCTCACCAATCCTTGGGGTACCGTCCTCCGAAACGTGTGTGTCAATGCAGGATGAGCCTTCCGGCTCTCTCACCAATCCTTGGGGTACCCTTCAGCAGAGGCAGGCCAGTCCTGTCAGGCCTCAGAAGAGGAAGTGTCCCAAGAGGAAGAGGCGGTCTCCGCTCTTCCCTTTTATAATCTCCCCCAGCAGCCTCCCGGGCGGAAGTCAGCACACCACCCAACAAATGTATTTCCTCTATTGATGTTCTGTACATGTATACATTTAAATCATACAACATTGTACAAAATAATTCATTGAGAGTTGAGAGGTCTTCGAAGAACCTCAACGCATAGTATTCTGACAGTGCGGACTCATCCTGATGCAGCTGATCCAATGAAAATTTTCCAACAGTCCCGTTTGAGAGAAGCTGACCATAAGAGCGACTTCTCTCAAGAGGGAACGGCCATAGATGGATCCAAGTTCAGCCACTCCCTGCCTAACAAGCAGTGTTGGTCATCTTACCTTAAAAAAGTAATTAGTTAAGTTACAAAGTAATTGCGTTAGTAACTCAGTTTCTACATTGGAAAAGTAATTAGTTACTCAGCAAAGTAACTGACTTTTTTTTTAAATATTCTATACGTGTAACTAAGGGTCGGGTCTAGTATTACTGTAAACAAGGGGCGCATTTATTGTTATATATCGTGTAACCAAGGGGCTGCTCTTTTATTACTCAACCAAGGGGCAAATCTGTTATAGCGTGTAAGCAAGGGGCGGGTCTATTATTATTATGTCGTGTAAGGGGCGGATGGCTACAGAAGAGGGCTCGATATATAACAATAATAATAAATGCGCCCCTTGGTTACAGTAATACTGGACCTGCCCCTTAGTTACACGATAGACGCCCTTTGCAGAGTAGCACGAGCATCGGGAGCGTACGGCATTGCCTCGTACGATTACATGTTAACTGCGCCTGCGTGGTGTAGAGTTCACTCAGAGCTGTTTAGGTTCGGCAATTTACGTAAGCTCCGTAGTCTTTCGCACTGCGCAAGCGCTGCACCTGCGCAGTACAGGGGGTCCTTATCCGGCGGGGAAACTTTTTCGGCAGGACACCGGAATTACACTACTGCCATCTAGTGGCAGTAGATGTAATTGGGGTAACTCCGCCCAAGTAATGGGAACTGCGTTACCATGAGGGGAAAAGTAATTAGTTAGATTACTCGTTACCCTCTAAAGTAACTGCGTTAAGTAACTCCGTTTATTTTAACTCAGTTACTTACATCACTGCTAACAAGACGATGTTTGATCCATCAATGGCTAGCTTTAGTAGCAGAGCAGATGAGCGATAAAGAGAACCTGTCGCTTCTCCCTGAATGGACACAGTGACAGGTTTATATAGAGATCAGTCTGTGCGTTTTCTTCTTTGTTTTCTTGCCTACCGCCTAACTGGGAAAATACGTCATGATTTTGACGTTTAAGTTGAGTTATGGCTGCAGCGAGATGCCATTACCCCCATATTAATTTTTCCATCAGGCACCAGACTTTCTGCTAAAATAATCTGAGCAGCGGATTTACTGCTGGATCACTTTTAGAAGCGGACTAGGAGGACCAGAGGGACGTCATGTTGTCATGTCCGGTTCCGGCCCCATGTAAACAAGGACTTTTTTTTTTTTTTTTAAAGCAAAAGATCAAAACATTTTTTTTTTTTGATCTTTTGATTTTAAAGGTAGAGGAGAGGTTTGGGAATCTCTACATAGAGAGGACCAGTCATGCTTTATTGTTATAGCACGGAATGCTTACATTTCTTGCGATAGCAAAAAAAGTGATAAAAACATTTTTTTTAAAGGCACAGTGTAAAAAATAAAAAAAATAAAAAAATAATTATAAAACAAAATAATTATTTATAAAAATAATTATAATAACAAAATATCACTACTATTTAGTTCTAGATGAAGAAAAAACGAATTGGCACCACATCCTAATATTGCATAGAGAAAATATAGAGAATTTGGGGGATATTAAATGTGCAAGTAAACACAAAATATGTAAAAAAATATTTGAATATTTATTGTACATCATTAACCACTTTAAGACCAGCCTCGTTTTGGATATTAGGTGTTTACATGTTTAAAACAGTTTTTTTTGCTAGAAAAATAAAATGGCGGTCGTTGCAATACTTTTTTTTCCACCGTAATTGCGCAGCGGTCTTACAAGCGCACTTTTTTTGGAAAAAATTCATTAAAATGTATTTGGTAAAATGAATGGGTTTCAACAAACACATATATCACATTTCATGTGACAATTGATGCCTCCACTTGACATGTTTCGCTGAATTTGTTACACAGCTTCTTCAGGAGTATATGCATCAATCTGTAATTATTATTACCCCCCAGGTCCTCACTCACCCCTCCAAAATATCACTACTATTTAACGTTCCCCAAATTCTCTATATTTTTTCTCTAATAATAACAAAATGTTTTTTAAAGCGCCTCTGCCCCCCTACACTCATGTGCAGTGGTGGACACATACGTAGGCCATGCCCAGTTGCCCACATATGTAAACGGTGTTCGCACCACACGTGAGGGTTTGCCACGAATGTCAGAGCAAGAGCAATAGTTCTAGCACTAGACCTCCTCTTTAACTCTAAACTGGTAGAAAAGTTGAAAGCATTGCCTATAGAGATTTTTAAGTACCGTCATTTGGCGCAATTCCACGAGCGAGCACGTGCAATTTTAAAGCATGAGATGTAAAGTATTTTTTTACTCAGCATGACATCATCTTTCATATTTTACAAACAAATTGGGGTGTATATATTGTGTTTTTTTTTTTTTATTTATTTTTTTTAATTCATTAAAGTGTAGTTTTTCCCAAAAAATTGTGTTTGAAAAATCAATGTGCAAAAACCATGTGACATAACAATTGCAACGACTACTATTTTATGCAATTTTAAAGCATGAGATGTAAAGTATTTTTTTACTCAGCATGACATCATCTTTCATATTTTACAAACAAATTGGGGTGTATATATTGTGTTTTTTTTTTTTTTATTTATTTTTTTTAATTCATTAAAGTGTAGTTTTTCCCAAAAAATTGTGTTTGAAAAATCAATGTGCAAAAACCATGTGACATAACAATTGCAACGACTACTATTTTATTCTCTAGGGCCTCTACTAAAAAAAAAAAAAAAAAGATATAATGTTTGGGGGTTCTAAGTAATTTTCTAGCAAAAAAATACAGATTTTACTGAAACAAGGAGTGTCCGAAAAATGCCTGGTCAGCAAGTGGCTATACAAGTACAGACATCTGCATACCTCCCAACTTTTGAGATGGGAATGAGGGACACCTATCAGCAAAAGTATGCAGGCATAGGACACACCCCTTGCCACGCCCCCTTAAAGGAGAATTGTACAAAAAAAACAAGATTGGTTAAACCCACATGTGCTTTTTTTTTACCACTCCTATTCCTTTATATTGGTTTTGGAATTTACAAATGCAGCAATTTAGGAATGATGGGAACCACTTTTTGATAGATAAAAAGTGCATTTTATATACAATATAGATCAGACCAAAATGAGGGACAAATGAGGAGGAATTTGCTCCAAATCAGGGACAGTCCTTCGAAATCAGGGACAGTCCCTCTGTCCCTGTTTTCGAGGGACTGTCCCTGATTTCGAAGGACTGTCCCTGATTTGGAGCAATGTCCCTCTGTCCCTCATTCCTCCTCATTTAATTATATGGTAATTATATGTAAAACAACGATTTGCACATTGCTGAGAAAGTGCTATTCTTTATTCAGGCACAGCCAGTGACTTTCATACTAGTCACCAGCACTCTGCACCCAGTGGAGGGCTTCATCACTTAGCAGCACACAGCACACTCTCCAGCTCTCCAGCAAGCATGGTGCTGCACCACGTGACAACCAGCCAGTGTGTGGAGAATCGTGCCTCTTCCTGTTTACCTTTGGTTGCTCGGCAACCAGCCCCGTCTACCGTCACCTGGATACAGAAGGTGGGCTGTGGTGAGACAGGAGACATGTGGTGTCATGTTGTGTGATGTGTGGAGCGATCTGTGTGTTTCATTCGTTTTTTTATTGACTACAAATTCTGCTCTCTGCTTTATCTAACCAGCTCTTTTTTTTAATAGAAACAGTACCCATTAGGATTAGAATTCCTGTGTTTTTTCCTCCATTCCTACACCATTTTTTATATCTTAAAGAGACCCTGTCACCGATTTATACACATTGAGTGCCTTTAAAGTAATATTTGACATTATTGTACAGTAAATCTTCAAAAAAAAAAAAGTCTTATCTGTGGGTGCCTTTGAAATTTCAAGCTGATTTTGTAATTGGCGCATGCGCAGTGCAATCTGCATGCAGGGAACACGGAGTGCATGCAGAGAGCGCTGTGCCGATTTGGTGACTCCTGTGCTCAGGTGTGACCTCA